>JAEQBH010001000.1:0-600000 GCA_016808115.1 Tetrastigma voinierianum
TGAAACTTGTTAATTATATTTCTTTGCAATTATACTGATTAAAAATGGTTTCCTTAAGACTAGATAAATTTCTTCCTGGTTTTGATCCATGATTCTGCAAGTGCACAGGTCGAACAAGTAATAAAGTGGATTTTAGTCCAGATATCGATCCCATAGAGATCTCAAGAATTTTCAATCAACTACCCTGACTACTCAAGCTCTATACTATTTGGACTATGATAGACAATTTGAATCAGTTTTGAGAGCCTTAAAATAATGAAACTAAAAGAATTGAATTAATAACAAATGAATTGAATAATCGAAATAGTGAAATGACAAATTTAGACTCGAATAGCTTATCTATAAGCAACATTGAAATATAACTATTGTGAAACATCAATTCCTTCAAATTGCACTGTAATTTTGCTTTATGAACCACAGATTTAAAACCAGTCCAAGGAGTATGAAAGTGCAGCTGGATCTCTCCAAACCCCACCGTTTCATCATCTCACCTTCAACGCTTCTCTCAAGACAAGGTTAGATAACTACCTTTAATCTGGGTCGCTTTGTTCTGGGTATTTTTCTTTTTCAATACTTCATACTCACAACCTGGATCAAACTCCGAGCTCCTAAATTATAGTCATTGCAATGCATTTATACTATACTGCTCTCTTCCTCAAAATAGAATACCATTCTTTCCTTGATTAGATCCTTGCTAACACGGATTGAATCTCACCATTCGACCGAGGCGAACTCTCCTCGCATATTTAAATTGATAAATCGCTCAACCTTAATTCTCTCGCCTCCAAGTGAAAGAGGGTTTTATCAATTTAATCACACAGAGCACATTAAATCATCACAGCGTGTTCGCATATCACCAATTGCTTCATCACTCGTGAATGCTGCCTTCCCCGTGGTCACTCGCAGGGCCTCCTGAAATCAGTCGAGACACCCGCTTATGGGCAGGCGATTAATCGATATTGGGATCGATTCCACAAAATAAACAAACCATAGATTTACAAACTCAAGTTCAAAGATCGATGAATAAAATTATGCAGAAAGATAATTTCCGACGATAGTCACTAATGGAAGCCGGGTTTCTGAATCAACGAACATTGGCTTCTTGATCAGAAACCACTTTGTAATTAAAAGCTGGTAGTTGAAATCCAAAAATTTATGCGGAATTCAAACAACGGCTTGATAATTTTGAAGAAATAAATACGCATTCAGCTAAAACTTTAACGACTAACGTTAGATCCAGAATTTAAAACAAAAGCTGAACTAATCTAAATAAAAACAAAGAAGAAAATTAAAATACAGGCGCCAGCGACAACCGGATCTCTCTTTCCAAGAGTAAGCGGTAGCGTTCGCCATTAGCGGCTACATATTTATAGGGTTAGGTTGGGCTAATTTCGATCACCTCTTTTTTGGACTTGATTAAGCGGCCCGATTGATTGTTGATAGCCGGCGACATCAATTCTTTAATCGCGACCTCATTATCATGATCTTTGTGGCGAGAAGCCTTTGTTTGAGTACGCGCGACATGTCTTTAGTTAGGCGATGCCGGCAACGATCTTATCGCGACCTCTTTTCGCTAGGCCCGATGTCGCGGCGACTGCGGCGTCGCGACCTTACCTCTTTGTATTTGATGTCATGACGACTCAATATTTGTCGCTGACGCCTCGCGTGGATGTCAGCGACCTCTTTATGATGTCGCGACCTGCGTTCACTGCCCGTTATCGCGTTTGTTTAATGATGTCGCGACCTCAGTCTTGCAATTGATGTGCGACGCGCGACAACCAGGTGTTGTCGACCTTCTTTCTTACAACTATTGTGCGACGTGGTGATATCGACTTCCTTCTGTGTAGTTGATGTCGCGGCAAGCCAGGTGTTGTCGCGACCTTCTTCGATCTGGCGATGTAGCGACCATTTGAATGATGCCGACCTTACTCTGCTGGCGATGATGTCGCGACCTTGGATTTCCTTGCAAGGCGATGTCGCGGCGCCCGATTGATTGATGTCGCGACATCATGTCTTCTTCTTCATCAATTCCTGGTTGCTTAACTTTGAGTTTCTTTCACACCCAGCTCGTTTTGTCTTCAATTACACTTCATTTGCGACTGGAGCTTTGTAGTTGCAACCTTAATATGTATTTCGATTCTTTGGCTTCCGCGACATCAAATCTTTAATCCTTTTCTTGACTCTCTGTTTGCAATTTCCTTGACAGTTACATCGATCTTTGCTCGACCACATTCTGCTCCTTTACTTGCAATTTACTGCTTTCTTTGAATTCCTCTTCTTGTGATTTGGTGAAGTATTCCATATTCCTGCACATAAATCGACCTTTTTTAGAATAAAATAAATCAGAAAAATGGACTGAAAATAGATGACTTTAAGCTCATCAAACTCCCCCAAACTTAAAATTTTGCTTGTCTCGAGCAAATAAAAGAAAAGATTTGTTTGTCCTCAGACAAAGGACATTTTGTTTTGTTTTGCACATTCTTTCTCATTTTCTGCAAAGTCGGAATTAAGAGATATCACTATTATTTAAATTTCAGTTTTATGCAGAATAAGGTCACGAGTGTACTTCTATCACAAAAATTCTTGATAAACTAATGTATTTAAACAGTTTATTTAACAAGTCTTGTTTTGTGTGTGTGTGCAGGTCATCAATCCTTTTCAACTTCATGTTGAACTTAGTTGATCTTCTGGAAGTTTTCTTAGATTGTTTATCAAAGTCCCATATGCTTGTTTTTCATATTGATCTCCAATGTAGGTAAATTGACCTTGAAATCAAAGAGGTCTTTAGGAGCATAATGTTGGGCTGGAAATTGGGTAGATAATGGAAAAAATTAGGTTGTAAATTACCCAGTTTCCATCTTGTCTCCACATTGTTGCCTCCAACTTTCTTCCTTTTTCTTCTTTGTTTCTTTCTGATTCTCTTTAATCTCAGCCTGATTCCTCTTTTTGACTTCTTTTTATGGACTCTCACTCTCCATATGTACTTGATTTAGGCAGATTCCTTTGTTCTTTAACTCTTTTGCCTTTACTTCTCTATGAATTGGAATAGTGCAATGTTTCGTCTTCTTAGGCTTTCTTCTCTTAGAACTTTGGGCTAACAACTCCCGTACAGTTGGCATTAGGGTGCTAGGTGTTAAAACGCCTACGAAGAGCAATTGTTCGAGGAAATAGGCCACAAGACAAAACTTATTCCTTATTTCACTAGCTTCTGCTTCTTTACTTCTTCAACCCTTTCTTGTCAAAATTTGGGAATGTGTTCCCCAGACTTGTTTCTTCATGTCTACACTTTCTGAACTAGAAATTTGGATAATTTGGGGTTCTTTCTTTGGGTTTATTACGAGAGAATTTCGAGTTTTCAATTCTTTGTTTGTTGAAGAACTAAGGCTTATTTAGCTCAAATCAGGAACTAGAGAATATGTAAGCATATTTTGAGGGTAGAGCTTTAAAAGGCTCGTTTGCCGAGGATGGCCTCTTATCATTTCCTGTTGGTTTTCTTCACCTAGGATTTCGCCTCAATCAATAATCAAAAAAGTTCTAGGACTGTGGATTTAAATCCTGAATTCCCCAGAAGATGTTCCTAATTCCTCTCAAAAGTTTCATAAGTTTTGTTGGCTTGATGTATTATTTCTTCAAGACTTGTACTTATTCATTTGTATACTTACATTAATTTAAGCAAGTATTTTGTTCTATCAGCAACAATCAATTTTTCAATTTTTGCAACTAATCTGAATCTTGAAAAGATCAGTAAATGTTCCTAATTCCAGTTTCTTTATTCATGCCTTGATCATGCAAAAATTCTGTTCTTTGAGAAAGAACAGAATTATTTATTTAATTCCTAAACAGCAAATAAAATAACACGGCTTATGAATCGAGATCTAATGAACTGACCGATTTGTCATTTAACAGAAATTTTATTCAAAGATCAAATTATTTCGATATTGTACAATCTGCCTTTTCTCACAAATAAAACTGTAACTAAGTTCGAGAAAAACCCTTTATTTCTTGATCTAAGTCCTATATCTTCTTTTTGAAGGATTTCGCGGCTCTGCTTCAAAATTTGGCTCACCAGGCTCCTCCATGAGTGATTCGGCAGTTAACAAGGTTGTGCAACAAATTGGAGCCTTCTCTACCTTTTTCTTTGGAGCTTCTCTGGTTGATGGGTTCTAATTAACCCTTCTTCCAATTCCTTTCCCATCAACCACTCTCTTAATTACACATCGTTTTATGGAATAAGGAATCGAATAAGTTTGTTTTCCGACTCCATTCATTCCATAAACTCTGTGTTCATAACCTTGAAGTTCTTCTTCTCTTTTTCTCCATCTTCCTCATTTTGTTTGTTTATTCTTTCCTTGTCTTCCCGTTCTTTTATAGTGATTTTAACTTCTCTGGAAGAACGAGGTTATTTATTCTTCTTTTTAAGTTTCAATGTATGTATTAGATGAGACTCCTCGAATTCTTGTTCTCTTGATGTTTAGATGGAAATTTTTAGAATGAAGTAATAGTGAAAGATTTTCCTAAATCTCCTCTGATTATTCTCCTCGAAAATGACCATTATAAACTGTCCCGGTTCATTCCAATGAATTGAATTACATTTACGCGCCTTAATTACTATCTAATTCCCGATTTGAATAAATGTTATCAAAACATAAAGGTTGAATAAATTTTGTGTTGTCATTAAATTTAGGGCAAAATTAAAAGTTGCCCAGCTGGCAAACTTTTCTTTGATGTCGCGACATGTTATTGTTTGTCGCGACATGAATTATCTGTGGGAGGACAAGTCATCCCGAAGCTGCAACATCAGGCATCATTACGTGTCGGTTATGCGCGACCTCACCTCTTTTGAAGGACTTGCTCTTGTCGCGACCCAAATGTTCTGTTGCGACCTCTATTTCTGTCGCGACATACCTTTTGGTTGCGACCTCATTCTTTCACTCTTCCTCAATCTTGTGATCCACGACATCAAGCTATTTATTTGCGACCGATTTAATCGCGAACATAAGTTTTTGTCGCGACCTAGTCTGCAATTGCCCTAATTTTAATGATCAGACATCTTTTCACTTCTTATTAATTTGCACACTCTTAATCATCAATTTAATCATTCCAACACAGCAACTCAAAAATGTATTCTATTCAATTTTCACAGAATTTGTTTAGGGAGAAAAGTACTCCCCTTTTTCCTGTCGTTTTCTTCTGCAAGTTGCTGGAGATGTCCTGGAGTTGTCCTTTTCTCTCCTTCCCTTGCATTTCTGCATAAGCACTCTGCAACATTTCCAGAAAGGATTCAATTAAACAAAAATTAACTTCTCAAGTACTAACTAATCATTATAAGAACTGAAGAAAACAAAATCAAGGTGAATTCTAAAAAAAAT
Organism: Tetrastigma voinierianum; assembly: GCA_016808115.1. Taxonomy (NCBI): domain Eukaryota; kingdom Viridiplantae; phylum Streptophyta; class Magnoliopsida; order Vitales; family Vitaceae; genus Tetrastigma; species Tetrastigma voinierianum. The sequence continues at coordinate 5,370 of JAEQBH010001000.1, forward strand.
CAAAGTCTAGAATCGGCAAATCTCTATGGGTTGCCTCCCATCATTTTGCTCGATTTTGAGTCATATTGGACTTCTTGTTCGATTCTCTCTCTCTTAATGAACGGTGGGCTCTTCGCTCTTTCCTCCTGCTTGATAATGCTTCAGTCTTTGTCCATTGACTTTAAATTCTTCTGACATCGGTCTTTAGTCATTCTTGCTCGAATGTAATTAACCCGACCTTCTTTGACGTATGAATCCACTCCATTTAGTTTAACTTCCTGGAAATAACTTCAATCTGGAATTAAAGAAGAACACATTCTCACATTACGAACTCTTTTCTCTAAACCTCGATCATGCCATTTCTTTGTTTTGTCATATATATTCTAGCATTATCATGGCTTCATTTCTCAGTTCTTCAGTTCATTCGGTTGGAGTAATCTCTCTTCTGAGTTTTAAAATCAAAGTTCAGCTTCTTGGCCCTTTGTAGCTGTATTCGAGTTCTAAATTAGATGACATGGTTTTGCGAACAACTGTATGGGACATTCGATGGGAGTTTTGAATGCGGTCTATAAATGATGCATCATCAAGTTTGGAAGACCGATCTTCTCTTGAACTTCTGGAGTCTTTTCGATTCTTTTAATCTCCTGTTGGAAATCTCTTGCACATCCGTTAGTGCAGGGATGATAAGCTAGACTCTTTATATGCTTGATCCCATACCTGCTCATGAGTTTTGCAAATATTTTGTTTGCAAAATGGCTTCCCCCATCACTAATGGCAGTTAAGGTGTTCCAAATCTACTCGAAAATATTCTTTTCTGAAACTCACAACTGTATGAGCATCATTCCTTGGAATGACCTTGCTTCCACCCGTTTGGAAACATAATCACTTGCCATTAGTATATATACAAGTTTCCAAATGATGGTGGGAATGGTCCCATAAAATCTATTCCCCATACATAAAATTTTCCACCATTATACCTTTTAGGGGCATTTCATTTCTGCTGCTGATATTTCCAATCTTTTGGCATCTATCACATAATTTGACCATTCGGTCTGATCTCTGAAAGCGGTGGGCGATAAAGTTGGAGTATCTTGTGAGCATTCTTTCTCGGAAGAAAAATGCCCCGTATGGTGATGCATGACATTCATTCATAGTGCCTTTGTTCACTCTTTGGTACACATCTTCTGATAATCATATCGACACCTCTTTAAATAGCGATTATTAGGTCGTCCCAGATGTAGTACCTGCTGTCAGTCCTGAGCTTTCTTTTCTGTTGGTAGCTGAATTCATGAGGAACTACTCCACAAGCTAGGTAATTCACAATATCAGCATACCATGGAAGTTGGAATGACACCTTAAACAGCTGTTCATCTGGGAAGTTCTCTGTTAATTCTACCTCCTCCTTTTTTATTTCATTAACTTTCTACTGCAGACCAGTGATCGGTATCACATTGTCACACCCCTTTTTATCTCTAATTTCAGATCGAACTCTTGCAGTAGCGGCACCCACCTTATCAGTCTTGGTTTAGCTTCCTTTTTTGACATCAGATATTTGATGGCTGCATGGTCTGTGTGAACTATAACATGGGATCCCAAAATGTATGGCCTGAATTTCTCCTGGCGACACTATGGTATCTCCTTTTCAGTTGTGGAATAGTTTTCTTGTGCTTCATTGAAAGTTCTGCTAGCATAGTATATGGCTCTGAATATTTTCTCTTTTCTTTGCCCCAATACAGTCCCCATTGTGAAATCATTGGCATCCTATTTCCGAATCCACGATCCCATTACGGTGCAGCCGTGATAGGTGCTTGAACGATCTGATCTTATTTCTTCAAGGCGACCTTGCGGGAATCATGAATTAAACTTTGTGTCCTTCTCCGATGTCATAATTAGTGCGGCTATCTTTGAGAAGTCTGATGAATCTCCTAGAAAATCCAGCATGCCCAAGAAACTCCTTATCCCCTTCTTGTTGTAAGTCTGAGGTTTTGATAATGGAAATTTTGGATTAGTCCTTCTAGCCACATGTGAAATTTTATGACCCGAAACAATACCTTCTGTTACCATGAAATGGCATTTTTAATTTAGTACTTCATTTATTTGTCCTTGCATCTTTGAATCTTTGTTTCCGGAGTTGTTCAAACATTGTTCAAAACTAGACCCATACCTTTTGTGATGTCATCCTTAAAATTTCCATGACTTCCTCGGCGAATGCGAGAACATTGACATCGCCATCCGGCTGGAAAGTAGCGGGAGCATTGCACGGCCAAATGGCATCCTTACGAAGGCAAGGTACCATAGGGGCATGTGAATGTGGTCTTTCTTGGTCCTCAGTGCAATTGCAATCCTGGTTGTAGCCTGAATGCCGTCCGAAACAAAAATGAGGTGTCTCGTAATCAATCCGTCCAACATCTCATCAATGAAGGGTAAAGGGAAATGATCTTTCCCGTCGCTGCCTCGCTTCCCGTAATCAATGATACTCTCCACATCCCCACCGTTTCATTGAATTAATTCATTTCTTCTATCATGATCACAAGAAATCCACCTTTCTTCGGGAACCACATGGACTAGGCTAACCCAAGGACTATTCGAATTACGTATAAAAGTTCCAGCATTTAACCATTTTGAGCACTTCCTTCCGACTACTTCTTTCATTACCGGATTTAGTCTCCTCGTGTTCAACATTGGCTTTCGATTTTCTTTCCAAAGAAGATTCAGGCATGCATATTGATGGATCGACACTTTTAACCTTCAATGTAATGCTTGATTCCTTATGTTCCTTAAAATTTCCAAAGAACCTCCTGTTCCTCAAGATCACTAAGTCTAAAGTAAATTATTACTGGTTTACTCTAAGTAGCCTGTAAGCATACTTTAAATGACTTCGCAACTCCTTTAAAACTAGCCCTTCATCGGTTTCGATGAAATTCCTTTTCTTCATTTTTGTCTCTCTTTAACCCATTTGTTCAAGACTCATCACTTTTTCAGTAGAATGTAAACTAATGTGCAAAAAATCTGAATCAAAATCTTCAATATACTGGAAATTCATCTCTTCTTCATTGATTGAAAATTGGGAATTACAATCATAGTAAAAATCAGAATTGTTGACATATACATCTTTTATTGACTTGATATCTTCCCTTTCTATGTCTAAATTCCTCAAACTTCTCGATTAAATTGAAGTCACCGTTTCTTCTCCAACTCGAGAGTGAGAATTCCTCTTCTCAGATATCGACAAGCCGCTAATTGCAAGGGAATGGCCTTCCCAGCAGCCAGAGGGACTTAGAATCTTCCATATCCAAGATGAGAAGCCAACCTGAAAATAAACTTCCCACCTTTACCAAAGACATCTTCTATGATTCCTTCAAGTTTCGGGCTGTGGTCTCATCCGCCATTCGAGTGGTACCGCAGCCGGAGTAAGCTCCCCCAAACTTCTAACTTCGCACGTATCAAGGCATTAACCACACGCATTCCGGAGTCACAAGAGCTTTCGAATTCAAACTTCCAATGGTGCAGTGGAATGGTGAAGCTCCCTGTGATCCTTCATCTTTTCTCGGTAAGTCTCGATCACAAGATCGCAAGTCATACTGTCTTCACAATTCCTTCTTCAAAGAATCTTCCTTTTGCTCGCATGTCTTTAAAATTTTCGTGATAAAGTGGCATCTCGAGTCACCACTCGTGAAAGCATACCGATCTCCAAATTTTCCGGAAGGTTTTCAAAAAATCTTGCAAACTGCTCCTCTATCTTTGATTCGCAAATCTCCGTGGGAAATGGGATCGCAGTAGATCGTTTCGGGTTTTCTTCTTGCTTCCTTCTTCTCCTGACAGCTGTTCCTTCTTTCTTTCCTTCTCCAGTTAAGCCAAAGATTGTCCCAGCCTTCTTCTCCCTTGTCATTTATCTTTTTCTCTGTCTTCCTCCAAGTTTTTCCCACTTCCGAGTCGCACACCCATACGCCCGATTCTTCTTCGTGTCACTGTGAAAGATCTTCATCCGTTTCGCAGGTTGCAGCGCCTCATTTGTGTCTCCAGGTTCTTGAGGGAGGCATTGCTGGTCTTCAAAAATTTGAGAATTGGTATTCGTGATTCCACTTCGCAAACTTTTGTTCATGGAGGTTTAATAAATTTTATTGCCTCCCATGAATTGCGATTTCGATCTTCAAATGGTTGAGTTCTCCTCTGACTCTGGTACTCGTTTTTATTTTCACCTCCTGCTGCCAAGTATAGAACTCGTGGTTGTTGATACTGCTGAGGATTCTGCCCATGCCTCTGCCTTGTGAGCCTCCACCATGAAAAATTTTCACGGTTCCTAGCTGGATGATAGTTTATCAAGTGTGTTAGATTTGGTTTGAAGTGATAGCTTCTCGCTCCCCAAGTACTTAACCTCCCCGCATCATAAAACAGCTTCTTCAATGGGTACATCAAAGACTTCCTCTCAATAGTTCCTTCGATCGCTTCCTATTTCATGCACAAGGTGCATCTTCCTCTCATTGGCTCCATTCTACGCATGATGGCATCGAATTTCGCTTCTCCATGGCTGTCATCTGCTTCAGCCTCCATGACTCCTCTTCCTCTCGCTAATTACTCTTGAAAAACTCTTAGCAGCTTATATCAGATTTAGCCGTGTCCTCAATCGATCTCTGCTTCTTCAAGACTCTTACGTCAATGCTCCATTTAAAGATGAAGAATCAATAATGCCCTTAGATGTATCATTCAGAAAGCATGATACCATGTCCATCCTCGTGTCTTTAGATCTATCTCCATGCATCGGCATCTTTCTCAAAGAACTCAATCTCTCCCAGTTACATAAAGGCTCTCATCTTCCCTCATTGAACACAATTATCTCCCTCCTATCCGAGGTGAGTGACGGGGAAGAATCTACCCAAGTAGGCTTCTACAAGCTTCCTAAGCAGATCATTAGGAACCATATGGTAGAGATTCATACCATGGTCATGGTATTCTTAGAGAAAAATGTGGGAATAAATGCAATTTATGACCTCGGGGTCTCAAATTTATCCAATCCTCTTATCAGGTTTGCCATCCCAAGAAACCTCTCCTATGTCTATTCGGGTCTTCTCTGACACCAAGAAACTGTTGTTGCCGAACCATTGTACTAGTGTCAGCTTCCGCCTCAGGTTATTGCACAACCGAGGTCGCCTGATTGCGCAGTATTCGATCCCCAATAATAGCCCCAAAAGTCCTCCATCAGACAATGATCGAGGCCTCTCGTCGCCGTTTCGGTCCCCGGGCCCCGCCCGCCTTTCATCCGCCATAGCCGAGCTTTCGCCTTCGCTTTTCTCAAGCTTCGAGTGTTCTAATTCAAGATCGACCGAATCGTGACGTTGTTCTATTTCCTATGCATTTCAAAGTTTTCCCCGAAATAAAAACATACTCACATTAATAGGATTAGTCAAGCCAACAAATATTTTCAATATGGCTTGTTAAAGATTAGTGGCTAAAAATAACCACTGCTTGAAAAACTATTTTTGTTCTTTTTTTTTTTTTAAATGTCCAAATTAGTATTTCCTTCTTTCTATTCTAATATCGACTACTAAATTCTTTTTGATCTTCAAGAATCCGCCAAAACTCGCTCGCTTAATTCAAAAGATATATACGTATTTATGACACTATTTCAAAGGACTATCACCTAACTCTCAAGAATAATGCCATGAAACTTGTTAATTATATTTTTGCAATTATACCGATTAAAAATGGTTTTTAAGACTGATAAAGTTCTTCCCGGTTTCGATCCATGATTCGCAAGCCGCACGTGCCGAATAACAGCAATGCCGGATTTTAAACCAGATATCGATCCTACGTAGATCTCAAGAATTTTCAATCAACTACTCCCGACTACTCAAGCTCTATACTATTCGACTATGATAGACAATTCGCATCACTTTGAAAGCCTTAAAATAATGAAACTAAAAAGAATTAAATTAATAACAAATGAATTGAATACTAAATAGTGAAATGACAAATTTGGGGATTGAATGCTTATCTATAAAGGAACATTGAAAATAAAACTATTGTGAAACATCAATTCCTTCTGGGACAGATCAGACTCGCTTATGAACCACGATTTAAAACTAGTCCAAGGAGGCGAGCAGCCGATCTCTCCAAACCCCACTCGCTCATCATCTCACCTTCAACAAGCTCAAGACGCTGGGTTAGATAACTACCTTAATCAGCCGCCTGCTCGGTATTTTTCTTTTTCAATACTTCATACCCACAACCTGGACTGTAAACCTGAGCTCCTAAATTATAGTCATTGCACAAATTTACACTATACCGGGTTTCTCTTCTCAAAATTAGAAATTTCATTCTTTCCTCGACAGATCCTCATAACACTCTGGATCAATTCACCATTCGACCGAGGCGAACTCTCTCGCATATTTAAATTGATAAATCGTTCAACCTATTTCGCCTCCATGAAGAGTTTATCAATTTAATCACACAGAGCACATTAAATCACTAATAGCAAAGCCTCGCATATCATTCACGGCTCGCTTCATCACTCAGAATGCCTTCCCCCGTGTCACTGTGAGGGCCTCCTGAACCGGAGCTTGAGACAATTGCCATGGGCAGGCTTAATAATCGATATTGGGATCAATTCCACAAAATAAACAAACCAAAGAAGTGTGATTTACAAACCTGAAGTTCAAGATCGATGAATAAAATTATGCAGAAAGATAATTTCGACGACAGTCATTTCAATGGAAGCCGGGTTTCTAAATCAATCGGATTACACCATACATTGTTTGGCTTCATCAAGAAACCATCAGAATTAGGAAATCGGTAGTTCGAATCCAAAATTGGTCTGAATTCAAACAAACTGTGACAAGAATTTGAAGAAATATAAACTAAGATCTCGCCTAAAACTTTAACAAATTAACATTCGTATCCAAATTTAAAACAAAAATACGAACTAATCTAAATTAAAACAAGAAAGAAAAGAAAATTAAAATACAAGAGCTCTTCAAAGAACAACCCGCATCTCTTTCGTCGCCAAGAGTCGCGCTCCTTTCCGCAGCAAATAAGTATATTTGATAGTGGTTCTCGTCAGCCCTAATTTCGATGCACCTCTTCGACTTCGCTAATCGCCCAGCTTGATTAGCTGATGTCGCGACATCACCTCTTTGTCGCGCACTTCGTTGTCTCGCCTTTGTCGCGTAAGCCTTTGTTCGTCGCGACATGTTCGTTTGAACTGACGCCGCGATACCGATCTCGCCGCCACTTTTCTTGAACCGGATGTCGCGACAGCCTTACCGAACGCCGCGACCTACCTCTTTGTATTTGATGTCGCCACAAAATTTCGCCGCTGACCTTCGAGCTAATGATGTCAGCACCTCTTTACGATGTCACGACCTCGCTCGCTCGGCTGTCACGATCGCTTAATGTCGCGACCTCGTCCGAATACGTCGCACAAACCAAAATTGTCACCTTCTTTTCTTACAACCTGCCGCGACCGAAAGGATGTCACGACTTTCAGAAACATGTCACACAACCGTGTGTCGTCGCCACCTTCTTTCAGTTAGGGACCGATGTCACGACCATTCAATGATGTCACACCTTCTCTTAAATTGAGGTGGATGTCGCGACCTTATTTCAAGCCGATGTCACGACTCGCTTCGATTCAAGACATGTCGCGACATCATGTCTTCTTCTTCATCAATTCCTCGCCGTTTGACTTTGAGTTTCTTCACGCCTACCGCTTGTCTTCAATTACGCCATTCGCGACCCAGCTTTGTAGTTGTAACCTTAATATGTATCATCACAGAAAGGCTTCACGACATCAAATCCTTTAATCCTCAACTCGTGTCGCACTCTTCACCCGCTACATCGCACGTCGCCCACATTCGCTCCTTTACTCGCACTCTTTCAATTCCCCCGCCGCACAACAGCTTGGGGCGGCATTCCATATTCCGCACATAAATCACCTTTAGAATAAAATAAACTTAAAATGGATCGAAAATGATGACTTTAAGCTCTCACTATCCGCTTCTGGAGTTCTTCGCTTCTGGGAGGCGTACTCGACCCGACCAACACGAACTTTTTCAAGAACCTGCACTTTTGAGGTATAGGATCATTTTTTCACCTTTCAGCCTCATAGCTCTTCTATTTGTCTTACTACCAACTCGGGAGCGCACACCCTGCCGGTCAACTCCATCGAGGGAGAGGTCGAGTCCCATTATGACGACCTCATACTACCTCGCTATTGAGGCTCGAACCCAAACTGAGCAAGATACTGAGCATCTATTCCTGGGGAGGTTAGGAATAGCCCCGCCCGCCCTCGAAAGCCTTGAAGCAGCCTCGTCTACCTGATAAATTTCCGTGATGGGGAGGTCGGGCGTTGCCTGAGTATTCTCAACAGGCTCTGTCGAGGTGAATTCCATGACAAAATCTCAGACTCTTTATCAGAAGTTTTGGCTTATATCTGATGTCGAACTCACTCAACTCTATGGCCCATTTCATCAACCTTCCCGAAGTCTCTGGTCTGTGTAGCACTTGCTTCATTGGATATTATGTTGGGACTTCAATGGTGTGAGCTTGAAAATAAGGGAGGAGCTTTCGGGCTGCGGTTACTAATGCCAGGATTAGTTTTTCCATCTTTAGGTACCTCTTCCGCTCCTCAGAGCTCTAACAATAAGCAATAGTGTATAAGATGTCAGACTCCTAGCCTTTATCTCCGATATGATGTATCGTCGAGAAATCAAACTGCTGTGCACAGAGCAAGGAATTCCTCCCTTTCGAGGGCTACTAGAATGGGGGAGAGCCTCAGATAAGTCTCACGTCGAGAACGCTTCTTCGCAATGTGTATCCCATGAAAAAAGCTTAAAACCCGAAAGAAGGCCGATATTTATCACGTGCCTGACACAACCCATTTAATGCTATCTTCCAGCTGGGGACGCTGACCTCCTTTATGTTTCGATGGTGGCGCATGTCGAGCACAAATTCTTTATCTTGTCCGATTTGCCTCAATTCCTCGAATATGACTATAAAACCTAAGAATTTTCCTACCGAGACTCCAAAGGCGCATTCGTCGATTCAACTGCTTGATTCTCTCAGATCCGAATGCTCAACGATGAGCGCCATGTGGAGCCCTCGACCGTGGTCGGGACCTTACCAACATGTCATCTATGTACACCTCCATGGATGCTCCTATTTGCTTCCTCGGGAACATCTTGCTCACTAACCTCTGCACAGCTCTCGCGCCTCTGCCCCAAAAGGCATCACTGACAACACCGGGTCCTCGCCCGCGACGACGAGGTCTTTTCCCCGGTCGTCGGATCCATGCTTATTTGTCAGGACAGAAAGCGTCCATGAAACTGAGGAGTTCATCGACCACGTATCTACAATGAGATCGATCCGCGCGTAGGAAAGTCGCCTTTTCGGGCATGCCTCTATTGGACGCCGACGGTCGATGCAAAGTCACCACCACGCTTGCTTTTTAACAAGCACGACGTTGGCCAACCATTTCGTACTCCACTGACGTCGCTCGGGAGGAGCTTGGCGAATTCTCCTCGTTGATTGTTCATTGAGCAAGCTCCTTCGCTGACCGCTCAAAGACGGGACCGACAAGCCGACCAGGAGTACGACAACCCGATTCACCTCCCATGTTCGTCAGTTTCCATAAGACGCCTCATATGTTTCAGAAATGGGTAAGGAGGCTTCGAGGTCTTTTCAAGCCGGGAACCGATGTAGGCGAGGTGTCTGTGGTCACTCGCCCAACCCGCACGCGCCCACTTTCCAAGGGCTCAAGTCGGGTGTTTACTTTGTCGCGCATGTCGAGCTAGTCCAAGTTTATGTCATTTAATCGCACTTCCGACGAGCACCATCATCCCTAGCCACGCGCCGGTCCCCTCGAATCCATTCCATCTGGGCCAAGGGTAGTGGAACCTCGATCATCATATGGTGTGCCGGAGGAATAGCCTCAGATTCATTAAGAAAGGGTCCGCCTAATAACAAGATAGCTACTGGCGCCCACTACTTCGAGAAACCCCACCGTCACTGCCACACTGGCCCCTAAAGTGAGCACTAATCAGATTGAGCCTAAAGTGCAGCACTTTCTCCCGTAGAACCTCGCAGCGGTGTCACGATCTAACTTCTCCCTTCCAATGCCCATCTTATCGAAGGCCGACGTGAAGATGATGTCGGCTGAACTCCCATTGTCGACCAGAACCCGATGGATCATTTTGTTAGCCATAATCGCCCTTATCACCAATGAATCATCATGGGGTAGCTGCATCCCTCCGTGTCCGAATCCAAGAACGCGCATGGGCCGTGTCGAGTCGAGGCGCTGACACCGCTCAGATTTCCATCATCTCTCCCGACCGACGCAAATGGGCCTTCCTCGCAGAGCTGGACTCACCACCTCCCACAAATCCTCCCGAGATCACATGGATTTCCCTGCGGTCAGCCGAAGTCATGGTTCACCGAGGGGGTGGTGGTCGAGGTCGATCCCGCCTTCGCATGCCACGGCTTACTGAGATATCCACGCTCGAATCAAATATTCTATTTCTTCGAAAGTCGTATACACCCGTCCGTTCTCGATGCCCGTGGTCCCTACGAACCACAATACTCGTGTCATCTCTTTCGCAGGGTCCGCCTCATCTCGGGATGGCCATCTCGTGGAACCGCTCATGTTGTACTGCCAGACCTCGCGACATCGCTTACCGTCAGTGGCTGTGATATCGCAGGACATCGCCGCCCCGGGCCTGACCGAGGTCGACCTAGGTGATCTCTAAGGTTTCACGCTCGTGGACCGCCTCTGCCTTTCGGGACCTCCCGCTCTCTGCCTTGTGACTCGCCCTCGTCGTCGTCGGGCCCGCTTTTCTTCTTTACGGGGTCAAGAGCTTCCTTTCGATATGAGGGCTCTTCACGGCACGTACTTCTTCGCAATGAAAGCACCCGACCATGTCGCCGAGGATTCTTTGAGATGGAAAACATCAAATCTTTAACTACACTCCTAACCCAAACGATGAATGCAGTGATAGCAAACTCGTCGTATATCTACATTCAGAGACTCCATCAACCTCTGACACAGACCTTAAAGCTTTCATGCAGCTCGCTTTATGGTTAGTGTGTGATAACTCTGGCTTCGTATGTCCCTGCCCAATGAAGGGAGACGAACGCAATGGTGGATAATTAACGAGGAGATCATCATGGTGGAAGTCTCTGTTAAACCAAGCCAAAGACTGACCTTTGCAGTGATAGCGAAAGCTCGCGACCGTACAGGTCCTGATACCCATGTAGCTCCATTTGATTTTTATACGTGTTTAGATGATCGACCCGGATCTTCGCCCTATCAACGCTCTATTCGCGGCATTTGAACTACCGAAGCGGGGAAGTGGATCACTAAATGCGAACTGGGACTTAATTTGTTTGCATCAAGGTGTCTATGAGTCGGGATTTCGTCCCTTCACAACCTCCTTCATGCTGGCCGAGCCCTGTTGAGGCCCTTCTTGAACCTCTGCTCCTACGACCCGCCAGTGTCAAGCTGCCGCCTCCCCTCCAAGGGTTAGGTATGGTCCGTGCCCCCCGGCTCTACTCGGATTCCTCGGCTGCTTCAAAGACCTCAAAGAGTCGAGGTGGTCGCCCTTCGCGAGTGATGTTACGGCCTTCCCGAGTTTGTCGCGCCTCCGCGGGCAAGCAGATCCGTCCGGTGAGTTGCTCTAACTCTCCTACCAGCGTTGTCATGAGGCGAGGCCTCCACCTCATCCGTGTCGTTCGCACCGCTTCTAACGCGCCACGAGGCCTACCGCCCACGCCACCTGGGGCCGGGCTCAGATCTCATGACGGCGCCCTACTGTTCCAAGTCGATACCATCACATTAAGAGGATCACTTTATTTGTAAAGGAACCCCGCCGTTCCTACGATCGGCACTAACCGACGACATGCTTTTTTCAATCTGACCGGGCCGCTGGGCCGCAAGAAGAATAATTTCTGAATCGAATCGTCGCCGGGCCGGTCCGCCAGCTCGACTCACGACTGTAAAACAAGAAAGAAGGAGGGTCGCGTAGGGCTTCGCTCAGGCCGCCTCCGATGCCTAAGTCGCCTCCCTAAGAGAAAAAGATAACCGCTTAAAGGGCGAATGTTTTGCATACCTTTCAATTCACGGGTGGCTTGGTATTTATAGCACATGTCTCTCCCAATTTGATGGTGGCAAGGATCTTCCCATCGATGATATTACTTTTATCGTGATTGATTAATAAGGGATAATGAAGGAGAAGTTATCGCGAATTATCCTCTTCTTTCATTGGTGAGATTCATTTGATTTACGTGATGTCGTTATAGGGAATTATCTTGTTTCCTATCAGAGATTTGATTTATCCACTGGGCATGGGCTCTTCTGATTATCCCCTCGCTATCGCCCTAAAGGCGAATGACCCGGGCTTCCGTTGGGGCCTGTCGGACCCGCGTTTAACCGGGCCTACCTTTCCTCGGGCTTCGTGCTGGCTCGCACGCCTATTCTTCAAACCCTATCAAATATCATTATGAATTTATTTCTTTTTCCATTTTCATTTTTTGATACTTACCTTATTAAAATGGCCACAAATAATCATATGAACATTACATTTTATGTGCATTCAAATGCAAGAATGAAAATCATGAAATTCGTTCTTTTTTTTTCAAAGAGAAATAATTTTATTGATTCAAACTAGTAATACATTTGATATAAATATATACTCAAATTCGCTAAAAACTTTAGAGGATGATGTAGCATCTAAGTTAATAGTATAAATAATTGGCTCAAAACCTACATATTTGATAATCATATAATGATCAAAATACCTATAATTTCAGTTCTACATTATATTGACGATCATGATTTGATGTCTCTGTCCAATCGAATATATATTGTTGTTTGAATCGCCCACCATTGTACCAAGACGACATAACCATACACCGCAATAAGTCGACGACAAAACTACAACAAATCGAAGACAACAAAAAAAAGTAAAAATTAGGCTTTATGTGAAAAAAATCACTTTATCGAGAAAAATGATAAAAAGATATGTAGTGATTTAAGGCCAAATGACAAAAAAAAAAAAAAAAATTCACCCCTCTTTGCTTAAAAATTCAAAATGATATTCTAAACACATTTTTTTTATCGCTAAACACTTTAATTGCAATGTCTTACCTTTTTTTAAAGTTGAGTGCTCTACACATGAGTTAAGCATGAAAGACTCTAAACACACTTTTTTTGAAAAAAATATAAATTTATTAATTTAGGATATCAATACAACGTTGAGAAATACAAAATCAAAATTACTAAAAACTTGAAGGACAATGCAAAAGATTCAGTTAATAGAAAAGGATCGATTCAAGGTCTACACAGCTAATAATCCAAAAATGCATAGAATACCTAAGATTCCAAATCTGTAACATAATAACAAAAAGCTTCGATCTAATGACTCTGTCATATTGAACTTTGTCATCTAAAATATCAATGTGAAAACTCACGAATAAGCTAATCATCGACGATTAATCCAGCATCGTCGTGAACAAGTTGGTGACGAAACACTCTACAACAAGTTGGAAATAAAAACACAAATAAAAAAAAAAACAAAGGCAAACTCGGATCGGTGTGAAAGAAACCACTTTATTAAAAGAGAAAATTCATATCTAAGGAAAAAACGATGTAAGGGGTGGTTTCCAGCCAATAATAAACCAAAAACTGAACTATAACTCACAAGGGACTGAAAATAGAAAGCAAAGGAGGGTAGCTATGACAAGTGATTTGACAACTGAGCCGGCTTTGGGACTCGGGCTAGCCTCATCCCAATGTCGCCCCTATATTTTTTTCAATTCTCAAACTTGTTCAATTTAAAAAATTAAACTAGGCTGTATGAGGCGGATGGAGGTATCATCCCAATGTCGCCTCCTATATTTTTTTCAATTCTCAAACTTGTTCAATTTAAAAAATTAAACTAGGCGGAGGCGAGGCGGAATGAGAGCGGCCTCATCCTAATGTCGCCCCTTATATTTTTTTCAATTCTCAACCATTCAATTTAAAAATTAAACTGTGCGAGAAATGAGGCTGCATTTAAAATTCCCAAACCTACCCCATCCCATTTACATTTTAATTTTGTTATATATATATATATATAATTTGTTTTTTTATTTTAAAATTAATATATTTCATAAAAAATAATAATATTATGAATTTTTATAAATTATTTATTAAAATATTCTAATTATTATTATTATTTATATTAAAATATAAAATAAAAAATTAAAAAAACTATTTTTTAAATATATCTGGAAGGGTAAAGCAACAATACTTGAACTTGCCTTGAACCCCGTCTTAGGTTTGAGAAAATAAACATGATTCCGCTAAAAACCCGATTACGCTTAAACCAAACTCATGTTTTAAAAATATGATCGGTGATTGAATCGGAAAAGTTACTAATTCATAGTTTGTGAGCCAAACTAATGGTCGAATCATGGCTTGAACTGATTAAACCGAACTGTAAGGTCACCGATCGACCTGGCCCAATAGATTAAAACCACAATTCAATCCAATTTTAAAACAATCGAAAAACAACACAAATTTAAAAACACAAGAAAATATTTTAAATTTTTTAGGTTCTTAAATAGATATTTATTTTATAAAATATTTCAGAACCTGTTCGAAACTATTTTCCGAAACAACTACCAAAGGAAAGTCCAAATTAAAAAGACTTTGATCGCAGTCACTAAAGTAGTTGAGCCTGAGCCGAGATCCAACCAACACGACCAAAATGGTTCGACCCCAATGGGAAACCAACTTGTTCGAACAATGGGCCTCGGGGCTTGGACCTCCATCTGATGCCACGGCTGAGCCCTTTCAAAAGATTACCAAACTAGATTCGCAATCGATATGGGCTTACTGGGCCTAGCAGATGCCACCTAACATCATTAAAAAAAAAAAAAACCCACAAGATTAAGATGGCGAATGTTTTTTTTTACTAATGCCTAATATAACTTTTTTAAGCTTTAATACTCGAATAGGTAGTGAGTAGTGGATGACAATCTGGCGATTTTTCGAAGTTTCGTCTCCATTCTTACTGGAAATGTTTGGTTTAACTGTAATCAAGTTCTTAGTGGGTTCGTGTTTATTTTCTTAAATCCAAGACATATTCAGTATCGTTATTCCTACCCTTATTATATTTTTAAAATATTATTTTATTATTTTATTTTATACTTTAATATAAATAATAATAATAATAGAATGTTTTTTTAATAAATTATTTATAAAATTCATAATATTTCACTTTTTCTAAATATATTAATTTAATATAATAAAAATAAAATGCAAATAGCAAAAATAAAAATAAAACAAAATCAATGTAAATGGGACGAAGCCTGGGAATTTTCCCATCTCGCCTCGCTATTCCATCTAATTTTTTCAATGGAACAGGTTTGAGAATTGAAAAACGATGTGACGCCCCCTTTTCCGAGGGTCCCCTTGACTACCGTCAACTCCGCTGGACACAAGTGCCTCACATGGCACTCATACATGAGTAAATGGCCACATTGACCCATACATCAATACTCACTAAAAATATATCCAATCAACTATATTACCATAGTTCAAGAGTTAATACGTCACTCTTAATACAAACATATATTAAAATTTCAAATTCTAATACATGTTATACAAAAAGTATCTACCAAAGCTACATGTCGGCTTTCTTCTCAAATACGGCCCTAGTGAGCGCCGTCCCTCCCGAACACCTTATCAGACCTAAAATAATGATCATCGATTAAGGTGAGCAATGCCCAGTAGTGATAATCTCCTACATGGGTTATTCCCCACCTAAGTGCACATGTAATGACAACCAAACACATTCAAGCAAATACATGATCCTACTTGAATGTCTACATGCCCAATCCCATGTCTCAAGTCCTCACCGACTCCCTCACACATGCCTGCTTAAATGTGATTGTTTTTAAAACAAAAGCTTGCTCGAAACGACTACTACGCGTCCCCCCCCCCCCCCCCCCCCCCCCCCCCCCCGCCCCCCCCCCCCCCCCCCCCCCCCCCCCTCTGCAGAAATCTAGACAACCTCCTCCGAGGTGAATTGCTTGCAATTCAAAGTGTGTGTGTGTGTAAACAAATAAGGGTTCGCCTCGAGAGGATGAATCATCAAGCAAACTTCAAGGCAATTCTTAAAATCTTCTGAAATTCCTTTCACAACCATTTCATTCGTGTCATGCACTCACACCTACCATTCTGGTGGTGCCTGCATATGTGTGGAATGCATTGAGCCATTTTCAAACCATTCATGCCAATATATCAATTATGTATAATAAAATTAACTCACATACATCATGTTATTCAATTCATGGCAATAACATCAAATTAGCTCATACGGGCTAATAACAATTCAAACACCATTTTGACTAAACAACACAAAAATCACGTGAATGTGAACCCAGTTCAGACTGCTCACAAACTGCTACACTAGGGATTTTTCTTTCAATTCTGCTCAAACATTGGGAGACCAAAATTACCCACTCATCCACTTCAACAAACTCCTTTCATCCATTAAATGAGACTTTAGTCAAATCAAAACTGGGCAGAGAAGACTCCCTACCTCCTCTGAGCCCGTCGCTTCGAACTCCACAAAATCGACGTCCACGCCTGCAGCCCTCGTAACGATCAATCCGCTTCTTCTTGCTCCGATGCGCGCATGAGAACCACTCATCCAATGTCAAATCTAGAGAGAAGTTGCACTTTCTCTCACTAAAACTCTATTCTCCCCCTCACTACACGCACTAGTAGCCAAATGGAGAAGAAGATGGTCTTTTGTTTTTATTTTAATCTTTTAATTCTTTTCACTTAATTCCTTTTATGTCTTTTAGTTTGATTTTAAAAGCTTTTTGACACATGACTAATATTTACATTATTCTATATCTCACTAATCACAACATGTATCACGTGAGTACATGAACAGGTAACTTTTTGTCACATCACATGTCTCTCACAAGTCGCTATACTACATAACTTCATTACGCGGTGCCTCCTCAAAGACGTGAAATTGTAACGTCTTGAATTTGACATGGTACTAGATTCAGAGACTATTCCAACTGAAGTCCGTTTGGGTCATCCAGACCCAGAAAATTTTGATTTGACTGAAATTACCATTTTTACCCTTTCGAAAAATTGCATCTTTCCGAGTTTTACATTCTCCTTTGCAGAATTTCCTCGTTCAATTCACAGATAATCAACAACAATAATCAATAAATAACAACACATGCATATATTATAAGTCATGATAAACTAGCTTACTTACATTCAACCACTAAACTATGTACCTTCATTTCCCAACAAGAAGGATAGGTGGCCGATCGTGTCCCTCCCCGCCCACGCTGACTCCACGACCCCCAGACAAGCATGCTACACCCCTCATTACTCATTCTCACTCGCCCCACGTGTGTGCACCCCGATCCCATATCCATACGTGCACACTAGCTCCTCGGCTGTCTCCCATCCGTGTCACCTCTCAATTCCTCCCAATCCACTCATGAGTTTCGGACTGGAGGTAAATTTTTATATACGAGACGTGAAATACCATGTGGGACACCACATGCCGGCGTGAAGCTAACCCGACGCTATGCTGTTTTTCACCCTCTCTAGGCATCACCTTTAAGAAGATGTGACTTCAACCCTCGAACTCTAAGGGTCGACACGTCGATACATGGTTATTATATACAAATTTCTTTCGTCGCCTCAGCCGCGGAGAAGACGCTGTCAGATCAAGCCTGATTTCCTGGGAGGTGTTCAATCAAATCGTGACCGCGATGATCTTTCTCCCACCTCGGTCCAACATATAACAAGTGATTTGCATGGCCTTCCACATGCCCTGCCTCTCATATGCGAGCCACCGATAAGTACGCTAATAACTGTTGTGCGACTCCACTGTGTGGGTGCTCTTCCCTCCCGCCTACCTCATGATCCAAGACTCCATGCTCGCAAAGAGACGTCTTTCTAACACCGTAGGATGGGGTCCCTCTCTCGATCGACCATTTGTCCCGTGCGGAAGGTTGACCTCAAGGTCGCAAACAGCCCATGCGCCTCCTCCTTTCGGAAACTCTTCCAAAAGTGCAAACCCGGGGCCCTATCCGACTACATATTACATTACATTACGATACGTACTCATGTAAAATGACGATCTCTCAAATACATACAACCTGATAGAATCTTCCAATGTGAAGGTCATCCTACGCCTAGAATGCTCGACTCGTGAGTCCCACACTATCACCCACCGCATCATGTCCTCGCAGTTCATGGCAAGTGGGTCACAAACTATCGACTTCCACTCGTACCACCACGGCCGGCAAATTTGTATCAACAAGCCTGTTGCTCACTAATTTGCCTAGGGACACACGTGAGACATCGTCGAACAAAGTCCCCTTACATGTCTCTTCATTCCGCCCAGTAGTATTGACAACCATCTCGTGCCACCCAGATGCCACGCAGAACTCCGAGAGCAAAGGAAACTCCTCGGGAGAATCTCCTCTCAAATTCCACAACTGTGGAAACTACCACCCGTCCCTCTATAACCAAGACTACCACTCCATGCGTGGGACTACCCAACCTCATCACCTCGTACCGACTGCACTCAGGCCCCCTGATGGACACTATCTCCTCGTCCCTCTCATCTTGTGACTCGATCATCACCAACACACCAAGCCAAAAAGAAACGGTGTAACTACTCAACCTGCCAACGTACCTCAAGCCTATACTGCTGTACTGTATTCAAATCAAATGACACGCTCGAAAGAGATATTTCGCCATTCCCTGAAGCCATATCAGCCAACGCTCCCGTGATCGACAGTGCATTAGCCACTTCACACTTGCTTCCTACCAGGTGGTAATGCAGAAGTCATGTCCCTCACCCAGATATCCATCCACGTTGCTCTCCCTCATGTCAGGTCCTACGCGAAAGTATCACCCCGTGGTCTTAAGTACTCGAACTCGGCCACATATAAGTGGCGCCCAAATCTTCAAGGCGAAGACTACGGCCGCACCCCATGTCATGTGTGGGTAATTCTCACACATGATTCTTCAACTAATCTGAACCATAAGCTACGCCTCCCATCGCATCAAACACATCCCGCCCACTTCTCGAGAGAGAGGCATCACAATACACTGTGTACCTCGTCTCTCGGGTCCAGACTATCAAGATAGGCTAGGTGCGAGTATCTCCTCAACTCCGAAATGCCTCCTCCGCACGGTCATCCCAATCAAACTCTCGACCTTCCGGGTCAACACCGCCATGTGCCACGAATCGTGAGAAATCACCAATCTCCCGTAGTACCTAGTCACCTGCAAGAAACCACGTATCTCAAGACCGACGGCCTCCCAACTCATCACCGCCGACCTCCCAGTCCATCACACGCCCTCGACGCCCTCTGGCCACCCATTCACACGTGTCCCAAAATCTCACCTCGCAAGCTGCAAAATTTCGCACTTCTACCGAACTTTTAGCGTACAACCGATGGTCTCTGCCAATCGTAAACACCTCGTGATCCTCATGCCCTCTTCCTTCACATCACCGGGAGTAGAGATCAAATGTCATCCAAAAAGACTACGACAACCGACGGGGATGTATTGAATACCGGCGCATGAGGTCTATGAATGCCGCCGGCATTACTGGCCAATCCATGGGGCGGCATCATCAAACTCAAAGTGCCCATAACGGCCCGCCCTAAACGCCTGCCTGCTCTGATATTGTCTCCCTAACCCCTCGCCACGGTAACCACAAGGCGAAGGTCTATTGGGAGTGGTATAGGTTCTGACCTCAACCGATCAACAAGTCATCAATCCTCAAGAATGGTACCGATTCTCGATCAGACCTCCGTTCAATCACCGTTTGCAGGTCACGCCGATACACACAACCCGGCAGCTCCATCCCGCTGAAACGAGCGCCCCATGGCAAGGCGTGTCACTCTTAATGAATCCCTCGTCTCGCAGAAATTTCAGAATGACTCGGGAGTGTCTCTCGAATTCAATCGGGCGCCCATCCTGTGTGTGACTACAGAGGCTGGGCACTGCAGGAACTCGACATTGCACTTCTACAACCCCCTCACGGAGGCATCCCAAAGAGCTCATCCTAAAAAACATCCTCACTGCGAAATCACCCAAGGTAGATCCCAAATCACCACTGCCCCCTTCTGGTAAGGTCATGTAAATTCAACCACCAACCCGTCCATGACACTGCTGACTCGCATATCGTAATACGGCAAAAATATCATGCTATCCCCCGGGGGACAACACCAGTACCGTCCCGTGTGGCGGTAATAACCCTTATACACTCCTGATCGATAACAACTGCGTAAGTTTGTCGACCCGATCCATCCCAAAGGATGGCGGTCGAACTCGACATGTTCATGACCCTCGGGTCAACGTGGAGTAGAATCCGGAGATCTGGCTTGCAACCCGACCTTATCCATCACATCTCGCCTAATCCACAGGGGAACTCGCATCTGAGGGCTCCTCGAGGCCTCGACCTCTAGCCCGACTACATCACGGCGATGCAGCAATGAATGAATGTGAGCTTACCATAATCAAATAACACTCTTGCCATAGGCGAGATATAACGATACCCTATATGATGGTGATCACATTGGCTCGGTAGGTGATGTGTGGCGTGAACACGCCTGAACCCTGATGTCCTGCGTGGGCCTGGATCCTTTGCCTCGACCCATAGTCTAGCCCCTCGGCTGGTGTGTAATGAAGGTGCGAGTCTGCGACACCAGCAGATTTAAAAATTGGCTCCTCTTACTGGGGTGTGGAGGGAATATCATGTCCTCTCTGTCCCACGCTGATTGGGATTTGCGTTGTCCAAAACCCTAGGATCCACTGTCCTCTGAGGCGATCCACTCTGCACTATCATATGTCCAGTACGCGCAATGCGGCACACCATCTACCCGGCTGGTAGTAGCACGAAATCTCTCCATGGCCCGGATGGCAGCTGCGGAACCACGTGTGAGCTAGAAGCCCTGCTTCTTTCCCCGAACTAAAGAAGGCCGACTCTCCTTCCTCTTGCTAGTAACACCCGCATCCGAACAACCATGCATCCTCGATCTCTCTCTCTATAGTCCATGGCGATTGACCGCAGAGTCCATGTCTTATGGCGAGGAAGTCCTGCAATCCTACCACAGAATGGACGTCAGTCCATTCCCGAACCTCCGACCTTGTATGTCTATGAAATTCTGAAATCGTCATCAAAGCGAGCTAACTCCGTAAACCTGGCCACATACTCAATCATGGTCCTAGCCCCCTGCTTTAGCTCTAGGAACTCCTGAGCCTTCGCATGTCTAGCAGTGGCCAGAAATACTTTCCCATGAATAGCTCATGGAACTCTGCCCATGTCATTGCCTCTGCGTGCAAATTAGCACCTAGTTCCACCACGCCCAGGCCTCGCCTCTATGGCGGAATGCGGCTAGTGAAGTCACGGTTGTATCGGAGGTAATCTCCATGATCTCAATACGCTACTCAGCGGCGCAGACAATGGTACGCCACCGCCGGATCCTCTCCTTGTGAATAACGAAGGATGATGTGCCTGAACCTCACAGGAGTTACTCGGACCTCGGCTCTTGCATTTAACATTAGTAATAGTAGCGGCTTCCGCGAATCCCTGGCCTCGGCAAAGGCTTCTTTGAGTCGAAATCTGGTGGTGCTTTACTAGTACCTAAGTGGGGCTGACCTCACGTCCTCTCCTTGTTATCATCACACATGTCAAATGGCAAGTTAAGTTTTTAATATCTCTAAGAATTGTAAATAGCCGAGACAACATTCATATGCAGAAGAATTTCTATCATAATGTCGATACATTCATAGGTAATGCAAGACAATAATTTCATACATTAAATCATACTCAACAAAAAAATTTATTTTATTTCATTTTATTCTATTTTATTTTATTTTTTTAGAAACACGTAGGCAGTGTCCATGACGATTGCTCCAAATAGTATTTATAAACAATGCCGGGTCAGCGGGTTAGGTGCCGCGATGAAACCGACCAAGGAACCGGTACGCGAGCCTTTGCGCCAGGTCGCCGCGCCGCAGCCGCGTCTTCGTGGCAAATGTCGTAGCCTCACTCCCCGACCGTGCTCATGGCCGTGGCGCGGTCGCCCAGCGTGTCGTGTGTCTTGCCTGATCCGTCTGGTTGTATCGCAACCCTGACGCTCCATGCGTGCGCCGCTGCGTGCGTATGTATGGCATTCTTTGAGATGTCGTAGCCTTTGTTTTCCAGTACTCTGTCAACATACAAAATTTTGTGTCGCGACACCTTTGCCGGTGTAGCCGGGCGGGTGCGCGCCTCAGGCTGCCCAGCTTGCCCGTAGCCTTGGAATTTGGCCCAGGTGTCATGGCCCCTTGTTGGCGTGTCGTGGGGTGTGTCGTGGAGGCTGGCTGGTAGTGTGTCGTGACCCTTGGCTGCGGCCACTGCTGGCGCTGTGCATACCCACCTTGTCACGATCTGTCCGTTTGTATCCTTGACCCAATTTGGAAATGCTGGGCAGCAGCAGTCGGAACTCCCTACACACAATTTTTTTCACTCATTTTTTTCCTCTTTTATTTCCACCCTCTTAGAGAATACACAAAAAAAAACACACACACACACTTTACACACACATATATATATATATACTATATATATATATATATATATATATATATATATATATATATATATATATATATATATATATATATATATATATATTTATTTATTTATTCTATTTTACATATCGTAAAACCTCGAAAAAATTCCTCAACCACATTTTTTTTCTTTTAGTCAGAATTATTTTCCCAAATTTCTCAACCTCTAAGGTTTGCTTTTTCTCAGCCTAGTGTTCAGCATTTTTCTATATGCTATTCACCAAACATATAAGCGCCACAGCACATACAACAAACATCATGTTATACACCCAGTACTTGCATAAAACACAGTAAATGCGATTAATTACAATCCCATCCGTATTGCTAAACAGTAATCCACACCTAAACCACAACATCAAGCTATACGAGTTGTGATGCTCTTACACCTTACGACCCTGGCCTAAGCCCAGTCCCTAGAGCCTAGGTGTCAGTATACATAGGCTACGATGCGAGTTGTGGCCTTCCCATTTCTGGGGTCCGTTGACTATATCGTCGACTCTTGGAATGTATCTCATATCATGAGACCACGTACATGAAGTAAAATTAGCCATTGTATACATCCTGCAGCTAAAAATATATCAATCGACTATATACCATGGCTGAAGTTAATCATCCTCTGTAAACGCCTATTAATTCAAATTCTAATACATGTTATACAAAAGTATCTACAGAAATACATATCGGCTTCTTCTCAAAGCGATCTCTAGTGGCGCCATCCTCACGAACCTCCCTATACAAATAATGATCCTGCGGCGAGGTAAGCGATACGATGTGATAATCTCTTACGTAGGTTATTTGTTTAAGTGCATGTAATGACAGCGAACACACTCGAGAAAATACATGAAGTCTGCAGATGTCTACATGCCCAAATCCCATGTCTCAAGTCTCAGGCTCCTTACATACTAAATAAATCTGAGAAAAACATTTTCAAAACAAAAGTTTTTGTTCTACAAAGCGCCTCTAGGATTTGTTAAAATCTATTGGACAACCTCAGGGTGAATTCTTTGAGTAATTCTGAAGCAGATCATAGGTCGCCTGCGGATAATTTGTTGGACAACTCTCAAAACAATTCTTCGGAAAATCTTCCTTCAGGAATTCCTTTCTGCAGCCAATTTCATTTTCTCATTTTCTTTGATGTCATGCTCACCTACCATTCTAGGGTCTGACAATCTCAACTATGTCTCCTCCTGATGTGTGCAAAGAAGAAGCTAGTCATAAGAAGAACCTCCTGGTGCACTAAACAGGCGTGGTGCGGAAGAATAGATCTTGCTACCCGGTGGCTGGTGATCCTTAGTTTATAGGAGGATTTAGAACCTGTGGTCCTCTAGATTTCTTGCTGCAGTGATGATAAGAACTCGTGGCGGGGTTTTTCTTACCTGTCTTCTTTCTTTTCTTTCATACTCTTCTGCCTTGCTCTTTCTACATTCAAGGCACATATCACAATCTGAAAAGTCATCATGGAAAATCCTGTGTCATGGGCGAATAATCAGTGAGGCCATCTTCAGAGCTTCGACACTTCTCTTCTTCAATAATTAGCATTTGAGTATGCTTGCTCAACCGGGTGAATTCCTCTGATATTATGTCAAATAATACATCTTTTAGCAGTTATGAAACTCGTCTCATATTGCTCGGATAAATGCAGCCCACATATTTAGCTTCCTAAATTCTATCGGGAAGGAACTCATGTAATACCACTCAGTACAGTGAGGAGTCCTAGTCAGAAGCCACCATGATAAGCTATTCTCATCAGCAGTAAAGAAATTAGCACACTCTAAGTTCTTCTCCTTCGAGTGTACAGTATACATTTGCATGACATTCTTTCGGTTCTTTGAATGAATTTTCCACCATGGAAGGCTCATCATCTTTCTCCCAAGGAAATCCATGGTCGATATTTTGTCATTCTCTATATGGCTGACGGCTAGGAACAAGCACTTGTGGGTGCATTGCTCTTTGTAGTGCTGGATATCTGTACGGAGATGTCATAGCACTCCTGACATGACCCAGTCGTTCGCCCGGTGGAGCATGGATGGTTGCCCACCATCCACACTAAGCGGAGGACTATTTGGGCGACTTCACCGAGTCACCTCCCGGAATACATGGGGTCTTAAACTATCCATTATACCTATTAAGATCCATGAATCATGATCACGTCATCCTTTATGCAAATACAATGCATGTCATAAACAATTTTCAAAATCATTTTACCAAATGATTTCAAAATCATTTTTTAAACCATTTTCCAAAATCATTCTGAGACAGCCTAAACTGTAAACAAATACCACTTAGAGTGTAAAGTCCGTCTGCCTCGTGCAGGCAGGTTAGGCGGATCGAACCAGGAATCAGGAACGGTCTCACTTTCATTCAATCAAAATACAAAAAAAATAAATAAATACAAATGTGAATACATTTTCAATACCAAACGCATTTCAAATACTCATTGGATATACTTAAAAATATACATTAAACATTTTTGCGGAAACTAAACATTTTGCGGAAGGCCCATCATTTTGGGATAACTCCCAAATTTGTACCATCATTTATAAAATTTACTCAGTTTTCAATATCAAAAAATTTACCAGAATAGAATCGAGTTGCTACAAGATACTTTATACAAAGAGTCAATTCAATTTCATGCATTTAACCTTCATGAGTTTTCATATATCGAGATGGGTTGACGTTGGCTGTGTATGCAGTCTTCACTCTTGTACCTATTCACTCAGTACACCAGGCGTTGATAAAACAACACACTAAAAATTTTCTTGCTTAGTGATTCTATCTGATTATTCGCTCTTCATTTTTATTTTAAATCGAAACATGCAATATTTATAAAACAATGCTTTAGTGTCATTTCAATATATTAATGCAGTACAATACATATCTATATATTTATTTAATAAAATCAATTACAATTCATTGGTCATCTCAGCTATTATGCATTTTCATAGGCGAAGAAAAAAATTCATTCAATACAAATCGATTGCACTTTTCAATCATTATCATTTTGCCCCATATGCGAATTTTAACATATGCTTTGATTGCAGGATAACGAATCAAGCGCAGTCGGGTTGGGTTGCAAGCCCGAGTATATATATAAAATATGTACTTTCGGTTGGTGTACCTTTGTAGATCGTCCCAGCTAAGCCTCTGGTCGATGTACCACAATATATCACGAACATTCATTTGTGTGAGTATACCAATTTATCCTTAACTCAAATTCTAACTGATTTAACATTCTTTTAAGGGCATTAAGGTATTTCAATACAATTTCTGATAGTATATTTATACATTTGTATGCAAATAGAACATTTTCACATTCATGCAATTTTCTTATACAAGTGTTTCACAAAACAATTGTCTCAAATCCCACTTAAAACAAATCATTTCAAACACAAGTAATATACATTTCTTTTCAATCATTTCCAAAAATTCAAATCATTTCATAATTATTCAAATATTTTAGAAATAGAGAGACAGTTTGAGAGCAAACCAAAAATTATGTTTGATTCCAATCTTGAATCGACTTCAATGCGAGCTTTTCTCTCGTCAGCCCTATTCAAATACATTAGAAATCATATTAGTCGGTTATTATTATAGGGGTTATATTTTAGTAAGATTGGGGATCATCTCATTTGGATAACTCAGAGCTCAAATTCTGACATTTTAAATGCCCGAACTAGTCGATATGCCCGATCTTTGGATCACCTCATTTTTTTTTTTTTTTATTTCTGGTGTCTTAACTCCATAAATTGTTAATAGTTCTTTCCTTATTTAGAGCTAGTTCTAGGTTTCTTCTCTCTAATTTGGAACCATCAAATTTGATCACCCGAACTCAAATTCACCGACATTTAATGCCAAACTAGTCGATATGTCCCATTGTTGGATCATCCACTATCTTTCGATTTCTAAGGTCTTAACTCCTGCATTAGTAATGGTTCCTTCAATAATTTGACTATGGTTCCTAAGTTTTCTTCTCGATTAGGATGCCAATTTGAATCACCAAAACTCAAGTTATTGCATTTGCATCTAAACTACTCTAATTTGCAGCACATAATCTTCACCTTTGACTCCACTTTGACAGATTTCACAGGCACTTTAGGATTTACAAGAATTTAATTACGCCTTCAATTAAATGACTACAGAGTCTAGTTTTAGCCATAATTTTGAATCCTTTCAGTTTGGATGAGTGAGAGCTTCGACTTATGGCCAAAACACCACAATACACTAAAGCGAGGCATACGTGGGCACACCCAGACTCACCTTCAAGCCATATTCAGGGCCTTAGTGATACAATGTGCTCTTGGTCCCTTCTATACATTGTAGCCCTATCTTATGGTTCTTTAGGTACGTTTAGTTTCAAAAATTTTTAACTCTATCAAAGGGTCAGAGATATGAAAATTTTCAATGCTTCTAATCTTTAATTTTCATTTCGAGGAAAATCGTTTTGTACTTGAATTTGGTTGAAATAAAGAATAAGAAAATTAATTTTATTAAAACCATTTTCTTGAAAATGAGATTAATGAGAACAATGAAAATATATTTAAATCTGAGTTACTATTCTAAATCCGATGTTTTAATGAAACTGATAGAAGAAAATCGAGTGGAAGACGAAAGGGGAAGAAAAGAAAATAGCATACGTCCAGTATTTCGTTTTATCCCAATGTCGGCCAAATCTACGTGTTTTTTGGTTAATTAACAAAGCTTGACAGAACGATTTGATTAAGTATATAAAATGTTAGAAAATAGTGAATTCATTTCTTTGTTTTTCAAATTTGTATTTTATCGATTTCGTAACTTCGCGTGTTTTCCTTGTTTTCGAAAAGTTTGAATAGAGAAAACAAAAATTTTTCTACCTACTAAACAAGGCCTTACCAATTTAAATCACTTTATTTGGATGATTATAACTTAACTTATAGCCAAAACAAGAATAGGTTTTAATGTGAAAATTTGTGATTTCCTTTGAAACCTGACATTTCCCTTTTACAAACATTCTACTCCAAAACCAATCCAAACCAACACCAATCAACAATACCTTCAAAACTCAATCAACACAACCCCAAAACTGATCTACAACTAATCAAATCACCTTACATAAGGTTAAGTTTTCCCAAATCCGAACACAAGAAAAGAGGTTAGGTTTGGTTTTCTTACCTTTAAGCTCTTCTTCTCTTTCTTTCTTCTTCCTCCTTCTTGATCACTTTGTCTCTTGTTTGCATGGAGAGAATCACCAACAATGGCCTCCTTCTTCTCTCTCAATCAGTAATCTCTTTCTCTCCAAGCGACCGATACCTGAATGGGAGTTATGCACTAAGACCTAAATTTGGTCTTAAGTCAAAATTCTTCATAAGGCCTTATTTGGCTACTCTCCTTTAATTCCTATTTCTCATTATTTACTCATTTTAAAGCTTCATTTCACATTCATTGTCATTTCTCATTTCATTTCATTTCATATTTTTAACACTACCTCCCTATCATTTAGGACCATAAATTTATTTGACATTTTACTAAATTTATTTGAAGCTACTTAAATTTTCCTAGTTGTATTTTTTTGTTCTTGAGTTTAAATTCCAAAAAAAATTCATTTACTTTATTTTATACCCTAAACATGTTCTGAAATTGTTAGGGTATTTTTAAGCCATTACAATCATGTATCAAAAATGAATATGAATCTTTGTCGATGAATATTTATTAGGGAAATCGAGCCATACTACCTTTCAGCACGGCAAACTCAATTTTCCAATTGATGGTTGAGCTATAGATTGAAATATTTTAAACGTGATTATTATTAATTAGTCAAGTCAGTTTGCCTCACTCTGTGAATCCTCTTTGATTTTATTAAACTGCTTTTGCACATTTAAGATTTGATGCAAAAGACTACATTTTAGTCTTACTTATCATCATATTAGTGGAGTTCAATGTAATGATCTTGAGTAGTTGGGGTGAAGTGATCTTTTGATTTATCATCTTCTCCTTGTGGGAATGATATCTGGACTTTAAATATCCACTTTTATTACTTATCATTTTATGCCTTACGATGATTGAGACCACACACGCAAATTTTAAATGAGTCATCTTATAAGAAAACAATTCCATCTTTTCATATATAGAAAAATGGGTCTCTTCAAATTTTGGCATTGTTGCCTGGGATTAGATAATGATCCTTTGGTAATGTCTCATAAATTTGCATATCATTTAGTCTCTATCAAGTACCCCACTTTCATTGAGATGGCTTCCATTGCTGTTATTAAGGTTACGGTCATCTGGGCCTTACTCCTTATTTTCAGGTTCTCGTTGCCACAGACCCTTCTTGATGTTGCCGGACCCGTACGCTAAGTCTTGCCCAGACCCTTCTCCGGTACCAAAGCTAAACCATTACTCGTGCTATTTGAAGCCCTTCTCGTTACTCACCCGGACCCTTGATACTCCTGCGGCTCTTATAAATTGCCACAGACTCCTTTCTACGATACTTTTTCGAGCCCTTCTCTCGTACTTGCAGACCCTTGCCGGTACTCGCCCGACCCTTCTCGATACTCGCCACGGCCCTTCTGTTTTACTCGCGGACCTTCTGCGGTACTGCCACAGACCGCCTCGGTACTACGCCCGGGACTCTGCCTCTTATAAATTTACCTACCCGGACCCTTGCGATGAATTTGCCACGAACCCTTTTCCGTTACTGCAAGACTCTACCCTT
This sequence comes from Tetrastigma voinierianum, assembly GCA_016808115.1. NCBI lineage: Eukaryota > Viridiplantae > Streptophyta > Magnoliopsida > Vitales > Vitaceae > Tetrastigma > Tetrastigma voinierianum. Next base: position 34,688 of record JAEQBH010001000.1, read on the forward strand.
CTACGTACATACACATACCCTTTTCCAGTCCTTGCAGACCTTCTCGATGCGGACTCTACTCCTTTACCTTACATGCAGATGTTACTTACGGACATATTGATACCCCTTTATTTAGCTTTATCGATTTCGAACCTCGCGTATTGAAATCACCTATGGATTCGATTCTACATTGATCCATTTTAGAATTGCCAATCCTGGAGTCCGATCCTTGAGTCGTACTTTACTCTGGAGATGAAATGAGGTCTCCATAAAAGTTTCAATTTAGATTGAGTTCATCATGGGAGCACATTCAAATTCGGAGCGCCCGAGCTTGCTTTGGTCATATCTCCTTCATCTAGACTCGAAATCACCGTTTCTTTTGTTGGGTTCCTTACTCTTTAAGGAATATTCTAACAAAATTTGAGAATTTTATCAAGCGAAACGACCGTTTGAGGAGCAGAAGCCCGGTAGGTTCATAGTTCAGTTGAAGTTCATTATAGACACATTCAGGTCGAATCGCCCAAGCTTGTTTTGGTCATATCTTCATACAGGACTCAAGAACAAACCTGGGTTTCTTTTGTTGGATTCCTTATACTGAGAACATCTTTGAAAATTTTGATTTTTCTTAACTAGCTCGACTAGTTGGGAACCGAATCAGCTAGTTCATCAAGTTTTCAGAAATTACGATTTTGGTATAATTGGAGCCCTTAACCTTTGGTTTCAAGCATATTCCTCGGATCCAGTCATAGGCACGGTTGGAGTCGATTTGGAGGCAATTATGTAGGTTTCTTGCAACCCACCTTGAGTCCATATGGATTCTTGGTAGTTAAGCAAGGGAGGTTTAATATGGGCAGCTGGCTCACCTCGTGAAAGAGATTGATGAAATTGAGTGATTCAAGGCGTGGAAGAGTGCGAGGTTGAGTCAAAGAATTAAAGGGCAGTGATAGAGTGGAGATAAATATAAAAGGAGGGACTTTTCATTTCAAGAAAGGAGAGAAAAAGAAGAAAAAATGAGGAGAGGATAGGAAGAAAGAAAAAAAGAAGGATAGATTCTCTATATTTGGGGTTTGAGTGGTCCCTCTCATTTAAAGGGGAGTTCCTATAGTTTTGAAAGAGGTGATGCCTAGGTTTTGAGGTAGAGTAGAAAGAAGACAAAGGGGGAGTAGTCGTGTATCCTATAGGTATGAATGTAGTATGCCTCTCCCACTTTTTTTTAGATAGCGCTTGTCTTTGCCTCTGCTGTTTGCATATATCTATCATGGCTATCTTTGATATTTGTTTCTTGTGGGCATGGAAATGGGTGTAATCTTGGCAGATGTTAAAGGCATTCAGTCTGCTTGGGTCATGTCTAGATTAGTTCTAATCAGGGATAAGACAACCAGCCCTTGATTCATGGGTGTTGAGGTCACTATTATCATTGGTTTTGATTTTGGATGGAGGTCATGGTAGCCCCTTGTTGTTAAGGGAGAACTACGTAGGCTTTCCAGTTTGGAGTTTGAAACTCCCATTTTGGCTCATTGGGTTGGAGTAGCCCATTTTCCTATAAGATACTAGATTCCATGGCATTCATTTTAATAGGATGGGGTGGCATGTTTGCAACCTTGTTTTAGAGCACTTTGCCTTGTTTAGTCGGTTCTCACTCATCTGGACTCAGAATCATGAACCATTTATTTTGTTAGATTCCTTACTCTTTGAGGAATTTTTGACATTGAAGTTTTTCTCTTGTCTCGACCAGTTAGGAGCTGGATCGGCCCGATTTTCGAGGTTTTTAGGGGTATGGCTTGAGCACTTTGCCTTATTTTGATCGATTCTCACTCATCTTGATTCGGAATCATGCACCATTTTTTTTTTTCCGATTCCTTACTCTATAAGGCATTTTCTAGAAGAATTTTAGAATTTCTTCATCCAACTCTACCGGTTGGGAACCAACTCAACCAGTTCATTAGGTTTTTCATAGGCAATCTGATTTCAGCAAAATTGGAGCCTATAACCTTTGTGGTTTAATCTTATTCACTCCATATCAGTGTAGGGCTATGTTTAGGGGTCTGAAATAGGTTTTGGTTTTAGTTAATATGGACCCATTTTGGATTCATGAGAATTATGGGCTACGTGGGTGAAAGGGGGTTAGAGAGCACTAGTGATTGAGATTCAGTGTATGATTTCTCATGGTTTCCCTTGTTTTTGACATTTGATTTTGAGGGATTGTTGTATGTTGGAAATACGTGACTAACCTTCCCTTGCAGGGCATGGCTAGGGACCATAAGTATGTGCCTTTCAATATAATTTGTTGAGATTAAATGTATATTTGGATGCCGGCTAAGGTTTGTATGAACCATGCCTCTGTAGCTAAGGTGGCCCGATCTTTGACCCACATGGTCCAGCATTCCCAATTCATTATTAGAGACTAAGTTTGAACTAGAGGGTCTTTACCTTGTAGGAGGTACCTTCGATAGAGTAACTTTGATTCGGTGACCAAATCTAGTTTCGTGGACGTTTTGAAACCTAGAGTCATTTGGAGTTTTTCTTTTTCTTATTTAATTTTTCCCCATTTTAAAATTAAAAACAAATAAAAATTAAGTGGCGACTCCAAAACCAAACCGTTCCTCACAGGGGACAGATTTTCTAAAACTCAAAAACATTTTTTTATTTTTAGCGAGACGCGCCAGCCCATTGATTGGTTGAGGGTTCACAAATTTGAGACTCCGTTGGGGAAACCCCATGTACTTAGTGAGTCTACGCATTTTGACAATGATACACACGTCGGTTGTGGATAATACCCGGGCCCATGCTCAGTGATGGGATTGTGCGAGGAGAATGAGATCATTACATGTTTCTCATGGAGTCATGGATTAGGATGGATATGATGATTTGCCTGTTATCGCTTTGCCTGTTGAGTTCCGCATGCCGGATATTAAGAGGTACACGGGGATTGGGTGCCTCTTATATTCATTTACAATTGTACAATGTTGCCATGTGTGAGCACAAATGATTATGTTGTTTCTCCTATCACTAAATGGTGCCGCTCAGCATTGGTTTGCGTCACTAGACCCCTCCCGACGTAGGATATGGACTAAATTGGCACAAGAGTTCCTCAGACAGTACTCCTTTAACACTATAGTAGAATTATCACAAAGAGAGTTAGATGCCCTCAGACAGAGGCCAAATGAGTCAATCACCTCATTCATCTTCGGTTGGAGGGAAAAGATAGCACAGATTATTTATAGACCTTCAGATAGGGATCAGATCAGTATGATTAAGCGAAGTCTTCAACCCCGCTTTTCTAGACATCTCATAGGGTTTTCTCATACAGATTTTGGCTCACTAGTGCAAGCCCTCTATGGCATTGAGGAGGGTATATCTAGTGGATTGTGGGAAGACTCTTTCTCTTCATACTCAAAAGTGAAGAAATCGGGGTCAAGCTCCATGCCATCAAATGTTAGTATCATTGGTATGATGGGACACAGGTCTCCACATCGCCCTTCGACTCAGAGATAGTTTTCAAATACTCCTTATCAGATTATACAACGTGATCAGTACAAACCAGTTACTCCCACTAGGCCAATAAGGCATGCTTATTTACACTTGCCACCACTGCCAGTATATGCTATGCAGGCAACCCAATGGCCACCTATGCAATTCCATCACTAGTATAGAACCCCACCTTCATCTAGCATTTGAACAACTCCCAGAAGCCATTGAGCCAAACCTTTCGAGAGATTGGTTGAGGGACGATTGCCCCCCGTGCCCACTGGAGCCACCGTTATAAGCGAGCCCCATCAGGATTCGAGGATGGATCTTCAACGTACCTACCACCACGGAGGCGGGTGTAACCTGGCTTGATTGTGCGGCATTGAGTACACTATTCGGGTTGATTGGTAGGGTTTAGTTGATTTAGGACGCCCTGGTGTGACTACAGACCCACTACCTACTCATGATACTAGAGTTATACCTGCACCCTCATGGGGATCCACATTTGATTTAGCACGTAAAGGGTGAGATATTTATGATGGGATGGGATGGAAGGCCATTCCTCGGTCGATTCTTAGTTTATGCGAGGGCCGTATCTTCTTGGATACACCCTTAGCCGACGAGATCCCTAGCCATTCAGGTTAACCCTGAATGAGATTCCCCAACAACCATTAGTAGCACCAATATATTCACAGTGTGTGCCACCTTTGACACCTTTTATTTTGTTCTCAGAAGGGTATGGGTCCATACAAAAAGATGTTCAGATAATTACACGGAGTGGGAGAGTAGCCTAGCCTCCGCGTTGCAGGCCATTCTTGATCTGACTCTTTGAGGAGGTTCATAAAGAGGATGATGAGATTTTACACCAGCTGCGCACTACTCAGGCTCGCATATATATTTGGAGTCTCTTGGCCTTGTCTAGCATGCATAGAGATGCACTAGTAAGAGCCGCCCAGCCGGATTAGGGTTGTCTTGTCCACACCCGACCCACTTTAGGCGAGATGAGAGAGACCAGCGAGCTATGTGGGACTCTTTGCACGATTTTTCGGACATTGGTGGGCCCCGAGTCTTATAAGCTGAATCAAAATATCATATCTGAGATACAAAAATAAAACTACCACCGTAGTGGTGTTTACGATCCAATACACTCTGAGTCTAAGTCCATTACATATACATATACAAAAACTGTACATTCACATTTACATAATCAGAGTGCAAAACCTACTGTGATGGACTCCTACTAGTTTGTTGGCCTAGCATTATGCGGAAGATCGTGGACGTCCTCCTCTGTGCCTACACGGATAAAAACCCATGCTAAGTTTAACGCTTAGTGGGAAACATATGACTTATACGTATACACATGCACTAATACTCATTTACCGTAACCATATATGATACTTGAGATATACGATCTTGAGATATAAAAAAATTTCATAGTCCCAACCAACAAACTTATACATCTGATGCGATAAACGGACTTATGCTTGTTCGGATCTCGGGTGAGGTACGGAGCTTGTGCTTGTGCGGAGGTACGTGGGTACTCTGAAACATACTTGTGCGGTACCGTGGGTACTACGAGGCTTATGCTTGTATAGAGTGCCTGGGTACTCTGAGGAACATACTTGTCTGGGTACCAGTAGGTACTCGGAGCATATACTTGTACGGGTGCCGTAGGTACATTCAAACCCAGGCAGTATACATTACTTTACTTAGTCGTTATTCAAACTCTTATCATATAATTGTTTGACTACCTAGATAAGTAATAAGAAGTGAGTAGGACACAACACGATGAAATGTGGCGAAGGTGCGGTCTGCAGTCTTGAGATTAATCGTAACCTGGCGAAGTCTTAGAAGCACTAATAGAGTGTCATCAGACTAATCGGCGAATGCTAGAAGTACTAAATATGCGAACACGGAGTCGAGAGAGTGTCGTCGCACTAATCGGAGAGTACCAAAGTACTATCGTGCGCCGCGTAACAAGGTGTCGATGTCATTCAATATCGGTCATAAGCGATCCTACTGATTATATGTGTTTAGGAACTTACTATATTATCATAGGAGCATTAAGTTTGCGAATATCAAATTCGATTCACCGAGGCGAGGTACGGTGCATTTTTCACTTAGTTTCATTCTTATTTGAACCCCCATTAATAATTTATTAGGGATCCTATACTGTCGGTGTACGAATTTGGGGCTGCTGTCTGAGGTATAAAATGTCGAAATTTGTTGGGGCTTGTCAGGCGGGTACCACTTTGATCGATCTGGAATGCAGCCCTTTTACGGTGAATGAGTCGTACCGCCTGCCTCTGTCTAATGGTACAGTACCACCCTTTTGAATGCCGACGCGTTAACGAGTTCTACCCAGAAATGGCAGATTTTGCCATCTCTTACTCACTTTTCTTCAATAAACCTCCTCCAATTCCATCCCTACATCAAAACCACCATGGAATCACTTTAGAAACAACTCCAGTGGTTCATAACCCAAACATAAACACAAGAGGGAAATTAAGAGGATTCTTAACTCTGACAAATATTCATACACCCCAGTCAAATAACTACATGATTCTCCACAAATCCATGAAATCCTCTCTTCGAAACTTATCTATACATATTCACAAGTTCTGACCATGACTTCCACAAACACATGTAATGGTGGGTTAGAACTTCCCATAACAAAACCACACAGACAAAGAACATGAACCCGAGAATCCAGAATCCATACAAAAGTTCACAAATCCATCTGGTGTAGTAATCCATACCTAAATTCACGCCCAACTTCCTCTTCTTCTTCCTCTTCTTCTTCTCTTCTCCTCTCTTCATGCCCAGAAACCACAGCACTCATTCTCAAATTTTGATTTTTGCCCCAAATCCTTAAGACCAGAGTAGTCTTATCCTATTTGATTTTACTTTTCTTTCCTCCCAATTACAATTTGGTCCTCGAGCTCCATTCTATTTGCATCACAACTTATGCCATTTCTATAATAGCATATCATCTTCTTATATTATGACTTTTGTGTCCCGTTTTGACAAATTACAAATTTACCCTTGTTTATTTCCGAGTTTCTCAGTTTTCACGTTTTGAATTTAAATTACGAAAAATACAAATTATACCTACAAAATACCCTAAACATGCTAAAAACGACTAGGGTATATTTCGGGGTGTTATACTACTACCACCCTAGAGGGGCTTATTCACATTTTGACAGTTGATAGAGCTTCATGTATTGTGTTTTTACGTCTTTGACTTGCCACCATAGGGTTGAATCATGTTAGATCCTTTATATCCGGTATTGCATGTTCGGTGCTCAGTCACCGTCGATCTTGTTGGACAACAACTTTACCCTAAATGTCTACCTTTAGTTCTGACTATAGCCTTAGATTTTCTCTAACTGATTTTGGGCCTTCTACACAGACTATTAAAGCTTATGATGGGACACAAAGATCCATTATGGGTACACTCGCTACACATGTTATGATTGGGCTAGTCAAATATTCCATACTATTTTAGGTTCTTAGGATCCAGTCATCCTTTAACCTGCTTCTTGACCGCCGTTGGATCCATGAGGTTGGCGTTATACCATCTTCCTTTCATCAAAAGTTGAAGTTCATACATGAGGGACATGTCATCCTGTCTGATGTAATGAGATGTCATCGCTAATACGAGCGATACTACAGATTAGCCATAGTGAGGATGACTTACATTTGGCTGGGTTCACGTTTGATGAGGTTCAGGTTGTCAGCCTAGGGGATGACAACAGAGACATGGTGTCGATGTCATTTGACCAGCACAGCAGCACTTTGGTGCTTAGCATGATGAGGGGCATGTCTTATCTACCTTACATGGGATTTGGTTGCCACCAATAAAGGTCATGCGAGTTTTCTTTCACAATTGACCACGGCATACCCTACGGATTGGGTTACATTTCTATAGTGAAGATACATGACACATGATACAATTGCGCAGGGATAGGGTGAGGGCCCACGTGTCGGGCATTCCATTTGATTATCCCCTCCACATACCTTGCTGACCTACTATTTTATCAAAGATTCAGAGAATACACCCTGCATGGCGGGGATTGTTCACATTCTAGTATCAATTGGGATTCAAGACATCCGATAAGCCCTAGGACAGATGATTACTGAGTCATCTGATGCCATCATAGTTGCACCCCCATCACCGGACCAGGACAACATGTTTTCTATGTGCTTTACAGAGGAGTTCATTGACTATGATAATAACATTATATCTGAGTGTGCCGATCAGTCATGACTCTTTATGATGTTTGCGAAGATGGGGATGTATATAGTGGGTATTAATTCGTATTCTTGATGTAGCTCGCATAGGCCTCGTCGCACTGCACTTGTTCGGAGTTTCTTTACTTGAGTCTGATGAAGTGACTCTTTATGATGCTCGCACTGATGAGATGGATAGGATGGGTATTGGCCGTATTCTTGATCTGGTTCATGACAGTACTTTAGATTTGTTTGAAGTTTCTATGCTTGAGTTGGATGTTGATGGTTCTGTTCCTGGTGTTGTTGCTTTTGACTTTATTTCTGTTGAGGGAGCGTTTGACTATGTCGACCCACATCTTTCTTTTGACTCTATGTCTGGGTTTATCACCCGCTATGATATTATGTTTGTTGAATACAATAATTCTGTGTTTTCAGTATTCACATGTCGTACATTTCGTATGATTTCATCACCGACACCCACAACATAGATACATGATATTGATGATGTGGGAAGCCCAGATGACTCACTGAGTAGTCAGTCAATATATGATTATGATTTAGAAGAAAAGGAAGTTACGGCTGTTTCTTGTAACATAAAGACAATAGATTTCGAGACCCCTGATCAACCCAAGAAGCTTAATATGAGCGCCTATCTCACGATGAGAAGAAGCGGACTATTGATTTGCTTATATCATATCTAGAAGTGTTTGCATGGTCATATGAGGCTATGCCAGGCCTTGACCCCTCTATAGTCCAGCATCACCTACCCATTCTGTATTATGCTATACCGGTTAAGCAGAAGTTGAGAAGGTTACATCCTCGATGGAGTCTACAAGTGAAGGAAAAGATTCAAAAGCAACTCAGTGTTAGATTATTGTTAGTGGTAGCATATCCTGAGTGGTTGGCTAATGTCATCCTTGTTCCTAAAAAGGACTACAAGGTCAAGGTTTGTGTCGACTTTAGAGATCTTAACAAAGCCAGTTCTAAGGATGATTTTCCTCTCACACACATTGATATGCTGGTTGATAGAACTACAGAGCATTCGATGTTGTCCTTCATGGATGGTTTTTCTGGTCATAATTAGATTTTGATGGCACCGAAGGATATGGAGAAAACGTCTTTCATCACTGAGTGGGGTACTAATTGCTACAGGGTCATGCCATTTAGGTTGAAGAATGCAGGAGCCATTTATTAGAGAGTTGCCACCACTTTGTTCCATGATATGATACACAAATATGTTGAGGTATATGTGGATGACATGATAGTGAAATCTTGAGACAGAGTAGGTCACCTGGCAACCTTATAAAGATTCTTTGAGAGGATCAGGTAGTTCAGATTGAGATTGAATCCCAAGATATGCACCTTTAGAGGTAACTACAAAAGTCACTGGGTCACATTGTTAGCGAAGTGCGGTTAAAGGTCAATCCAGAGAAGATCAAGGCCATACTTGACATGCCAGCTCTGAGGACTGAGAGAGAGATCATGGCTTAGGATTACAAAGACATCGCTTGTTTCATTGCTAGACTGATGTACATATGTGAGCTTCATCTCTGTTTCATCTTCCGAGAAGAACCACTCACATTCGGGATTGATGATTGCCAACTCGCTTTTGAGAAAATTAAAGAGTGTCTCCTTTCTCCTCCAATGTTAGTGCCTCCCACACCAGGACGCCCTCTACTTCTATACTTGTCAGTTTCAGACATGGCTTTAGGATGCAAGTTAGCTCAGCTTGATGATTTGGGGAAGAAGCAAGACATCTATTAATTGAGTAAGAAGATGATGGAGTATGAGTGCAAATACATTATGATTGAGAAACTTTGTTTGGAATTGGTTTGGGCCACTAGGAGACTTAGGCACTATGTGACAAAATATTCCATACTCTTGGTCTCACGATTGACCTCGAGGTATGTTTGACAAGTCTGCTCTAACTCTAGCCTTATACAATTTGTGACAAAAGCCGTGAATCGAAAGAATTTAAAATAAAAGATCACAAAAAGAATGCTAACTGACATTTTTCTTGTTTACAAAAATTTTAAAATCAACAAAAACATTTTTAATAAAGTAGTACGAAAAGCTACCGATCTTTTCGAAGCTTAATGAATATACACTTTGTTATCACCGGCTCTATTTTATCTCAAGGTGTTTCATTTTCAGGAAAAATATTAAATGCATAGAAAATCGGCGAACCCGCTGCCTCTAGATACGTAAATCAAAGAACCCCGAAATTTTGAAAACTACCAAGCACAAGATAGAAGTATGGCTAATCAAATAGAAAGGTTGCAGACTATTTCAGAAGAAGAAGAAGCAGAGAGACCACATAGGCCTAATACAATGGAGGAATTTTGGAGGCCCATCATCCAAGAAGAATACTCTACTGCGGAGACAAACCCCTATCGGCTAAACAACTCAGCCAAGAACTTGATTACAATGGTGCAAGAACACTGGGTCATTACTGTGACACCCTTCGTAAGATCCAAATGAGCACTGGGAGATTTATGAGGATGGCAAACACCGTGAAATCGAATGGTGTAAGACCCGATGTAACTGTTCCAACTCCTTCCCATTCACTGAGATGTAGCAACCACATGGTTCGACTCCACCGCCAAACGGACTGAATACTGGGAAGAACTGAGGCATTCATGAGCGCATTTTTCCCTCTCCCAACCTCAACGCTAAGAGAAGAGAGAAATCATTATTGTGTTCAAGCAAGGGAGGATGAGAGCTCTACATGGCATGGGAGAGGTTCAAGAGATCATCAAGAAGTGCCCTATGTATTGGATAACTGACAACTCAGATGGAGATTACCATGCCATGAATTATACCTCCATGGTATAATCGATGATCCTCAGAGGATTTAAAAGAAGAAGTGCAGAGGGAGGCAAGGTAAGTTATTGAAGACTCTACAAATGAACCACAAGACTCATCTTATTCTTCAGTGAGTGAGTGGATGAGGGGAAATAGTTTGATTGGATTGAACTACAGCCATAGAAGCCAAGCTTGATGCAGTAATGAACAAGCTGAGTAGCAATGAGAAAAGGATGCACATTGCACATGAAGTTGGAGCAATGAGAGAAGGAAGGAGAAATAGTAAAGCAGGTAAGGGAGGAAGAAGAGCCTTACCAAGTTGAGGAAACAAAGTATATGAATGAGCAGAGAAGTTACCACTTCAAGCCTAACCCCAACTTGCCAACACACTACACTCCAGCACTAAGGAACCACGAGAGCTTTTCGTATGGTAGGGGAGCACAACAAGGCCCTAAACATGGACAGAACAATCATTAGGTTTATACTCAGCCTGGGTTCCAACAGCAGCACGAACAAAATAGGGACAACATAGGAGAGTATCAAGGGCGTAAAAGAACCAAACTCAAGATCAAAGGCCGCACTACTACAAAACAAAAGAATCCTAAATGTCCATGAGAAAATTTGCAGAACTTGAGAATTTCCTGCCAACACAATCGTAGAGCCAAACAAATATCAATGCTACATTGAGAAATTGAGACTCAAGTAAGGCAAATGCCCTAACTCGCAAAGCCAAACCAAAATACATTTCCTAGTAATACCGAAGCTAACTTAAAGATCTCACACCAACCGCAATGAGGCAAAGAGAATTGGTATGAAGCAAGAAAAATGTAGACAAAGTAATGTATGGAGACTCGAATCAATGAAGAAAAGCTCGACTAGAGGAGCAAGCAAAACAATGTCGAAGAGAAGACAAAGTACAAAGAAATATCTGGAGTTAGGGATGACTGAACCGGAGCAAATTTCTTCTAGTGAGGCAACCCAAGTAGGATTTTTCTTAAAAATTTTAACAGCTTGAGTAGTTCAATTGAATTTTGTGTCGAGGTTGTAGTTTACATGTTTTAGTTTATTTTTCATTTTGTTCATTTTCAGGACAATGAAGAAAATTCAAAAGAATTTCATTAGACAAACGTAGCATTCAAATTAAAATATGCAGTAATTAACTACAAGGGGGAGTATTTCTCATTCCCTATACTTATTTTGAATGATAATGCATATATTAAGTTTGGGGAAATTTGCTAGAAATTGCTTGAAAGCTTTGATTGAGTGTTTTCATGATAATGAGATTACTGTTCATAAATAAATTGATAGTTTTATGTTGCTAGATATGTCTTTACAATGCTTGAATTGAACAAATTAACTGAGTTGTGGGTGATTAATTGAGTTGGAAGGCTGCTTAAGTTGCGTAAAATTGGGAAACAACTTTTAATCGTGACAAAGAAATCTGTGTCATGACATTGTTTTATAAGTGAGGAAAATGGGTTGTCACAACAAGAAATTTAATGGTCAAGACAATATATAAGAAGATTAGGTCACAACAGAACTCACTGAAATATGATGTCGCGGAATCGCTTTTCTCCCAAGGCGCATGCTAATATTTGAACCAAAGCAATGGCAATAGAAATGCTGTCAATGACCACCATTCAAAACACTATTGCAACCCACTTTTCGCTTGCAGAATTTCAATCTCTATCGCGACAAAGGAATTTTCTTTGTCACACTCGCATTGTAACCTGTAGGCAATTGTTAAGTCCAATGACATGTGTCGCGACAAAATTTTCTAATGTCAGGACTAGTCATTGTTGTGACCAACCTAAAGTGTGTCGCAACATGAGGTTTTAAATAATAAAGACTAGAGCGAACATATTAATTTTGGGAGTCACAAAATAAATTCCACGCTTAAAATTAAAGGTTATCGCTGCTGACCTAATCATTTATCGTCGCGACACACCTAAGAGAACATTCATTTATCAACCATTAATCAAGAATGTTTCAAACCGAAAAGCTCCTCCTCCTTCCAAATGCCTCAAATCATTCACACCTTCAGCCAATTTCAACTCTCTACCTCTCTTCGTCTTCCCTAAACACTAGAGTTCAAAAACCCTAACCATACCATGTCTAATCCTATCACCTTGATTCCAAACCTTCAAGAAGTCATGGAAGAGTGCATTAAACCGGAAATTCAAACAGAACAAAATCATCACAAATACCAAAATGCTGAGAATGTGGATAATGGAAATGAAACGCAACAGCAGACAGGAGAAGAGTCAAGAAAAAGAAAAAGATGAACAAATGAAGCTGTGTAAGGGTAAAAGGAAAGACATATAAGGAACTTCAAGCTTCGAAAGGGCGCAAATTTTAATGGAAGAAAGTTGGAAGGACAGGGGCTTCATTGCTGAAATGGGGCTTAAAAAGTCTATCTCTCCTTTTGTCAAGTGTTAAAAGAGGATGGCAACATCAGAACACAAGAGAACCTGGGTCAAGGCTTCTCTAGTGAAAGAATCTCAGAACATGGTAGAGAAAGAAGGAAAAAAGGTATATGTCAGAGGACACTAGGTGGAGTTCAGTGAGGAAGAGATCAATGGATAATGATACAAATCTCGTGTGCAAAAGGATGTTAAAGAAGTTCAAAAACAGTTAAGGAACCAAAACTCAGAATAGTGGAGCCTCTGACAATTTGGAAAGGAGAATGGAAGGGACAAAGAAAGCCCCTTAGATCCATTGCAGAGGAGACTTAACTAAAGAAGCCGAGGTATGGTTCTACTTTATCAAGTCACATCTATACACTTTGATCCTATGACATTTGTTCAATGAGAAGATAGGAAGAAATCTCCTGTGCATTTACTTTAAGGGCTACAAGATAAATGTAGGAAAGAATTATTGAAAATCCATCTTAGGGTATTACAGAAGGTAATTGCAGAGGGCTGATTCCACCGGAATGATAGCGGACTCATCCAAGAGGAGGGTCGATGAAGAATGGAGGGTGAAAAACCTACGGACCTCCCTCGGTAGCAACAGGTGTGAAAGGACGAAGAGCAGGAGGAAGAGGCAGAAAAAGAAATAGAAGAAAGAAAAGGGAATGAAGGATACGAGCTCGAGCAGGTGGGAAGTCCCAAGTGATACGGCTTGAGGAATTTTAGGAAAGTCAAAACCCATTATGGAGTACACCCCTAGAGCTAAGACAAACCCAACATGAACAAGATGAAGGTTCAGGGCAGAACTGCAATCATACAAAATTGATAGAATTGCTGATGTCTATACGGAAGGAGATGAAGGAGAGAGATGACCAGTTAAAGAGACAACTCCAGCTGAGATCAGATGTTTACAGTGTAGGCTCAAAAAGAATGGATCAATTTAGAATGCCTTGCTTGAAGAAAATGGATGAAGAATAGAGAGCAGAAATAGAAAAAAGGGACATAGAGTGGAGAACAGTCTTGAGAGATAGAGACAATGCCTTAAAGGCAAGCTTGGATTAAGAATAACATTGCAGATAAGTCTAGGACACTACAAAACAAAGTTTTCGCATGTTGAGCTATGATGTTAGAAATCTTTTGGAACCTCACGAAATCTACAGCTATGAGCGGCGAGAACATACAGAGAAGCAAATGCCAAGATCCTATTTGACTCTGAAACAGTTTCCAGCAAGAGAGATGCCTGCGACTACAAGTAGAATCTCATCTGTGGGCCTACCTCCTCTCCCTAAGGTGTGAGCTGGCTTACCTATACCCTATACCAACCCGAGTCAATTGGGGTAGGCACTTCTACACCTTGTCTGAGAAACACAGAGATAAAACTCCTAAACATTAGGAAAAAAGGAACTTACACAAGTAGGAGGTAGAAGGTCTCTAAGGATGGGAAGCAGCCAAGGGAAAGGGCTGCAAGGAATAAAAATGAACAATACTCCTCCTCCAACTCCTCATCATCTTTGTACTCATGAAGTTCCTCACGAATAAAATAAAATTTTCTTAGCAAGACCTTTGTGATTCAACGATATGTTTCTTTTGATTAGATGTATGTTTTGTGTGTTTCTTTTGCTTCATGTTTGTCATCTGCAGTTGAATAAAGAAGAATCAACTACACGGATAAATTAGCTTAGTTGTTGCGACCAGTTTTGGTTGATGGCTTGATTTCAATTTGTTTAGGTGTTTTGGTGATGTTTTTGAGAGCTAAGACCATGATCAAATGAACTTTTGCTTGATTGAGCAACACAACTAGCAAACCTCAAACCAAACAAACCTTTGTAATTGAGTGTGGTAGGCCTCAGTAGTTGGTAGGAAATTTATGTGTGGCCTAGAATGAAGTTTAAGGTTCAAATTTAGAAAATGTATTTAATAAGATTATTTTTAAAATAAGACTTTTCATTTGTTGTGGCACCAATGAGTGGAGTGAAAGTGTGACGCCCCTTCTTTGATCCGACCCGACCAGTTAAGACGAATCAAGGATGCTTGATACAACTAATCTGACACCCAACCAGGCACGGTGTTGGCTGAAGGTGTCATATTATTTTTAAACTTATGGCCTCAGTTTGTTCTATTCATATAATGTTAGGCTTATTTAACTTGTAAACCTGTTCTGTGGCAAATGTTTAAAATATACAAGCTCCATATATGGGAAGTGTTCAACATTTATGTTACATTATTTACAAAATAAACAAAATTACATATACAAAATGGGCAAGGTCTTCCAGTGACTTTAATTGATCATGGCCTTTATTGCTGATGTGGATTGTCTGTCCTCTAGTTTCCTCTTCATACCCAGGATAGAAAACTGCTAATTGCTAACTTTCAGCTTAGTGACGAATTAATACATATGGATAACCTCTACAGGGGGTCTCACACTTCTGTAAATCGTATACTTATGACCTTATAACATTTACATATACTTATCATTTTCTCAGTTATATACTTTTCACAACATATTTGTTTTCTTATCATATTCTTATCGTTTCCATGTCATCACTTTACTTCTTGTTCTTATATTTGTATCTAGTCATAGCAATCATTCTTCATCATCATCATATATCTTTCATTTCATTTGCATATACTTATCTTTCTTATGTTGTGTCTTTTAAATACAGCTAGGCGGATACGGGATCTTGTATGTACCCAGAAGGTACTATCACTATACGAGATAGTGATCTATCTGTATATTTTAGAGACATCATCCTTTATACAGAGACAGTGTTTATATATAATGTGACCCAAGCAGGACCGTATATACCCAGAAGAGTATCATCACGCACTAAATGATGACCTATACCCATATCTTGATCGGCCGGATCTGTCCTTCGACCAAATGAAGCCTCGATATCTATAAACTGTATGATGCAGCAGCTTTGTATGTACCTATAGGCATGCCTATCATACTACTGGTTTCTAGCAAAAACAATTAATGTGTATTTTATGTTCATTTGTATCTCATATTATCATGATTAGTGTTAATTATACAGTGCCTTCTTTGTTTTTTAACGTTTGGAATTCATCTTGGAATCCCACTTTATATACTATGCCTTGGCTGGATTCTTGACTCGTGGGCTTTCCATGAAGTCCAAGAACACCAGCGAGTCGGACTGAAAAAGTGCAGGCCTTTTGAGTTGGAGGTCACAGTATTTAAACCTAGCCAGGCTAACCTAGGCCCCGGACAGGCTGAGCTGAGCGCAATGCAACTACTGTGTCCTCCACAAACATGAATGGGTTCTTGGCTCATTGTGACTCCATACTGTCGAGAACACCCAGAAGCAGTTGGACCCGAAGAAGTTATGACCTTCCGAAGTTGGAGGTCACACGTAATCAAACCCAGCCGAGCTGACCTTTTCTGATCACTGTTAGTAAGCTAGGCACATGGATAGTTCTTGACTCAATGGGCTCCATGGGGTCAGGGAACACCTAAATGAGTTGGACGAAGGATTGTGGAATGTGCCAGAGTTGGGGTGCACGTAGTCAAACCCGACCGAGTGACTGGGTAGTAGGGCGACTCTTTGAGCCGGGTGACTGGAGCCACAGGCCGAGCTGACCTGTCTCACAGCCTAAGATTACCCTTTGGCTGAAGGTGCCTTTGATGTTTGGTCATTAATAGAGATCTTACAGCTATTTATCTTGACCAAGTTGCACTATCAGGGAAAAAGGGCTGTCTTGGGCTACGAGGTGCAGATGAGAATTCAAAGCCTAACATTAGTTTGATGTGGCTGCAATTTACCAAGGCTCACTGCAGAATTTATTTATTACCCAAGAATTATTTCAGAGTCCGGCTAATGATGTGATCAAATGGGGAAATTTTCTTGGTTCAAGTGCGACGGACCTTTCCCGAGAAACACATATATAGGAGCACTTGGGGCTCTTCTCAACTCAACCCTAACAAGAAATGAGTTTGGGGAGTTTCAGACTGTATACCTGCAAATAGGGGTTTCCAAACCTTGTATCTATACTTTCTATACCAAAACTAGACAAAATATCATACTCAAAATCCATACAAAACTTTAGACTTCCATACTATAATCCATACCTTCCGTCTTTCTTTTCCCTTCCTTCTTTCTTCTCTTCTCTTCTTTTTCTTCTTTTTTTTTCCTTCTCTCTTATCCGTTTTTGCTCTCTCTTTCTTCAAGACCAAAATGAGAT
The DNA here is from genome assembly GCA_016808115.1 of Tetrastigma voinierianum. NCBI lineage: Eukaryota > Viridiplantae > Streptophyta > Magnoliopsida > Vitales > Vitaceae > Tetrastigma > Tetrastigma voinierianum. The sequence goes on from JAEQBH010001000.1 coordinate 51,784, forward strand.
ATTTATCTTTTTATCTTGGTCTCATCCTTATTTGATCTTATCCCCTTTTTATTTCACTTTGAAATTCCTCAGCTCTTTTAATATTTTGCAAATCAATTTATGATATTTTATAACTCTCTCATCTTCCCATTCTTGCCAATTTAACTTGTGCATATTCCTACTTTAGCATAGACTATACCCTTAACTTGTATTAATTCAGGGTTCTTGCTTATTTACTATCTTTATTTTAAAATATACTTTCCACTTTTATTATACCCTAAACTATATTCTCCTTTGATAGGGGTATACTTTGAATATTCATGAGAAAGTCTGAAAAACATTTCATTGTTTGCTCATAAGAAGAATAATTTTGTCAGTAAATTCAATTAAAATTTGCTGAGGTCATGGCATAAGTGGGTGGTACAAAGTAATAAAGTGGACCTATAAATCAGGATATCGTTCCACTAAGGAGTTGAAAGGAATTTAAGCTTCAACTTCACAGTGTGATAGGATTCTACACTATTTGGGCGTCTAGTTTAGATGAAATTTAGTAACCTAATGGGTATTAATAACTGAATCCACCAATTTAGTATAAAAGGAAAAATTAAATCCTAAATGTAAAAATTTAGATTTGAACCATATTATTGCTATAAGTAGACATTGGTTCTGCTGATGAAATTATCAATTCTGCATCCTAATCTCATTCTATTTTCCCTGAGGTTGGAATCTTAATTTGTCCAAGGAGGCAAGTTAGTATAGTTTGGATTCCTCCACTCTACTTCATACTTTCATTGAGTAGAACTCATGTTGTTTACAAAAACATGAGTTCTGTCAATTGCAATTAGAATTTCTCTATAAGATGCGGGTATTTTTCTTTCCAATACTTACACACACATTTCTTAGGACTCTCTGATTTCTTACTTCCCAGGCAGAACTTATAGATTCTCTAACCAAGATGTTATCTGTCATCCTTAAGATCTAAAGAGTTTTCCTCTTTCCTTGATTAAAATCTCATACTGCTCTGGGATCAAAGATCATTCTTCGGACAAGGAGAGATCTCTAATTGATTAAGTGATATCACTCAACCCCTTCTCAAGCCATGAAAAAATTAAGAGATTTATCTAAAGTAACCTTTGAGCTCAGTGGTTAACATGTTGTCTTATACCCCAGTAATTAATTACAGCTCTCGAGAATCTCATCTTTGTGTCACTCGGAGGGCCTCACAGAAATCAGAGCCAAACAATAGTCAAACAACTCTGGCTATAAATTAGAACAATTAATATCAAGATTAACACGATAAATGGTAAGATTGACTCGAAATTTTCTTCTCATTTGTAGAAAAGGCCGTACTTAACATCAAAAGATCTTTCCGATTGGAAGTTATGTTTCTCAAAAGCGGATTCTGACGTGTTGAAATACTAATGTGAGAAATTCTTTATGTACAATCAACTAAGAAATAAGGTTCAAACGTTTATGCAGGTTATTGATTTAAGCAGTAATTGTAAATGAATTTCCAACGTAAATTTCAACTTCAAACTTTTGAACAATTTCTTTGTTTCAAATCGACAAAAATCAAAATCTCACGCTAACGCTAATCTACGAGAAGAAAGAAAAAAATAAAAGAAAAAGAAAATATAATACAAAGAGTCCTCAGCTCCCAAACACTTTGGTTCATTTATTAACTGGATTATTGCCTAAGCTTTCATGATTGATTATTATAGAGCCACACAAAGTTTAGACCCCTAACCCAATGCTTTTTATTAATCATGGGAACTTTTAGGCGAATTGTAACACAATCACTGCTTGAGAAAGTTCTATCGTGATAGAGTTTTGATTTGACCTACGGAGTTCTGACTACGGCAGTAGTCGTATGCGCCGCGACCTATTTCTGTGTTCTTCCTTGGATTTGATTCTGACGGTGTTTTCTTAGATTCACGGCGATGATCTTTGGCTGCTTCTTCAAATTGGTGTCCACGACTGACTTTTCTTGTAAAGAGCGGATTAACTCATTTCTGGTCTTGTTGCAGCATTGTCTTATGTGTCATCTCGATCGCAACCGAAGTACATCGCGACGGAGATTACGCGCTCCCACTGCTTTGTTTCAGCGTTGCGACTTCATTTTTGATGTTGCGACAGGAGTGTTAGGGAATATTTGCATCATCGCTACCCTAATATGTAATGTTGTGATGACACTTTTCTACATGCAACATATTTTCTCGTGACCTAGTTTTTAATTGGCGACATAACTCTGCATGACCTGTCTTAGGTAGCCATGACCCGCATGGCTTTACGTCACGATGTAGGACTTTCTTTTTATTGTTGACTTGTCTTTGTTACATTGGTTGTATGTCGACGCGACTGCTGCAATTGTGTTGAAACCTCTATCATGACTTGAAGTTATGTCGTGACCTTGTTTCTCTATTGCGACATTCACATCTCGCGACCTAAAGATCTGTCATGACATCACTTCTGCCTTTTCATGTGAAATATGTCATAACGATGACTCCTTGTTTACCCAGCAAGGTTAGTTCATCCATTGGCACCCTTTATGTGACCTAGTTTTCTTATCACACCTAAACTTCTTCTTTAGCATCTTTTAATATAACAAACTTTTCCATGTGTGCAAAAGTCGGTGTCGACAAACGAGGGGTTAATAAGATGGAAATGGTATTACCTTCAGTTGACATTATGTCACAACATAAACTGTGTTCCCAGCCTAGCAGTGTATGTTTTTCCCATTCTCTGTGACAACCTAACATATTACACAGCCGACCTGGCTCAATTGTCAGCAATCAGATTGTAGTGTTGCGCCAAGCGAATGTTGTTGCGACACGGTTTCTTTAGTAATTGCTTGGGGTTTGTGCGTAAATACAAAATTCCCGATGCGACATGAAATTCTTTGTAATTGTTGACGCCTATACTCTTCTTGGATTTTCTCTTTTGAATTAAAGAAAAACTGTAAAAAACCTAAGTTTAATTAAATATTCCATTGTTGGCATTAAATATTAATAAAAACAAGTCAAAAAAAATGGACTAAAAATAGATGAGTTTAAAGACTCATGGATAGCTAATATTGTTAACCGGGTTTGATATTGTTAATGTGACAAAGAAATCGGTAGGGAAGCGCATTGTTGCAAATCATCTAGCTTCTTTGCGGTATCCGATCATAGACCAGTTGATGATGTTTCCACTATTAGGCGATTCATCTGTTGGGAGCACTCAGGGTCAGTGTTGACTTGTTTTAGTGTATCTCCTCATCCTAACTTCAGATCACATCATTTTTTTTTTTTGGTTCCCGCCTCTTTAAGGAATGTCGATAAGAGTGAGATTATTATTCAACTAGCTCAACCAATTGAGAATCGGATCATCCAGTTTGTCAGATTTTTCAGTTGTAGTATGATTTTGGTATGATTTGAGCCCATAACCTTTGTGGTTCAAGCCTATTCACTCCATATCAGTCTTATGCATGGTTTGGGTCTATTTTTGGGCCATTTTTTAGGTTTCTTGCAACTCGGCTTGAGTCCATATGGATTCTTAGTTCGCTAGGGAGGTTTAATAGGCGGTAGCTCACCTACGTGAAAGAGAATTTAGTGATTCCAAGATTGATGGAGAAGAATACTCGAAAATTTGAGGAAGTAAGAATCGAGGCTAACTAATATTGGGTGGAGACAAATAAAAGGAGGGACTTTCATTTCATAGAAGAAGGAAAATAAGAAAAAATGAGGGGAGGAGAGGAGGAAAGGAAGAAAGAAAAAAACAAGGATAGATTCTCTATATCCGAGTTTTAGTGGTCCCTCACATTTGAAGGGGAGTTCCTAAAGTTTTGAGGAGGTGATAACTGGTTTTAGAAGAAGAAAGATAAAGAGGAACTTGATGGGTGTCTATGTATGAATGTTGTATGCTTCTGCGATTTTTTAGGCAGACTATTGTCTTTTGCTCACATTGTTTGCATATATCTATCATGGCTATCATGGATGTTTGTTTCTTTTAGATGGCAGTAAGTTCAGTAATCTTCAGGATGTTAAAAAAGGCATTCAGTCACGCTAAAGTCTCATGTTCTAAATAGGTTGCAGTCAAGGATAAGATAGTGACCACTTGAATTCATGGGGTTGAGGTCACCTATCATTGGTTTTTGATTTGGATGGAGACCTTAGTAAGCCTCCTTGTTATAAGGAAAGAACCACATAGGCTTTCCGGTTTGGAGTTTGAAACTCCCATTTTGGCTCATTAGGTTGGAGTAAGCCCTATCTGCCTATAGATCTTGCTGATTCCATGGCATTCATTTTAATAGGATGGGTGGCATGTTTGCGGCCTTATTTTAGAGCACTTTGACTTGTTTGGAGTGGTTCTCACTCTATGTTAGACTCATAATCATACATAAATTTTATTTTAGATTCCTAACTCTTTGAGGAATTTTTTGAAAAAATTTGAGATTTTTTTCTCAACCAGCTCGATCAATTAGGAACTGGATCAGCCAGTTTATCAGGTTTTTTTAGGGGTAGTAGCTAGAGAACTTTGCCTTATTTTGATTGGTTATCACTCATCTAGACTTGGAATCATGCACCATTTTTTTTTTTTGGATTCCTTACTTTATAAGGTATTTTCTGGTAGAATTTGAGAATTTTTCTCGTCCAACTCTACCGTAAGGGAGATGGCTCATCATTATGGGTTTTCTGGGTGATACGTTTCGACATAGTGGAGCCATAACCTTTGTGGTTTAATCTCATTCGCTCCAGGTCAATGTAGGGCTATGTTTAGGGTCTGAAATAGGTTTCGGGTTGAGTTAATATGGGCCCATTTGGATTCATGAAATTATGGGGCTACGATGGGTGGAAAGGGGGTAAGGCACTATTCCAGTTGAGATTCAATGTATGATTTCTCAAAGTTTCCGTTCTTTTTGACATTTTATTTTGAGGGATTGTTGTATGTTGGAAATACATGACTAACCTTCCCTTGCAACACATGGCTAGGGACCATAGGTATGTGCCTTTCATTATAATTTGTTGAGATTAAATGTATGCTAGATGTCACCTAGGTTTGTGTGAATCATACCATGCAGCAACCCCCAGTCAAGCGATCTTCAACCCACATGCTCCAGCATTTTAATTCATTAGCTGAGAGACGAGTTTCGGGCTAGAGAGAGTCTTTACCTTGTGGAGTACCTTCTTGATAGGTAACTTGATCCGGACCAAATTTAGTTTCATGGACAGCTTTCCAAGCATTAGAGTCATTTGGGGTTTTTTTTATTTTTGTTCTTATTTAATTTTCCCCATTTTAAATTAAAGTAAATGAAAAGAGATGCGGTGACTCTAAAACAAAACCGTTCCTCACAAGGGACGAATTTTCCAAAACTTGAAAACATCTTTGTTTTTAGCAGAGTCCGCCGCCAGTGAATCAGTTGAGGTTCCTAGGTGGCGATTCATGAGTGCATCGTTTATGTGCTCTTGCGGGTTTGACATCAAAGGGACATTAAATCAGGTTGGTGGATATTATTTTGGCGATTTCTGATAGGTTGGTTTGAGATCAGGTTCGTGTACATTAACCCAAATAAGTGGGTATCTTGACTAACCCGCCATTGTCAAGTTCGTAATGTTTAGTCAAACAATGTTTATCATTGATATATTTTAGAGTTGTTTGGTCGTCTTATGTAACCATGGTGATACATACGGGCGTTCCTCTCCTGTACTACGTTACGTGGAACTTGTTTTATTGTAGGAAATAGTGGTTGATTCTTTATCAGAGGATCATATGTGATGCTTTTAGCTTTTTGCTTATGACTGCATGTGCAATTTTGGGATTCGGACTTAGTACTAATATATTAGACTAGGGCATACCCCCCTTGCTTTCCATTCATTTTGGTCTTTGATATTTGCATGTCGTCGCACAAGTGTATTTCCCCCTTCTTTCCATCCTTCTTAGGCGTTTGTTTGACTTCTTGTTTCACTTCAGTGTTATTGTTTTCCTTGACTGCATACTAGGGCATACAGTTGGGCCCTCAATAGATCCACAGTGTGTAACTCGCTAAAAATATAGGTTTTGAGTTTTTTGGAAAATTGTTCGTCCACTTGAGGCGGTTTTGTTTTGGAGTCGCCAACACTTTTGTATTTATTTTAATTTTAAAATGGGGAAAATTAGAAGAACAAAAAAAAAAGCCCAGAGCTGACTCTACGTGTGGAAAAACATTCCACAGGAAACTAAGATTTCAAGGTCAGGGATCGGGTTACCTCTCCAGGAAGTACCTCCTACAATTAGCACCCCTCACAGACGAACTCAGTCTCTAATAATAAATTGGGTACACTAGAGCATGTGGGTTGAAGATCAATTGACCTTAGGCTAAGCAGATGATATGATTCACACAAACCTAGGTGGCATCCAGCATACATTTAATCTCAAACAGAATTATATAATGAAGGCACATACACATGGTCCCTAATATGCCTTTTTCAAAGGAAGGTTAGTCACGTATTTCAAACATCTGACAATCCCTTAAAGTAATTTAATAGAGGAAACCATAGAAATCATACATTGAATCCTCTCAATCACTAGTGCTCTCTACTTTGCCATAACTATAATTATCATGAATCCAAAATGGGTCCATATTAACTCGAACTAAAACCCATTGAGGACCCTAAACAGCCCTCAGCCTAATATGGGTGAATGGGATTCGAAAACCCACAAAGGTTATGGGCTCGATTGTATTAAAATCAGACTACCCACATGAAAAACTCGATGAGCTGGCTGACACGATTCCCAATCGGTAGAAGTTGGATGAAAAATTCTCAAATTACACTTGAAAATTCCTTAGAGTAAGAATCTAATAAAAAACGATTGCATGATTAGAGTTCAAATGAGTGAGGGTGATCAAAATAAAGGCAAAGTGCTCCTAGTTGCTACTTACAAAAAACCCTATGGCTGGCTTATCCGGTTCCCAGCCCGATCAAGCAAGTTTGAGAAAAAATCTACCGAATTTTGTTAAGAATTTCACTAAGAAGTAAAGTCAACAAAGAAAACGGTGAATGCAGGAGTCCATATGGTGAGAAGCAGGCCTAAACAAGGCAAGTTCTACAAGAGCAGGCTACAAACATGCGACCCCATCCTGTTAAAATGGATGTACAGGTTGGTATCTTATAGAGCGAAAGGCTACTCCAAACCCAATGAGCAAAAACTGAGGTTTCAGAGCTCAAACTAAAAGCCTATAGGGTCCTATCCTTTAGCGAACAAGGAGGCTACTAAGACCTCCATACAAAATCAAAACCAATGACAATAATGACCTCAACACCCATGAATCAAGGGCTGACCATCTTATCCCTGATCAGAACTAATCTAGAATATGACCCAAGCGGACTAAATGCACAGCATCAAACAAGATTTTACCACTATGCAAAAGAAACAAATATCATGATGTGCATTAGATATATCACGGCTTGACAAAGCGAAGACAGCACTATCTAAAAAAAAAAAAGCCCAGGAGAGAAGACCACAGCATTCATACCTAAAGGATACACGACTACTCCCCCTTTGTCTTCTTTCTTCTCTGCCTCAAAAACTAAGCATCACCTCTTTCAAAACTTTAGGAATTCCCTTTCTAATGAGAAGGACCACTCAAACCCGGATATAGAGAATCTATCCTTCTCTTTTTTCTTTCTTCCTCTTCTTCCCCCATTTTTTTTCTTCTTTTTCTCTTCTCTTTCTTGAAATGAAAAGTCCCTCCTTTTATATTTGTCTCCACCTCAATATCAGTTGGCCCTCAATTTTCTTCACTCTCCGCCTCGGATCCTCCATCAAATCTTAGAATTTTCAGATTTCATCAATTCCTTCTTTTCCACGAGGTGAGCCAGGTTGCCCATGCCTCCTTGCTTAACCACCAGAATCCATATGGATCAATGTGGGTTGCAAAGAAATCCATAAAATATTTAAGGCTGTGGACCCCAAATTGTGCCTAAGACTAATGCGGGTGAATAAACCAGACCATAAAGGTTATAGACTACAATTATACCAAAATCAGACAGCTTCACACAGCGGCAAGCTGGTTTGATCTGGTTCCCAGCAGGTTAGGCTGATTAGAAAACTCAAATATTATCAGCACATTCTTCAAAGAGTAAGGAATCCAACTAAAAGCGGTTATGATTCCAGATACGGATAGAGATATAAGAAAAACAGCTCAGGCGCTTTCAAAAGATTGAATAATATCATTATGAACTTCAATTGAAATTGATAGAATAGTTAGACCAGTTCCCAGCAGTTGTTAGTTAAAAATTCTGAACTTTCATAGCATTCCTCAAAGAACAAGGGAATCGACAAAATAAACTTGATGCATGATTTGAATGTTGAGATGAAAGATATGACGAAAACAAGCTTTCTAGCTCCCAATTTAGTGTGCTCCCGGACTGGAACTCAACGGTTGAAACTTTCATGATATATTCTATCCTATAGAAAAGCATGACCCAAGGATTTAACCATGATCGCAATTAAAAATGGACCAAATGTCTGTGAACCATGGTGAGCTCACCGGGGTTAAAGCCGATAAGCTAAACAAAGTCCCGAGCGATCAGTAAACTATGTGCAAGTGACACCCCTAGGATGCATACGAGAATCAGGAAAATTGAAGGTCGTCTTATTTTCTGACCAGAGTGAATGAACTGTAGTGGATTATGATACCAGTGCGTGGATGAATAATTGAAACGAACTAGTGAAGAAATCATAAAGATAATTTTGTCTGCCTGACTATAAAGTTCTGAGAAGGAGTTCGGGCTATATTTGAATGGACTAGGGGTCAGAAAACACAGGTAAGCATCTTTTACCGAAGGGTCGAGCAAGTACGAAGGAGAAATTGGCGAGTACACCAAGGGGGTATATAAGCCTGAAGAAGGGTCAGTGAGTACAGAGAAATTCAGAGGCTTGATGAGAGATCTGTGACAAGTGGAGAAGGATCTTGATAATTTGAGAAGAAGGGTCGAAGAGGCTTCAGAAGAAGATTAGTAATTACCGAAGAAGTGTCCATGCTAATACCAGAGAAAGGTAGAGTCGAGCAAATACGGAGAGGGTCAGTTAAGTACCGAAGAATAAAGTCTGGGCAAAATTTGGAAGGAAGAGATTTCAGATTAAAAGTACCAGAAGGTGAGGGTGAGTGTGGAGAAAGAGTAAGTCGACATGAAGCTACCGGACAGAGTAAAATCAAGCAGAAATGCAGGAAAGGTCCGTGTAAATACCGAAGAAGAGAGTAGAAGTCGAACAAGTACGGAGAAGGTAAAAATCCAGGCAGAAGTCTCTGGAAAAGGGTTTCAAGTAAATATGGAGAAGGTGAGTCGGGTAAGTACCGAGGAAGAGAGGGTCCGGCGAGCTGCAGGGAGAAGATTGACAAGTATCAGACTGAGAAATGAAAGAAGGTGATCGCGATGACCGAAACTCCTAATAACTAGCAATGGAAATATCTACGATGAAAGTGGGGTATGCGAGTGTAGTCAAGGAAAACCACTAAATGACTTGAAGAGAATACAGAAGTCAAACAAAATCTGTAGAGGATGGAAAGAAGGGGAAATGCCCTGATGTAGGCGAAACATCTAAACATCAAAACCCGGGGGAATGGGCTGGAAAATGAGGGTATGCTGAGTCGATAAATTAGTGCGAAGTGAATCACATGCGCATGAGTCAAAAAAAAAGAGCTAAAAGCATCACATATGATCCTCCAAAAAAGAATCAGCTTAACATAATAAATGACGGGAGGAGCGGCTCTTGTATGTGCCATATAGCATCGAGACCAGCAGCTCTAAAATATACTAGCGATAAACATGATGGAGCTAAACACATGAACACATTGTATGGGTATGCCAGTCTTACACTTTTAGGTCAATGGGCATGCCTGGCTTTGATCTCAAACCCGGCTCACGGTAGCACTCCGTTGCTTGAAGAAGCATTGAAATGTAAATTATGGACCCTACCCGATCCACGGGCAGCGACTCACTTTTAAATGAAAGAAAATGTGGGTTGATTTGAATTTTAGAATCGGAGTCCAGGAGACGATTTTTCTTTGGGTATGCTGCACTTTTTGTTGTTATTTTATAAAGGGAAAATCAGTAAGAACAAAAAAACCCCGATGACTCTCCCGGTATGGAAAAAGCTGATCCTCACGAAAACTAGATTTAAGATTAGAAATTGGTCTATCGGGAAGGTACCTGTGTGAGTAGCACCCCTCTAGGCACGGAACTTCGGTCTCTACTAGTGAATTAGGTATGTGGGGGCATATGGTCTAGATCAGATGGTCTCCCACAGCTAAACATACAACTGGATGGAATCAAGCTGTTGAACATCTAGCATGCTTAAAACATTTCACGAATGAAATGGTGTGCCTGCTGGTCCCCCCAGCCAAACTCTAAGGGAAAGTTAATTGCTTTGTTTTAGGCATACAATAATCTATAAAATTAGATATCAAAAGCAAAAGCCAAGAGAAACCACCACATGGCATCTCAACCACTCATTGATGCTACCACTCTTGATAAGCCATATCCTAATCTGTCCAGAAGAAAGCAGGGCTCAACAAAACACTAGATTATTGGTGCTTAACTAATCACCCTTGGACGCATGCAGGTCTTAGATTCATAAATCCAAAATTGAACCATTAACCTGAACTAAAACCTCATTTGGACCCTAAACACAGCTCGCGTCTGGGTAGATAGGCGGACTCACAAGGTCACGAGCACAATTAACAGCGAAATCGGACGTACTTACAAAACCAGAAAAACTGAGTCCGGTTCCCCAACCGATCGTCTGGTTGAACAATTTTGAAAATTTTGTGAAACATTTCACTTCTGATGAAACCAAAAATATAAGCAAATTATACAATTCCGACACGAATGACTAGAGCATTACAAACAAAACAAAGTAACTAAACTTCCATTAAATGAACCCGATAAAATGGTGATCGGTTCCCGACGATTCGGCCGATTGAGAGACTCTCAAAATTTTAAAACTAACCCCATCTAAGTCAGAATCCGAAAAATAAATCAAGTAGAAAAGAAACTCCAAATGGCGACAGAGCACAAAACGGTGCCAAAGACCCAAGCTGTTCAAATGATGAATTAAGTGACAAGATCTTGGTTTCTTGATCCAAACAGGGTTGAAGAGAGCTCTCAAAATTTGTCAACAAAGTCAAGGAATCAAAAAAACAAATCAAGTAGAAAACCAACTCCGAACAGCTGAAGCTAGGCTGTGACAATGGCCAAGAAGTATTTATTTCTGTAAAGTGAATTGAGTGAAGGCAAGGCTGAGTGGTTGACTAGTTCATCCGGGTTGAGAGAACTCAAAATTTTAGAACCTTCCTCAAAGTCAAGAATCCAAAAAATAAATGAAGTACAAATCAAACTTAGAATGAGCGAGAGAGCAGAGCACAAACGATTATAAGACCCAAGCTGCTATTCAGAGCAAAATAAATTCGAGTGAAACCCAGGTTGATTTGGTTTCCCAACCAGTTCATTCGGTTGAGAGAGGCCCTCAAAATTTGTCAGGACCTTCCTCAAAGAGTCAGTAATCCAAAAAAACAAACATAGTACAAATCCGACTCGGATGGCGAAACAGGCCACAAATGAGGGTGCCTGGTATCCTAACAGTGCAAACAAGACAGAAAGCATAAAGAAATGGGAGAAGAATATAAATTTCGTACCTCAGCAGTTCTGGCTATTCCCCAAGCATTTTTCTTATTTTCTCTCAAGCTTCCAAAATCGGGTATCCTCCTTCAAATCAGACAGACTCTCTTCAAAACAAAGAGACCCGCCCTTGGTTAAGATAAGCTCTTCTTTCCTCCTTTTCTCCCTTTTTTTCTCTTCTCTCCTTTCCTTTTGATCACCTCTCCACGTTTTTCTTCTATTTCTCTCCTTTCTCTGTAGGCCTCCATTTTCCCTTCAGTCCGGGAGCTCCCTTGATCCTGAACTGACTGCTGTAGCTCTCTATTCGAGGAATGCAGGCGCCACATTTCATCTTCTTAACCACCAAATATCAGTGGACCCCGAGGTGGGTTGAAACCCATAACATGGTCCCGAAACTGGATAACCATACTAGGACTGATGGGGCTTATGAACAGATCCATGGGATTTGGGCACTAAAATCACCGCAAGAATTCAGCGCCCACTTAAGCTAACCAGATCTGCAAGGTACATGCAGTTCCCAGTAAGGTCGATCAGTTGAGGAAAAATCTGAAATTTTGAGAGAATATTCCTTTGAAAGAATAAGGAGTCCATAAAAAAAAAAATAATTAGCAGTTTCGAGTCGGGTGAGGGATATAATGAAACAAAGCCTTAGTACTCAAAGATTGAACTGCTCTAATAAACTCTAGGTGGGCTAAACCCTTAGGGGCCACCTTCCTGTAGCCTGATGCCAGTAACTAAAAAAGAAACCACGATGACACTCTAAAATGAGCTTGCCATCAATGGACCATATCTGAAGCCACTTGAGGCTCGAGGACAAAACTAAGCCTAAAGGACCCTAATGGTGTTATATGGGAGCAGATGGATGAGTGTGGCAGCTTTCAGAAAAGGATAATCACAGTCTTGAGGAACCAGAGTGAGGGTCCTGGCCGGTCCACTCAAACTCGGATACCATACCTGGTGAAGCGGTCTACAAGTCTTGCCATAAAATCGTGCACCACATAAGGATATGGGAGCATATCCCGATATGAACATGTCAGGAAGTATCAAAGCAGAAGGTTACTTTCAGTTGAAACTCTACCTGGCATCCAAATATCTCGATAAAAATGGTGAGGCAAGCTGACATAATAAGCAGGAATAATATCGACCCAAAACATCCGCGACAAACAGAAACTTGTGCGACATTCATTGCGCTGAGTTAGTGGGCCAGAGCGTTGAATGGGCGTGTCGAAACAAACCTGAATCTCATGGTCAAAAGTGGTCTTGACTCGGACCGAAATGAAGACGGGGTTGATAAGTAGGCTTAAAGTATGAAACTAGGCGAATACTGAGATAATACACACTATCTTACTTAATGCACGATGTTAAACCAGTAAATCAAATAGGCAAAGTGACTTTCGAGACACATCAAATAGAACAAGGATAGATGTGGGTGATACACATCAAAAACTCTTTGTTCATGAAGCTAAATGACTGGCCCGGCGGTGGTATAAAATGGAAAGTGGTCCAAGGCCTGATGATGGGAATCATGTAGAAGAAAATAAATAAATCGATTTGAGATACAGAAACAAAGGCAGCATGATGATGACAAACAGCATATCCCGACAATGTGTCGAAGCATGCCCTTTCTGAGCAGGAGTGATGAAGTAGATAATGATTCATAAGACTCTATATAAAAAGGGCACCCAATCCTCCTCTGGTGTGCTCAGATCCATGTAGAAGTGGATGGTAAAGTACCTATCTCACTAACTCTCGGAAGAAAGAAATGGATCCTTACACTCTGTAATGAACCACAATGTTTAAGTTGTGATACTTGATGATTATGAGACGAGACTCGAATATCAATAAACCTTGGAAGACATCAGTGACAGGTTTTTTTTTTTTTTTTTTGAGCAACACACAAAGCAAGCAAAAGACCAACATAGCATGATCCAACAAATGATAACCAGCTCCTAAACCCAAATGTTTCCCACTGCAAAACTAAGACTCTAGATCAAAAACCTAAGGATGAGATGAAGGTACAACATGTAGTGAGTACTAAGATAAGAGTCGTCATCATCCAGGGAAGCAATGGGCTAACATGGCTTGTGATAGGAAGCAAACCAAGAGAAACAGAGATAAAAAGATACAAAATGGAAGACAAAAGAACCATGAATGTCACGAAAAAAGAACAAGCGATAATGATACATGGGTTACCGTGCTCACGATCAATATTATAAATGCAAGGCGCACACAAAGGGGGGCCCTAACCCAAGTGAAAAAAAGGTACATGAAGCTAAGCGAATGAAAAGGCCATAATGAATCATGCAAGGCTTAAAGGACTAGCAAGTGGATATCTCGTAATGGATATGCGCGGATATGGCTACTCAAAGCGTGCCACCGTCCTTTGACCATATGATTCTCATCGTAAAGAGTGCTTCCAATGATCCACATTGACAAGCTCAGAAACTTGTTTCATGGGCCTTGTCAACCAAGCGACTCCCTCTCAAGTCAACTCTCAGATAACAAGGAAGCCCGCTCAACTCTACCCCAGACTTGCTTCTAGGTCACAATCAATCCCATATAAGAGCCCTTAGATTAAATCATTTGAAATTTTGGGGCTTAACATACTTTCTAAATGCCGTGGTTTATAGCCTCAATCTCCATAATAAGCAAATTCAGCGGTCGCCTTGGCCTACAACCATATGTCTCAGTAATTTGATGCTCGTGCACTCTTAGTGAACTCACCTCCATCATCTCAATAGGTAGGAATTTGCCTCCATGCCATAGACAAATAAAAAGGGTAAGCTCTTGTGGGTGGCATATTTTGTGTGATACACCCGCTATTAAAAGGAAGTTTCTCTAACCAATCTCAAGATGTCTCTACCATCTATCGCAGGATTCTCTTGATATTTTTATTTGCAGCCTCAATTTCCACAATTACATGGCCTATGTACAAATGATCGATGATGTTGAATACCATACCCTTGGAGCCAATGTATCACACTACCTCTGAAAGCACCCCCTATATTTAAGATCAGCTCATGGGGATTTATGTCGACCAGAATGTGTGTCATCCCGATGAACTTGGCCTTTATCAATCTAGTGTAAAACTGTCTCCACCCACTTTAGTGGGAAGCATGTCAGTAACTACTAGGATGCTACTTGTGACCGTTGGAGGATTTGGGAGACCTTTCCAGTATCAATGCCCCCTTTTCAAGAAAATGGCCAAGGGAATGTGGCGTACAGCGACCACCTAACCGGCACTTTTGTGTCGGAAAGTGTCTAAATCGAACTATAAACCTATTAGCATAATTCTAAACACTATCTCTTGAAAATATAAACTTACAAAAAAAAATTCATATACACCCACCATAATGGTATTTACGATTGTCTTATGCATATATTTAAGTCTCATTTTATTTTATTGCTTTTACATTTACATCAGTCTCGAAAATCTGCCACATTCCATTTACAAAATCAAGTCAAACCTACATGTGGTGGAATCCTATAATTGTGTTGGTCCTGCTGTATGTGGAATATCACGGACTTCTCTTGTGGTTCCTACTTGGATTAACACTGGTACCTAAACTTTTTATAAACAGTGGGAATCCATAAATATAGACGACCACTATGAAGTCGATCGCGATCTTTTCATAACATTTTATTCATAATACATGTGCTTCTCATATCATTATAATTAAAATTTACATGGCCCATTTCATATCATTTCATGTTTCACGCCTTTTATAAACATTCCAAATATTTCATCTCATCTTATGTCATATACATATTCCACAAAAGTGAATCTGAGGAAAAAACTATGAAACGAGTACTATTGCTATCTGACGATGATCTCTATATATTGTATTATACTTATTTAAGCGGGGCGTTGTAATGACCTAAACGGGGCTGCTATAATGACCCAAGCAGGGCGATATATGTATATTTTAACATCTATATCCTAATAGGCATGCCTACTTATCCCATGCCGGGAACATAAGCATGCAATCAGGCTTATTAAGTTTTAATCGATTAGAGACATCAAAGCTCTTCATATCTCATATAACGGATAATTACAGCATGTATTCATATGGGATACTTTAGAGACCATTATTCATGCTTATGTTAACTCTCATATTCTACAGGATTCATTTATCAAACATGCTTGTATTTCTGTTCATGTGATCAGATTTCATATAAGAAACTATCATAAAAATCATGTCAATGTACAATTTCATATAACAATAAATTTATATAGCCTTTATACAATTCGGTTTCCACCAACCAGTACCTTGCTAAGAGTTCGAGGTAGCTCCAGATATTTCAGGCTACAGTTTTGACCTATAGCGGGATTGTTAGAGAAAGTGATCTTCTAACTCAATATACGCCTATGTCTTAAGTTTCTTATGGTTCAAAAAAAATGTCATTTGGACTTTTAATTTGGGAGATATGGTCTAAACATTCCAAACTAATCTTGAACAGTTTCCAGGAATAGAATCTAAAATTGTGTACTATATTTGAAAATTTTCTGG
This sequence comes from Tetrastigma voinierianum, assembly GCA_016808115.1. NCBI lineage: Eukaryota > Viridiplantae > Streptophyta > Magnoliopsida > Vitales > Vitaceae > Tetrastigma > Tetrastigma voinierianum. Next base: position 67,913 of record JAEQBH010001000.1, read on the forward strand.
GAATGATAGAGATATAACTGACCAACTGTACATGAGGAAGATTATCATATCATGTTGTTGTTTATAATTTAGATCTGCTCTGTTGATCAGTAACTCTAAGGTATAGATTTAAAAAAAAAAACCTTGAATTATCAGTTTAGGACGAAGCCAGATAGTTTGAGGATTATATTCTGTTCCACCACTTTGAAATTACAGTAACAATGGAAACTAAATTTGGATATCTTGCTTCATGAGTTGTTCTCATAGGGTCTAGTTACTGAATTTGGATCTCAATTTGGATGAGTGAAAATAACTTATGACCCTAAACACTGAAATAGAGGATAACCCGGTAGGCTTTACTATTTTCACTTCAGTCTGAAAACAGGGGCCTTAAGTTGGTTTTGCCTCTTGGTGCCTTCTACTATGCTTTTTGTAGGGTTGCCTCTTAGGGTTATTTCCCAACTGGGAGCACTCCATTTGGATGAATAATAAGATTAAGTTATGGCTAAACAAAAACATGGGTTTGGAAGAAAAATTTAATACATCTCACTAAAACCACCAACATTCTTTATACCTCTAATCTCTCCTTGTTACAGCACCACAAACCAAAAACAATCGAAACCAACAAAAACAACAAAGCAAGAAGGAGAAATTAGAATTTAGTTTCCTAACCTTAATTTTTAAAACCTTCTCTTCCTTCTTCCTTTCTTTTCTTTCTTCTTTATCCTTCACTTTGCTTCCTACTTTCTTCCCCTTATCTTCTTGCTTGTCTGAAATAACAAGAAAATGGAATTAAAATACCTCTAAGGATGACTTCCTCTCTTTAACTTGATAAACCTAGTTTCCAAAAGCCAAATGAAAATATCTCATTCAAGAGACCAAATGTAGTCTTATCTATCTTCATGTACAAAACCTTGTTTGGCTTTTCCTCATTTTGTTTTAACTCTCATCTTTTTGCATTTGATTATGCTTATATTCATTGCACAACCACTTATTACAATTTCTAATTGGGCATATGCTCTTCTTCATTTATGACCTTATCCTAATGTGATACATTTTGCATTATTTCCATCTTCCTTAACTCTTTAATTTTAATTCAGGTTTTTTTTATCATTTTTCTCACTTAGCATTTAAATTCGAAAAATACATTTACTTTTATTATACCCTTAAACATGTTGCAAAACTACTATGGCATAATTAGAAAGGGCAAATGGAGTTAATAGTCTGGATGGAAGGGCTTCACAATAAGCTCCTATGCATCCGACACTGCACATATCTTTATACAAACTAGCAACAACTGGCTTCCATGGTCAACCAAAAGTAGCCAATCCTCGCGATCTTTACGTGCACATGACCTCCAGACAGCCCATAAACCCTGAAGCATGGACCTCTTATCACTCTATCTCAAAGGGCTCTACCGATACACAGCAACAGTTTGATACCATCTGGGCTGAGATCTCCTGGGCAAAGGGCAAGTGTGTCCACAAAAATAATAAAATATGTAGCCAACCCGTCTCAACGCTCCCATCCTTTCTGGGTTGAGGTTGACTTAAGGTAAGTGTCGTAGGATAGAAACTGATGAATATCATGATGCTCAAGGTACTCTAATTTGATCCCCCATTCAATCAAACAATATAAATGCAATAAGGCCTTCAATCAACAATGGCCGAATAGTCACCCCTCAATAGAATCTCAAATTGTAGAAGCCATGATAATAAAAGGGCGAAACCATTCGCCCCCGGGCGTATGTAAAGGATACTCACTCATGAATCATCAACAAAGGTCCAAATAATACATAGTATGGCTTCAATTTTCATCCCCGAGTCCTCCAGTACCCAAGTCTGTCAGTAGACATAAACTCAAGTTGGAATTTCTCGGATTTCCAACCGTCTGGTTCCGCGATCGCCAGCCTCAACCTGAATGGCTACTCTATTCCACCACATTATTGGTCACGGGATGATCGTGGTGAATGCCAAACTCCGGGACACCCCCGAATATGAGACAATTTTACAGATATCATCAAACAATTAAACCCTCAATTCATTGATTTGCGGCACCATCAAAGGCAACCACCATCCCGTACTAATCACAACAACGGTCATCAGTGAAATCATCATCAACCAAATATCATGATACGGCAAAGCGCTAGTTTGATCCAACAATGCTTCCCTTTACTTAATTTTTGTGTCAAGATAACACACGATAAAACTATTAACAATACTAGCAATCCGCGATCTTCACTGGTCATAATAGGCTTATCAAACAGAGGCTCAACAAGTGCAACGGTATCAAGAGTGGCGAATATTCGCCGCTACAGTCCCCAAGCCCCTAGCGGCCCAAACCAATGCCAAACAAAGGCGCCTTAATCATAATGCATTTGCACTATACTCCAAAGACCTTACTCCGATGACAGATGGCTTTGCTCCTTCCCCCAAATCATCAAGCTACACACATTTATCCTGGAAGCCATGTTTGAAATTGACATGTATAGAAGTAGAGGCCATCCTAGAGTGGGAGGCACTAAAATTGGAGGAGAAAAAAAACACTCCTTAATTTTTGCAAAAGCGCGCTGGCAATCATCATTCCAAATTGTAGGCTAATTCTTCACGAAAGAAGAAAGATAGGCTCACATATGTTTGTCAACCTAGCAATGAAATGGTTGATGTATTGTAATCTTCCTAGTAAGCCCCTGATCTCTCTCTCTCGCTCGAGCCGCATGTCATATGGCCTCGATCTTCTTTGGGGATCGAATTTCACCAAGGCCAAGCACAATGACTCAAAGAATTTCCTAAAAGTTACCCTTAGCGTGCATTTCGGGATTCAATCTCAATCCTAACTCCGGCTGATCGTCTCAAAGAATCTCTGTAAGGCTGTTAGGTGATCTACTCGGTCTTAGGATTTCACTATCATGTCATCCACATATACCTCAACATCTCTATGTATCATGTCATGGAACAAAGTTATGGCATGTCTCTGATAAGTGTCTCCTACATTCTTCTACCCAAATGGCACAGACTTATAGCAATAAGGTACCGCCCTAATTAATGATGAAAGACGTTTCCATATTCTAACGCCGCCATAATAACTGATTATAAACTTAAAACCATCCATGAAGGACAACATCGAATGCCCTACAGTGCTATCCACCAGCATATCAATGTGTGGGAAGGGAAAATCATCCTAAGGACTAGCCTTGTTAAAGATCTTGAAGTTCGACACAAAAACCCTAACTCTTAAGTTACCCTTTAGAACAGGGATAAACATTTAGCAACCACCAAGATACTTTACCGCTAACAAGAATCCAACACTTAGTTACTTCTAAATCTCTTCCTTAACCTGCAAACTCTATCGAGGATGCAACCTTCTCAAGTTCTGCTTAATCGATCTAGCATACGACATAATGGGTAGGTGATGGTGGACTATAGAGGGGTCAAGGAATGGCATATCCTCATATGACCATGAAATTTTCGCAGCGTACAAGCGTGCTACGATTTCCGTATGATCTAAGCAAATCAATTGGGTCCAAGCCCTCTCATCAAGATAGGGAAATGTCGATCTTAAGCTCCCTGGGTTGATCAGGGTCTTGAAATAAACTAACCGTGTGTTACAAGAAACAGGCGTAACTTTTTTTCTTTCCGAACTGCTAATCATATTCGACCGCCGCTCAATGAGAGTCATTCAGCTCCCACATCACTGCCATCATGTATCTATGCTGGACACGCCTGCAGTGATGCAATCATAGGAAAATGTAAATATGACATGTGTGGACCCTGAACACTTAATCCATGAGCCAGCGACTGATATTAATAGAAAAGTGAGTTGATTTTCGACTAAAAATCCGTCCCTAGCGAGGAAATGTGAAGGAGCCTGATCTGGCCACTCCCATTTTTATTTTTATTTATTACAGGAAAACCGGTTAAGAACAAAAACCCTATCGACTTCAGAAGCCAGGTGCATTCATTTAAAACTAGATTTCATCTGGGGCGATCAGTTATTTTTATTGGGAAGGTACTCCTCGCGCGGTAGCACCCCCTAATCCCGAACCTGGGTCTCAATAATGAATCGGGTATACAATCATATGGGTCAGCTAAACAGATGACCCGACCTCACCAACTCATCAAAAGATCTAACATGCATAAACACTGACCAAACAAAACAATAGGTGCGTACTGCGATCCACGAGCCAAGCGCGTGCTAAGAGGTCAGTCAACAAGCTCGGCTAAATGCACCGCAAAACACCAAAGTCCAAAGACCATGTACACATAAATGCAAATACCAAAGCTCCAAGCATCGCACTCCATGGTCCTTAGCCATGCGCCGCATATGGTTAGTTAATGCTGGGACAAGCATACAGCATGCAATCCATGACTGCAACTAAAGTTCGTGTTCAAATGGAAGTGAATGGAAAAATTAGTGGATTCAGATGTTTGCTTGTTTCACACTCCAAATGACAATTCACTAACTACAAATCACCACCACAACAAACTCACCTAACCCCAAGTGTCCTAACTCTAGATCGGGTCCCCTCTAATTCAAGTGTAGGCTCAGCTTTAGACCCTAAATATGGCCCATAAATGCATTAGTGCAAACGGACTTGAGCCTCAAGGGATTTGGGCTTAAAAAGTGCTAAAAATGGGATGCCCACAAGTCGTGCCTGGTACAACCAGCTTGGACCGTGCCTCCTCAAACCGATCCAACCGCCAGGAGGTTATCAATTTTCTTCAAATTTCACTAGAATACTCTTAATGAATAAAAATTCAACAAAAAACTATGCATGATTCTCGAGTCCTGGATGAGTGAGAACCGTACCAAATGCCAAGACGCCTTAACTCGCATCCCCGAAAAACCTAATGAACGCTAATCTAGTTCCCAACCGATGCATGAACCAGCTTGGAGAAAAATCTCAAATTTTTTTTCAAAACATTCTCACAGAGTAAGGAACCCAAAAGCAACGGTGTATGATTCCAACTCGTATGAGGAGAACCTGGTCCAAATCATGAAAGAGCCCTGTTAACTCCTGCTGTTCCGTAAACAACTAACTCCATCTCGGCTTCCAACCTGTCGCATAAATGAGAGCGCCTCAAAAAATTTTGTCAAAATTTCCTCACACAGGAAGGGAATCCTAAAAACAAAGGGTGTATAGTTTTAACTCCGAACGAGTGAGAACTGAACAAAAGATGCCAAGTGCCCTAACACCTATTCCGGAAAAGAGGCACTTAATGAACCGGGCCATCTCGTGGGGTTTCCAACTGTCCAGCCGACGAGCAAGCCAAAAATTTTCATACTTTCATAGAGTCTGAATCCAAAAAACAAACATACACCACTCGAATGATCGAGAATCGATAACAAACGATGCCTAGTACCCCAACTCGTTATTCCTGAAAATAACTTAACGGAATCCACCGATCCGCTTCCAACTGCATCCACCGAGAGAAGTTCAAAATTTTTCAAAATATTCCTCAGGAGTCAGAACTAAACAAAATAAAATGGAGTACACTCGACCAATGGTCGAGAACTCCGACACAAACGCATTCCTGCAAGGCTTTAAACGAGGCTACAAACATCTAAGGCAAAGACAAGCGCAAAAGAAAACGGGAGAAGTATATAAATCTTTCAGATTCGTAGGATCCACGCTATCCCCTTCTCGCCTTTCTCTGCACCCCCTTTTCTTTCCTCTTCTTCTTCTTTCTTTCCTCTCGTCCAAAACTAGGTATCCACCGCTTTAAACATGCAAGAAATCCTCTTCAAAATGATATATACTTCACACTCCACCCTAATTCAGAGAATCTCTATTTTTCTTTTTTCTTTCCCTTCTCCTCTTCTTTTCCTTCCTCTCTCTTTTTTTTTTTTGCTCTTTCTTCTTCTTCTTTTCTCTAACTCACTCCATTTTGTACCTGTGTCCCCGTGAACCCCAATCAATCTCTAAACTCTCAAATTCTCCATAAAACACTCTCTCTATTCCCAAGGTCCATAGTCGGGCCACATATACTTTCCCTAACCACTGCTATCCGCACCGGGCGTGGGTTGTAAGAAACCCATGAAGATGGCCCAAAACTAGACCAAACCCATTCCTCAGACCGATATGGGGGCTAGTGGGGCAAGAAAACAATGCTCCATGCAGCCGCCTAACGAATCGCCCGTACGCTCCCAACCTGCTTGATTGATTGAGAAAATCGAAAACTTCCTACATAATACCTCGAAGAGTAAGGAACTAAAAAAAGAAACAAAAAGGATTTCTAAGCTTGACAGAGGGTAGGAGGCGTGACTAAAAAACAAGCTCGGTGTCTTAATTTGAACCTCGCTTGAATAATGAATCCCAACCAAATCTATCGACCGTGGCTAAGCTGCTTCAACTAAACAGACGAGCTATAAAAAAAAAAATTCTCAAAATTTTCAAAGAATTCTTCAATGAGTAGGGAATCCAACAAAAGAAACGGTGCATGATTTCGAGTTCGAATGAGGGAGATATGATAGAAACAAGCCCAAGTGCTTCGACCGGCACACTCCAATAAACCCGATTTAAGTAAAAACCCTGGGGCCCACTTGCCTCCCATGGCACACAAAGCAAATAACTAAAAAATAAGCCAATGGCGACAACCGGGCGGAATCATTTACACTCAATGGACCACATACAAGCCCACCCGAGCCCTGAGACCAACTAAGCCTAAAAGGGCCCTAATGGTGCTATATAGCAGAACTATGGCGAGTGACAACTGCTACAGGATAAATGCAAGTGCGAGGGACAAACCTGGAGGGTCTGGTAAAATACGAGAATAACAAAACACTTATATCATTATTGTATTCAATAGACATATTATCATAGTGGGTGACAAACCCGAACATAGAGTCAAAAGAAATATTACGTGGTCGATATAGTCGACGCCTCAATGTATAAAAAGTCAAAAGGAACAACATTAGGAACAAAAACCATCATCATCCAACCGCTATAGAAACTTCAAACAAATCTAGCAAAAACAAGGCCTCGCTATAGAGTCGCATCAAGAATACGCCAATACCCATCATATCCATCTCATCAAGGCGAAGCGGGCCAAGTTAAACCCGAACAAGTCAAAAGAAAATGAGGCCCATGCGCGGTTGGCGATCGCGAATACACTACTACCCCCATATCCATATATCATCTCGTAAGAACCCAAGAGTCACATCATCCATACCATCTCCTGGATCCATGAGTGTATCATAGTTAAATAGAATTCCGGTACAATACAGAAAACATGTCACTCATCTCTGGATAGGGCGCGAATTATCACGGACGTGATGCCGATTTTCATGGTACCCAAATGGCCCATCCTGTGGGCTGTTGGATGTCCCTAACTGAATCATACTAGATGTGAACATTCCCCTCCAAGTGGAGTATATTCTCTGAACATTTGATAAAGCAATGGGTCAACCGGAAGGTATGATAGCGGCGGCACTCACTGGGAATGCTGCCAGACACATGGCGGGCCACCACCCATCTCGTGCGCTATGTCATGTACCGCATCATCCTCCTCGTGAGGAGTGTAACCCAACCGTAGGGTATGTCGCGGTCAATTGTGAAAGCAACCCGGCATGGCTCCTACCGGGCGCAACCCAATCCCATGGTGGCGGTGATAAGAAATGCCCTCATCACGCGGCACTTAAAGTGTCAAGCCACAGGCTAGCCAATTAGGCACTAAAGTGTCTTTGATGTCATCCCCTAGGCTAACAACCTGAACCTCATCGAACGTGAACCCAGTCAAATGTAAGTCATCCTCATTGTGGCTAATTTTTCGGGCAGATCGGCTCGGCAGGCGCGGCGACTGCACATCCGTCATGTATGAACTCCAACTTCTAAGAAGGGTAGCCCAGATAGCCACCATGGATCCAAGGGAGGTCGAGAAGGTGTTAAAGGATGACTGATCCCGAGAACTCAAATAGTGCGGAATATCTTACCGGGCCCAATCATAACATGTAGCGAGCGTATCTATAACGGATCTGCGGTTCCATCATGCTTCTAATCGCTCGTAGAAGGCCTAAAATCAGCTAGAGAAAATCCAAGGGCAATGGTTGTAACCAAAGGGCAGACCTTCAGGGTAGAGCCATTGTCCAACGGGACTAACGATACTCAATAACTTGAACATGAAATACTGATATATAAAGGACGGACATGATTTGAACCCTCTAATGGCAAGTCATCATCAGAAAACACAATACATGAAGCTTTATTAGCTGTCAAAATGTGAATAAGGCCCTTTGGGGTGGTAGCAGCATCAACCCTAATCTGGCCAAGAGCTTTGACTAGTGAACTTCTGGAAGTGCTAAACGAGGCGCAGAGACCCAAATAGATATGCGAGAGCCTAACATAGTTCAACCGCATTAAATCTCATCAACACCCCTTATGAACCTCATCTCTAGAAGTCAGTATCAACAATGGCATGCCAATGCGGAGGTTAGCCACTTCCCACTTCATGTAACTATATCTAAACATCTCATGAATGGAAAGATACCTCAGAAATAAAAATGTGCCGTACGTCAGCGCGCACACGCTAGAATATATCGGGTGCGCTAAAAGTCGTCGAGGAATCTTATTCAAAGCTTAATCAATATCAGATCCGTTGGCTGGGTGTATCCATTAAGATTTGGGCCCTCGTACATACTAATCGGCTGAGGAGTGTCTCCATCCCATCCCATCATAAATATCTCACCTCTGCGGCGACTAACGTCGGATTCCCTTGGGGAAGGGTACAACACTGTCATGAGTAGGTGAAGCCGGGTCCGGTCACACCGAGGCATCCTCCAAAATCAACTAAATCCCTTCGGGTTAATCAAATCTCGAATAGCGTACAAGTTCTTGGCACTGGCGTTAATCGATTGTGTTATGACCCATTCTCATGCAGCATAGTAAAGACCATTCGAACTCGGTGGTCATCTATGGTGGGTCTATGTGGGCAATGAAAATTAGTCCCCCTCAACCAATCTCTGAAAGGCTCGACTCCATGGCATCCCGAGCTGTGTGAACTATCTAAAACGCCTAGGACGGAGGCCAGTCGGCACTACGGACGAATGCCGCATGTGCCTTCGCTACCTAATGCAGCATATAGCACGCGGTGCGGCGCAGCAAGGCGCTCGCTGTACTTAGTGAGTGAACTGGTAGACCAGACACTAAGTTGTATAACTGACAAGGAGTATCTAAAACTCCGGTCTCTGTCGAGGGCTTACATACAGCGACTCCATGTCCCATCAAAACCAATGGTACTTAATATCTCGATGGCTCCCGAGTCAATTCTCCAACTTCTTCTTTGAATTCCAAAGGGAAGAGTCCGACCAATAACTCTCTGTATATGCCCTCTCAATGCCATAGGAGGGCTCCGCACCCACTGAGCCAAAATTTGTCTAAGAAAACCCCGTGAGATGTCTAGAAAAGCGGGGTTGAAAACCTCGCATAATCATATTGATCTGATCCCTCTCCGAAGGTCTATTAATAATCCATGTTATCTTTTCCCTCCAATGGGAGATGAATGAGGTGATTGACTCATCTAGCCTCTGTCTGAGGGTCTCTAACTCTCTTCGTGATACAACTATTACAGTGTTAAAGGAACACTATCTGAGGAACTCCTGTGCCAAATCAATCCATGTTCGCGCCGGTAGCGGTCTAATGGCAAACCGTAGATGAGCGCAATTTCACTTAGTAGATATGGAAACAAATATAATCATCTGCGGTCTCATCTAATCTATGCCTCGTGATATGATAACACTTTATACAACTGAGTAATGAATAACGGCACCGGTAATCCCCGTGTACCTCTCAATATCGACATGTGGAACTCAACAAGCAAAGAGGTAACTGGATAATCATCATATCCATCCCAACCCATGACTCTATCAGAAACATGTAATGATCTCGTCCCCTACCAACTTGGCCAATACAAAGTTCGTGGGTGATCAACTACAAATCGGTGTGGTATCATGTCAGAATATGGCAGATAGAAGCCCAATCCGATCATGCAAAACAAATGGCCTACCGTAGGCCATCAACCAGCCGGGTATGGCGAGGGTAATCGGTAGTCCCCGGCCGTATGGTAGGTCTGGGAGGGGGTGCGGTTAGCGGTGATGTAGAGTCATAGGTACTAATCGGCACGATGAAGCCTCATACCACAATCCTTTGACCCAATCCTAAGATAACTCGAAGTTATGCCATGAAGCCCATCTCGCCACCGCAACCAATACCGAAGATATCGCGTCCATGTCCCTTTGAATTGATGTCTACTCTAACTGGCTGTTCTAATTTGATTCTCTAACAAGTCTACCTCTGACCCTGATCCAAGCTCTAGAACCCAAGTCGGTCTCACCTAACAACCGCATAAAAAGGAAAAGGGTGTCGGCTAATCCCCCGTGACTACGAACCCAAATCAATCCACTAATGTAATCCCATAACTAAATCTTCCAAGGGAATGGACAAACATGTGATTCTTACAGCTAAACCGATACATGGCTCCATGTACAGGAGAGAGATTTTGACATGGAAATATCTTAGGGGTAAGGTGGCTTCAGAGGAAACAATGAGCAAAAGCAAGTCTTAAGAGCTGGATGACCATACCAACATGAGGATACACAACCTAGGGTCCTAAATAACACACTAGCCACATGAGCGTATCCATAAAACTAACTTCAAAAAGATACAGTCTTCTTTTCTGAGACCATCTTCTCCATGGTGCTCCCAAACATCGATGATAGCCCATATTTATAAACCCTACCCAAACCCTAGCTGGAGCGATGGCAAACAATCGGGGAATGACTCCCAAAAAAACTTAAGAAAACCAATGAGGAATAGTCAACCAAGACTAGTGATTCGGATATAAAGGGATACACACGCATCCCATAAAGACAAGTGGCAAGCAACCATGCAGATAAAAAGGTAGTTTCAGCGTAAGAAGCAAATATGCCGATTTCCGCCAAAAATGAGTGTGTAAAATTAGTGTAAAGTGGAAAACCAAGAAGCAAGTATACTTTGCCGGTTGATGGGGTGTTTTGTTAGCTTCATGCTGCAGGCTCCTCGAAGAGAAGCGTGTTGACTACTAATTTAATGACTTCGACAATATTTGGATCTAATCCTAAAGCGAATTGCGACTAAATTACTTGAGTTAATAAAAGCTTAAAATTGAATGTATTGAATTATATCGATGATGAGAAACTTAGGGTTCTACCGTCTCCTACCACTCTTAATGGATGTCAATTGCTACCTATTTCGGGTTATTTATGGGCGAGTTATGTCAAGGGTTGATCTTCAGCGGAAGATACTCTCTCTCGAGATATATCTTCGTATCTCGCAAGCCGGGATGTACGTAATCTCCGCCTCAACCTCTGCATCCAAATGCTTAAATGTGCAAAACCCCAGCGCGCTACACCCAGTCCCGGAATATCTCTATTCCTTTCGACTACCTAAGTGTTGCTTTAACTACGCTCTGGGTTATCTTCTCGACCAAACTCCCACTTTAGCATGCCACGTCATTGGCTAAACAATAACATGTAATTAAACCCAAAATTAAAAAGCAAATGTATGAACTCATATTAATATTCAAATAAGTCAAACTAAAAAATCAATCAATCAAACTCGCGGGTTGTGGTTGAAAAACCCCAGAGAAAAGAATTACTTCATCATATTATTCATTACGTGATCAAGAATTCGAATCATGGGGCGGCAGTAAGAGCTGCCAAAGGAACTGGCTCGCGATTCCCTCCCAACTGCCTCCGTTGATCTCTCTTCAGGTGTATCTTCCTTCTTCTCTTCGAACAAATCCCTTCGCTTCTCAAATTACCCCTTTATACCTCGAGACGTGGGCCCATCAATGGCCCAAAAAACTAGGTTTTTTTCAGTTCCCTTTAATGGAAAAGGGGAATTTCATGCCGCCATGGTCAAGGTGGATTTGCAGCCGCTTACCTCGAGGCCTTTGATTTCAAGACGCCTCGTTCGCTACAATGAAGGATCCTTTGGTACGGCTGGCGTTTATCGTCTCGCGGAAACCTGTGAGTCTCTTTGTTAGTCCACCTTTTGTCGCTTTCTCGCTTCCGCTGTTTTTCTGCCTTTTAGTCGCCCATTTGATTCCAATTATTGTCATATTCTATGTAACGCGATAATATGAGGAATTAGCGACATCGGAAATGTCTTTAACCAATGGCCATAAAGAATAATTTGCACCCTACCGGAATGCCGCAGGATTCACTTCCCGATCATACCCCCAACTTAACTTGGCCCCAAGTAAAGAATACTAACTAGGACACACGCAGACTAATGCTACACTCATATTTGACGATAGGCTACACGCACACCAAAGACAGTCCATGAGTAACGCTCATCAAACCTAGAATTCACCTTTGGCCTGTCTACCATCAACGCGTATCGGGTTAGTCCCTGCCAACTGCCGGTCAACCCCCTCTTTCAGAGTGCTCAATAATCCTTCAAAATAACTACGGCGCTACATGCGCGATCTCCCATATAGATCGACCAAGATCTCCCAAACCTGAGCTTCGTCCCGCGCCTAGTCGAATAGCTTATCACAAAAAGGCTGAGAACCCACCAAGTCATTTTTCTATCACTATCCGCCCTAGCTGGGGTTAACTCAACCCAGCACTGAAAAGGTGCCAGTGCCAAAAGTTTTAGTGAGGGTTCGATAATGGGGCTCCAGCTGCATTCCTCACCAATTGGTTAAGGGCACCCTGTGAGAAAGCATTCGCCCTTCGATCCTACACCACCCCAAACACTGCAAACCCAGCCCTGGGAAACTCTGAAATCACGTCTCTCCTCCGTCTCCATGGAGCGTAAAGGAAATCAATGGTTCTCGGCCATTTTGGCTCAGTGGCATTAGGCTTTGAAGGCCTCAACTATGCCCGATTCCAAGGGACAGCAATCCAATTTACTTCACACTGCTCCCCTTTCTTTTTTCTTTTCTTTTATTTTTTTTTTTATCAGCTCAAAAGCGCATCTCTTAATGTCCTCAACACCACTTGAGTGTTTAAACCTTCCCATGTTCATAGGACTCCTGCATGGTGAGTCTAGAGTCAAGGCATACCCTGTGGATCAAGCATGTGTGTGCAAAGTGTAGAAGCCACTCTTTCTAGAAATTCGATGTCTCTGGTGATCACAAGGAGTGGAACAAGCATGGTCATCCTCAACTTCATACTTGCAAATTCCTGGCCATCTACCAATCCTCGAGGTCCCTGGTTTCATTGAAACATGGGTTTTCTACCATTACTGCTTTAATTCTATTGTCGCTAATGCGTTAATCTTGCAGAGTGGCCGCAACACTACTACCGACGCCGGGAACCGTCAATATGACACAAAGCCGGGCGCAATGGGTCTCGGGATTGTCTTAAACATACTAACGAGAACAAAACGAACAAGACAAAATATATATATATATATAGCAGCAGCAGTATATATATATATATATATATATATATATATATAGAGTGGAGAGAGAGTATATATATATATATATATATATATATATATATCCCTAAACATGCAAAATAGCTTCATATACACTAAGACGTAAAATAAAGAAGGAGCAAACTATGCTAAAACTAACTCGAAATACTAAATTCAACCGAACTCCATTTACTACAGACACAAAACCATACCCCATACACCCAGGCGCCTCCCAACTTAGAACCTCGATGTCCTCAATGGTAGAAAAAGAAAATAAAGTAAAAGGTAAAGAACATGCCCCAGAAAGTCATCATCGGCGCGCGGCGAATGGTGGCCAGGTGGAACGGCCGTGTCGAGCCAGCCGCCAGACCCGGTCATGGCTGGCTCCTGATGGCATCCATCCACTCTACTGAATCCACATGCCCGGCTCGTGGCAACCTGCCGGCGCTCCCGCCGCACCATCCCAAGAGGAGGCGCCGGCGGCGGCGCCACGATCGCGGCATGGATCCTGGCCTGGCCAGTGACGTGGTCGTGAATCTCAGCGGAATTTCGCGCGCCGCCGCCCACTAGATCGCCGCACTGGTGTGGTCGCTAGGACGCTCTCATCATCTCCTTATCCGACTCAAGCCCGCCTCCAACTTTGTCCTATGCAATGGAATGGAAAGGCGCCATTACACCGCTTCCTGAGTCCAAAGATCGGCTCTACCGACGTATAGCCTGCTGACGTGCAGGTGTGGATCAGATGACAAAGGTAAAATAACCGTGAATCGACCGATCAAATCCCTCGCTTCAATGACCATCCCGTCGAATCGAATCCTTAGTCATGGCATATAGAAGGATCGTCTTTTCCTTTGTCATCAGACCGGTATGCGCGAAGTGCTTGAAATCTTAACACACAAAAATTATACCTCAAACCTTTCTCACACGTGTGAGATGCCGCCGCCATCGGAACGTGGTGAACTCGCCCGTCGACGGATGACGCCTCCACACGCCCTAGCCCTATGTAAGCTCCTATATCAAGCCCTGGAAGTCCGTATCCACGAATAAAGCTCGATACTCCTCACTGTCGTCGTTCCTCAGCTGGTAAATCTGGTTGATGATCCGGGCTCCAAAGTCAACCCACTAACCTTGGACAAACACTATGGTGCTGACCCGGAATGGCAGGTTAGAATAGAACTCGCAGACCATCGGGGCCACCTTAAGGGTCGGGAGCATTACGCGTCCGCTAACCTCGAGTCTAGGATGCGAAATTAGTGCTAACGATTCGAGGTCAAAAACCCCGCTCCAGATGAAGGAACTGGCTGCAGTTTACTGCGGTAAAGCCGCCTACCACGGTAAAATGAAACAAAGACGGACGCCGCAGGGAGGTGCCGCCCGTGATTTGAGTCGGAGCGTGCCGCTTTGTCGATGACCTTCTTTGGGCACCATAATAGTCACTGATGGCTCGAAATATGGAAAAAGAAATGCACACAAGAAGAAACAGATAAATCCGCACACCAAAAATGCTTAGCGGGAACGATCGTCCGGCGCGAGTATTTATAGAGCTCGAATACGAAGCGTCGCTTCATTGCGGCTAAGACATACTACGCAGTGGCGAGCGCGGGCGCCCGCTTGCCGCGGCTAGTCACGCTACGACCGGCGTGGTCCCTACCACGCGTCGGCTTTCGCCGCACGAGACTTTAAGGCTTCATTTCAAGAATATTTCCCTTCACAAGGAGAATCTGTAAGATAGGGGAGACCATAAGCTCTTTTTGAAGCCCACCTTTAAGATTCATCAAGATTTTAAAGATAATTAAGGTTAGGATGCCAAAAAACAAAAAAAATTCTGTAAAAAAGTCAAGAAGAATGGAGAAAATACGAAATGAGGGGAAAAGGGAATCTCACAATGGTTGGGTTGCCTCCCAAGAAGCGCTATGTTTAACGTCGTTAGCTCGACATTCCTGCAACGAACATGTTGTAATCTAGAGAAACCCGACTGCTAATGCACTGTAGCGCTCAAAATTGCGTCAGTATGTTGGATTATTTTAGCTACCATGCCTCGACTTTCTCGGGCTGGGTAAATTACAGCTAAGGCTAAGACTTAATATCCCATTAGCCTACTCACTCGCCTTGTAAGATCTCTCAAAGCTGAGACCGAGGGTATCTTGAGCAGGGAACATTCAGAGCTTCACGGGGCAGGAATACATGAAAGGTGATCTCGCCTCTAGGCCTCACTTCGGGGCTTCTCCCTTCTACACATCAATCGTTCTCAGCCAAGCAAGAAATGGCCTACCTAGTATGATAGTGGCTTCTTTATCTTCTTCCTGTTACCCTGCATCAACAGTCTCGAAAATATGAATCCTCTGGCCCACTTTTTAACTGTGAATCCCTATCACCACCCCCCCCT
This sequence comes from Tetrastigma voinierianum, assembly GCA_016808115.1. Classification (NCBI taxonomy): domain Eukaryota; kingdom Viridiplantae; phylum Streptophyta; class Magnoliopsida; order Vitales; family Vitaceae; genus Tetrastigma; species Tetrastigma voinierianum. The sequence goes on from JAEQBH010001000.1 coordinate 83,683, forward strand.
CCTCCTCCTCCACTAGTTTCTTATGATCTATCTCGCCTCAACCAGAGTAACTGTGGTCACAGCCACCCAATCCTAATCGCTCGAATTATGATACGCATGAGGTTGTTACCCGGTTCCCAGATCACATAAGGCCTTCTAAAAGATACTTCAATCAGGCATGGTATAGTAAAACTACTCAGGTCTTTCGCTTATGGCAATTCGCTGCAAGATGGCAGCACTACACCTTTCAACGAGGTTTACTACTTCAAAGTCCTGATGCCTTCTTTTCGATCATTTCCTTCATGAATTTCACGTAACCGCATCCGCTTTTAACGATCGACAAATGTATCGCTTATATGCGCTTTGAACACCTCCGTAAACTTAGTGAAATTGCTTGGGCCCAATTTACTTCTTTCTTCAAGCGCGAGGGTACTTAATCGGGATACCGGGTTCAACTCGCGTGGTCAACCCTCATACTGCTTTTCACCCTAAACTTTTTCTGATGATATTCCTACTACTGTTAGTCCGATATGATGGATTACTCCTTCATCTCTACCTCCCATATCACCGGGTGAATCTGGGTGTCGCCGTTTTTCGCTAACACCCTTAATGTGACGCTACCCGCGTCATTACCTTCTCGCCTGCCTCACCCTCGCAATCACTCGTAATGCCCTTTACCTCTCCGCTTCAACAAATCGGCCATTCGCCCATTTTCACCTAAGTTTCTCATCAGGCCGCTTGATTGTTCAATCATGGTCTCGACTTTCCAAATTCTCCTTGGTCTCATTCATAAAGGCTGTGTGTGAGGTGAGCATTTGAGCAAGTGCTTTCTCCAAGTCTACTTTTTTCTCAGGGGGTGGTTCATTCACTCGGGGTGGTGGCATGTTGTTCTGACTATTCCTCCAACCATAATTCTGATTTTCTGATTACCTTGGTTACCTCTCCATCCCGACCGCACTGACTGACCGATTCCCCAGATCTATTCTAATATGCATCGCTCCCATAACGCTCTTCTGTCAGGCTGATTCTCGCTTAATTCACATATTACATGTCTCTACCATCATCCGCCCGACCGACACTCCATAGCACTGGTAGTCGCCCACCACAAGATCTTCGCCAAATTTCCTAATGACTCTTCTCACAGCATTTAATGCAGCCCCGCTTTCGCAGCCTATTTTGTTAACTCGTGCAAACATGATTTACCAGACAATGCCCAATTCTATTTCGCTCCCGCCGAGGGATTCTGTGGTGCCTAATTCATTCTAGGGGCCGCTTGATTGGTGGCCAGTAGTCAGATCCTCTAAGATCTCATAGGCTCGACCAGGTTTTCTTCACGTATAATCGCCCACCGAAGCATCAATAATGATCATTCCGGCCGAGGCACTCAAAACAGTTTGCAGAAAACGTATGCACTCCTCAGATCCACTTAGTTAATCTATGGCGTGAGCATCTCTCAATAGCCATGAAATCTCTCCCAAGCCTCAGAGCAGATTCTCCTCAAATCGTTTTAAATGTATTAATTTTTACCACTGAAGCCATTCTCTGTGGGCAGGGAAAATTTTGGTCATAAATTCTCGCACCAAGTCATTCCCATGAGGTGATGGAGTCTGAAAGGGCTGGTCAACCGTTGTTTAGGTCTTGGCCACTAAGTATACGGGAATAGCCGTAATCCGAGAGCTTCTTCCTGCCATCCCATTATACTTTAACCATATCATAGGACTCCCAACAAAGCTTCACAATGTGCATTCGGTTCTCACGATAACCAAAGGAACCGACATTAAGACAGGCGATCTAAGGTTACTCCTTTTAATCAAAGTTGTTTGTCGTATAGTGGTCGCCATATACTTACTAAACAATCAGAGTGCAAGGCAAACTCCTTAAGTAGCATATGACTATCAGCCAGAGTAAAGGTGGCGGTTTGACTAAGGCTCTTGCCCATTCTCGCTCTACCAGGGTTCATCCCTATCATGAATCTGTCTTGGGCCCATTGATGTTGTATGATTTCAGCCGAGCATGGTCTCTACGTAATCAATGCGTTATCCGTTCCGTTCAAAATCGACGCAGCGCCTCCTCACAGGCTCCTGCTCAGATGTGACTCAAATACTTTCCCCGAATCACAGATAAGAACAAAACCAAATCACAAAGATGACGCAATGTTGCAACACGAAACCAAGATAAAAGTGCAAGAATTGATCAAGAAGTGAGAAGGATCAAAGAAAGTAAATTGATCCAAAGTACTATCTATGGCACTATCAATATCAACACTAAAATTCTCTCCAAGAAGAGTACCAAAACTCACTAAAGCAAAGTGAGTGTGTAAAATTAGGTTGGAAGTGCAAACCCTTGTGCGTAAGTATAATGCACTGAAGATTTTAGGTGTAGTGGTTAGTCAAGTGTCGTGCCCTCAAGGAGAAGCGTGTTGACTACTAATTTAATGACTTTGACAGTATTTGGATCTAATCCTTAAAGGTTTAATTGTGACTAAATTACTCGGAGTTAATAAAAGTTTAAAATCGGAATGTATCGGAATTGCACGAAGCGATGAGAAACTTGAAGGGTTTTACCTTCGCCTCCCACCACTCGATGGATGTCAATTCACCATGGACTTTTGAAGTATTTATATGAGTTATGTTGGCGGGTTGATCTTTCCTACAAGTTATTCTCTCTCTCGAGATATATTTGTCCATCTCGCTAAGGATGTATTTATCTCCGCTCAAACCCCTCAAATCCTCAAACGCTAAATGTGTAAACCCTAGTGCCATGTACTTGCGGGCCTGAATATCTCTATTCTTCGAATACCCAAGTGTTGCTTTAACCATGTCCCTAGTAGTTATCCTCTCTCAATCTCAAACTTCCAACTTTAGCATGCCACGCCAGAGTTATAACACATGTAATTAAACCAGACCAAAGGCAAACGTATGAACTCAATATTAATATTCCAATAAATCAAAACTAAAAATCAACCATCAAATCAACAGGGTTAGGCTGGCAAACTCCTGAGAAGAATTGGTTCATCATATTATTCATGACAGCACCCGAATCATGAAGTAAGTTAAGTGGGAAGAGTTACAGCGAACTGGCCTTTCGCCACATCTCCCCGAATCCGCCTCGTTGATCTCCCTCTCGTGTGTATTCTTCTTCTCGCCAATCAAACCCCTTCGCTTCAAAATTACTCCTTTATACTGAGACGTGGCCCATCAACAATGGCCGTAGCTGGGTTTTTCAAAGCTCTCGTAATGGTGTGGAAACTCTTTCTCCGCTGCGATGCGCTGCAGCCGTTGCACTTGTGCCTTTGATTTCGTGGATTTAGTTCGCTTACGCGAAGGGGCCCTTCAGAGTGGTGTAAGTGCTTTCACAGCGTGAACCAGAATCCCTTTGCCGTCCACCCGTCGCTTCTACTCGCTTTTAAGCTTCCTATCTTTAGTCGCCCGCTTGATTCCACTATCTCCATATTTTATAGAACAAGATAATATAGGAATAGCGTAATATTAACAAAATGTCTCGCGTGAATCGGCTTTACTTAAGCCTAAAGACCGAGAATTCAACTGAAATGCATGCATGATTCACCCCGATCACATGCGCAAAGAGATGGCCTACCACACAATCTAAACACAAACTAACCATCCATGGTATCAAAATCAATGAGTGATCATGATATATCCCAAAGAGTGAACAAACAAGCATCAACAAAACACAAGCGCAATGCAAATACCAACCAAGTAGGTGAAGTCATCTGTCATTTGTATAATGTAAGAGTCAACTGATCAATGAACCACATGCTCCAATTTACCCAACTCAAGTTCAAGCTTGATCCTCTTATGAAAACCAGATTCTAGGTTTGATCCCGCCGAGCTCACTCAACCCTCAACCGATCCTGGGCAAGAAGCACAAGCCAGCGCAACTCGCTATAAAAAAATGTTTAAAGTTTTGAAAAATTCGTCCCTTGTGAGAAACGGTTTTGTTTTGGAGTAGCCACTTACTTTTTATTTATTTTTGTTTTAAAACGGTACTATGGCAACAAAAAAAAACCCAAATTACTCTACGTTTGGAAAAAACCAATCCGCAAAACTAGATTTCTAGGTCTGGGGATCAAGTTACCTATCGGGAAGGTACCTCCTACAAGGTAGCACCCCTCTAGGCCCAGAACTCGGTCCCTAATAATGAATTGGGTGCGTTGGAGCATGTGGGTTAGCAGATCAAGCTGACCTTAGCTAAGAAGATGGCAAGGATTCTGACACACAAAACCTATAATGAAAGGGCACATACCTGTGGGTAGATCCAACAGATACATTTAATCTCAAATGAAACAGTAATGAAAGGCATATACCTGTGTCCCCAGTTGTGCCACTGAAAAGTAATACATATTTCCAATAGACAATAATCCCACAAATCAATGTCAAAAACAAGGGAAACCATATAAATTCATACATCGAATCTTTTTCAATCATTTAAGGTTTTTAACCCCTTTTCACCCACATAGCCCATAATTCTCCTGTAATGAATCCAAATACCCATATTAATCTTTAACAAAAACCCATTTCAAAACCCTAAACATAGCCCTACACCGATCTCTCGAGCGAATGGGATTAAAACCACAAATGTTATGGGTTCTGGAACGATAGCCAAGAAACCGCATCACCCATGAAAAACACAATGAACTAGTCGAAATGCTCAAACTACCGAGCCTGATGACAAAATTCTCAATTTTTTTTCCAAAAAGATTCCTTATAGAGGCGAAATCCAAAAATATAAGGACTCCTGAGTCCAAATGAGTGAAAACTGATCAAAATAAGGCAAAGTATTTTAGTTGCTACCCTAAACTGGTGAATCAATGATCCAGCTTCCTCAACCATTCAATCCTATTGAGAAAAATCTCAATTTTGCCAAAAATCCAAAGAGTAAGGAATCCAACAAAAGAATCTGGCAATGATCTGAGTCCATGAGTGATAACCTGACCGAAATAAGGAAAAGTGCCTCAAACAAGGGTTCAAAACATGCCACTCCATCCTATTAAAACGAATTAGTGGAATCCAAAGATCTTATAGCAAAGGAGCTTACCCAACCCAATAAGCCAAAATGGGAGCTTCTCAAACTCCAAACCTAAAGCCTATAGAAGTCCCCTCCTTTAGCGAAAACAAGGAGTTACCAAGACTTCCATCTATAATCAAAAATTCAATGATGGTTAGTGCGCGTTCAACACCCATTAATCAAGACGCTATCTTATCCCTGTTCATAACTAATCTAGAACATGACCTAGCGGATCAATGCCTTTGGGCCACCCGACAAGATTACGCAATTCATCGGCGCCCAAAGAAACAAATAATAATCCGGCGATAAGCCAGCGATAGAAGGCAAGCAAAACAATAGAGGCGGCAAAAGATAAGCACCGTCAAAATCGGAAGACATGCAAACATCTACATACCTAAAGGATAAATGACTCCGTCCCTTTACAGCCTTTTCTTCGCTCGAAAATCAGGCAGTGTATCACCTCCAAAAACTTTGTGAACTCCCCTTCAAATGAGAGGGACCACTCAAACCCGAATCACCGAATTATCCTTCTCTTTTTCTTCCTCTCCCTTTTTCTTCTTTTTCTCCTTTCTTCTTTGAATTATTGAAAAGTCCCTCTTTATATTTGTCTCCACCTAAAGACGTAATTTAGCCTCACTTTTCTTACTTCAAAACTCTGGATTCTTCCATCGGGCCTTGGAATCACGATTCCCTTTTTTTCGTTCAAAGCTAGCTACCCATATTAAACCTCCTTACTTAACCATCAAGAACCGATATAATCTAAGGTGGGGTTGCAAGAAACTCCACCAATGTAAATGTCTAAAACTAGACCCAAACCGTGCCTAAGACTGATCTGGATTGAATAGGCTTGAATCACAAAGGTTATGAGCTCCAATTATACCGCCAAAATCAGATCATCTTTGAAAACCCGACAACCCAGTTAATCATTCCCAACCCATTCGAGCCGATTGAGAAAGAACTCACCTTGAGCCAAGACATTCCTCAAGAGGGCGAATCAAAAAAGGGTTCATGATTCCGAGTCCAGATGAGGTAGATATGACCAAACAAGCTCGCACTCAATTTGAATGTGTTCCTGCTAATGAAACTTAACCGAACCAACCGGATGGCTTGCCTCAACCACCGAAATGCTGGAATGAAAAATCTCACTTTTTCAAACATTCTCAAAGAGTAAGGAATCTAAAAAAATCTGGTAAAATAGATTTGGAAACCAACGGAGATATGACCAAAACAAGCTCAGCACTCCTAATTTGAATGTGTTCTACAGATAACTGGTCCGTAATTGAAACCTTGGGTGATCCCATTTCTATCTCCCGTATAAAAGTACAACCCAAGGATTTAACCATGATCACAATTCAAAATGGACCGAATGTAGAACTGAACCATAGGTAAGCTCACGTGAGGTTCAAAAACCGATAAAGCTAAACAAAGGGGTCACGAGCCCATGTCAATCAAACTAGGTGCAAGTGACATCCCTATGATGCACAGAAGAGTCATGGGATGCGGGGGGGTCTCAACCCTAGAATTGAGGACTGGTGGTGGCGCCTACTATCCTTTAATTAAATGAAGAAAGCTGCGATTGGAGTTCACTAGGTAGTGGGTCAGGGTCAATTGGTAATCAAGAGCGTGGGAGAAACAAGTCTCAGAGTGAATCGAGTAGAAACAAATCTCAATCCAAATCGAGGAGAAGGAAGGATATTCAGTGTTACAAGTGCGGGAAAAGGGGCACATAAAACGAGAATGTCCATAATGGAAGAAGGGGAACACAAAAAACAAAGAGGGTTCATCAAAGTTTGCGAATGTAGTAGAAGAAGGAAACTCAGAGAGCGATGATGATGTTATGCTTTCAGTTTCACCTAGTCGAGATCATTTGACGAATTCTTAGATTATGGATTCGACATGTTCTTATCATATCGCCCAATAAAGATTGGCTTGACACTAACAAGTTAGTAAATTCTGATTACGTTCTGATGGGTAATGATGCTTCATGCAGGGTTATCGGAATGGGGAATATCAAAGTTAAGATGTTTGATGGTGTCATTAGAACGTTGTGTGATGTTAGACATGTTCCTGGCCTGAGGAAGAATCTGATTTCATTGGGAACTCTAGACAGTAATGATTTTAGTTACAAATATGCCAATGGAGTAATGAAGGTGAGCAAAGGTGTCTTAACGGTGATGAAAGGGCAAAAGCTGGCAGGGAATATCTACAAATTGATGGTGACCACAATTGTAGATGGAGCTACAAACTGTAGCCCGAAGTTAGACAAGATAAATTCCTTATGGCATGCGGTTAGGGCATACGGGTGAGTGTGGATGATGGGATTTCATAAGAGAAAACTATTGAAGGGTATCAAAACATGCAAGCTGCCCTACAAATATTGTGTTTGGAAAACAAAAATAAGGTGCAAGCCTGCTAAGACAACCATAGATAAGATGTAAGGGATTTTTATTATGTTCATACGTACGCTTGGGGGCCACATTTATAGCATCATTAGAGGTTATTTCAGGAGTTTTATTTATGACTACTCACGGAAAGTTTGGGTGTACTTCATGCGGCATAAGTCATAAACATTTGACAATTCAAGTTTTGGAAAACTAAAGTGGAAAACCAAACAAGGAGGAAGATAAAATACCTCAGGTCAGATAATGGTACAAAGCACATAAACTCAAGATTCACGAAGTTCTGTAAGGAGCATGGGATTAAGAGACACGTCATAGTCCATAAGACACCATAGCAGAATGGTGTAGCATAGAGGATGAATAGATCTATAACTGAAAGAGCTTAGTGTATTAGATTGAATGCAGGGTTAGAAAAGAAGTTCTGGGCAAAGGCAGCGAGTATGGCATGCTACTTAATCAATAGGTCACAAAGGGCAGCATTAAATGGGAAAGTTGTAGAGGAGGTATGGACAGGAAATGAGGTAGACTAATCGAGGTTAAGAGTGTTCGGATGTTCAGCCTATGCACACATTGCTGGAGATGAGAGATTGAAGCTTGATGCTAAGTCTAGACAATGCATTTTTTTTGGATGTCAAAAAGGGGTAAAAGGCTTCAAGTTGTGGGATTCGAAGGCAAACAAGGTGGTGATCAGTATAGATGTGATTTTTGATGAGAAAGCCATGTTGCAGAATACTCAGAAAGATGAGATGCAAGCTCCTAAAAATCATTACAGTGATGAGTATGTGGTACAAGTGGAGCTAGAAACTCATAATGCAAAGGATGATACTCGAAATGCAAAGAGAACCTAAGACAAAAGACGCAGCCTTTATAGTAGCCAGCGTAGACAAACGCTCTATTAAACCGCCTACCAAGTATGGTTTTGAGGATTTGGTTGCTTATGCACTAATCACAAGTAGTGAGGATCCTACTAACTTTCAGGAGGCAGTAATAGCCAAGAGAAATGTAATTGGATGGGTGCTAAGGAGGAGGAGATGCAATCTTTGCATAAGAACCAAACATGGGAGTTGGTGGAACTTCTTAAAGGGAAGAGCGCTATAGGGTGCAAGTGGGTGTACAAGAAGAAAGAAGTAGTTTCAGAAAAGGATGATGAAAAGTTCAAGGCTCGCCTAGTAGCAGAGGGTTACTCACAAAAGAATGGGGTTGACTAAGATGAGATTTTTTTTCCCCCGTGGTCAGACATACCTCTATTAGGACAATGTTGAGTTTGGTAGCGTATTTTGATATGGAGTTGGAGCAGATGAATGTAAAGACATCTTTCCTTCAGGGTGAGTTAGAGGAAACTGTCCACATGGTATAACCAAAAGGTTCACTTAACATGGACAAGAACACTTGATCTATAAATTAAAGAAATCATTATATGGGTTGAAGTAGTTCCCAAGACAATGGTACAAGAGATTCAACTCCTATATGATTCGAATTGGCTACAAAAGATGTGATTATGACTGTTGTGTTTATGTGAAGAGTCTTGATGATGGTTCATCTATTTTTCTATTGCTTTATGTGGATGATATGTTGATTGTCATAAAGAGTATGAGTCAATGAAGATCTTGTTGAGCAAAGAATTTGACATGAAGGATTCAAATCAAGAAGATTCTTACGGAGATTCGCAGAGAAAAGAGCCTAAGGAGATTATGGTTGTCTCAAAGTGGCTATGTTAGAAGAAAGTTGAGAGGTTCAAGATGGAGAATGTGTAAAAACCAATAAGTAATAATCTTGGCAACCATTTCAAATTGTGTACTACACGATGCCCAAAGACATATGATAATGTATAGGACATGTTAAAGATCCCATATGCAAGTGCAGTGAGGTGCTTGATGTATGCTATGGTTTGAACAATACCATATTTGGCACAAGTTATTAGTGCGGTAAGCAAGTTTCTATCCAATTCAGGACGATCGCATTGGGATGCAGTCACATGGATCTTCATATACTTAAGGGGGACTACAGACTATGGCATCATGTTTAGTATATAGTAGAGGGTTCCTTCACTTGTGGGATATGTAGATGCTGATTATGCAAGGGATTTTGATGATAGGAGGTCTACCACAGGTTACATGTTCACTCTTAGCAGAGGACCTATTTTTTGGAAGTATATGGTACAGTCCCTAATTGCATTATCTACCATTGAGTCCGAGTATATGGCAGTAGCTAAAGCTGCCAAGGAAGCATTGTGGCTTGCAGGATTGGTCAAGGAGTTGAGTATTCAGCAAGGTAGAGTTCAGTTGCATTGTGACGGTCAAAGTGTCATCTTTTTGTCAAAGAACCAGGTGTATCATGAAATGACCAAACACATAGATGTAAGATTTCACAAGATCAAGAAGTTGGTCTCTTCTGGTGAGTTATTGCTTGAGAAGATTCATACTTCTAAAAATACAGCATACATGTTGACAAAGCTTATTACCACAAAGAAGTTTAAGCATTGCTTGGACTTGATTAACATCTCTAGATGTTAGATGAAAGATTCCCCGACCTATTGCCCCTAGTTGAGACTTTAAGTCATGGTTGGTTTTCTTCAAAGAGGTGGATATTTGCTAAGGTGGAGATTGTTGTGGCATGTGGCTCATATTAAGGCTAAAAGGGGGTGGGCAAATGCCTAATTCGCTCAAATATTTACCCTTCATGCATAACCTCTTTAGTTGGAAGGGGGACGAAATATCAAGTTGGGGGTGCGGTATATTTAGGGTACATAGGTATTTTTGTAATTTGGTCATATCCAAGGTTATTATAAATACCCTTCTATGTAACCCTATTTGGATATAGTGAAAAAGTTCAAGCCCTCACTACTAGTGATACCAAATGCACAACAATTGGTATCAGAGCCAAGGTTCAAAATCGTCATGTAGGTGAATCTTCTAGATGTCGAACATAGGTGTGTTCCTAATTAGTTGGACGACATATCCATGGTTATGCTCTATCGATAGGCGGTGTCTCGGATCTACATGTACGCATCGCCGCCTCCACAATGTGTAGGAGTCAGTCTCTAGATAAATGCTCTGAGGCAAGCGGTAAGCCATGTAAGGCATGTGGTAGAATGCAATGGAAGCTAAGAAAAACTTAGGGTGTAGAAAGCGGATGGATGGATGATCCTTTTTAGAGGAGGTTCACCTCAGGCTTGTTCAAGGGGAGAGCTCAAATCAAGATCTTAGAAGAACAAATATTTCCAAAGCACAAGATGAAGACAAAAAGGAATCTCCAGTCATGTGGAATCAATGATAGAATTTGATCAAAGGGGGAGATTGTTGGAATATGTCCAAATTCTAATTAATATTAATTCCTATTTGTAAAGAATATTTTATAGGATAATGCTTAGGTTGTTATATTATTGTAATATTAGGTTTCCTTGAATAAGGAAAGTAGTTAGGAATATCACTATAAATATTCTAGGTCATGAGGGGAAAAAGTTATGAGAGAGAGAGAGATGGGTTTATAAAGGCTATATGGGGTTTGTAGAGATGTGAAGACTAACAGGAATACCTGGTGGAACGAGGGGTTTCACGGTTCAGAGTATGGATACAAGGTATGGGAAAATATGGGATGTTTCGGGAACCCAATTGTATATTGTTCTACTTTTGTAATATTTTCTATCATATATGGGAAAGATTCGCTCTCATCCTTGGATGTAAACATGGTTGACCAAACCATGTTACAACCTCGTGCATTTTTGTGTAAGTTATTTTTTATCTTTTTATTCTTGAATTATTATTATCTACATCAAAGCTTCCGCTGGCACAACAAATAGGGAAGGTAAGAGTTTGTTCCTACTATTGCTGATAAATATTCATCATTGGAGGAAAGAAAGGCATGTCAAAAGTAGCAATAAATAAATATTCATCATATGAGGAAAGAAAGACATGTCAAAAGTAGCAATAAATGGATTAGAAGACTAGGTGTCTTATGTTTATATCTTTAGATAATATACCACAACTTCAATACATTTCTCTTGTTATAGCCTATGATATTCTCTTTAACCTAGAAGAGATGTTTGCTGATAAGGACAGGTTAATATGGCGGACTACCCTAAGGACTATTATGAACAACAAGACTTATAAGACCTTAATTACTAAAATATTCCTTAGGTAGTTTCAAGCTTAATTGTTCTATGAATAAGATGTTGCTGAACTTACTAGATCTTTCGAGGATCATAAAAGTGTTCATATTATTATCTATCAAGGGTTTTATAGGTTCTTTTACAAGAGAAAAAACAACAATAAAAAAAAAGGTAATACCAAACAAGGGAAGTCTTAAGGAGCAAAAGGAAAGATAAAGCCCAAGAGTCAAAAGTTAAATGATGAGGGTTTTTTTTTTACGTTACCTTCAAATGAAACATTAGTTGTGCAAGTTAATAGGAAAAATTATGTCAATTATATATCATTATCATATTCTACAAAAGAGGAAAATACCTAATACAAATCAAAGATTTTGCATTTATGCCTTGGTCATATTAATATAAAAAGGATATAAAGATTGGTTAACTTAGGTCCTAGGAAACTTTGGGATGTTTGGTTTCTATGTTTTTTAAAACTGTTCTTGAAAACAGTTTTTGATAACACAAAAAACATTATTTTGAAGTTGTCTAAAAACTGTTTTTGCTATTTAAATTTAATATTTTTTGTGTTCTTCGTATTTTTCAAGAAAAAAAATGAAGCAAACATGTTTTTCGTGTTTTGCTTATTCTCCTTATTTTTCAAAACAAAAAATAATTTTCAAAAACTATAACAAGCACACCCTTTGATTCTAGAGGATCTTCAAGCCTATGAATCTCAAAGCTCAAATGATCAAGCATCCCTTTATTGCTTGATTTTAGAGGATCTTAATATGTGCATTACATAAAGGGTAAAATAATTAAGAGATCTTCTACCACCAGTCATGGAAAGTTTGAGTCAGCAGATATTATTGCATGTAGGCTTTTAATGTCAATAGGCATGAATGATCGGAAATTTCATCACTTTCACCTTTGACTATTATAGGTAATGGGTATGTTTATCTTATGTATAGGAAAGTTTAAGCCTTGATAAATTTTAAGGAATTTAAGGCAGGATTGGAAAGGCATTCATGCAAAAACCTTAAGGTAATTGAAAACATCAAGGTGGTGATGAGTACATGTAAATTTGATGAGTTTGATACTTTCCACAGGGAGCATGAAATTATAGCCCAGTTGAGTACACCTAGGAATTCAAACAAAATGGAGCAATGCCAAGAAAAAATCAAACTAAGATAAACATGATAAGATCGATGATGAGTTTCTCAACTCTTCTTGCATATTTTTAGGATATGCCTTAAAAACTACAAGATATCTTCTAAGCTTATCTCTTTCTAAATTAGTTTCTTTGACACCTATATATATATATATGCTATGTCTAACGCATAGATGAATGTGTGTTAGAGAATCAATATCACTATCAGGTAGTCTCCAAATATTCTTTATTGTATATTAGAAATTAGACTAAGACCGCATGTACCATGAATAGTCAGGATATTAAATAGATGTACCGGTAATCCTAGTAACATAAGATTACTTTAAAGAGACTCTTTAGGTATCTTATAGGAACTCATATTTTTTTTATTTTTTTAACATTTATTCACTTTCCATTACATTATTATAAAATTCTATTCTTATAAAGGCTCGAATTCAGGACCTCTTGTATACCCATCCCCTTTCACTACTTAAGTCAAGCCTCGAGGGCTCATATTATCTTTTTATGTTACAAATGATTTCATAATGTAGTGGATAGTATGAGATTATCCGATTAATTTCCTAGTCTTAGATCTTGTAAGGTGCATACTATTATCTCCAAAGCTCTCTTCTTACGTTTTTAATATAGCATAAACATATGACAAGAAAAAACTATAGATAGAAAAATCATAATTAATTTGAATGTTCTCATATCAAATCCAATCGAATAAAGGTACATAGCTATAAATCTCACTGGGTTAACAATCTTTGGCTTAATCCCTCACTTCATGAATCTTGATACATAATAAGGATTGGATTCTCTTTCTATATGAGGGTGACTATGGTTTGAAGATAATGGCAAAACTTAAAATCCCAAAATGTTTTATATAAACTTCCCTTTGAGCTTAAGTGACTTGATCCTAATTTAGACATGTGTCACTTAGTTTAGGCCACTTGTGTTCTAATTGATTAATTAGCCACCTAATCCAGAAGTACCATTCACAAGATCTAGTAATAAGCTTATTTCTTACAAAATGCCTTATGCACGCTTTGAACTACAAACCGAAAAATCCCCCTATGTACATATCCATGAATCAAGAGCTCAATTAAGCAAGACCATTATGACCCATAGGAAATCCTAGCTCACTCAAAATCTAATTCTAAAGTTAACTCAATAATCCACTAAAGAGAATCGACTGCGTTCTAGCATCGATCCTATGATATTACAATGAGACATGCAAAGCTTGGATTCTTGGACTATTATCCACTAATATAGACTCTATGAACTAGTATTCGTAATATAAAAGGGAAATATATTTGTAGATGTCCCATTAATGAATTTCCTCTATTACTATCTCATGCATTAAGTTTATATATTTCATCTTTATGTGTGTTATCCTTCTAGTGGTTGTTTAGGTTCTTTAGATTGTGTCATTTACTACTATTGTCATAGAACAATATCAAAGATGGAATAACCAAGGAACTACCTTAAGTCCTTATAAGGAACTTCCAAAGTTAAATGGCAAACACAAACGTAGAGATAAACTTGTGAGAGTTTCTATTAAACTAAAATTTTAAATTTGTATACCTAAGAGATACCAACTAATCATCATGATACATTTAGCACATTGTTAAGATTGGGCCTCTAAAAGCAAGACCAAAGTAAGGCTCGATTGTCCTCCTCTTCTTATCACTTTTATACATTAAAATTAATTTGAGCATTCAACTCCTATATCTCATATTGTAGGACTTGGGTGAATTAAGATTGAATAAAGAAACTCCTATATCTTATATTGTAGGACTTGGGTGAGTTAAAATTGAATAAAGATATAAATCATGGGTTCCTTGAAAGTAAGATAAGTAATCCACAGCCAGTTCATAGATTTAAATAATCCAATAATAACCACATAATCATTAACATTACCTATAACATTTGAGATATGATGACTTTTAGGCACTCCGGATTTATGTTTATTTTTAGATGTATCATCCTGAAGGTCACTTTCATCTTTGCTTAAATCAGGATATCAATAGGTTTATCATTTATGCTCTCCTCTTTTCAAGGTTTTGAATATTTATCTCTTTGGTGGAAATTTGATTTTCAATTATGGTTTAATCGCACCCAAAATTATTATAACAGTATTCAAAGACTCCAAAATTACGTGTAAATTTTGATTATAAATCCTATAAATTTTGTTTTTAGTTGACTATATATATATATATATATATATATATATATATATATATATATATATATATATATATATTTTCTTCATAGTCTTCTGTACATGTGTCAGAAGACACAATTGCAAGTTAATGGTTAGGGTTTATCTTGGTATCATTATCGTACGTTAACATCACAAATCAAGCCCATCATGTCTATCTCAATGATGTTGATCATGTGCATTTTATGATGAATGTGTGAATACAAATTTGGCCTACAAATACTCTAACTTAATATAACAAATCAATCGACTTCAATCAATAATTTTAATTGATTCTTTTAAATGAGTTCATTTAATTAAAACCAATACTAAAATCTATTAACTTAATTAAGGATTTAAATAATAATAATAATACATCGGTGATGTCCAAACCAAATTGTATTCCAGAATTAAAAGCTGATTTTGTGATATCTGGTGTATAAAACTTACACACATTTCATTGATAAGGACAAAAATACTCTTTGATCGACGTACACATTAAGAGAGTAGAAAAGGAAAGCGACCTCCCCTGCCTTTACATCTTCTTCTCCGCTTGGCTACATCCTACAACATATTTATTTTTAAGTTTTATATATCTTTGAATTTTTTAGAGATAAATATTTGACATTTATCTTTGAAAATTTTTAAAGATAAATGTTTGATATTTATTATTTTGTTTTTTTCTATTAAATATATAAATTAATCCAAAAATATAAAATTAAGATTAAGATAAAATAAATTAATTTTAAAAATTTTAAATAATTTTGATATTTATCATGGCAATACCAATTTTTTATACTTATTTTATAATTTTATTTATGTTGGATTTTTGAAAGATAAATATTTAAATTAATTATTTTTAAAATTTTAAGCAAATATAAATAAGTTTTATCAAAATTAATAGATGTATAATTGCATTAGAACTACAATAGATTAGGGTAATACTCTATTTATTATATTTTTTAAATGCACACCCAAATCTCTCTTCAAAAAAAAAATGCACACCCAAATCAAAATTGAACGTGATTTCTTACCTAATTTTTAGACATTATATATAGTTTTTTTTAATAGAGATAAATTTATTGATTGAGATCAATAATGTAAAAATCAAAAGTTTTAAAAAAAATTAGAGGATGACATAATATCAAGTTAATAACAAGATGACACAATATCCAAGTTAATAACAGGATGACACGGAATCCAAGTTAATAACAAAAAAATCGGTTCAAGGCCTGCACATATTTAATAATTCAAAAATGCCTAGAATACTTAAAGATTTCATATTTACATCATATTGACAATTACACTTGAAAATACCTAGAATTCTTAAGATTTGAGTCTTTGTAAGGAACTGTTGGTGATTTTTTTGTGAATTTCACTTCAACATACATAATGACAATTAAAAAATGTGGGCATGGGCGTGCTAGGAAATTAAAGCGTTTCCAAACTATTAATGCATCGAAAATCAAACTTCTAAGCAAACAAAAAATAGGTTCTCTAGGTCCCATGACAATTCCTCATAATCTAAGTAAAAATGTCACAATAAATATATTGAAGTAAATAACATAAAAGTTAAAGGAATTGCTGGAGAAATTGCTAAATAAATTGATGTATTTCATTTGAAAAACTGAAATGAATGAATTACTATAGAAATTGGTGGAGAAGTTGTTGAATTTCATTAGAAAAACTGAAATGACAAAGTATTATAGAAATAAAATAAACTTGAAAGACTAAATTGCTGAAAGTGATTGATTGTTGTTGATTGATTGATTGTTGGTTCCTTTCTCGTGAAAGCTCTTTTGAATAACTGTCCAAGTTCTCCACTTTCTCACTTTTCTCCACTATCCCACTTTTTCAATTAACTATCCATATTTTCATTGGGGAGGTTTACTCTAAGTTTCTCTATTTTCTTGCCAAATTATGAAAAAGTGTGCTTATCTTCCATTGGCCAATCTTCAAAAAAATTTAAAATTCTCAAAAATGTCATGGGCTTTTTACTTGGGCTTTTCTTAATCGAGTTTAGGCTTATTCCTGCTTAGGCTCAAAATAAATAAACATTGCTGGCCAAACCAAATTAAATTGATACGAACGGTAACATAACAGAATATATACATGATGTAATACAAAGTGAATAGATATAAAAAAAAAATAAACATTATCCATATTTTATTTAACAAAATACTATCCATATTTTATTTAACAAAATTTAAAATGTCGATATATTTATATAAATAATAAAATAAATATTATTGATTTTAAATTATAAATTTTATAATTAAAAATTTATACAATATATTTTATTAATAAATTATTATTATTATTATTATTATTATTATTATTTGACACCTATTCACTTTACATATTACATTTTATTTGACATCTATTCACTTTACATATTACATTATAGTATTTTGTTTATGATTAATTCGATCCTAGTTCTCTTGTAATTTCTATGCTCATCCCACCCTTTTACCGTTTAAGTTAGATCATAAGCGTAATTAAGTACTTTGTTTAAGATTAATTCGATCCTGGTTCTCTTGTAATTTTTGTGCTCATCCCACCCACTTTACCATTTGAGTTGGACCTCAGGCAATTAAGTGCTTTATTAAAAACCTCTTTTTGAAAACTTAATACTTGGGATCCGTTTAATTCCTGTTTTTGAAAATTGTTCTTAAGAACAGTTTTTAAAAACACACAAAACAACATTTTAGGATATAAAAACATAAACAAGTCCACTTCACAATTTATTCAAATAGAGTATAGAAGCAATGCTCTCAGGTTCATTTTCTCCCCATCCAAGCACAACATGAAATTAACCAAACAAACTGATAATCAACAGCTACCCAGAAAATACCTACTAGATACCTTAGGCTTCGTTTGGAACCAAATAATACTAAGAAAAGAAAACATAGTGAAAAAATGGATGGAAAGAAAAATTATAAAGAAAAATAAAATATGTTTAAACATAATAAATTAATTTGATATGTTTACTTAAACTTATTTTACCTGTTTTTCTCTATTATATGAGAATTAAGAAATTTAAAAATGTGTAAACTTTTTTCTTATACAAACTTATTTTTTTTCACATCCATTTTTTCTAAACAAACTTTTTTATTTTTTATTTTTTTATATCTATTCACTTTGTATATTTCTTTATTGAATGTTATTTCTGTTCTTACAAAGATTCAACAAGTGTTCTTGCAAAGATTCAAACTTATTGAACATAGATTTGAAGGATTCAAACTTCGACGTTATTCATATTCTTACAAAGATTCGAACCCATACCACCCCTTTACCACTTAAGCCAGCCAAGCCTAGGCCTATAGCGCTTCAATACAAGCTTCTTATTCCTTTAAATTTCTCTCATCCTATCTTCCAAGTAGAGTTTGCTTTAACTGGACTTTATATAACAAAAAAGATATAGAAAACCTATTTACTATCATCAAAGAGACTTGAATTGTCGATTCTTACCAAATGAAGACAATACAATTCGTAATCACCCTGAACAACAATCGAAAGAAAATCAATCAATTGAATGGAATGCTTCTTGTAAAGAAATGGTTAAACGTTTACAAAGTAGGCAAACACTTTAACGGCGAAGGAAAGGCCCACGTTTCCGTGCTTGCTTATTTTACTCTAATTCTTCAGGGCGCACGCACACGCACACACACGATGAAATTATCTTTTATGAAATGAAATGTATAATTTCACTACCATGTAGTTTCTCATGAACACAATTAATTAGTGTCTAACACAACTTGAGAAAGAACATCCCCCCTCCCTCCCTCCCTCTCCCTCATCTTGTCTGTCTCATACAACCCTAGACAACTCTCCCCCTCATGAGTAGTAATTCAGTTCCCAGCTCATCCCCAAATTGTAAAGAGCTTTTTACTACACTTGGTAGGTTTCCTCAATTACCCAAAATGATATCTGCAAACCCCCTCCCCATCCCTCAATTAACCGACCCGACCTGACCCCGTTTAGTACATTCTTGACATGCCAAACTGAACAGTCCCAACCTTTCTGTGAGCAGCAGCTGCAGCGGCAGCAGCAGCGGCACCAATTCCACCAAACTGAGATTTCCAGCCTGCAGGCTTGCATCACTGCTAATACGGCCACTAATGCATTTGTATGTCCAATCTTGGTCACTCCTGCCCTTGTCATATAGAAGGGATTGGAGTCGATATTGATGGCTATGTCTGGGGTCAACTTGGCTGCCATGCCACATTGAGGGACTTGTTTTGCTTGTGCAGCAGCAGCAGGTAAGTCCCTCTCTGCTTCTCCCACACATCTTTCTAGCTTTCCTGCACTAGTTCTGCGATAGCAGTACGCAGGAGGAAGAGCCTGTGGAGGAAGGACTGCATTTCTGATTAATGTCCGGTGATGATCATATGCATCTTTAATCGCACTTCCATTCTCAGATGGCAGCCCCAATGGCCCCACAACCTTTCCTGGTTTGGCTGAACACCCAAACAAATTTAGCTTTAACCTTATGAATATATACATATATGAAACCAGATAAAAACATCCCCATTTTTTAATGAATAAAGAAAAGTGACATATGCTTTCTGAGGAAAAGAAAGTTCTAAAGGAACAATTAGCAGTTAACATTGAGAGAGTACCCATTGGGATCCTTTGGGATGCCTGCAAGGTCCTTGACAGATTTCCAGGTATTCCATCTGTCTCTCTTGAGCTCCTACTGCATGACTCTTCTGCAATTTGCCGATCCTTCAAGGCAGTAGTGATATGCGGATCTTTTGCAGAGATTGTATTTGAATGCACAACAGTAGATCTGAAATATGTTAACAGTTTGGTTTGTCATCACAATCACCATAAACATTCAGTTGTGTTGAAACAAAAATGGTGGTATCGAGATATGTCAATGTTAACCATACCAACAATGATGATTCCATGTCCACCGTATTCAAATACGTACATAAATATTTTTTTTAAATTTGCAAGACTTCTGGAATCCCCAAAAGATATAGAAAATGCTTTTTTTGTTTAGTACAAATTTGTCCTGCTTTTATTTAAACCCAGACTACAGTTCTCAGACAATTGATCATCTGATAATACATTATATCAAAAAATACCTTACTGATCAGCAGCCAAATGCACATTTACAAAGTTAGTGCCAATGGGACTTTTGCAGTCCTTCCCAACTAATCCAATGGTGAGACTGAAAATAGATTGATTAGTATATTTACCTCGGAAGTGACACATGTTTCCTCTCAAGTGGAATTACTGGTCCACTTTTACCACCATTTTCCTCTAGATGAGCAAATTGCTTTCTGAATTGATCAACAGCACTGTGTACAAACCATGCACAGAAAAGGAAAAGAATGAAAAAAAAAATCATAGAAAGTGGAGAATAATAAAAGATCTAATAACTCATCTCTAAAAGCCAAGAACATTAGACCTCAAAAACTAAATAATTGAACAAGCAAAACGAATAGAGGGGGTTAGCACCTCGGATAGAGAAAATTAGTCCTTTCAGTTCCATTGACATAGTCTTTGAGTAGTTGAGGATGGTATTCTAGAATCTCCCTGAAAATGAGCTCCCGTATGTCCTCCTTTGTGACCCTTCGCCTCTCAAATTCAAATTCCATCTTTGTAATTGGTTGGCAAGAAGGTTCCCTCTCAACCTTTGCCAGACCCTTAAAGTAGGGATCAGCCAGTGCCTGAGCAAAGACCATGCAACACATTTTATCATATTTGAAGAAAAGAAATCAAGCTATGAATTATGAAGGGAGGTAGAGCCAAAGGTCATAATATCTTGTTCACATGCATAAGGCCCACAATTTGGTAAAACAGAAGTAGAGGATCAGTTGGGCTAAAACAAGGACAAACCTCTTCAGCAGTTGGTCGATCCTTTGGATCAAAGGCAAGAAGCCTTTCTAACAGCCGTAGTGCCAGAGGATCAGCATTTGGAAACTTCTGCGCGAATGGCACAGGCTGCTTCTTCCTCATGCTAGACAGGTATCTTCTTGCCTTCTCATTTCGAACCTGGATCCATGAAAGAAGAAAGTGATATTGGTGAGAAAATTCAAAACCATGAAAATAGAATCAACATTAAAGGAGTAGATTTTGTTTACCCGAGATATGGTGTCTAAAGATGGTGTCCCCAGTAGATCAGTCATCAAATCCAGCTGGTGCACAACATTTTTTCCAGGAAACAATGGCTTCCCTGTTAGTACCTCCGCAAAAATGCAGCCTATACTCCATATATCAATAGCAGGTGTATACTACATCCAAAAGCAATCACAAAGGAAAATAAATTAGGGATGCTACATCCAGAAGTAATCTCAAATCAAAATAAACTAGGGTTGGAGGATTAGATTGCACAAATGAATATTACACTCATCACGTCTACCAGAACCATAAAAATAACAAAATAGTTTCAAATATTTGAAAACACAGCAATGCATCCATCATAGGTTACCACACCTAGAAAACTGTATAAAATCCTCTGCAAGATTAAATATCCATGATATCTCGCATGTCTGATAGTATCCTAATATCAACCTCAAAATATTATTTTACCACTACAATCATATGATAGTCCAATTAATTTAGGGGACAAAAACAAGTAAATACTATATAAAACATCTAATGAAAATACATAGTCAACTAAGAATGAGGAGGTCCCATCTAAACTCCTGCAGGGTTGCAGCTCCTAGATTAGCTATGTAATTAGCTTCCTTCTTGTACCCAGTAATCCACTCTGCCCAATAATCAACCAAATATTTCTAATCCACCTCATCAAATTCCAATATCTTCCCAAGCTCAAGCCCCTTTTCATTTATCAAAAGACGACAAATAGGCCATCCTCAATCAGATGCCAAGCCAAACGAAACCTTCAAGGCTTGCATTCCTAGTTCTCATGTACTTTTGCAGCTGCAATGAGCCTCAATCATAGAGCTGACCCCTGCAGCTTGAACAAGGAGAAAATGATCCTACCAATGTAATCCCTCCGATCACTCTGGACACAGCTGCCCTGTACTCCCTAAACAAGCTTCCATTAAACTCTATTTTAATCTTGCCATATTTCTAGCCAACAAATAACTGGAAAGGAAAATTATCAATATGAATTATCAAAATAATCAAACAGAAATAACACTCAACATTATCATCAAACAAGTCGAAAGTCACCAGAAAACCAAATCAAAACAAGAAAATAACAGAAAACAAATCCAAGAATACATCAAAGCTGTGCAAATACACAACCAAATCTTGTTAAGAAAAAATTCAGAACTCCTCCAGATTTTCATGTTGAAGACTTCCCCATCCTTAAGCTTTTCAAGCAATCTTAGGTCTGATAGGTTAAGAGACATTCAAATGTTAGGTGGACTCTACACACACACACAGAGATATATATATATATATTAAAACGAGGCACCAGAATAGCAACTCAATGAGTACCAAAACACTATGCCCACACTCACAAAGCCCAAAAAAATAAAAAAAAAGCTGCCAAAATGAAGTGCAGTACAATAAGAACATCCAATTTGCAGACTCTAGAATCTCCAATTCATTTATGAACTCAAAAGAACCTTCTAAGGATTAAAAGTAGATGAAGTTGGCCCCATACTAGGAACTAATTATTAATTCACATTGTCTCAAATCAAGGATTCATGGTAGTGAAATCAAGGTTTCAGAACATGGCATTTGATGTTCATGAATTCAAATTGGGTAATTGGCATGACTGCTTTCAACCATTCCTTCAAATTCAGCTCTCGCAAAGTACATTGTTTGATCTAGACAATGGTATGCTATCATTTTAAGGCTATTCTACATGAATATATATGTGTGTGTGTGTGTGTGTATATATATATATATATATATATATGTGCGTGTGTGTGTGTGTGTGTGTTTAGAATTAGACTGAACAAACTAGCCTAAAAATATTCTTAATAATATATTAATCTTAAATTGCCAGAGGTCATTGGGTGGTTGTTTATTTGTTTGCAATACAGATTGGATTATTAATATTGGAAGGCTGGCTAAGAAGCAATTGAAAAAACAAAAAAGTGGGTTCAAATTAGACCTATTCCTTCCCATCCTACTAGGAACAAGGAATCCTAATTATCAGCAATCATTCAGGCACAACATATGACGCTTCAATAAAGAGATCCATTTTCTGACTGCATCTATGTCTCTTAACCATACAATTTTTCATCCTTAACAATCAGACAGATTTTCTTCCTTCGATGTTTTCTACATTTAACCTCAGTCTAGAAAATATACCAAAACACCAAATTATGACATCAACAGAAAATACAGTTCTCCATATACATTCCCAGTGCCAAGCTTCCATTTAATAACCAAAGTTTCTGCAAGCAGAGCAAAATTACAAAATTCCACATATGATACTACACATGATCACCTAAATCTAAGGATGCAGATATGGAGTAGCCATTTAATCATAAAATCATGTTGCTGGTCAGAATTTGGCCTTCTCCAAGAATTGATAATTATAATAATTTTATAAATGGTCTAGTAAACCATGGCAAAGGTAACAAACCCATAAATCGATGCAATATGCATCTAGAAGCCACACTAGTCCGATATAAGCACACAGATGCAATAAATAAAATTCAGATCTAAGAAATAATGGATCCGGTGCATCTATGTCATCATAGAATCTAAAAGATCTTTAAAATGAAATATGCAACATTATACCTTAGAGAAAAATGATCCACATAACTCCGGGCTCATACCATCTCAGAGCAACATAATCCTGTAAATGTCTCATAAGATTAAAAGGCATCATTTCACATACCCTATATTGTAAAACATTACAGGTTAAAAACTAAGCCCAAATGATAGCCAAAACATCAAGAATGTCCAGAATTTTTAATACATTACCATTCAAAATATTGTTGTAGGTGTATCTGAATGCAACTTGCTAACCCAAAATCACATATTTGAGTTTTACAATTTTATTTACAATATCTTTGGTTTTAGATCCCGATGATAGACATTTGCTGCAGCCAAGTAGCTTAAATCAGAAATGGTTGTCTCTTAACCTTATCACAGACTGTCACCTAAAAACTATCCTTTCACAGACAAAACCAACCAAAAGAAGGAAGAAAAAAATAACAGAATAGCAGCCAGAAATCCAGGGCATGAATACATCAAAAGAGAAATGTGCTGTCTATAAATCAGAATAAAAGGAATCAGATGGCTATAAACAGGTTGTCAACTGAAATATGGTGGGAAAGTATAGAAATATCATGAAGATCTTTTTTTTTTAGGTAAAGTTAAAATTGACGATCTTTTTTATAACCAAACATCAGAAAAATGCATATCACTTCATGGTATTTCATCCCAGGCACACAACCAAGTAGGCAGAGTGGCTCATACCTGTGTGGATGTACTTCAATGCCCGTAGCAATTGATAAAGGAAAAACCCGATATGTTTCTCCGTCAAATAGTCGTGATAAACTTGATGTAGATCTGATTCCATAAGCTCAAAAACAACATAAATATCTTTAAAGTCCCTTCTTGAAGGTGGTAGCATGATATGTTTAATTTCAACAATAGATTTAGAAGCTTCAAGCAGCTTTATCTCACGAAGAATTCGAGCGGCATCAGAGATGTGTTCAAAGATATCATGTATTTTCTTTATTGCCACTTTTTCACCGGTAAGAGTATCGACTGCTGAACAAACAACACCATAACTTCCTTTTCCAATAACTTCCTGAATCTTGTATCTATTGGCATCACCATACTCAGAGAAAAAGTCCATCTCTGCAGAATTCTGTGGCAAAGAAAGGTAATCAAATTACATTACAAGATGATACACCAGCAATTGTTATGGGCTATGGAAAGTAGCTCACATAAAAAAGAAAACATTTCTAACAAATCGTACATTAAACATTTTCATCCATTTCACTGGCTGTTTCTCCAGCGCCCTCAAATAGTCTCCAATTTTTCACATGCACTAAAGGAATAGCACCTTTTTTTTGTTTAATTCATGGGATATGCTCCAAAGAAATAGCACTATATGGTAAAAAAATAAAATTAAAAGAATATACGTACAAATATTTAAAATAAAAATTTAAAAGAATAATCATTAATTTGAAATCACATATCACTTTAGGTACAGATTTCCATTAATATTGCAAGTGCTGCCAAAGACTGACTGCTTCATGTTAAGAAAATGCAGGAAAATAATTTTCAGACCACATATATAATCAAAAACATCAAATGGGGAAGGGCCACATGCACAAGTTAAAAGAGAAAAAATTCAAATACTACTTTATGAAGGCCTCAACTGAAATAGAAAGAAAGCTACCGGTCACCTAAAGTAACTAAATATAGCCAATACACATTGCACCAAGTCTGAATTTGGATCTGCCACCTTAAAACCAAATCATTTCACCAACAATACTTCTACCGTAGCAATATCCAACAACCTTTTCTCAGCTTAAAGAACACGGCATATGTGATATGTGGGATTAGGATAAAAATGAAAATATAAAGTTGGATTCCTTTTCACTTTTCCTCATTTCCCCAGGTTAGATCATCGAGTGGAGAATGGATTGAGACAATATTCTACTTCTGCACCAGAATTGGAATATGACCCAGATTCTAATTGTTCACCAAAAGAGCTGCAATTTATGAAATAACAGCAAACACTTAAAATTCCCTAGTTATAACCAATATTCCAAACCCTATAATTGAGATCAATTCATGCCCACTTCTAAATAAAAACCAAGATTTAAATTATTTTCAACAAGTAGATAGAGAAAGTGTGCCATAAAATTCTAACAACCCCAAGAAAAAATGACAAAGAAGAACAATCAAATAGACCCAGAAGAAAAAAGAAAAAAAAAATTCATATTAGGGAACAGATTCAGGTTCTTGTGAAGAAATAGAACAAAAAATAGCATCTAAGAAGACCCAGCAAGCATTCACTACAAGGCATAGCGTTCCAAGATTTGGAACTAAACCCACTTTTTTTAACAAAAGAACCCCACAAACAGAACCCAAAAGGAGAAAAACAAAACTAACACAACCCAGAAAAAATCACATGGAATTACAAAACAGAACACATTGAAGCCTCAAAGACCCCAAAATGGAAAAGAAAAAGAAAGAAGAGGGCACCTTTTTGGGCTGATCTGAGAGCATAATTAAGAAATGTAGCAGCAAGAAGCGGGGGAGCTGAAAAAGAATTGTGGGAAACGAATAGAGTTATTAGAGCAAAGAAAAATCAGCCACATTTGCCCCACCTACCCCTGCTTCTGATCACAAGCCCACAATCCCACCTCGTTCTTCTCTTGTAATCCTTCACCAAAAAGCATTGAAAGAAACCACTTCCCAGATCCCTCATACACACCAAACCCTTTGAACAAACACTCCTTATCATAGAGATCTCAAACCCTCATGCTAAAAAATAAAAAGTAAGAAATCAAACACCATTCACCACCAATCCACCCCAAGATCTACACCACACCCAACACCGACACTAGAGAGAGAAAGTGGAGATTTTGGCTTGAATCTAGGGCAATATAAGTGGGTATGTGGGTTTTCTATTTTTTCTATTTTTTTTTTCTTTTCTTTTCTTTTCTTATTTCTTTTTTCCTTTTTGTTTGGGTTTTTTCCGCTGTTTCTTCTTATCCAAACCGTATTTTTAATTTTTATACGGATCTGCTTAGATACGGTAGTGGCTATCTCGTAATTTACGGAGCTTTTGAGGGCTTCAAGATAGGTGCGTTCGGCTGTTGGACTGAGGATATACCTTGCCTCCGCTCTTGTATTCCTTTATAGTCCACTCCTACCTTACTAGAAAAAATTTACACTTCCAATTTTTATGTCATAATTATATTTTGTTTTTTTATGGTAAAAAAATATTATAATTCATATATCATTATTAATATACTAAAATTAATTAAAATTTTATATTTTAAATAATTTAGTTTTTTATTTAAAAGTTAAAATAAATCTAAAATAAGAATTAAGAATATTTTTATTAATCTCTTCACGCCACTTATCGCTGACGCTTTCCAAAACGCTTTCCTTAACAATATTTCTATAAGAAACGTTTTTATAGGAATTCGAAAAATTGATTCTACAAAAGTTTTTTGTAACATGTGCATACGTATAAAACCATTTTTATATCATTAAAATTAACAAAAATGAAATTCAATATTTAATTATAAAAGTACATCATATAATAAATTAAAATTTTATTACAAAATCATATAAATACATATAAAAAATTCATATTAATAAAATCTATATCAACTATTTGATGATTATAAAAAGTTTAAAATATTTTGGTAAAAATTAAAATATTTACGTAAATAAGTGAATTAATGAATAAACATATATAACATTGAGTATTAATGAAAACCTAAAATAATTATTTTTAGGATTATAAAAATATTTATAAAAAGATTTGAATTAATGAATAAACATACATAACATTTGTATTAATAAAACTCTAAAATAATTATTCATATAATTATTAAAAATTACAAAAAATTTTGATTAATTAATAATCATATGCAAAATTTTGTATTAATAAAATTTAAAACAATTATTTTCATAAAATATTTTTTTATGATTATAGAAATTTTTTAAAAAATATATTTATAAAAGATTTGAATTTTTTTTCGTGGTATTTTTCTTTACCGCCTTCCTTAGAAATTAACTTTATAATTTAAGAAACTAACTATAAGTGCGATTTGTTGTTTGACTTTAAAAAGTCAAAACATTTGGTAAGTAATCTAAAAAAGCTTTTTATTTAACAGTTGTAAAAAAAAAAAAAGGGCTTTTTATTTAACACAATACTAAATAGTAGTTAATAGTATTAAGCATCAAATTTTTAATTTTTAATTTTATTAAATATTAAGGTATTTGTTTTTTATATGTTAAAAATCAATATTATAATATCTTAATGTATTTAAAACAATTTGAATTTAATACTTATTTGAATGATGATAATTTAACTATGTTATTATAATAAATGAAATGTTTATATAATAAAATAAAAATAAATTCATTTTATTATTATAGAAACTTATTTTTTCAAATTAACTCATTTTTCCAAAGACAAGTATTTACATTGAATTTTTAATGTTTGTACTGAATTTGTCTTCTAAAAATATTTTTTTTACCTTGAAATTTTTTATAGTGTTGTCGTATATAAAAGCTTTAATTAATAATCAAAATTCAATTACTATAATTTTATAATTTCATTGTTTGTTATTATTTTCTTAAAAATATCAAATTAATATATTATCCATTAAAAACAACTTTCAATCCCTTAAAATTACAATTTCCATAGTGATAACTCCAAATTGCAAAAGAGTTACCATTCAAAATTTGATTCAGACGTGAAGACAGCTTTACTATTTTACAAATCCAAAGTATTTCAAAAAAATCCAAGTCTTAACTAAATTTTAAAAAATAAATAATTTTATTTAATTAGCATAAAAATTAATTATAAGAATTTTAGTTGGATGATAAACTATAGTCCTCTCATATTCTTGTTATAAAGGTTGGAAAATATTGTTTTTTCTAAATAAAAAACAAACAAAAAATGGTATTTTTATATTTAGCTAAAAAAAATTTAAAAATAAATCTAAAACAAAAGCTAAAAAATATCTTTGACTTTTTCTTTATTCAACTAAAATTATTTTTTTATATCAAACCAACAGTTAAAGGAATTTGTAATGATGGTCAATCCATGTAAATATAAACTGCTTTAATCTTACTAAGATATTATCCGCTTTCAACTCCAATAAATCCTCACGATTTTAAAAGTCGAGATGATAATTATGATTACATGTCTAGGGCCACTCGCGCAGATATTGCATCTTTGACCCTCTAAAAAACCTCATGAAAAGTCACGAATACGACAAACACTGATGTGAAGTCAATATCCTCACAAGTACAACATGACACGCAAGGCCTGCGTTTCCTTAAATGATATCATTCACTTCTCGTGACCCCTAAGAACCCTCACAACAAAGAGCCCCCACGATTTCATGCTATTAGATACGATACAAACACTTTCATGCAAACACAACCTCATCGTTGTGTAATAAGGACAGATTATGGGGACTAAAACGAAAATATTTCAGGATGCAGGATCAAACTGAATTCGACTCCTACACCAAGACTAAGGATTGACCATGATACTGTTTATAACAATTTGACCAAATTATATATACATTATTCAATTTGAGAACAAGAAGTTATCATAACTTCAAAACGCATCTAATAAGTTTGAAGGAGTTCGTATAGTCTCGAAAACTTTATTTGTTATCCAATGCAAGATGTGACAAAGCTTGTCATGTTCTATTGATTGACTTTAAAACGGAACGAAAAAGTAAGTAAATATTTGCTTCTTTTTTTTTATATCCAATAAAAAAATAAAAGTTAGCTAATCATTTGAAATTTAAAATTCTATGATTTGAAGTTGTAAACTAAAAATGATTTTCAAAAAAAAGTTGTAAAACTAAAAATAAACAAAATAAAATTGGAAATAATAATAAGTGTAGTCATATCAAAAGAAAAATGGAATTAGTGGGTGTTTCCCATGAGAGGTACAAGTATATTGAGAAGATAAGAGAAATGTTAAAATGACAAGGACTTTGTCCGCCCAAGCATGGTTTCTCCCTAAAAGAACAAACCCTTATACTCTATTAATAATCATTTCATCAAGGACTTTTTAAATTTTTCCTAAATCATCTGGAGTTTTGCATCGGTCATACTGGATTTAATTTTAACTTTTTCAATTATGGATTTCTTCTACATATATGATTTTTTCCCACCAATGTACACATCCCAAGATATTAGATTGTCATTGACTTTAAATTCTCCATGGCAATTTTTAAAACATAAGGTTCATCGTAATAAATTTAAAGTTTTTACTTTTTAATTAAATATGTATTGTATGAAAAGAGTGGATTGGTAGTAATTTTATTCAAAGTGTTTCAATCAATCTCTAAATGCTTTTATTCTGAGATTTTTTTTTTTTTTTTTTGCAATAACTTTAAGAATTTTCAGCTTAAAAAAGTGTTTATCAAAATTTAATAATTGCTTTAAAAAATACAAAGAATTGGCCAGTTTACCAATGCTTCTTGTAACCCTGAGGGAGTTTTTATCATAAGCGTTTTTATAGAAATCTCAAAAAATGATTTTACATAAGTTTTTTTGTAAATATCTCGCATAAGTATAAAAACACTTTACATCATTAAAATTATAAAAATGACATTTAATTTTAATTATAAAATAGGATATCATAATAAATAAAAATTTATTACAAAATATATAAATACATATAAAATTTATATTAATAAAACTCTAAAATAATTATTTTTATTATGATTATAAAAATTTATAAAATTTCTAATTTAATAAATAAAATATATAAATATTATATTAATAAAAACTTAAAATAATTGTTTTTATGATTATAAAAATATTTACAAAAAAAATTAAACTATTTAATAAGTATACATAAACATTTGTATTAATAAAAACCTAAAAAAATTATTAATATGATTATAAAAAAATTAATTAAAAATATTGAGAAAGTCATTGAATGGAATTCTTGATTCTTGGAGGAAGAGGAGAGTGAGAAAAGAAAAACATGGGAGAAAAAATAATTAGATATTTTAAGAAAATATAATTAGATTTTTAAAAGGAATGTAATAGGAAGGAAAATAATTAGATAATTTAAGAAAATATAATTAGGTTTTTAAAAGGAATGTAAGGTATTATCGGAATATTAAAAAAAAATTGAAGTGCGTTTTTTAAAAAACAACTCCCAAGTGCTTCTCAAATTTTTCTCCAAAAAAACACTTCAAAGTATTTTTAAGCCCAAAAACACTTTTAGTCTCTTTTGTGAAAAACACTATATAATTTATTTTCTTAAGAATACTTTCAGAAAAACATATCCGTTAAAAATACGGAGTAAAAAATTAAAGATAGTTCACACACACACTATAACATCAGCTAAAATATTTATCATATTTTCTAATTAAAATTTGGGAAAATACCGATTTAAATCTTGAAACTTTAGGACTTTGCCATTTATATCTTGAACAAAAAAAAAATCTTTTAAATATATGTATTTTCATTTAATGGCACTTCTATTATAAGATATCCCTTACCACAATACAACTTTGAGAATAGAAAAAATAAATTCATTAATAATCATTTTTTTAAATTCATTATTTTTTATTTTAAAATTAAAATTCAGTTTTTCTAAAACCTAAAAAATTTAAATTTATTTTCTATTTATAACACGAATTTATTTTCTCAATTCTTAAGATTTGTATTATGGTTAATGATATGTTAGGGTTGAAGTGTCATTAAAATGAAAGTACATACATTTAAAATAAAACTTTTTTATTTCAAACAGTACTGACAAAACTCGAAAGTTCGGATTTAAATTAGTGTTTTCCCTTAAAAATTTATCATTTATAATTTTTTTTCTTCATCATTTATAATTTTAGAAAATGATTTACATTAGAAGGACAATGAAACTTTAGAATATGAAGGAATTTATAATTCACAATATCTATACATCCATCCATTTATGTTACACCATTTTCTATTGAATTGTGAATTAAGTAAGATAACTAATAAAAATATATTGTTTTATGTTGTGCAGTGGAAAGCTTTGATGTAGATATTTAAATTCAAATAATAAAAAGATAAAATAACTCATACAAAGATACATAAGGTTTTAGTATGGTTCGACTAATCATATCTATATCCATCGATGAGAGAAAATATTTTCACTATACGATATAATATATTATAGAGGTTATTAACATACAATTAGGTTCATGAAATATGTCATGTTTTCTCATTCATTGTATTCCTTGCTCTATCAGATATTCTCGTTTTTCTTTACATCTTTACTCACCCTGTATAGATATTACAAGTTCATTTCTTTCATAACTTTTTCCTCTCATAGCCCATAATATTTATAATAATATTCCTAACAACTTTTCTTTATTTCATAGGAAAACATAATATTACAATAATATAATGACCTAAGAATTATCCTATAAAATATTCTTTACAATTAGGAATTCGAAATATATTAAAACAATCTTCACCTTGATCAAATTCCATACTCCACCTTGAACTAAAATTCTTTTTTTTTTTTTCATCTTGTGTATTTTGTAATTTTTTCTTCTTCTAGAGATCTTCAACTTGAAACTCTAGCAATCATCTCTCATACAAAATATCACCGAGTCTCCTCTCAAATTATCATTCATCCATCCACTCTCTATACTTTAGGATTTTCTTTGGCTTTTATTACATTCCATCACACGTCTTATATGAAGCACCACCTGTCTTGAGAGCCTGCTCTTATCAAGGACAACTCCTCTTCATTATGGACTAGCAACACATACATGAAAATCCGAAGCACACCGCCTATTCTATAAAGCATAACCATGGATTTGTTGCCAACTAATTATGGTTTACCACATATGTTTGACATATGAGGCTCTCACCCATATGGCCAACCCTAACTTTAACTCGATACTAATCACAAGGCCAACAAAAGTTTTCAATAGATAATACGAATCTGCGAACAAAAGATACTTCTATACAACAATTTCTCAATCAGGGACAGAATAAGACAGGTTAGCCGAACTACGTTAAAACTCGTGCATATATAAAATATTCTTTACAAATAGGAACTAATACTAATTAAGAATTTTAGACATATTCCAACAATCTTCACCTTTAATAAAATTCTATCTTTGGCTCCACCTTGAACCAAAATTCATTTTTCTTCATCTCCTGTGTTTTGTAATCTTTTATTCTTCTAGAGATCTTCAACATGAAGCTCTAACAACAATCCTCCATCAAACAAAATATCACCAAGCCTCATCTCAAATGATCATCCATCCATCCACTTTATGTACCTTAAGATTTTCCTTGACTTATATCGCATTCTAGCACACGCCTTACATAAAAGTATCACTTGTCTCGAGAACTTGCTCTTATCTAGGGCAACTCTTCTTCATCGTGGAGCAGCAACACGAAAATGAAGATCCAAAGCATAACATCTATTCGATAGAGCTTAACCATAGATCTATTGTCAACTAATTATAGCTCACCATCTATGTTCCACATATGAGGGTTTCACCTATATGACCAAGTCTGAACCTTGGCTCCGGTACCAATTGTTATGCCAACAGAAAACTTTAATATAAATAATATAAATTCAAGAACAAAATATAAATTAACTCACATAAAGATACATAAGGTTTTAATGCGATTCAACCAATCATGCCAACATCCAAGGATGAGAAAGAATTTTTTCATCATACGATAAAAAATATTATAAAGATAGAACAATATACAATTGGGTTCTCGAAACATCACATGTGGAGTGAACTTTATGGAAACCAATTTAATACAAATAATCATTTTAGAATATTTCTTATAAAATCATTATTACTATTTACTATTTATTTAAATTATAGTATTAACGCAAAAAGCTTGTGGAGCGAAGTATAAATATCACGTGTATTTGTCAATTTAAGTGAATGTTTGATAAAACCAACTTTTTTTTTTGAAAGACCTCAACTTAATAATTTAAAACAATTTGATATTTCGTTTAAATTATTAAATAGAATTAAGTATATTTTTTTCAAAGTTAATAATTTTTTAATATAATATAGTAAACATAGTGACATCACTTAAAGTCATTTTCAATAATACATACAAACAATCATCTATTTTTATTTTTTACCATACTTCTTATTTTCTATCTTCATTATCTAATGAACTGAGATAATTTCTTTTTAATTATAATTTGTCAACTGTTATTCTCAATACATTAAAGAGAGAGTAACAAATAATAGATTTGAACCTTAAAAATGCCCTAGCTTAATTTTCTCTCGATTTTACCTCCTAGCCACTCATTTTCCTTAATCAAGAAGGGGTTATTATTGATTATTCTTGATCTGAAATTATCTTTCTACACCAATTTTTATCAATTTATTTTTTAATAAAACGGTAATTCCACATAAATCTGTATTTTATTTTATTTTATTGTTACAATGTTTGATTTTATATCATTTAATTACGATGTTTTGTTTTTCGTCGTCTTGTTACAATATTTTATTCATGTGTGGGTCATTCAAGAGCATAATATTTTCAATCAGAAAAATACAACAAATCAGATTATGGTCATAGTATATATGTTGCAGAATTATAATCATAAGTATTTTAGTCAATATAATATTGTCAATTTTTTTGTAGACTTTGAATCTATTTATGTTATTAACATGGATGATGTATAATTCTTTATAATTTTTAGCGAATTTATATATATATTTTTATCTATAAATTACTAGTTTTAATCAATGAAATTATTATTATTTTTTAAAACTATTACTCAAAATTTTTATATGATAATTTATGAGAATAAATATTTCAATTTAATGAATTAAAATAAATTTATAACTTCATCTTATCGAAAAATTGTAATGGTCAGAATAAAATTAAATAATAAATTTTAAGTAAAGAAGTTAACTATAATTTATAATCTAATATTAATCAAGTTACTAAATAATAAATATTAATTCTATAAAAAAATAATAAATATTAATTTTTTAAATTAAAAAATGCTGAAGTTTAGTAGTCGCGTACATTTGACGTACAATTAAGCAATAATATCTGCTTTTCCAATTTATCTTCATAACTTTTCTTTTTTAAAGGATTTATCTTAATAACTTAAACATCTCAACGTGGTGTGCATGTCCTTGTCGACGACAATATTAATAACATAATAAAGTGCTTTAATACATATATATAAATCGTGTCTTATTCTGTTTTTTTTTTAATTCCAAATCGTGTCTTATTCTGGTTCACAAAAATTAAAAACAAGATAAAGTAAAATAAAAATAAAGGAAGATAAGCATGAAGGAATGTAGTCACCTTTTTTACTTGACTTGTTTTCTTCACTTTCACACAATACAACCACTGAGGAAATAATTTTACCCTTAAATTTTTCAATATTAGACATTGATGATTTAGTCCTTTTCAGTGTTGGAAAGCTTTTATTATTTTTGAGTCCACTTTTCTTAACTCATAAATGTTTTCAGAAAGCAGATTTTGAAAAAATCTTTATTTTCTACTTTCATTTAGCTTTTTACTCCAAAAAAGAAAATGTTTGGTGACACTATGGTGTCAAACACTATTTTCAAAAATATAAAGTTTCAAGAACAAACCCTAAAAATATAAAAGCAAATAACAGCAAATACCCACTATATACTTTCTTCCATAATTTATAATAAATGATAAAAATCACTATCCCCATAAAATTATGATGATTTTTTTTTATACCAATAATATCATGGAGCAACACCTCTAAAAAAACACTCAAATAAAAGTCAGAGACGTTCTTTTTCTTTTATTGGATCATTGAAAAATGTTTCCCTTATTCATTAGGAAAAGGTACATAAATGCCTATAGTATGTTTAATTTAGTTCCTTAG
The DNA here is from genome assembly GCA_016808115.1 of Tetrastigma voinierianum. Classification (NCBI taxonomy): domain Eukaryota; kingdom Viridiplantae; phylum Streptophyta; class Magnoliopsida; order Vitales; family Vitaceae; genus Tetrastigma; species Tetrastigma voinierianum. The sequence goes on from JAEQBH010001000.1 coordinate 119,017, forward strand.
TGTTTTTTTCCACATGTACTTCAACTATTAGTGCTATAACTCATTTATATTTTTGTCGTTACGAACTTACATATGTGGATAAACGAATGTTTAAATGCCATTGATATATATGGATAGCCATTTATAAGTTCTTGATGGTAAGAACATAAATAAGGTACAACACTAAAGTCGAAGACTTGTGGACCGAAAAACATTTAGAGACTAAATTGGATATATGATTATAAGCCAAAGACATTTATATACTTTATCCCATTTTTCGTCTCTACATAAGATGTATGCTTTACTTTCTTAATCACGTCCTAAAATAAAAGATATGACATATTATACTTTTAAAATTGATTTTGTAAGTTTACTTTCCCTTCTATTTTTCGGATCACGTTTGACCAACAAGATAACAAATATATATCTTAAATTTTGATAAATAAAATATCCATATTCCAATATATGATATTTAATAGAATATGATTTTTTCCTATTTTGGTGGTTGACCTTACGATTTATTATTGACTTATTACTATGTGTTTTATCAGTCGACTCAAGGCGCACTAGCATTAGACATCGATTTCCGCTAACCTTTCACGAAGCGTATCGATAAACAAAATTCAATCGATGTAGCTTATCAAATCAAATCACGCTCATCAAAGATATGAGTACAAACTGAAAAGGTTTCTATGATTGAATTAAATATATAGTTAATTGATCATTTTTTCTATTAACCTCGATATTATTTTATCCTCTAATGTTTTTAGCTTTTTTGATTATGTGTTTGGATTTATTGTATTACTAACTTGAATAAATAAATTTATTTATTTAAGAAAAATAATATGATTTCTTTTTATCAAAAAATAGGATATGATTTTTTTATATTTTAAATATGATATTCTAAAAGGATATTTCTAATCACATATATTATGTTATGTTAGTATTTAATTTGTAGTATTAATAAAAAAAGTTAATTATTTATTATTTTTTAGTATTTAAAATAAAATTTACTTTGAATTTTAATATTTTCACTTTACATATATTATATTGTAGTGTTTTGTTTTTATATGGATTCGAGTTGGAATCTCTTATGACCTTATTCTACCTTTTACTAGGGCTCAAGGGTATATTAATTTCAATTTAAAAATTTGAAATCTCTCAACATCTAATACTACTTATAATTAAAATATTTAAACTTTATAAATTATTATGAAGTTATATATATATATATATATATATATATATATATATAAGAGAGAGATATATATATATATATATATATATATATATATATATTTAAACTTTATAAATTATTTATAAACTTTATTTCAACTTTATATATATACCCGCATTCTTTTATTAAGTTTTTAGTTTCTCAAAAAACAAATTTATTCTATAATAAAATTTTATTTTGGGACAATTAATATAAAAATAAATAAATTTGTAATAAACAAGATGCATACATCTCATACTTTAGTTTGGAATTAGCATATCCTACCTATAAAGCATATGAGAAAGAATATGCGTAATGTATCACCCTTAATCACGTCTTGTTTAGTTAAATATATGATAAGACAGGTGACGAGATAACTTCTTTTTTTTTTTGGACATCGTGAGGAGATAACTTTTTATATCTCTCATCATCAACCCAAAATAGAAAATATGATACAATATTCCTCTTTCTTTTCTTATGCTATATCTAGTTAGCTAAATACATTCATATTTTATTTAAAGAAAAAATAATATTATTAATTCAAACTTGTAATCGATAAATCAAAGATATAAATGGTTAAAAATCATACATGATGAAATAATATATAAGTTAATAATATAATAAATCGACATAAAGCTTACAAATTTTATAATATAGTGACTCTAATATCTTAGACTCAAGTTATTGTATCTGCTTGATCGTAATTTGATATCTTGGGCGTCGGATCCGTTTTGTATGCAGATCATTTCACCATAGATTAATTATAAAGCGTCGCGGCCCAGGCGGCCGACGGCGTCGTCGTAACATGCGTGACAAAACCAGCGTAATAAAACGATGATAACATAAAAAAACAAGATAACACCTAAATATTAGTAAAATGAATTACTTAATTAAGTAAGAAAATGAAAGAAAAAGATACAGATGGATGGTCGCAGGGTAAAAAAATCACTCTTCTTTACTTAAGAAAAATATGCTACAAAAGAACAAAATGTAAGCAAAAATAAAAGAGGGCAGCTAGGAAGATGAAAGAAAAAGTCTTATTTTATTATTTAAAAGTAAATGATAAAAAGACATTTATGTAAATTATTACATGCTTGGCTTAATTGGACTCCCGATAAAGGGGAGGGCGTCTGTAAAGGAGAGAGTTAGGTTCGAGTCTGATAGGGATCTTTGTTATATTGTAATAAAATGTTTAATTATAAAAAAACATTGTGTTATCGAAAAAGTACTTTATTATAATATATTAAACTAGACCCTACCAACTACGCAGTGGGCATGTAGTTTTAATTTTTTGTGGACTCAAAATGCTCATATTCAAATGGAACAGATAAATCAACATAAATATTGTAAATTTATTTGCTCCTTGTCTATATTTCGGCTTATTTCTATCAATATTTTCCAAAACTTATTTGTAATTTCAGTTTCAAACTTTATAATATCTATAAAAGAAAACTTAATTTTCAAATCATGAGTTTATGTACAAATACATTTCTTACCTATTAATATGATGTTTGATTTATTTTCATATAGATAATAGGTAGAAATTAATTAAGTAGCAACTATAAATATCTGAATCTTAAGTTAACTTTTAATTATTAGCCCTTAATGACCTATTAAAGTTGTTAACTTTACTACTTTAAGTTATTGAATGACATCTTTTAAAAAAAAAAAAATTATTGAAAGACATATTTACCACATTAGTTGTTATTAATGTTAATTATTAAAATTTTAACTAATATTTTTTGTATTAATCTTAAATAATGAATTTGTTATTTAACATATTTATTTAAAATGTTTATATTGATACTATTTGCGGGAAAAAACCGGTCATAGATTTGAAGGGGAAACAATTGGGTGCCAAAGGGGATTACATATAAGTTAACTATTTTGATTTCACATTTAAGCCATATTTAGATTTAAATTGTGATATTAAATTACCTGATCAAATGTAATCAATTTGCACTAGATAATTTTAATTAAGTTTTATATCATTGTAAGTTATTAAGTTAATTTACTAAACTCTAATTTAAGAACCCCACCTTTCTTGTATTTAGATGTATTACATGTATTTTATTTGTTACTATTTTACAATTCTATAAAGTATTTTGATCACACATCTTGAGGTGCTTTTTTTTTTTCGCCTAATGTTAATCCATCTGAAATCAAGAGGTATTTGGAAAAACTTAATTATTTAATATCTAAATTATTTTAAGTTAAAACATACTTAAGTTGTTGACTTAAAATTTATTATTTAATTTTTACTTTAAACAATAAAATTATTTAATAAAATCAACTTAAAACTTGCTTTAAATAATCGAATTAACATATTTTCAATCTTGAATTCTACCTACTAGCAAAAAGTTGAGTAAATGGTATTGATGTAATAAAATAGATCATTAAGTAATGAAAACTAATGAAAGTAAGAAAGAGTAAAATTAAAATGTGAGCTTAAAAAATAGAATTAGTTTTAATATTATAGTTTTTATATAATATATTTAAGTTACTAACATAAAAGTTTATTACATAATTTTTACTTTAAATATTAAGATTATTTAATAAAATTACCTTAAAACTTATTTTACATCATCAAGTAACTTATTTCTGATAATAAAATTATACCTAGAGCAAAAAAGAATGAGTTAATTAAGGAATAGTAAACGAGATTGTGAAAATAATGAAGACAAATGAAAGTAGAAGGTAGGTGAAACTGTGAGCTTAAAAAATAAATCATTCTATAATTATATAATTAATTTAATAATTTTTATATATGGTTCAAGATAATGTAAAAAGAAGAAAAAGATGAAGAAAAATCCTTTTCATATCATGGAGTGATGGGAGAAACGAATTTGATTGGATCCTAAATTTACTTTTAAAACAAAAAAATAAGAAATTGTATTAATAACCCTTCACTTGTAGTTTTTCTTTTTACTAATATTTACTTTTGCATATTAGATTATAATATTATATTATTACAAGGAGTAGGTACCGAGTTCTTTATCCTTACAAATATGTTTTTATTGAGATTCGAATCTGGACCATTCCACTTGATTAAACAGCTAGCTTATCTTAAATGAAGTCTTATTAACTCTCTTACGAGAAATAATTTAAACTTATAATATTTTGCTTGAAAAGGAAAAAGAAATTCACAAAAACATTTTGGTCAATTGGCTGATTCTAAAAGCATTCCTTCAATATCTTATACCAGTGAAATTGGTGGATGAGTGATTAAATGGACAAAGAGCATATGCCAAGCCAAACAGTCAAACACACACATAGAAAAAAAAGAAAAAGAAATGATATATAACTAAATATAAGTTGGAACTTGATTCTTAAAAAAGAAAAGAACGTGTGGAGCACATGGTGTATGTGTGATGGGGACAACAGTACTGAGGTTTCTACATCTGACTTATAAAATAAATACTATAATTTAATATTTAAGTAATGTGGGGGTTGTGTGAAAACCAGCTGGGCAACAACCCTTGGTTTTGGTTAAAGGGTCGTGTCTGCATAACATCGACGCCTTATCCAACTTCTCTTCTATAAATAAAAATATTGAATGGTTTTGTTTTTTTAAATATATTGTACCTAATTTTGTAATATTCTATTTTCAAGGAAGCTCCAATTTGATCATTTTTTATGCTATATTCAATTTTTTAGCCATTGAATCAGACCTTATTAGTAATGATTTTATTTTTTAAAATTTATGTTGTTCATTTAAATTTTATTTTCAAGTTTCAAGAGGCATTTTTAATGAAGAAAAAAGGACAAAATGTTTTCTTTGTATTACGAGTTTTGAGATGTGTTTTATTCAAAGTTTTTTTGTTCTATGAAAAGTTATATGATGGAGTCGTTTTTTTACCATTTGAATTTTGAAAATAAGGATTCGTACCAATCTTGAAAATTATGTCCATACTTGCACTGTATCAGAATATGGTATAAAATTTTTTCCTTTATACAATGTGGAATTTAACAATTAGATTGATGCATATTTCCCTCTCTTATTTTATTAATTTCTTTTATATTTCTTAATTATATTATTATTATTGCTATTATTTAAAAATATAATGGCTCCTTTTTTTTTTTAAAGAGATTAATTTATTGATTCAATATAATTAATAAAAACGCATAATCAAAAGTTCTCAAATCTTTAAAGGATCACGTAACATTCGAATCAATAAGTAAAAGTCGGCTCAAAGACTATTGTCAGCGCCGGCCGATTAGAGCATGACCGTCATTTCGCACCTTAAATCTAAAAACTCGAAGCGCAAAACGACACAAAATTTCATCTCTTTATTGTGACTGAACTAATTCCAATTATCAAGAACCTGTTTAGAGCAAAAGCGCAATATTATACTATCTCCAAATCTCAAATTCATACTAACAAAAATTTTCCAAATCAACATCCAAGTATGAACTAACATAAGAGTCCAAAATAAAATCCATGTTCTTGCAAAATAAACACTTAAACTAAATAGTCTAAATAAAATTAAATTCATCCATTAAACAAGTCTAAAGATAACTAAAGGTCAAATTCTAAAATACAGTCCTCAACCTATCTGTCACTCCTCATCAGAACTAGGAGTACCTGAAAAGATGATCGACAACGGGGATGAGTTTGAAGCTCAATAAGGTAAGTTAATACAATTATGGATCAAATATCTCAGTTTGCTTGCAAAAATGAGATATCATATTTAAGAATATTCAATCTTTAGATAACAAGTTCATTTTAAATCTAAACATTTCATATTAAAATCAAACATTCAAATCAAAGGTTTTTATTTCTCTGGCAACAAATGGCCTTGATCCATGCGGAGACTTTCAAATGGGTAAAGTAACACTTAACGCGATTTAGTTTAAGATGGCGAAACTCAGCAACTACTTAGTATTAATGCTTTACTCCTTGAAACTCTTAAAGGATGAGGTTCAAATTATTTACATTCCCCACCAAGTAATGAAAAGGTTAATAATTATATCCTGTTGATAATACTGAACTAACCAGAGTAAAAAATATACTTAAAGTTATATTCACATAACAAAATATCTCATTAAGGTATACCATAAACAAAACATAGAATCCAACATGTTTTTATTTATTTATTTTTATTTTTTATTTTAAACATATTCAATCCATATTTCCAACAAATGGTAATGCAAACATTTTCAAATTGTACAAGAAAAAACATTAAAACAACTACATTTAACATTCCCTTACCTCAAAGGAAAATCAAGATCCTGAATGCTAATTCTGAAAAATCAATTAACCACCTATTCACCTAAAACCAATAATTAAAGAATTTATTAACAAACAAGCCATTTTTTTCAAGATTATTTTATATATTAATTATTTTCTAAGAATTTATCTCTCAAATAATTATTTTACTTCTAAAACTATATTTTATTTTATTTTTTTACTACATACCCTTGTCACAAAAGACAAACTACCTTTTGATCCCCTTTTTTTTTTCAAATCCATTTATATTCACACAAAACACCATACGATTTTTTTTTCTATTTTTTTGATTTTCAATTTCAAGTTACGGTTACTATTTTTTTTTTAATTTCTCAAGGTAAGTGGTCTCCTACTCTCTTCCTATACACATATTTATTTATTTATTTTTTTTATTTTTCTCATCTCCATTCTCAAGGTAATTCTGCACAATTCCATTAACTATATTTGTTTTTTAAAAGAAAAATAATCTAAATATAATAAAACCTAAAAATATTTCATGATCTATGATGAAAAAGAAATCTAGGAATTTTCTGAGGCGTTTACCTTTCAAATTGCTTCTCTACCTAGATCTAACGTTTAGGTCTTCTTGAAATATTCTACAGTCAGAACTCAAAGCTTCATTAGGAAAAGAAACGAAATCATCTATAGCGATTACTACCCGCAATGTCATTTATCGAATGAGATTCGGGAAGAAAAGACTCACCTTGGCGACCTTTCAGCCCTAAGGTGTGGAAATTCTATGGTTTGACAATTCTACGTGAGAGAAACTAAAATAAGAGTTTTATTATTATTTCCTATTTATGTGTAAGCTACAAAAGAAATTACTAATTTTCCATTTATTAGAAAAATATAAATATTTAATTTTTTTTTTCACTAGGTGTTACATCCTACCCACCTTAATAGAAGTTTAGTTCTCTAAACTTAACATACTCGAGTCTCGAAATAGATGGAAATGCTTTTCCCTCATCTCTTCTTCTAATTCCCATGTAGTCTCTCGGATATCATGATTGCTCCACTAGACCTTTACAAACTTGACTATTGTACGTGTGACGCTCCAAATCCCGAGGTGTCAGTTGACCGCGTCAACTGCGGAATACATGTCTCATCATGAGACCTATACATGAGTAAAATGGCCATGGCCCATACATCCATGCTTAAAAAATACATCAACTATATTACCCTTAGTTCGGGTTAATACCATCAATCTTAATACAAGCGTATGTTAAAATTTAAAATTCTAGTACATGTTATACAAAAGTATTTACCAAAGCCACATGGAAACTTTCTTCTCAGCGGTCTCTATTGGCGCCGTCCTCCCGAATGCTCTCCTGTACCTGAAATAATGATCCCTCGACAAGGTGACAATGCTCGGTAAGTGATAATTCTACGTGAGTTCTCACAAAACAGTGCACATGTAATGGCAGCAAACACATTCAAGCAAATGCATGATCTACCCAGATGTCCATGCCCCAATCCCATGTCTCGAGTCCTCACCGACTCCTCACACATGCCTATTCAAATGTGAGAAAATCACATTTCAAAACAAAGGTTTTGTTCTCGAAAACGCCTGCGGAAGTTTCGGTAAAATCTATTGGACAACCCTCTGAGGCGAATTTGTTGGATAACTCTCCGAAAAAATTCATGGGCCCCTCCGACTTGAATTGTTGGACAATCTCCCAACACAATTTTCCGAAAAATCTTCCGTTGAAATTCCTTTCACAACCATTTTCTTTTTTATTTTCTTTCATGTCATGCACTCACACCTATTATTCTAGGGTGTCCCGGTGCATATGGAATGCATTATGCCATTTTCAAACAATTGATGCTAATATATTTTACATGCATATATTAACAAAAAATTAATTCATACATGTATTTATTCAATTCATATATGTATCAAATTAACTTTCGCGTAAATTTAATAAACCAAATTCAAGCAATTCACTTTGAATCACGAACAACACAAAAATCACACACAAATCACGTAAGCGGTAAAACCTAGGCTTCGGCAGCATTTCCTGGCCACAATAGAATTTTATTCACTTTCGGTTCAAATGTTGTCGCGAAAACACGGCCATCAGGCCTTAACAAATCCCCATCCATTAAAATGGCTCTTAGCCAAAGAATAAACCAAGTAGGAGAAGACCCCTACCTCTTGGAGTTGTCGAAACTCCACAAAATCGGTGTTCACGCGTAGCCCTTGTAGCGTAGATCAACTTTGCTTCTTGGCCCAACGAGAACCGACGGTCCGAAATCCAGGAAATCTAGAGAGAAGTTGCACTCTCTCTAGCAGTTCTCCCCCTTCCTTTGCATGTTTCAACCAAAAATGGGAGAAGATGAAGTTTTATTTTTAATCTTTTCACTTAATTCCATCCTTGTCCCTTTAATTTGACTTAAAGGGTCTTTTTGACACATGGCTCAATCTAAGCCATTTTATTCCCTATCCTCTCCTTGTCATGCAACATGTGTCACATGAGTACATGTAGTAGGTGAGCTTTTGTGCATCACGTGTCTCTCTAAGCTATCATCTGACACTCGACACTAGGTGCATGAAAAAGTGAAATTAAAACAATCACCGGGTCGGTGAGGGTGACGTGAAGTAACTAGATTTGTGAGCGATTCAATAGTGAAGTCCGTTTCGTCATCCGAGATCTAAAAAATTTTCAAATTTTGACTGAAATTACCATTTTACCATTTTTCATAAAATTAGAATTTTCTCGGGTTTTACAGTACGTCGTAACACCTTATCTATCACATCTACAATTTGAATGGGTACGCATACCAGGATTCTGATCATAGATCGATGAAGTGATGATTATTATTCACTCTAATTATATCTAATATTTTCGGTGTGTTTGGGATCTCGTTACCTAATGGTGGTGTTTTTGCTTCATATATAATATTTAGTTTTATCTTTGGTCTTTTAGGTAAAATGGTGCAGTTGGAGAAAAGTGGAGACTTGAAGATGGAGGAATGCAGAATCTGACTCCAATGTCATGACGTTGAGGTTTAGCGCTTGACGTCACTTGGAGCTGTTTGCCAAAATTTTTAGAATAAAAGAGAATACCACAAATGAGATAGAGGGGGACGGTGTACGGACGTGAAGAGGAGAGAAGGCGAAGATCCAAATCAGAATAGAGTTCCTTTGTTTGATTTACTCTTTCCTGTCTTTCTTATTATAATCTATATGGATCCTCGAAACATGATGTATTATTTATCGATTATGACCCTAATGCATTAGGCTAGGGTTTTGATGTAACCTAATCTTGGATTGATGGATTAGCATTAATTTATATTAGTTTATTTCTTGCAATTATTGAATGTCTTATCTCTATATAAATTCATACTTATGGCCCAGTAAACATAGGTATGCTCGGGCTAGGGTTTTGAGATCGAGAGATGATAAACCCTAGGGACATGAATAAGATATCGTATAATCAATCAAAGAGTGGAGATACCATGGTTTTATACTTGGTAACAAGGGTTTGCTCGTAATGCATTCGATAGTCTTAGGGTTTGAGGCAGAGATGCAATACAACCCGCTATTAGGATAGATGCTCAATGCTCGAGAGAGATTGATGTATATAAAAGATCAACTCGCCATCAATAAATGCAAGTGATATAACTGAGTTGCAGTTTTCTAAATATCCATAAGTTGTGATTGGGTGAAGTCAAAACCCTAGATATTTAATTAATTGGTAAAAATACACCTTAGTTGTCTTAAGTAAATTACTTAGAGAATCTATAGCTTGAAGTTGATAGATCAAAATAATATTAGGGTGAATTAGTTCGGTAGTTGACACCAAAACTCCTTGTGGGACTGTAACGCTCTTTTACCTTTTAAAGATCTGTTCATTTAAACACATTTCATATACCCATTTCTAATATGAATAATTAATATTCATTTAAAACATAATTATTTATGGGTATATGATATCGAAGACCTAATCACATTCTTTGACATAAAAAGAATATATATATAAATTCCTTAATTCAAATAGGGCCCATAACTGTTCTTGAATAACACATTTATACAAATTGGCATTTAATGCCTTTTCAAATACATTTACAAAATGATATTCTTAGAGTTCACCTCTCTTTAAAACACATTTCCATAAATATCCAAAACAAAATGAGTCAAAAATATATTCTTCTCTGTGGTGACTTTTATCATTGAATTCAATGCAAAATAATTACAAAATATCATGAATAGAATGATATGCATGGGGCCAGACATTTACTTATACTCATGTTTCGTGATCTTGATCTGCTACTTTCTACTTGGTACCTGCGTGTTGATAAAAACAACATGCAAAACATTTTCATGCTTAGTGGTTCTATACAATTCTCTCTTTATTTCAGTTTAAATCAAATCATGCAATGTTTATAAAACAATGCTTTTGTCCATTTTCAATATTAATCTATTACAATATATATATATATATATATATATATATATATATATATATATATATATATATATATATATATATATATATATATATATATTCATTTAATTTATATCTGTAATTACAATTCATTGGTCATTTCAAGTTATGCATTTTCATATGCACTAAATCATTCAAATCACAAATCATGCACTTTTCAATCTCATTATCATTTTTGCCCTTATAGAATTTAACCTATGTTTTTAGTGCATAGGATAACAAATCACTGACACGGTCTTGCTGGGCTGTAGGCCGGTATATATATATATACTCGGTTGGTGTACACTACCGATACTGTCCCACTGGGCTATGGATCGGTATGCCACAATACTATGTTTGTTCGACTCTTATTGGTATAGCAATTTATCCTTAACTCGAATTCTAACGGTTAACATTCTTTTCAAGGCATTAAAATCATTCAATACAATTTACAATAGTATACATATACATTTGTATGCAAATATAACATTTTCACATTCATGCAATTTTCTTATACAAATTTGTTTCACAAGCAATTGTCTCAAATCACTTAAAACAAATCATTTCAAACACAAATCAATTTGCACTTTCTTATCAATCATTTCCAAAATTCAAATCATTTCATAATTATTTAAATATTTTAGAAATAGAGAGAGAGTTTGAGAACAAACCAAAAATTGTCGCTTTGATTCCAATCTTCGGAATCTCGACTTCAATGTGGGTTTTCCCTCGTTAGCCCCTATTCAAATACAAATGACAATCACATATTAGCTTGCTATTCTAGAGTTTTGGTTAGGGTTGATGTCTACCCAATACTCCTTCACTTGAAAAATTTTCTGGGGACACATGAGCCATATTTTGCTCATGCTTCCTTCAAGAAAATTATAGCTCTACGAGCCTATTTTTAGTAGGAATTGGAATCATCTCATTTGGATCACCCAAACTAAAGTTACGACATTTTAATTCCAAACTGGTTGGTATGCCCAGCTCACTCGGTTACCTATTGTTATTCTCAATTTCAGGGGTCTTAACTCCATAAATTGGTAATGGTTCCTTCAACTCATTTGAAGCTATGGTTATAAGGTTCTTCTTCAATTGGAATCATCCAATTTGGATCACCAAAATTCACGTTATTGCATTTTACATCCGCATTCACCACCTTGCTGCTGCACCACTGTTTGCCACATACCCACTAAAGATTTATATGAATCCTTTAGGTAAAATTTGCATACACTTCCTTCAAGTAAATTATTCCCCTAAAAGTCTATTTTACTCAGAATTTTGAATCACTCAATTTGGATGAGTGAAACTTAACTTATGTCCAAAACACCATAACAACACCCAAAACAGAGCATACCCGTGAGCTACCTGAACTCACTTTTAAGCTCATATTCAGGAGCTTTAGAGCTACAATTTGCTCCTTGTCCCTTCTATACATTTGTATCCCTATCTCTTATGGTTCTTTAGCAATTAGAATCACTTTATTTGGATGATTATAACTTAACCTATAGCCAAAACAAGAACAGAGGTTTTGATAACTTTTTGACAGCATTTCCTTTGAAAACCCAATGTTCTCCTTTTTACAATCATTCCTCATAACCAATCCAAACCAATCAAAACAATGCAAAACAACCTCAAATTGAACTAAAACCATCCAAGAACACTTTTATACCACATTTGGGGTTTTATTTAACCCAAACACAAGTAGAAATGGGGTTAGGGTTTGGTTTTTCATACCTTAAATCTTGATTCTTTTTCCTTTCTTCTTCCTCCTTCTTTCGATCAACTTCGTCTTGATTACAAGGAGAAGAATCACAAATCCCTCTCCCATTCTCCCAACCAGATGTGCCCTAGCCTTTCTCCCTCTTTCCCCTTTTTGCTAATGTGAGAAATGGCATTTTACAAGACCATATTTAGTCTTAAGTCTTAATTTTTCATAAGGCCTTGTTTGGCCTTCTCATTAAATCCACTTTTCTCATTTTTGCCATTTTAACACTTCATTTCACTTTCATTTCACTTTCATTTTCATTTCATTTCACTTCATTTACATTTTGGCAATTACATTCTTCATTTATGACTCTTAGGTCTCCATTTGACATTTTTACCAAATTTATTTGGCTTCCTATAAATTTTTCGGGTTGTATATTTTTTTTGTTCTTAGGATTTAAATTCCGAAAAAATTTCATTTACTTTATTTTATACTCTAAACATGTTCTAAAACTGTTAGGATATTTTTAGGGTGTTACAGGGACTACCTTGACTTATCACTAGACTACTTAAACTTGATGCGTGCACTTGCGTGAACGGGTGGATTTATATAATAGTTTAGAGGCCCGTCCGCTACGCCGCGTGAGTTGGGCACAAGTGTCAATATTGACAATAGTTTACTTAGATATTACTTCTTAGACAATTTTTTTTTATTTATTTATTATTATTATCTATTTTTTTTTGTTTTTACTTTAAATTTTATCTGACTAAGAACTCTACTGGTGTACGTTGTGGTGTTTCAAGGAGTTTCAGCACTTGTATGCATAGACAAGGTAGAGGGGAATTAGTGCCCTTTGATCCTGAAATTGACCAACAATCGCATCGAAGAGGGAGAAGAGTGTTAGCCGCGCATAATCGCTATCTTGCTAACATGGTAAAGAATTTACAACAGAACCCGAATCTGAGGGATGAGAATTGTAACACCTCAAATTATACCCTAGTTGACATGTGTAGGGTATAATGGAAGTCAAATTAGTATTTTTCAAAAATTTAATAGTTAAGTGTGAAAAAGGAAATAACCGAAATTATTAAAGAGTCAAGGGTAAATTGGTAAATTGCCAATTAAGGACCCAAAAGACATAAAACAAGAAGATTATATGCCATTGTAGAATTGTGATAAGTTGATTATCAAATTTAATGAAGTATGAGGACTGAAGTGCAAGGGCCAAAAACTTAAGTCAAAAGGAGGCATGAGACAAGAACTTGTCTCTAGAATTTGTTCTCCATTTTGTCTTTGGGAGCTAGGGCATCTGGTTGTGTGGGAAGGAGACCAAATTGGTTTTCTCAATCCATTGTTCTTGGCTCTCTTAGTTCAAGGAAAGAGGAGGAAAGGAAAGGAAAGGAAAGGAAAGGAAGAAGGAAGAGAAAGAAAGCTCGGTTTGGAAGTTTTAAGACATCTAGGAAAACATCCTAACTCTCCCATTATTTGTGTGTTTTTTTTTTTTTTTTTTGAGTTGGGTTTGAGGTTGTCTTGGATCTTGTTTTGGTTTGGGTTGGAATTTTCCGGTGATAAGGATCAAAAATGTGTAAAGAGACATATAGGTATTTTAGGGGAAGTGCTATCCAAATTTCCCTAAAACTTATGTTTTTGTTTTGGTAATAACTTGGCCTAAAGACCTTAAATTTGGATGATTCTAGTTGGAGATGAAACCTAAGAAAAAGCGCTACAAATGTCTAGAAGAGACTGAGATTTAAATCCTGCTCTAAAAACCCTGAAAAAGAGTTTTACAGTAAGATAGGGATTCTGTCCTTTCTAATGGAGTAGTTCAAGTTGTTTGCACCATATATTGGGCCATACTAATTCAAATGCAAAGGAGTCAAAATCCTACTGAAACTAGACACCTAGGAAAGTAACTTTTATGAAGTAAGGTCACATTATGTCTCTATTTTTCCCATAAATGGCTCTAATTGAGAATACATATCATTCTTGGAAACCGTTAGGAACAAATTTGGAATGTTTTGGCCATATCTCCTAACTTAAAGGTCCAAATGACCTGATCTATAAATCTTTGGAAACTTAAGACATAGGTGAACATTTTGTTAGAAGATCACTTTGTCTAAAAACCTTGTTTACTGGGTCAAAATAGTAGTTGGAAATGGACTTGGGATGTGTTAGTTAATATTCCAGAGTCGTGACGCTTGGGTGACATCGTGATGCTAGATTCATTAGAAGCCGTTAGATAGATTGAAAATGCTTTGAAACACATATAATTATATGCCTACTTAATACAGGATAGTGAATAAATCCGTGCTAATTAGAACGTTTGTTCCGTGCTATTTAGCACATGTATTCAATGCTATTCAACACTCCTGTTCTGCTGGTACCATTAAGTGGGTTCCATTCACGGCCACTTCCTTTTCTGTACCGTACTATTCCTTCGAGTACCTATTGTATTGCGTCCCTCTTATTCATTGTTACTGGTATATGCAGGCAAACATTTATATGATGTGTATCTGAATAATAAACAATATGAACATGAAAGTAATCAACTCAGATGCTAAGGCATAACTCCATTATGTACTGTAGTATACCTATGGATACTTTCTGTTATGACATTTATGTTATGAACTTTTACGGGAGAGATGAATAATATGATATGTGAAATAATTATATGTATGCACATATACTGGAATTGAGGATCACTGTAAGCGGTCATATATATAGGTTATTTTGTTTTCCCACTAAGTTATATGGTTAGCAGGGGTGTTTCATCTGTGTAGGTTCCGAAGAAGTCGCCAAGGACATCCGACACTCGTCAAGGCCAACTCAACAGTAGGAGTCTTCCTTATGTGGGTCCTCTACTCCATATTCTCTTTTATAATAGAAATGTAAATGTAATATTTGATGTAGTGAAACTTGTAAGAATATAAGTAGTTAGAGACAAGCATATATGTACTGAATATGTTAATCACCACCGGTAGGTAACTCCACAAGGCTATGGCTCAGAAGTCCGGAATTTTTATAATTTCCGCCTTTTAAACAAGTTTATATCAGTTATGAATCTATGCTTGAAATGGTCTCAAATAATGTCAGAAAATTAGGTTAACAAGTCTTAGCTCTGTATGGTGTCCTCACTTGCCGCAATCAAGGGAAGGAGTGCTACAAGAATGGATTGCCAAGAGGAGATGGAAATAGAGGAAATAATAATGCTGCGGTCGGCTGGGTTCAACCCGATGATCCGATATGTTATTGATGAATTTATTGGCTTCACCTACAAATATACAATAATGATGCGCTGCACTTCCAATTCAAGCGAATAATTTTGAACTGAAGGCTGTGACACTACAACTACTCTTGGGTATTCGGTTTCATGGGTTACCAAGAGAAGATCCCAACACTCATTTGACAAGCTTCTTAGAAGTATGCGACAATGTGAAGTATAATAGGGTAACAAAGGAGGCCATATTCAAATTATTTCTGCTATCTTTGAGCTATAAAGCCAAGCAGTGGCTAACTTTTGAACCACCTGATTCCATCATAAGTTGGGCAGATTTGGTCCATAAATTTTTGACAAAAGATTGCCCCCTTGATAAGACTGCACAAATGAGGATAGAGATCAACAGCTATGTCTAAAAGGACAACGAGAGCTTAACTAAAATGTGGGACAGATACAAGGAATTACTAAGGAAGTGTCCCCATCATGGGTTGACCAAGTGGATGCAGATCTATAATTTCTATACTGGCCTAAATGCCTATACAAGACATATGATTGATACCTCAATTGGAGGTATTTTCTTGAAAAGGATGACACAATAGACTTTCGACTTGTTGGATGGAATAGCGACAAACAGTTATCAATGGTCATAAGCAATAATGGTAAAAGGGAATGGAAACAATGGACAAAGCACTGATGTGTTCACTAATTTAGTAGCACAAGTTTCATTGCTCACTAAGTAGTTACAGAATCAACAAGCCTCAGCCCATGTCATCCAGACTAGCTCAGTGGTATGTGAAATTTGCAATGGACCGCACAAGACAATGGAATGCTAATCAGGACATATGACACTGGAACATGCCCAGTACATATCTAGGTACAATCAGCAGCAGTAGCAATAGAACCGGTATGTAGGCAACACTTCGTGGTTAGGCCTGAGAAATAATCGTAACTTTCCTCGAAGAATATCAAAACTTAATACACCAACGAGCAATAATAAGCCAAAGCAGAAGAAGGTAAACTTGGAGGAAGCCTTAACTCATATGATGACATCTCATACTGCTTTTATGAATGAGACGAAGGCCAATTTCCAAAACTAAGCTCAGCAGCTACAAAACTAATCAACCCAATTACAGAATCAAGGAACCCAACTCAGAAACCTAGAAGTACAAACCACAATGTTGTCTGAAAGGCCTCAAGGTTCATTACCAAGCACTTCAGAGGTAAATCCATGGAGAGATGGTATAGAACACTACAAAGAAATTGTGACACCCCAAATCCAGGGTTTTTTTTTTTTTTTTTTTGTCACTGTCCAAGTTTGTTGTGATAGAGAATTCTCTGTCGCGATAGAATTCCCCTGTTGCGCACGTGCCTCTATTGTGCGCACTTGGCCTCCTCTGTCGCGACACAACACGATGTCACACTGTCGTGCGTACTAGCCTTTGCACGCCTAGCTCTTTTGTGTGTGGCAGAGCTTTCCGTCATGGCCAGCTCTATCGTGACATAAAAATCCCCTGTCATGACAGAAATTCTCCTTTCCCTGACCAACTCTTTTACGACATAAAAATACTTAGTTGCTACATAAAGCCTCTCCACTAATGCCAACTCTATCACGGCATAAAAACATTATGTCACAACAGAAAACTCCTGGCCTGGCCAAACTCTGTCGTGACATAAAACCCTTATGTCGCGACAAGAAGTCTCCTATTCCTGGTCGACTGGGTCGTGACATACAATACTTTGTCGCAACACCACTCTATGAAATCCTATCGCGACATAAAATATTCCTATCACGACATAAAATTCCTTTGCCTTAGCCAAGCTCTGTCACGACACAAACTGCTTTGTTGCAACATAAGGCCCCTTGGTCTTGGCCACACCCTGTCCCAACATAAAATACTTTGTCGCAATGTGAAACCCTTTTTGTCTTGGCCAAAGTCTGTCGCGACCTAAAATACACCGGCTACCGACAAGAAACCTTATAGCCTCGCCGTAACTCGTCCTAACATAAAATATTATGTCGCTATAGACATAAAAATACCATGTCGTGGACAAGAACAACCCTCGGGTTCACCCAAACTCGATCGCGACATAAAAATACTCGTCAGCGACATGAAATTCCTTGCCCAAGGCCAAATGTCACGATTAATTCCAACCTCTTTGTCTTGGCCATCTCGCAGATAAGAAAAACCTCTGGCCGCATTAATCGCCACGACGAGAATTGGGAACCCGTCAGCGAACAAAAGAAAGCCATGTTGCAACAGTTTTATTGCTTAAAATCTGAGAACCATGTCAGAACACGTACTTTTTGTTATGACACAGAATTCCCATCGCGACGTGCTAACTGCATAGAACTCTATCGCGACTGGGGAATTCCCTGTCGACCCAAACATGCAAGAGTCTCTTTTAAGCCTTCCATCTCCACAACCTTTTTTTTTTCTTTCTAAACACCCTAAATTCGATATACAATAACCTTTTTATTACAAAGGCAACATGAAACCTGGAAAAGCCTTGCCAAACTGTATTAATCATACAAAATGAGTTTGATTACAACTCTTTTCTCCTACATGGATAGAAACTAAGTTTTCTGCCTAGAATTTTACAAAATACACAACAAAGCCAAATCTGGCCTTCTTCACCACTAAGGTCTCAACTGAGTTCCATTTCCTAGTGTACCTCAAAGACTGGCATTTTCAATGACGGTGAGCAATGCCTATCTGAGAACCATGTCGTAACACAGGAATTTTTGTCGCGACACAGGAATTCCTATCGCGACAAGAACCAGACAAGAACTCTGTCGCGACTAGGAATTCCCTGTCGCGACCCAAACATGCAGTAGCCTCTTTTTAAGCCTTTCCTACATCTCCAACCCTTTTTTTTTTCTTTCTAAACACCCTAAATTCGATATACAATAACCTTTTTATTACAAAGGCAACATGAAACCTGGAAAAGAATTGCCAAATCAGATTAATCATACAAAAATGAGTTTGATTACAACTCTTTTCTCCTACATGGATAGAAACTGAGTTTTCTGCCTAGAATTTTACAAAATACACAACAAAGCCAAATCTGGCCTTCTTCACCACTAAGGTCTCAACTGAGTTCCATTTCCTAGTGTACCTCCAGTACCTGAAAATATTTTCCTACGACGGGGTGAGCAATGCCTAGTAGAAGAATTCTCCTACAAGGGCTACTCCCCACCTAAGTGCACATGCAATGGTAAACACACACACATTCAAGTAAAAATATGCACATTCCTACTCAAATGTCTACGTGCCATGGATGAGAATGTGACTCACCTTATCCTATGTCCCGAGTCCTCATCGACTCCCTCACACATGCAAATGCCAAGTGTGAAAACCTGTCATTGATGTTTCACCCAATGATCATTTTCTTCAAAAAAAAACCTTTTTGTTTTTAAAACTCATAACCCGTTGGACATGTGACGCCCCAAAACCCGGGGGTCCTTTGACTACCCGTCAACCTGCGGAAAATCTATTTGTCTCGTATCACGAGACACATACCTGAGTATAAATGCCTCTTAGGCTCATAAACCAACACTCATAAAAACAAATATCACAACTATATTCCAATTATCTCCCAATAATTCAATAGTTGATTACACTTTTATACAAACATATATTAAAATCTAAAATTCTAATACATGTTATATCCAAAAGCATCCAGCCATAAACCGGTTTCTTCAAATCAGCCTCTAAATGAGCCGTCTCTCAAGGCCCCAAGACCAAAAATGCTCTCGACAGGTGAGCTATCGTCAAGAGTGAAATCACCCTAAATGGGTTACTCACCAAGTGCATATGCAATGCCCAAAATAAACACACACCCAAGTAAATACGTTGATCCTACTTGAATATCTACATGATCACCCCATGTCATGAGTCCTCGACCACTCACTCACACTCTGCCTAAGCCATGTATGAGAAATAATCATTTTCAAACAAACCCGTTGTTCTTGAAAATATACTACCGAATTATTCTAAGAAAAGTATGGACTACCCTCCGAGGTGAATTGGTTGGTGAGCTTCCAACAGCCATGGTCCTCATCCGATATGATCTGGCGCCCATCTCCTTAACCCACTCGTGGAATATCATCCTGTGAAATTCCTTTCGCAACCATGTCCGTTTTTACAAAAATCATGTCATGCACTCACACCTACTTCTAGGTTACCCAATGCATATGAGAATGCATTATGCCATTTTCAAAACCATGTATACAATATGTCAATATGCATATTCTCAATCAACTACAATTACACACATGTAATTCAACATTATGGATCAAACAACACCCAAATTAGCTCACTTGAGCAATTCAATTTCATCTCCAATGGCCTATACTCAATTTAATTCCATATAATTGTGTCATTGTGTTAACACATTAAATCACGTCTTAACCTATCTATTTCCACACATACCAAGCCATTCATTTCAACAATTCAAGCACACAACACACGTGGACGCGATTTTCGTCCACCATTGACAGAACCTCGGACCGTTTATCAGCCCCAAAAACAGAGGCATGGGTCGTCCAGTACCACTCCTCCCATCGGCCTTCAGGAACCGACCATACCCATTTCCGGTCTCCTACTCACCAAAGCACAATTTATTTAATAAATCATCACACAACACCCAAAACAGTCCCTAAAACTACTACGGACTGCACAAATGGGTCTCAAAAATTCCAACATTTCGGTTCCAAGATTTGGGACCGATCAAACGGCCACTCACGGCCTCAATCCAACACAAACATCAACAAAGCACTTAACCCAAGAATAAAACAAGTAGGATGAAACCCCTACCTCACGGAGTTTGTCGAAACTCCTTAAATCCGGTGTCCACGCGTTGTCCTCTCCGCGAAGAGCAGCTTAGCTTCTTGTCCCGACGAATTCCAATGGTCTGATCGTCTACAATTCTAGAGAGAAGGAAGACTCTCTCTCACTAAAAATCAAATTTGAGTTTCATCGGATATTTTTTCTTCTTCCCCCACGTTTTCTTTCCTTTTCTCTATTTCATTTTCCATCATTTCTTTTCTCATTGCTCTTTCTTTTTCTTCATTTTCTCCCCATTTTTCTTTCTCTTTGAATTTCTCTCCTCCTTAGAAAGATTGACTGTATGGGGCCAAGAAGAAGTTTCCTCCTCCTTCCTCAAGCCAAATGCGTGGTTTCATTTTCCATTCCTTTTCTTTTATTTCATATCTCTCTTACGACATCATCACCTATATTTCGCTTAATATGAGCCATGGAATCATTTCACATGGCTAATCGTGAGTCACTCCTTCAATGCAAAGGCCATTCTCGGGCGCGCCATGCGCAGATCCCCTAACTCGCTGCATGCTAATATCCGACATCCCACGCCTAAAAACGTGAAATCTTTCAACCAATTCTAATCCAACGAAATTCGACGCGACATAAACTGCAGACGATTTCAATGGAAAAGTCCGTCATTATCCGAGATCCGAAAATTTTTACTTTTTAATTTTAAATTATTTATTTACTCCATTTTTGAGAAAATTGGATTTTCTCAGGGTTTCACAGGACAAACCTCTAATGTTCATTTGATTTAATAAATTCCTGTGTGTTTATACATTTGTGGGCCACGGATTTTCGGGTTTTCACTGCAGGACACCGCATGCATTTCCGACATTTTTGACGGGCTTTCACTGCCGGTGATCATGTCTAACCTCAATAACCTTGGGTCTTTCACCTTAGGGGGGTATCTACCCTAACTTGCTCCGCCCAACACACGTATTTTTCGTTTTCATGCTATGCAACCGCGAAACTCATTTTCTTGGACGTTGTCCCATTACCGAGCTCACCACCCATTCACCAAGAATGGCGAATGACCACAAGCCTGCACACACACCCAATACTATGTGGTGTCCCAGTGCATATGAAATGCATTCCATATCATGCCAATTCATGTTACATGTATGATGAGTGCTACATGCAACATCAATAAATCATGGAAAATCACATTTTCTACATATAATTTAAATCCATCATGTAATCAATGTTAATACATCAAATAAGCATATATTAATATCATTCACAACACAATTTCATTTGTCATTCAAATGAAGCAATGACACACACATAATGATCCTAGATCTCGGATCTAGAAAATAGGGTACAACTCCGTCCCTCACAACTATGAACCGTTCTGGTTCGAACCATTAATTAATTTCATTTTTCGGCTATACACAGCTCTAACCTCCTGATTCTTACCTCATTCCCAAAACAGCAGCTCCGGGAAATAGTATAGACTGATAAATCGGTCTTAAATCACCCATAGTCTGCTTTCGAATCACATGAGCACTACACTTATAGAGTTGTACCAAATGTACCATTGAAACACCCTTTAATCAAGGAATAACTGAAAGTAGGAGAAAACCCCTACCTCTTAGAGTTTGACGAAACGCTCTGATTTTGGTACTCACACGTAGCTCTCATTGCGTGGACCAACTTTAATTCTTGGATCATCGAGCTTCGATCGTCGGAATGCCAGGAAATCCTCTCTTTTTCCTCTATCTCTCACGCACGGCTCTCCCCTGTTTGTTTTTCCTCATTTTCCTTTCCTTTCTTCCTTTTCTCTTTTCTTTATTTTCTCCTTATGATTCTCATCCCACCGAATTGATCAAAGTGCGGAAGCTTCCCCCCACTTTCCTATCTTATCCTCAAAACTTGACACATGGCTCTAAAATAGCCATTCAACCAAGTGCCATGTGCCACTTGCTACACCACATGGCTACCATGCCATGTGTCCATCTCCTAAGGTGCCATGTGGCATCCACATGGTCATGCCATGTGGCACCACTCCATGTGTCACCAGACTTCACATCAAAACGCAAATTCGACTATCTCAAATCCTACGTAAATTCGACATTGGCACTAGATTTACGAGACCTAATTCAACAGTCAGTTCGCTTTCATCATCCGAGCATCTAAAATTCAAGTTTTCAACCCGTACTAGTACGTAAATTATCGCCTTACATTTCTTCGTAAAAATTTCGAATTTTTTTTTCTGGTTTCACATAAATAACTCTGAGAAGTGAAAAGGAAGTAGTTACATCAGGATCCCCACCAGTGATTGCCAAAGAACCAAACAACAGACACCAAGCAGAGATTGATACAACACGTAGATTGGGATCGCCTTTAATCTAAATGGGGCTCGTTGGGAAACAACCAGAGGTAGAGAAAGTGGATGAGCCAGTATCAAGGGATATGACCCCACGAATCCCGTATCCTTAGAGATTGAAGAAGGGTAAGTTAGAGAAGAAAATTGCCAAGTTTCTTGATATCTTCAAGAAACCTAGATATAACATACCCTTCTGGCGGATACACTTAGAACATGCCAAGTTACGTGAAGTTCATGAAAAAGATCTTGGCGAATAAGAAGAAGTTTGGGGAATATGAGACCATTTCGCTTACTAAGGAATGCAGTGCAATCCTCTAAAAGAAGCTCCCACCAAAACTTCAAGATCCGGATAGTTTTTCCATACCATTCTCTATTAGAAACTCGTTATCAAGTAAGTTCTTTGTGACTTGGGAGCAACTATCAACCTGATGCCACTCTCAATGTTTAAAAGGTTGAATTTAGGGGAAGAAAAATCGACTACAATTGTGTTGCAAATGGCTGACCGGTCATACAAACACCCACGAGGCATAATTGAAAATGTCTTAGTATAAGTGGATAAGTTCCTCTTCAAGGTAGATTTTGTCATCTTAGACATGGAAGAAGATGAGATAGTCCGGATCATACTTGGTAGACCTTTCTTAGCTATGGGAAAAGCTCAAATTATCGTTCAAGAGGGTGAGCTAAAATTGAGAATGCAAGGAGATGAGGTCACATTCCATGTATTCCGAGCTATGAATCATCCTGATGACGACCCCAATGATGACATCATGGAATTTTGCAACAAGGAGATCATGCATGGCTACTTGGTAAACTGTAAGGATATGCTCAATGCAATACAGAAAAACACCAATGGAGTTGATGGTGTGGGAGACAATATATTCCATCTGCCATGAGCCATTGGAGCACTATGCAGATTTGTGAGAATTTCAATTTTTTTTTTTTTAAAACCACCATTGAAACATAGCTTGGTCGAGCTAACGACATTAAAAAAAGCGCTACTTAGGAGGCAACACAAGCCTTTTGATAGTTTTCTTTCATTAACTCAATCTTAAACGTTTTTTTTTATAGTGTGTTTGTTATGATTTTGGAAATTTAAGTTTTCTCGTAGTTCATAGACTATAACCTAATCATGTTTTCTCTTTGTTGTGTCTTTAGGTTACGGGGTTGAAGCGACAAAGCAGGGGTAGCTTGAGAAGCCTATTACATGCTTGGAAAAGTGTGGCCCACTTAGAAATTTTTTTTCCAAATTCCATGTTTTGAAGCTCTCTAGAACGTTGCGACGTTGGCTCTCAATGTCGCAACGTCCCAACATCGTGACATTAGTTGAAAAACAAAAATACATGCCTCTGGAACGTTGCAACGTTGTGTTTCAATGTCGCGATGTTGGATTTTAACTTCTTTAGAACGTCGTGACGTTGCCTTGTTTTAAGACCACGAATGGTCATATTTTCGAACACTCATCATTTGCAACCCTAACTCTCTCATGTGCTCTTGCAGATTCATCCATTAACGGTATCCCTAAGGCTCCCTAAATTGATTTCAAGTGCCCTAGATTACTTAAGAACATAATTGGATAAAAAATCACTAAGGGTCTTCCATCCGCCAAAGGTATTTCGGGTTGTTAGAGTTTTTACGGATTTCTAGCATTACAAGGTATTCAACTGAGATTTTGAACTTCTTAAGCTTTGATTTACAGTGAAAAGAGAATAGTGTGGGTGTATTGAGGTTATAAGAGTTTAGATTTTGTATGAGGAACTGTGATTAGCAAAACACCCACCAAGTGTTCGATAAATTGCCTAGGTGAAAAATTGTCACTTGTTTTGCTACTAAAGAGTGTGTTGAGCACATTAGGAGATTGGGTGATTGTTTGGTGTTGATTAGTCATACCTAGAATACCTATCCTTAACCATCTCCTACCTAGAGTAACCATATTATCCAAAAGACAAAAATTGAGCTCAAGAAAGAGCTGAAAAGTGGAAAAATTGTCTCATGATTACGATCATGAGAAGTTTGTGAATGTGGGAGCAGTTGAGAAGTTCGGCCTCATTTCGAAAAATAGATAATTCATTAAGGAAAAAGGTTTCCACCATCCCGAGGACTTCTTTTGCAAAACTATCGCGAGTAAAGGGTGGAGGGCACTTTGCCAACCCCCCACACCGACTACCACAATGGTAGTACGGGAATTCTATGCCAACTTAGTAGCTAGTGTATTGAAAAAGGTCCGGGTAAGTGAGGTGCCAATAGATTTCAGTACGAAATCTATCAATGAGTTTTACAACCTAGAGCCAGTTAATAGTGAAGCTATGATAGGCTACAAGAAAACCCTAACTACCCTGAGGTCCTTAGACTGCTTATCAATGGCCAAGGGGAGTGGAAAGTTAACAATGACGACCATGCCGTGCACTTCGAGGCCGAACATTTGGCCTACATCCCCAAGGTATGGCATCACTTCATCACATCCCGCCTCATTCCCATAACTAATGTGTGTGAATTGACAGCCAAGCGAGCTTTGTTGAATTATGCGATCATTCACACTTATTTGATAGGCTGCTTATAGAGGATGCTATCCATAACAAGATGTGAATGAATCCCTCGGGCCCTTTCTTAATTTATGGATTATGTAAGAAAGCCGGGGTGCCCTTGGAAAGCAACGAGGCTTGGATACACTCGATTAAGGTGATTGTAGTAAAGAAAAATAAGCCGGGTGTACCAAGGCCAGAAGAGGTTTTTGATTCCGGGAATGAACCTTCGGACGAGGAAGAGCTTTGGGCTTACCAAACTAGGTTTGGAATGAGAGAGGATAAAAAAGAGAAGTAGGCCAGTCGTCTACCCAACCTCCACCTCCACCACCTACATCTCATGAGGAGGATGATTCCAGTCCTTCTCAACCCATCGAGGATCAAGTTCACGACCTCACCATGAGGTTCAATACATTTTGGGATGAACAAGAGCATCACGTCTCGATGAGCCAGGAAATGGAGGAGCTAAGGGGGCAAATGAACACAGTGTTAAGCAACCAGGAATTCATCAAGCAATAGCTCGCTTAGATCCTCACGTATCACATGCCACCACCACCACCGCAGGGATCCATGAGATCACTAGGGGAGTATTCTGCACCCTCTTTTTACACTTTATGCTATTGCGGACAATGTCCACTTCTAATTGGGGGGTGTGGGTGATTGGTTTAGTGTCTTGTGTGAAATAATGTATGCTTGTTTGGGTTTGTGGATGGTCTATTTAGGTAATTTTTTGCTTTAATTTGCTTATTTGGCCTAGTAGGAGGCCTTGGAGCTTTGTTGGTGTAATGTAGTTCAACTTTTATGTTTTTAGGATGATGTGCATGTCTATGTTTTCGAGCATGATTGTGTGCATGTTTCTAGGTGTGTTTAGGGTGTTGTGTGTGAGTTTGATGCCATAGTTGCTAATAGAAGGTCATTTTGAACACTTGAACACAAATTTTTTCAAAAATGCCAAGTGCAAAATGGAAGTGGATCCTTAAGTTTTTAAATGATCTGGATTTGTAGGCTTGAAAGATTAGAGTGACTTAACTTAGTCACTTCCCTTGTGTTTCAAAAAGCTATTTCTCAAGGTGTCTTACACACACACGTTTGATCTCCTGTGTATACCGTGGGTCCGATCCATTTTTACTTGAAATCCACTAGCCTTGGGGGATTCTAACCACCTAAGTGATGGGACACCTTCGCAAAAGAGGATTGTCGTTGAGGCCCAACCAAAAAAGAGAAAAATACAAAAACATAAGAAAAGTGAAAAAGAAAAGAAAAATGTCAAAAAGTTGCTTGTGAATAAAATAAGTGGGATCATCCAATCAGAATCCCGAGCACAGTCCGAGGGACCTTTCAAAGCCTAATGCCCTGAGCCAACTTGCCGGGAGTCATTGACTTCACTGCCTGCTACATGGGATAGAAGATGGATCCATCCCACAACCTAGTGCCTTTAGGTTTGGTTGAGTGTTCTAGGTGAAGTTCGAGGGGAACTAAATGTCCAGTGCCCTTAACCAACTGGTGGGGACTCGCCAATGAATCCCCACTACAGGGACACTCAGCTAAAACTTATAGGCACTAGTTTTCTTTCATTTTAGGTAGTTTAATGTGAATAAATTGAGGTGCGTTTTCATCCTTTCTTAGTTAGACTCTTCCAAATAGGTGAGTTAAGCTTAAGTTTGGAGGTGTACGAACCTTGATATACATTGGAGATCATGATTCAACTGCACTTAGATTCCTTAGAAACGTCATCGAATTTAGGTCAATTTGTCGGGTTAACCATTCTTTTTTACATAATTCTTTTTTAGAAAATTTAAAACCCTAAGGATCTTAAATCTGGCTGAAAAGGCTAGCATTGTCAAGTTGTGTTCATTTTGGTCCTTCTTTTAAGCACCATGTGTATCATACTCATTTCATTGGTGTTTAAGTGTGTTATTTTCAGTGGTTTTGTTTTAAATGGGCCTTTCTAGACAAGCAAGAAGCTAAGTTTAGGGGTGTGATGAGTGACCAAAACACTCATTATATCCCTGTATTTTAGTGTGTTTAAGATTTAGTTTGCACCTAAATAGGTGGTGTTTTTGCTTCATATCTAATACTTGGTTTTATCTTTGGTCTTTTAGGTAAAATGGTGTAGTTGGAGACAAGTGGAGACTTGAAGATGGAAGAATGCATAATCTAACTCCAATGTCGCGACGTTGAGGTCCAGTGACGACGTTGAGGTCCAGCAACGTTTGACTAGTCGCAACATCACCTGGAGTTGTTTGCCAAAATTTTTAGAATAAAAGTGAAAATCACAAACGAGATAGAGGGGGACAACATACGGACGCGAAAAGGAGATAAATCGAATATCCTGATTTGAACAGAGTTCCTTTGTTTGATTTACTATTTTCCTGTCTTTCTTATTGTAATCTGTATGGATCCTCAAAACATGATGTATTATTTATCGATTATGAACTAATGCATTAGGCTATGGTTTTGATGTAACCCTAATCTCGGATTGATGGATCAGTATTAATTTATATATTCAATTTTATTTATCGCAACTATTGAATGTCTTATCTCTATATGAAATTCATACTTGTAATTGATCAACATAGGTATGCTTGGGCTAGGGTTTTGAGATCGAGAGATGATAAAACCTAGGGACATGAATATGATACCGTATAATCGATCAGAGAGTAGAGATACTATAGTTTTATAGGTAACAAGGGTTTTCCCGTAATGCATTCGATAGTTTTAGAGTTTGAGGCAGAGATGCAATACAACCCGCTATTAGGATAGGTGCTCAATGCTCGAGAGAGATTGATGCATGTAAAAGATTAACTCGCCATCAATAAATGCAAGTGATATAACTGAGTTACAGTTTTCTAAATATCCATCAGCCGTGATTGGGTGAAGTCAAAACCTTAGATATTTAATTAATTGGTAAAAATACACCTTAATTGTCTTAAGTAAATTACTTAAAGAATCTATAGTCTGAAGTTGATGGATCTAAATAATATTAGGGTAAATTAGTTCGGTAGTTGAAACCCAAACTTCTTGTGGGATGACCTTGACTTATCACTAGACTGCTTAAACTGGATGCGTGCACTTGCACGAACGGGTGGATTTATATATAAGCTCCAATTTCACCACATGAAAAGGGTAAAAAACATACTTCCTCAAGATTGAAATATGGAAAACATTATGAACTTTGAACAAACTTGGAGGCAAGGCTACTCTTTATGCCACCTAGCCTACTCTTTCTAATACCTCAAATGGACCCACAAAACGAGGACTGGGCTTTCCTTTTCTTCCAAATCTCATCACATATTTCATAGGGGAAACCTTTAGGAAAACATGGTCTCCTACCTCGAACCCTAAGTCTTGCCTACGATTGTCAGCATAACTTTTCTGTCTACTTTGAGATGCCTTTAATCTTTCCTTAATCAAAGTTGTCTTCTCAACTGTCAACTGCATGAGTTCAAGCCCTAAAAGCTTCCTTTCTTCTATATCATCCCAACAAACAGGAGACCTGTAGTGACCCTTGAGCCTGGTCCGACCCGGTTGGCGGATCCGGACTGCAACCCTAGGGACGCCCGGTCGAAGCCATCAATCAAATCCATTTATTCATATGAACGCTGCCTTCAAATCTTTGCGAAGTGTTTAATTTTAGTGGCAAGCCCATAAACATTACACATTCAATAGTCTATAACATTTAACAAAAATACGCCAAAGCAATGAAAGCATTCCAAGCCTTCTTCGCAAATGATTTACAAAATAGATGTCTGTGAGTTCAAATTTGTTTACAAAATATCAATGTTCAAAACAAAAATTGAGTGAATGCATATGTCGAGCATTACCCTGAACTTTCTCGAATGACTTTGAGCTCCTCAACCTTTGTCCGTCAATCACCATCAATCACTTCTACATCTCATTGATAAAAACAATACTAAGCATTTTCATGATTAGTGGTTCTATACAATTTATTCCTCCGTTTTTAGTCTAAGTCAAATCATGAATTTATTTAAATCAATACTTTTAAATCTTTTTCGATGATCAATGTCAATATTAATATATATATATTTCACATGTCAATCATTTATATTCATTGATCATCCTACACACTTTCATATGCACACTAGATAATCAAATCATGCATTTCACAATGCTCTTTTTCATTAATTTTGCAATTCACAATCTCAAATCAATTCACCTGATTCTCGCCTCTTAATAAATTGAACCCATGCCAAGATACAGATATCGGAATCAACTAGACACCGGCCCCGGGCCAGCAGGGATTCGCATAAAATGGCTTTATAACATGTACGGTCCCGTCAAGGCCGACCGTTATTAAAATACTACCGATACGGTCCCGTTGGGCTACTGATCGGAGTGACACATTAATACAATCGTTTGTAGTACAACTATTTTGACCCCTATTGATATACCAATCTATCATTCATACGAACTAAACGGTTAACATTCAAATTCAATTAAGGGCATTCAAATCTTTTATAGCAACATACAATACAATATGTACATTTGTATAAATGGTTAATTTTCAATACTCATACAATTTTCATTTACAAACATTTCACAATCAATTTCTTCAAATCAATTAAAACAATTTTTCTTATGCATTTAGAACAAATAGTTCAAATCTTGAAACGAGAATAGGAGAAGATAGAACAAACCAAAATCTGCCGCTTGATTCTAATCTTAATCTCGACTTCAATGTGGGCTTTCCTCCTCATCAGCCCCTATTCAAATACAATGACAATCACATATTAGTAGGTTATTCTAGGAGTTTTTGGTCAGGGTTTATGTCTACTCGATACCCCTCCACTTGAAAAATTTTCTAGGGACACATGAGTCATAATTTTCTCATGCTTCGTTCAAGAAAATTTTATCTCTATGAGTCTATTTTTAGTAGGAATTGGAATCATCTCATTTGGATCACCCAAACTCAAGTTACGACATTTTAATGCCAAACTGGTCTTAATTTCAGGGGTCTTAACTCCATAAATTGGTAATGGTTCCTTATACTCATTTGAAGCTATGGTTATAAGGTTTCTTTTCCAACTAGAATCATCAAATTTGGATCACCAAAACTCAAGTTATTGCATTTTACATCCAGACTACTCCAATTTGCAAAACATAATTAGACTGTTCTTACACATAGATTCACTTTGACAAATTTCTGGGAACTTTGGGGTTACAATTTGCATACACTTCCTTTAAGTAAATTATTCCCATAGAAGTCTATTTTACCCAAAATTTTGAATCACTCAATTTGGAAGAGTGAAACTCAACTTATGGCTAAAACACTATAACAATACCCAAAACAGAGCATAACCCGTGAGCCACCCGAGCTCACCTTTTGTGACGCCCCATTTCCCGGGGGTCCGTTGACAACCCGTCAACCTAGCGGGAATATTCGTGGATGTCGGGTAACCCGACACCACTAAAATCGGGTAGAGTCTTCTTTATACGAGGAGCTCTACCCAAATACAACCTGTCCCAAATAGTTTACAATGACCACATTGGGTCCACATGCGAGTAAAATAATTGGCCACTTGGGCCCCCTGCATCAATACTCACAAAATACATCAACTATATTACCATAGTTCAAGAGTTAATAAATTACAATTTCTAATACATGTTATACAAAAGTCTCTACCAAAGCCACAACCCGGCTTTCTTCTAAACGCGACCTCTAGTGAGCTTCGGTCCCGTACACTCCCGCACCGAACAAGGATCCTTCCGATGTGGTGAGCAATGCCCAAGAGTGATAATTTCACGTGGGTTACTCCCCACCTAAGTGCACATGTCATGGCAACCAATCACACTAAGTAAATACATGATCCCCTACCAATGTCTACATGCCCATTCCCATGTCTCGAGTCCTCACCGACTTCACGCCAAAGCCCAACGCGAGTAAAATTACAATTTTCAAAACAAAAGCTTTTTGTCTTAAAACTTACTACCTGAAGTTTCAGAATACATTGACTACCCTCCGAGGCGAATATACTGATAACCCTCCAAACACCATGGGCCTTCTCCGACGTGAATTATTGGACAATCTCCTAATACAATTCTCCGGAAAATCTTCCGTCGAAATTCTTTCATTTTCCTTTTATTTTCTTTTTCATGTCGCATTCACTTTATTGCCTTAGGTGCCCTCAGCTGCATATGGAATGCATTATGCCAATCCTAACAATTCATGCTAATATATAAAACATGTATATATTAACATAATTAATTCACACAATTCATGTTATTAAATTCACATCAATAACACCAAGATTAACTCACATGAGCTAATTAGCAAATACAAGCAATTCATTTTGAATCACTCAACAACACAAAAATCACACCAAAAATCACATGAATGTTGAAAACCTCGGTCAGGGTAATCGCCTCACGACCACACAATTAGAGATTTCTCCACCCGGTTCAAAGCTTTTGAGACCGATAACACGACCTTCTAGGCCTGGGCAACCCCATCCAAATGGCCCTTAGCCAAATAATAAACCAAGCAGGAAAGATCCCTTACCTCTTGGAGTTGTCTAACTCCACCAAATCGGTGTCCACGCGCAGCCCCGCCGCATGTGATCGACTCGCTTCTCGTCTCCGTCGAGTAACCGACTGCCCGAATCTGCTGAAATCTGTGAGAGAAGTCACCCTTCTTCTAAAATTTGAAACACCAACCTACTCGCATCAATCAAATTTCTATCGTGATGTTTTCTTTCTTTCAAATTGGAAGAAAACTGTTTACCTTGCCTTATCCACTAACATTTCAATAATTCCCTCAATGTCCCTAAGTTTTGGATTTTTGACACATGACTTAATCTAAGCCATTCATTTCATCGTCTTACTAATCATGCAACATGTGTCATATGGGTACATGTAGTATGTGACTTTTGTCACATCACAAGTCTCTCACAAGCCGTTTTACGGCACCCGACACTCGGTACCTTGAAAAACGTGAAATTCCGACTGTCTCGGAATTCGACGAAATTCGACATGGTAGCTAGATTTCGCAAGATGATTCCAATGGTGAAGTCCGTTTTATCATCTGAGATCTAGAAAAATTTCGGATTTTGACCGAAATTACCATTTTACCTTTTTTCGGAAAAATTGAATTTTCCTAGGTTTTACACCTTTAAGCCCATATTTGGGGAGCCTTAGAGCTATAATTTGCTCCTAGTCCCTTCTATACATTTTTAGAACTATCTCTTATGGTTCTTTACCAATTAGAATCACTTCATTTGGATGATTATAACTTAATCTATAGCCAAAACAAGAACAGAGGTCATGACAAAATTTTGACAGCATTTCCTTTGAAAACCCAACATTTCCCTTTTACAAACATTACACAAAAACAATCCAACCAATAATACTCTTTAAAACTCAACCCAACACAACCCCAAAGCTCATTTACAACCAAAACGAAAATCTTTTTATCCACATTTGGGGTTTTCCCCAACATCAAAATCACAAAAGATTTAAGCTAGGTTTTGTTTTTCTTTACCTTAGCCTCTAAATCTCCACTTCTAAGTTGCTTGATCACAAAGAAGCAAGAAAGTTGGGAGGAAACCCCACCTAGAACTTCTGATCTTTCCTAAGTCTCAGCCTTCCTTTCTCCCTTTCCTCTCCTTCTCTCATAAAACGGATTGCTCAAGAATGAGCTCCAAAGATCAAGACAATTTTATCTCATTTAAGTGTAAGGCCATGTTTGGCCTTCCACACCTATTCTCATTTTCTCTTTTTTTTTTGGTCTTAAGTCACTTATTGTTCATAAGGCCTTGTTTAGCCACAAAAAAAATGTATTCTTTTGACTTAAGTTTCTCCCTAATTGCTTTATAGCCCATATTTCATCTTATTTGTACTTCAACTCTCATATTTACACTTAGACATATAAACTTATTTACAATTGACCCTTAGGACCTCATTTACAAATTTCAAATTTGCCCTTTACACTTGGGTAAATTTCCGGGTCCAATCAATTCTCATTTAGCATATAATATTTGCATTTGGCTCTTAACCATATAATCATTTATTCAATATTCATTTAACAATTCTCGGAAAATACCTAAGTTGGCTCAATTTATACTTGGAATATATATAATAATTATAAAAAAAAATTCAAGGGTATATTTGGAGCGTTACAAGACCGACATCTCCTACCATATAACCCCTCAAAAGGTGCCATCCCAATACTAGCATGAAGACTGTTATTATAGGCAAACTCCACAAGAGGCAAATGATCATCCTAATTACCTTTTAGGTCTAAAACACAAGCTCTCAACAAATATTCCAACATCTGAATCACCCTTTCCGTTGGCCAAGATGAGGATGAAAAAGAAAGCAGTCAACTGAAAATTCAAAGCTTTATCAATGGAAAATTCAGAAGCAAATGAGGGTCTCTATCAAACACAATGGAAACCGGTACCCCATGCATCCTCACAATCTCCATGACATACAGATAAGCTACTCGCTCCAAGAAAAACCTAACCTTCATGGCAAGAACATAGATCAACAGTCAATTGCTAACACCGGGCACGTATTGTTTAATTTAAGGACCTGGTAAATCCATAACAAATCCATAGCAATGCCCATCATCTGCAGAATACAAGCTGCTGTAAGGGACCCATCGGTTGTCAGCTAGCTTTAACTTCGTTGATTACACTCAAACACCGAGCCATAAATTGAGCAATATCACTCTTCATACCTGACCACCAAGAAGTTGTGTTTCAAGTCCTGCACATCTTGGTCCCTCTAGATTGACAGCCAGAAACAATGAGCTTCCTCCAAAAGCTCCCTCCTTGTCCCTCATCACTTGGGACACAAAAGTCGAGTCCCAAACCTCAAAAATCCCCCACCATCGATAAAACAAATGACTACCAAATCTTCTTAACCTTTATCCACAAAGTTGCACCAATTGCAAGTCATATTTTGTAGACCTCATAATTCTCCAACCAATCTCAAGTTGTACTCTAAAATTAGCTACAAGTTCTCCTGAGTCATGTGACACTAATGTGAGACTCGTAGACCTTCAATTATTTGTAACTAGCTCTGACAACCTTTAATTGTCACAGCGCTAACAGACTACCACATCACTAGCACTATGTTTGCCTTCCCTGATGGCATTAATACAATCATAATCCTTCAGTAACTCTAACCACCGTCTTTGCCTCATGTTCAACTCTTTTTGATAAAACAAATACTTTATACTTTTATGATTTGTGTATATCTCGAAAGTTTCACCAAATAGAAAGTGTCTCCAAATCTAAGTGGGAAAAATTAATTTCAGCTAACTCCAAACTGAGTGGATAATTTTTGTCGTAAGGCTTTAATCGGCTCTAGAAGCATAAGCCACAACCTTATGTCCTTCAACCCAAACCTACATAAGCCATATCCTGCATAAGGACACAACCCAAACCCTGATGGGATGCATCACTATACACCACAAATCTGCCTAAATTTGAAGGAATTGTCAAAATAGGAGTTGTCACCAATATGTCCTTCAACTCTTTGAAGTTGCGTTCACACTCATCAAACCACTCAAATTTAACTCCAATATGTGTCAACCTAGTCATGTAAAACATGAGAACTCTAAAGAAAGATTTATAAGAATCAGTAAGTCCAACAGCCTAATCTAAACAA
Source organism: Tetrastigma voinierianum (assembly GCA_016808115.1). Taxonomy (NCBI): domain Eukaryota; kingdom Viridiplantae; phylum Streptophyta; class Magnoliopsida; order Vitales; family Vitaceae; genus Tetrastigma; species Tetrastigma voinierianum. The sequence continues at coordinate 154,098 of JAEQBH010001000.1, forward strand.
TTGTAGGTCTTTCCAATTTGCTATAACATCTACTTTCACAATAACTGAGATACCATCCTATCACTACATGTCCAAGAAGAGACTCATTCAGCCAAAATTCACACTTATTCAAGTTAGCATACAACCGCTTCATATTTGAATACTTCAAATGGTCATGCTCTCACTCCTTGAGTACAACTAAAATATCAACAAAAAACACTGCACTAACTTTGTGTTTGAACACCTGCCTGATGTCCATAAGCTACAGTACATTAGTCGTTCAAAGGGTAACAAGAACTCATAATGCCCTTCCATATCTTAGTCTCAGCAGCCTGGTACATCTCACTCTTCACTCAATCAGGACATTTTAGAGCAAGGTCAATCTAGAGAACACATGCAATTGTAATTGATCAAACAAATCATCATCGAGGAGAGGGAGACTGGACCTTTCACCACCTTATTCAAATCTCTATGAATAATGCACAACCTCATAGACCCACCCTTCTTCTTCAATAAATACATTGGTGCTCTGCTGGGTGAAACACTTTAAGCCTAAGAACTTTATCAATCTTGAAGTTAAACCCTTCAACTTTGTCAGGTATAACCCATGGATAGAGCTGTTCCCTGTCACCAAGTCAATGGGCAACCCACCTCCTATCGGTAAAATTTTAAAATCATTGAAAGACACTGTAAGCTCCTGATAATATAAGACTTCAATCCACCTCATTCTCATTTTGTGCCACATATGCTAAAAAGGCTTGACAACCCTTCTAAGTAAGAATGAGCTGAGCAGAGCCGAAATAACATGACAGCGCTTATTCACATGGTTCCCTGCTAAAACTCATGTCGACTGAATATCGAAGGTCACTTGTTTCTCAAACAATCATAGAAGCATGATAAGAAGCGAATCAATCATCCTCACCACTATCAGAGGGCAAACTGTTTCGATGGCATCTCTATAACCAATCATTACAGACGCTTTTTCAACGATTTTACGGTTTATAATAGAACCTCTTACAAGAGGAGCTTCTTTCTTTTCGCCAATCAAACTAAAATCCACATAGGGTGATGATGAATGATCTATGCGAGGAAACCATATATTTAAGTTCATTTCCGTAAATTGAGCGCTAAGTTTAATGAACAAATGGTGAACCACCGTATTATGCTTTAAAGAGATTTGGCTGCAAAAGCAATCAACAAGAAAGGTCAAATGGCAGAGAAGGTTAATGGTCGATAATTTGAACCATTGTTTAATATAGTCGGGAAGGCGCGATAAAATGAATGGTCAGAATAATCGGATCCCGTCGCACAAACATTGAAGAACTTTAAGGAAGTGTTGATAAAAGTTTGACGTGATAGTCTCTAAAAGTCTTCCGCCACTGAACACGTGCGGGCAGATTAATAATAGAAAGAATGTCGTGACATTCACAGCTTTGTCGTGACATATTATGTGAATAAGACATAAAAAGTTTATCATGACATTTGACAACTTTGTCGCGACAAAGAACAAGGCAAATGATAACAAAGTTTTGTCACCAACACGGAGGAATAACTCAAGAAACACTCGAAGAACGTCACGATAGAATTTTAATACGCAAACAAGATAGATGAAGAGTAATATTATGATGATTAAAAAATATCAGCACAAACTCATGGGAGACTAATAGATACGTATAAAGAATGTTTTTAAGATTTGGTGCCAACAACAAAATTATGATGAGAGCACTGTATTTTGTCACGAAATTTCACAACTTTATCGCGATAAAGCAAAGAAGAAGGCAAAGAAAGTTTGTCACGAAAATCATCAAAGAAGAATGTCAAGCCACATTGTCACGACATGCTTGCAACAAAAGCTGAAGACATAGGTTTCGTAAGCACATATGTCATGTGTCGACGCCAACATATGTATTAATGAACTCGGTTGGCTTGCAATCGAACCCATAAATTATGCATGGAATTCGACCAAAGATTAAGAGTCAAGGAATGAGAGAGAAAAACAAAGCATCAATGAGAATCAACCCATCTATGGTAAGAGGAACACAGAGAGAGTGTCTAGAGTTTTGTACATATTTTTATTTTCTTCTTTTATTCTTTTCCTTTATTTTCATTTTCATTTTCAAGGATTAGAATAATTGATTTTAGCTACAATATTGAGCTGAGATTTTTGTATATCTAGCTTCATTTATATCTGAACTTGAGTGGAATCTGGAAATCTTTCTATAACCCATTTTATCTAGTTTTGATTACAGTTTCAATGAATTTGTTTGAACAACAAGTCATTGTTACTTGTGATTCAGTCATGGAAGGCTAAGCTCGCTATGGGAAGAGATTGATGTTTGATTATCATTTTTGTAGTATTTAAATGATTGTTATGGTTGAAATATTTGATTGATCTAATTGGTACTGTTCTTTAAAAGAATTTTTCTAAGTATCAGTAGAGTATACCCAAAAAAGTCAGATATGTGCTATGATTTCAAAATCTCCTGAGTGACATGAGAAGTGAGTTCCCGAGAGCGTTAGCCTTTGGGGTATGCTAGACGTAGGATATATTTGTAACTTAATATACCTAAGATCACTGATGAATCACATGTGATGTTCTAACCTCTGACTTCAAGGTTCCCTTCTAGGTGACATCAGAAATGTGTTCCCGAGGAATAAGGACCATCTGATGATTTGGTAGTTTAATACTTAGAGTTTTCATCTTAGTTTGAGGGAATGCTTATGCTCTTGTAATATGGAAGTGATTATTCTGATCAAACTACAGAGTGAGATACCAATTATTTTGAAGAAGGCTTCAGGTCATTCCGTCTACGGGGACAAGTCGACTTCGCCTCGAAATGGTCGAGTAGTGCACTGCCAGAAAATCAACCAAATCTTAGAAGGAGGATTCAACTCAAAAGTGTCATGACGCATTAACTCGTTTAGAATATGGTGTTCTAAATAGTGAAATGTATAGTGTCATGAGGTATTCCAAGGCTATACTACTATGCTCTTGGGCAAATTCAAAATTCAGGCTCATGACTATGATGTTTTTTAACAATATGCAAATAGATGGTCATAACACTGATCCCATTCCCAGTATTATTAAATCTTAGTGAAACCTTTGATCCATTTGGATTTCATTATCTTTTTCATTAAAGAAAAATTGACAAAAACACTTTTATTTCAGTTATACTAGTTAGTTACATTTACTAAACTCCGGTAAGCTCAACAAGGGTAATTCGAAAGTAGTGTGCATTTTGGATCTTTTAAATTATCTCATCAATCCCTGTGGAAATGATATATGTACTTATAATCCACTTTATTACTTGTTAACCTGTGCACATGAAGTGATTTAAACCAAATTGAATTTCAAATATATTATTGTAGACAAACAGTAGAAAATAGTCTTAACTATTAACCAAGTTTTTGGCATTGCTGTTGGGGATTGTTTAGTCTCTAATGGCAATTTTACAACATTATTAACAACAAATTGGTCAATACAAAATCAGTCAATCAATGTCCAACAAATCAGCAAAAGACACTGAAACAAAAGAGTGCGTCGAACCATGATCAATCAAAACTCTAGCAAATAAAGTGTGAATTTAAGGTACCGCCACCACATCGGCAAGCCATATCTTTATGAGTCATAAAGAACACTCTTCCTCATGCTTCTGTGGCTTTTGTCTACCCCCTACATTATCATCTTTAGATCCCCCAACTATAAGCTTCTTGTTTTTTGGACCGTGAAACCCCGAGAAAATTCTAATTTTCGAAAAGTGGTAAATTTATAATTTCACAAAATCCGCACTTGGGATCTCGGGGATGACGAATTGACAACGTCGAATCGCTCTCATGAACTGTGATACCACGCCGACTTCATTAATCTGCATACCGAAATTTTCACGCCGGCGCAAATGCGAAAGAATAGCGACACTGACATATTTCAGTGGCTCAAGATGTGCCACGTGTCATGCACTTAGTCAAACATGAGCCTCAAGTGTCGCGGCCACGGGTGGACACATTAAGATCATGCCATTGGGAGTGAAATCCAAAGCAAAGGATAAGAGGATGTTTAATCCTCTCAACTAATAATATGACACGCTGCATGAGGAGACAAGTCCTCGACCCAAGCTCTCCCAACCTGACGATAAAAAGGAGGAAAAATCGAGAGAGAAAAGGAAGGGGAGAGAGAAAGGAAGGAGCCTTGAGAGGTTCCAACTTCTTCTAAATTTCAAAATCTGACCGTCTGCTCCGACGAGGCAAAGAAGAAGTTGCTCCCACTAAAAATGCCAATGTAGGGCAATTCAGCTTTGTGGAGTCGACAACTCCGAGAGGTAGGGTCTTCCTACTCCTGCTTATTTTCTGGGCTTAAAGAGCCTCTAATGGTTCGCGGTGTGGAGGTCGTGAGGCAGTTATTCCGCCCCAAACTGGGACCGAAACGGTGGAAATTCGACGTTTCGGGGCGCCTCGACGTATTTACCGACCGTTATTGGTCCATATAGGTCGCTTGTGTGTAAATTGTGGTTGGGGTGTCATTGACCCGAAATGGCTATGGATTTCTTGCCCAAAGAAGTGGAACTGAGGTCGAGGAGGGGATCAGCTTCACTGACAGCCCACGATTTGCCAGGATCGCAAAACAAATTCCTGCCAAGCTGTTGGACCAAAAACGTCCATGTGTTATTTGCATCAAATTTTCTTAAAATGAATGACTTGAATTGTGTGGAAAATAATATGTTAATGCATAGAATTTTATGTGTTAACATGATGTTTGAATTATATGAAATATAATTGTGTGTGAGCCATTGGAAATTAAATAGTTGATTAGCCCATGTGAGCTAATTTTGTGTTATTGCTATGAATCGAATAACATGAAGTTGTTAATATATACGTTGGGTGATATTACTTGACAGATTTAATGTGAATCGAATGCTTATGTACACAAGATGAAGACTAAAGTGAAAACTCATGAGATTATCACTATCCGGGCATTTCTCACCCCGTCAGTAGATCCCCTTTCGTGTACAAGGGAGTGTTCCAAGACCGCGCCATCGAGGTCAAGCAGAAGAAAGCCATATGTGGCTTTTGATTGATTATTTTGTAAACATGTATTAGAAATTCTAAATTTAATATATGTTTGTATTAAGAGGATGTAATTAACTCTTGAACTATTGTAATATAGCTTGGTTAGATTTTTCGTGAGTATTTGATGTACGGGGCCCGCGGCCATTTTTACCATGTACGGGTCTCATGATATGAGACATACTGTGTTTTCCACAGTCGATTCCGTGGTCAACTGACCCTGGGATTGTGGCGCCACAGACAATCCCGAATCATATGCCCGTCTCCCACAACCAAAGCAAAGCTCATATTTTCATAACATGTGGCATGTTCCCCATGCTACCACAAAGCAGTGACAAACAATATTCTAGTACCACACGTCTTCCCTTTGCTTTGATTTCTATTTTGAGTATTTCGTATACGATTTAACATGGGCACCATCACTCTATTCCTCTTTGCTCTCTGCACCGATAAAGCTCTTCTCGTAATCCCTCTCACAATAAGAGCTCTATCCACCATCATCACACACCCAATTTCAGAATGATATCTTATTCTTCAAGTAGGGTTTAACCCATCTGAAACTTCATTGCCTTTATCCACCTCCCTAGGTAATCAAATGCTGCAAAATCCAGAGATAACTTTTCAGAATTTTATCTCTGTACTCGGAGCCACGATCATATTTCCCTATTCCAAACGAATGAACTCTCCATCTTTGGTCGCCTCACAATGTCAGGGAAATATTTCATGTAGAAAGCATCCCTAAATCTTCTCCAAGTAATGGGCTCTTGAGCCTTCAGTAGTCTCCTAGTCATACACCACCAATGGTCAACCTCCTTATCTAACATGAATGCTGCATAAGAGGCCTTCTGCTCATAAAAATTTCTCTATTTTCGTTATCCAAACCTCTGCTTCTGTTTGCACTAGAAAAATAAGGAGGTCCCAACCTCTTAAAATCATCAAAGGAGCTACCCCTAGTAGTAGCAGATTGCCCTTACCCATTATCCTCACAAATGAGTCAAGAATTTAACCATCCTAAAGAATAGTCCCCAAATATTATGTTCTTTCACCATAGGGGCAATAATGCCTCAAATCGAGGAGGTACATCACATTAAATAATTAGTTTGAAAATGATTCTTGGTGGCATCAGGTCCTATACAACAAAAGGTATAACTAAATCAGTAACTAACAAGACAAATCAGTGAAACAGTTTTATTAGAAACAAAAGAATCCAACTTGACAAACTTTAAACTTAAACTAAGCATCACCCATTTATTTCCAAAGGTAAACTAAGCAAGTTCCCATTAAGATCATGACCTTGTGCTCTGATACCACTTTGTCACACCTCGAAACCGGTCCCAGGGCATAACCGTCATTCCACACCTTAAGTTTAAAGACTCGAAGAGCGAAATGACACAAAACCTCATCCCTTTATTATGACGAAACTGGTTCCACTTATCGAAAACCTGTTTAGAGCAAAAGCGAAACATTCTACTATCTCCAAATCTCAAATTCATAATAACAAAAATTTCCAAATCACCATCTAAGTACAAACTAACATAAGAGTCCAAAATAAAATCCATGTTCTTGAAAAATAAACACATAAACTAAATAGTCTAAATAAAATTAAATTCATCCATTAAACAAGTCTAAAGCTAACTCAAGGTCAAATCCTAAAATATGGTCCTCAACCTATCAGTCACTCATCGCCAGAACTAGGAGTATTTGAAAAGATGATTGACAATGGGGAAAGGCTTGAAGCTCAATAAGGTAAATTAATGCAGTTATGGATCAAATATATCGATTTTCTTGCAAAAAGGAGATATCGTATTTATTCAATCTTCAGATAGCAAGTTCATTTTAAATCCAAACATTTCATATTGAAATCAAAGGTTTTTCTTTCTCTGGCAACAAAGAGCAAATGGCAACCGACCATGCATGACTTTCAAATGGGTGGCTAGCCTCAAACGTTCATTTTATAGTGGACATAACTAAACACTATTAGTACTAGTAACCTCTAACAGAAACCCCTAGAGGCTGAGGTTCAAATCATTTACATTCCACACCAAATAATGCAAAGGTCAATAATTATATCCTGTTGACAGGGCCTAACTAATCAGAATAAAAAATATACTTAAAGTTCTATTGACATAAAAAAAATATCTCCTTAAGGTATATCATAAACAAAACATAAAATCCAACATGTTTTTTTTAAACATATTCGATCCATATTTTCAACAAATGGTGATGCAAACATTTTTGGATTGTATAATAAAAACACCTAAAACAATTGCATTAACGTTCCCTTACCTCAAAGAAAATTCAAGATCCTGAACGCTTACCCTGAAAAATCAATTAACCACCTATTCACCTAAAACAAATAATAAAAGAATTTATTAACAAACAAGCCATTTTTTTCAAGATTATTTTATTTATTAATTATTTTCTAAGAATTTATCTCTCAAATAATTATATTACTTTCTAAAACTATATTTTATTTTATTTTTCTACTACATACTCCTATCACAAAAGACAAACTACCTTTTGACCTTTATTTTTTTTCAAATCCATTTATATTCACACAAAACACCATACGTTTTTTTCTTCTGCTCTTTTGATTTCCAAAATCAAGTTACGGTTACTATTCTTTATTTTCTTTTTTTATTTATTTCTCAAGGTAAGTGGTTCCCTACTCTCTTCCAATATGCATATTTAATTATTTTTTATTTTTTATTTTTTTTCTCATCTCCATTCTCAAGGCAATTATGCCCAATTCCATTTACTATTTTTTAAAAATAAAAATCATCTAGATCTAATCAAACCCTAAAAATATTTCATGATCTATAATGAAAAGAAATATAGAATTTTCTAGGAAGGGATGTTTACTTTTCGAATCGCTTCTGAACCTTAGATATGACGTTCTAGGTCTTCCTGAAATATTCTACGAATCCGAAAGAACTTAAAACTATTCGAAAAAGAACGAAATCATATATAACTAATTACTACCACAATATCATTTTATCCGAAAGAGATTTGGAAAGAAAAAACTCACATTTGACAACCTTCTTCAGCCTTAAGGTGTGGATATTCTATAGTCTGACAATCCTACGCATAGAGAAATTAAAATAAGGGTTTTATGATTATTATTTCGTATTTATATTAGGGCTTCACAAAATAAATTTCTAATTTGCCCTTTATTAGAAAAATATAAATATTTAATTTATTTTTTTACTAGACACCAACACATTTGATAATCCAAAAATACCTAGAATACCTAAAATTCCTAATGACTCGTATCAAATTATGTCCATATTTATATATATCATAAATTTTTTCTTTACTCTATGTGGAATTTAATAAAAAGATAAAATTTTAATAAAGAATTAGATTGATGTACATTTTTTTTATTAATTTATTTTTTATATTTCATTATTACCATTATTATTTTTATTGAATTTGCATGGGATGACAAACTAACAAACAATATCATACAAATTTTCAAGTCATTGTAACAAAAAAGTACTTTATTATTTAGTGGCCTCTCAAGGCTCCATTTATACTTTAATGAAAAATCACTTTAGAAAGAATGTCATAAATGATGTGTACCCTCACATTTCTTTTTCTCCTTTCCAATTTCAAATAACTATTATTTATTTTCAAAAAACATGTCTGGCATATTTTTCAAGCTAGAGAATACTTAGCAATTTCACGAGTAAATTTGTGGGGGTTTCAAATTATGATTCATGTTGTAAGTGATGCATTTAAATGGTGAATGACCACCTACATGCATTTGCTAAAGGGGAATGAACCTTTGAGTTACATTTATGGCATCACATTACTCACCTTTAAGAATGAGTAAATGGAACCCCTTCTCTTAGCCTATAAAAAGGTCTTCGCTCATTTGTAAGATCATCTCTCAAGAAAAAATAAATCTTCTCTCATTCATCTCTCTCTCTCCATCAATCCATCTCTTTATTTCTCTCTCTTCCTATATACAAAGGGATTAATAAATTTATCTCTTACTCAAACTTTGCATTAATAAAAGGTTGCATTTTATAATATTTTTACAACATGTTATTAACACGAGTTTGCTCTAAAGGTAATTCCCTAACCATATCTTGAAGTTATTTTGATTTTGCATATTTATAATTATACTTGGTTATGCTTATAAGCCAAAATCTATATTGCTATTTGTCGAAATCAATTCTAATACTACATCATATATCAAAGATTCTTGGCAATGTCAAATATCACAAAACTTGAGTTTGTGGCACTTGACATTTCCGGAAAGAACTAACTACCTTGGATCCTTAATGCTCAAATACATCTTGATGTAATGAATCTTGGAATTACCATCAAAGAATGAAATCAAGCATCCTTCCAGGATCGTGCAAAATCACTGATTTTCCTTTGGCACCATCTCTATGAGGATTTAAAAAGTAAATACCTTACGGTAAAAGACCCTCTCACTCTATGGTATGAGTTAAAAGAGATATATGACCACCAGAAAACTATGATTATCCCAAAAGTTCGATATGAATAGATGCACTTAAGGTTGCAAAATTTTAAAACAGTTAGTGAATATAACTTTGCATTATTTAAAATCAGCTCACAGTTGAAGCAGTGGGGAGAGAAAGTCACAGAAGAAGACATGCTAGAGAAAACGTTCAACACATTTCATGTATTGAGAGCGTAGATTTACAAAATACTCTGAATTGATAACACGTCTTCTTGTTGCCGAGCAAAATAATGAGCTTTTGATGAGAGATCACTAGTCTAGTCAAACTGTATCCAAACTATTCCCTGAAGTGAATGTGATATCATCCCAAACCCATGGACGTGGACGAGGACGTGGTTGCTATCTTTGTTGTGGAAGGAATTTTCAATACCATGGAACTCATGGTAGTAATAATTCAAATTCTCAAAAAAGGAAAGCCTCATGAAACCACCATAAGTGGAATAATACCGAGGTGAAACAAGAAAATGGGAAGTATATACAAAATACGTCTTCCAAGGCTTATGAGAATAATTGTCATATATGGGGTATGAAAGGGCATTGGTCTCATACCTATTGTACGCCTAAACATTGGCCAACCTCTACCAAGCATTAATCAAAAAAAAGGAAAAGATATAGAAATAAACTTTACTAATAGAAATAGATTAGACTTAACTTACTATGATATTGATTTTTTTGAAGGCCCGAGTGAAAATACGAATTATGTGATGAATGATGAAAACACTGCTACTGAATGATGCTTCTTATATAAAAAATTGAATAAAATACCATTTAATATTACATCTATTCATATTATTTATTGCTTTTATATTAATTGTATGTAAAATCCATAAGTTATTGATCTCAAGATGAATAAGGGAGATAAATGTCTTGTTGATTCTACAACCACACTCACAATTCTTTGAGATAAAAGATACTTTTTAGATTTGACATTAACAAATGTCATTGTAAGTACTATATCTGGTATTGTAAACTTAATTGAAGGCTTTGAAAGAGCAAACATAATGCTACCAAATTGAACTAAGTTTCATATCAATGATGCATTATATGCTAGCAAATCCACAAGAAATTTGCTTAGCTTTAAAAATATTCGCAGGAATGGATATCATATTGAAAATATGAATGAAGGTAATACAAAATGTCTTTACATTACCTCTATTGTTTCTAGCAAGAAACTTATATATAGTGGAAAAACTCTCAACCTTTTCATCTGGGTTATATCATATAACTATAAAGTCTATTGAGTCATAAGTTGTTGTGAATTAGAAGTTCAATGACCTAAAGATTTTTATTCTTTGGCATGACAAGCTAGGTCACCCTAGGTCTTCAATGATGCGGAGAATCATAAAACATTCACATGGGCATCCACTAAAGAACTAGAAGATTCTTTTGCCCAATGATTACCTATGTGCTTCTTGCTCACAAGGTAAATTGATAGTCAAATCATCCTTTAGCAAAGTCACATTTGAGTCATGGGGATATATGTATCACCACATTTGAGTCACCATGTGGACCTTTCCATTATTTCATGATCTTAATAGATGCCTCTACTAAGTGGTCACATTTTGTCTTCTTTCAACAAAAAATGTTGCCTTTGTAAGACTCCTTGCATAAATGATCAAATTATGAGCCCAGTTTCTTGATTATCTTATTAAGGCTATCTTACTCGATACAACGCTCAGCGTAGTTTACCTCACAAACCTTTACGATCATATAATATGCAAGTACTTGAATAAAATGTCGTAGTATCCCTTATATACTCATACTTCACACCAAAATATATTATAATAGAGTCCCTCATCAAACGTCTTCAATTAATAGCTTGACCATTACTAATTAAAACCAAATTAACAACTTCTGAATGGGGATGTGCTATTATGCATGGTGCAAGTTTAGTTCTTATTCAACCAACAACTTACCATGAATACTCTCATTCACAACTTGTACTTGGTAAACAACCAAATATTTTCCGTTTACGAATATATGGTTGTGCCGTTTATGCACCAATTGCACCTACATAGTGCACTAAAATGGGTCCCCAATGAAGATTTGGGATTTATGTAGGTTTTAATTTTCTGTCTATTATAAGATATCTTGAACCCTTAACAGGAGATGTTTTTATAACCCGCTTTACGGATTATCATTTTAATGAGAGTGTATTCCCACCATTAGGGGAGAAAAGTCGATTCTAGAAGAACGACGAGAAATTACTTAGAATGCATCTACAATGTCTCATTTTGATTATCGTACAAATCAATGTGAATTTGAAGTTCGAAGGATCATTCATTTGCAAAATCTTGCTAATCAATAACTAAATGTATTTATTGATACAAAGAAAGTTTTGTTCTCCAATGGTCATTAGTTCTAGTCCCCTCAAGGCTATTGGAGGATTTACTTGACTGTTAACTTAGTCATTTCAAGGCCATATGAGATTAGTCGAGGTGTCGAAAGTTGTGCTAAATATCCACAATTATAAATAATAATAATAGTAATAATTTTGTAAGCTTATGTAAATCCTACCATAATTTCTCGGATGTTGCTCATATGACATCTAATGGATTGCATTTGCACACAGAGCTTGGGCAAGTGAGACATTTTAAAACGGATTTTGAAATTTATATTTGTACCATATTATGAAAGTCATAATTAAGTAGAGTCAATAACTTTATATTTGGCATGATGCAGTAAATAATAATTTCTAACTTAATATGAAAACCAAAATGATAAACTAACATAGGATAAAATAAGCCTAGTAAATTATCAATAAAGAATAATTTTTAATATGCTTTCAAAAATGAAATAGGTTTTCTTTTTATTGCTTTTTAAATAAGGTGCACAAAGATCAAATCTAAGTGTTTAGGTTGTCAAAAAAAAATCTAAGTGTTTATAGACATCAAATGGAAAATTTGTATAGCATATATTTGTAAACATATAAAAATAAATAAATTATATGTGCCATCTCATCATAGTTTAACATAACATTATTCTACAAATATTCATATTAAATAAACAATTGTATTATTATACTAAAATGGCCACATAAAGATGTCTATTATAATGAGACTTATAGAATTGTTAGCCTCTTTTGTTTTTTACATGATGACGAGCACAAGCAAAATGAATCTAATGGTATGCTATAGATCAATAACCACCTTATTAGTTCGGTTTGCAAATCAACATTATCTCTATTTAAAAATATATATATATTTATCTCTATTAAAGATCATGAAACTCAAACATTTTTCTTTATTTAATAAGGTTCAAGTTATTAAAAACTTATTTATTTCTTGACCAAAGGTAAACTCAAACATTTTCCTTTATTTAATAATGGTAAAGTCAGTCTTCCATTGAAAAGGAACCCTAACCTCCTTTTGAGAACCTCATTTTATCTCAATTTTTTTTTGTTAGTCTTTTTTCTTTAAGCAATGAGAAGTGATTTTTTGGTCATTATTGACCTGAAATCACCCCTCTACACTTATTCCCATCTTTTTTCATTTTCAATAAGGTGGTTATTCCACATATATCTAAATTTTTATTTATTTATTTGTGATTTAGTCATCGCCTTGGCACGCGTGTAATTGTTGTCGTCTTGGTGAGACGTGTGGTTGCATTGTCTTAGTACGACGTGTTGGTTTTCGTTGTGGTGGTGAGACTTTTATGTGTTTAGGCGATTCAGATGAGTAAAATATAATGATCAAAGACAATAAATCAAATCAATGGTAGTCAATATGTTACAGAACTGGACTCATAGGTATTCTAGTTACAATAGTAATATCAAATGTGTAGACTCAACTATCAAATGTATAGACTTTGATTCAATTCATTATGCTATTAACTTAGATGATATTTCATCTTTTATGGTTTTTAGCGATTTTGATTATATGTTTTTATCAATGTATTGCTAGTTTGAATCAATGAAATTAATTTTCTTTTCAAAAATAAAAATAAGGGTAAAGTCATTAAAAACTTATTTATTTCTTGACCAAAAGTATACTGATAATACAAACATAGTAATAACCCTTATTAATGTATTTCCCAATGCCAGTGTTGAGGCATCTAGAGATATCTTTGTAAAAATGAGAGGGACAAATTCATTTTCATTCACTCATGTCTCTTTACATTATTTATTGAATATCTAACTACAGATTGTATTATCACCATATTACAAATGATATTGGATTGTGTCAAAATATAGAGTTCCTTGTGTAGGGAACTATGATGACTTAATTAGTTTTGAGGACTAAAACATTAATATAACAAGAATTATTTACTATTTATGACATTTAATTCATGTAGTATTCTCATAGCAGGTCAATCTGGTATATTATTTACCAACATGTACCCATAAGTTGACTTACTATCATATATCCATGATCATCATTCATACTCCATACAAGTGTTAATTTATTATTGCTCCATCAATAATGAACGACTAAGGATAATTTAAAATATTACTCAGGGTTTTAGACAAAATCAACCAAAATCCTTATTTTGGTTGTTTTGAGATATTATATTTATTTTCTATTATTTTGGGATATTATTTCTATTTCCCATTATTATTTTGGGAGTATTATTTTCTTTCCTTTTATTGTTTTAGAATATTAGTTTAATTCCTATTATGCCCATATTGTGACGCTCCAAAATCCCGGGGGTCTCGTTGACAACTCGTCAACCTGCGGAATTCTTGTGTCTCATATTATGAGACCTACACATGAGTAAAAATGGCCACTTGGGCCCATACATCAATACTCATCAAGAATACATCAACTATGTAACAATAGTTCAAGTTATTACATTACTCTTAACCAAAATATATATCAAAATTTAAAGTTTAATACACATGTTATACAAGAGGAAATGAATACAAAATACACAATCGAAGCTTTCTTCTAAAGCGGCCTCTAATGAGGCGTCGTCATCGGTACACTTTTTGTACGAGAATAATGATCCTCGACGGAGTAAGGCAGTGATGCTTGATAATCTCTACATAGGTTCTCCACCTAAGTACACATGTCATGGCAACAAAACACACTCAAGAAATACATGAACCTCGCCAGATATACATGCCCAATCCATCCTCTAGTCCTCACAGAGCTCCCTCATATACCTAAACCAAATACGAGCAAAATGCAATTTCAGAAACAAAAGTTTTTGTTCTCGAACTTACTACGAGTTTAGTAAATACATTGGACAACCCTCCGATGTAAAATTCTTAGGTAATTCTAAAACGATCATGGAGTGCATACTCAGATGACTGTTGGACAACTCTCCAAGGTAATTCTTCAAGAAAATCTTCCCTTGAAATTCCTTTCCACAACCATTTCCACTTTTCTTTCATTTTAGGTATCATGCACTCCACACCTATCGTTCGGGTGCCCGGTGCATATGGAATGCATTATGTCATTTCCAAGATATTCATGCTAATATATTTTTCATGTATATATTAACAAAATTAATTCACACAATTCATGTTATTCAATTCACAATCAATAACAACAAAATTAGCTCATATGGGCTAATAACAATCAAGCAATTCATTTTGAATCCCTTGACAACACAAAAAAAATCCGCACAACCAATCCACGTGAACAATGAGCCCTTAGATTTGGCAACTATTCACGGCCACTGTGGTTTGCGCGCGCCTTTTTTTTTTTTTTTTTTTTTTTTTTTTTTTTGTTGCCCCGCATTTCTTCACTCAGTTCAAGATTTTGGGACGATATAACCACGGCCCCTTCTAGGCCTTAACAAATCCCCATCCATAAAGTAGCTCTTGTGAAGAATAAACAGTAGGAAAGATCACTTACTCTTGGGTTATCAGAACTCACAAAATCCCGAGAAGTGCGCGCGTAGCCCTTGCGGCGTCGAACAGCCCCTTAACTGTTTCAGACGGAATCGGCCGGTCAGAACATCGGGAAATCTAGAGAAGTCGCTCTTTGCTCTGCAAAATCTCGAGCCCGCGGTGCACGTTTGCTCTTGATTGGAAGAAGAAACTATTCCTCTTTTGTTTTATTCATTTAAACGAAATTCATCATTGTCCATAGTTGGCTTAATCTAAACCATTCATACTCAATAAATCCTATTTGTCGTACGTGGCGTATCGCATGGGTACATGTAATGGAGTGACTTTGTCACATCACATATCTCTCTCACAAGTCGTTTCGACACGTCACCAGTGCCTCTAAAAACCAGCAAATTCCGACTATCTCGGAATTCGACGAAATTCGATGTAGTAGCTAGATTTCGCGAGGCAATTCAGCCCAGTGAGATTCGTTTCGTCATCAGATACAGAAAATTTGGATTTTGACCAGTACCATTTACCATTTTTAGAAAATTTGAATTTTTCGGGGTTTTACACATATTATGCTTAGGGTATAAATAGATGCTTTAGAGTTTGTTTTAGTGACTTTTATCAATTTATGAGAAAAATCAAAGCTTTTTCTTTATTTTGTTCTCTGAATTGAGAATTGGTCTTTGGATTGAGATATATTATTCTTGTTGATCAATCGCGCTACACATTGCATCAAGTAGTATTAGAGCGGGTTTCTCCTAATTGATGACTAATACTGGTGCTAATGATATCAACCAATCTTAAGACGGTGTTCGGGGATTGCAGGTTGTTTGGAGATCAATTAACAAATCAATCCAAAATTTAACTCAACAGTTGGAAACAATACAACATCCATTGCAAGCGCTATTGAGGATTAATGGACAAAGGCATAGGAATGATGATGAGAAACAAGACGGAGGACTTGACTCTACTATACCCATTTTTAATCACATTCCATATATACGAAATCAAAGAAAGGTCAATTGCAAGATTTGATGACACTTCAGATGAGGAGGCCGACTTAGGTGAATTTGCAAATCCTTATGGTAGACAAAGAAGTGGAAGGCAGTGGCAACCAAACTACAGAGGAGATGACGAATACAAATTAAAGGTAAATATCCCTAACTTTAGTGGTGATCTTAATATTGAGGGGTTTTTAGATTAGTTGCCTGAAGTAGATAGGTTCTTGACTATACAAGATTGCCCGAGGATAGAAATGTTAAATTTGTTGCTTATAGATCAAAAGGGGGTGCATTAGTATGGTGGGATAGATTTGGGGAGACGAGGATGAGAGAGAGGGATGGTCCGGTTCAATCATGGCTTAGGATGAAGCAATTATAACAAGGTATATTTTTGCCTCTAGATTATGAACAATATATTTTTTATGCTTATCAAAGATGTGCAAAGGGTAGCAAGAGTGAATGAATATTGTGGCGCACCCACGCTCTTTTATAACTATTTAACTATAGCTTTGATAAAATAAAATATACATTCCTTAATTTAAATAGGGCCCATAATTGTTCTTGAATAACGAATTTATACAAATTGGCATTCCATGCCTTTTCAAATACAATTACAAAATATTTATGGAGTTCACCCTAGTTGTCCATAATATGTAAAATACATTTCCATACTTAAATATATATATATATATATATATATAAAATGTGATCTTCTTATGAAAACTTTTACATATTTGAGTTCAATGCAAAATAAATACAAAATATCATGAATGAAATGATATGCATGAGACCAGACATTGCCTCTCCACTCTGTTTGATGGTGACTCATGCCCGGCGATCTTAGTTACTTGCCACTTTCTACCGGTACAGGCGATGATAAAAACAGTGCTAAGCATTTCTATATAATACTCTCTTCCATTTCAGTTTAAATCCAAGTCCTTGCATTTTTTCTAAAACAATGCCCTTTTAACTAACCACGAATAATCAATGCAATAGTACATATATTCATTTCGCCTTACTTTTCATTCTGATTTATTGATCATTCCAAATATGCACTTTCATATGCAATATATAATTCAAAACACAAATCATGCATTTCACAATTTTCTTTTCATTTTTCCCTTAAGCGAATTTAATGTTTGCCTTTTGTGCACAGGATAACAAATCATCAGCCTGATCCAGGCTGAGGCAGTATAAAAAAGTTTATAACACGATACGGTCCCGGCCCCAGGCTGCTGTAGTTATTAAAAATCGTTGCGTGAACCTTCACGTCTTGTCTTCTTTGGACTCACGGATCGGGGTGACATATCATTCGTTATTGCCGATCTTGCTAATTTGACCCTTATTGGTATACAATCTATCCTTAACTTCGATTTTAACGGTTAACAACATTCTATTAAGAGCATTCAAATCATTCATAGCAAATACAATAATTATTACATACGTTTATATCAAATACTTTGGTTTTTCAATACTCATCCGATTTTTCATGTGCAATTTATTTCGTCAGTTATATCAAATCAATTTAAAACAAATCAATATACATTTATTGCAATTCATTTCCAATAAATCCATATTTCACAATCCTTTAAACATTTTAGAAATAGAGATAGTGGAGAACAAACTCCAAAATAGAACAAAGAGAGTCGAAGGAACTAAACCAAAAGCTTGTTGTACTTTGATTTCCAATCCTCGAATCTCGATCAATTTGGGCTTTCATAAAAATTATTTATTCCAATACAATTAACAACCATATTATTAGTCGGATATTTTAGGAGTTCTATTCAGGTTTACTTTCTACCTGACTCCCCTTTTCCATACATTCTTCATTTCTTTAGAAAATCCTTAACATTTGTTTTAGGCATTGTTATGCCTCATTTTTAATCCTATTTGTGGGTTATGGAATGCCCACACGGTTCACTCTCTGATTAGGGGGATTCGGGAAAGGAAAACTCAACTTAAACACCAACACAACCAAGTAATTAGTACACTTGGTACTACAATCAAATTTTAGAAAATATGTGAGAACCAATTGCCATTAAATGGTATATGGTTATATTCTAGACTCAAATATCTTTCCATAGAATCCAAGAACGTGCGAATCGGAGTTCGGATGAAAAAGTTATGACCGATTGAAGTTTGGTGAAAAATCGAATGCAGGGGCTCTACGAAATTTCGCAACCCTTGTGAAATTTTTTTCACAAGGGTTGCGAAATTTCTCAACTCCTGCGAAAATTTTCGCAGGTTTGCGAAACTTTCCTGCATTCTCTATTTTCATTTTCTTTTTCTCTTTTTCATGTTTAATCCACTTGAAAACAATTAGCCAACACTAAATCGATCCATTTGTGTTTCATAATAGAACACACATGCAGTAGTCCATTTACAATCAGTTTACGATCATTTAAACCAATCCATTTTTTGGTTCAAAATAGAGCACAAATAGAAGAAAATCAGTCAGCCATTATAGGGTTTCGGTTTAGGGTTCATTTCTACCCAAATACAACTAGATTTCCAAGGGTTTATGCTGGATCTACTCTTACCTTGCAAGAAGAAAAAGAAACCTAGTTTTATGACCTAGCCCAGAAACTTTTCTCCCCAATCAAGAACAAACCAATACGACCAACAAAACATGAAATCTAACTCGATACAACCCCAAAGCTTCGTTTATAACGGTAAAAACACTTTTATCCAAATGTGGGGTTTTACCTTTAGAACACAACAAAAAGGGGGTTAGGGTTTAGTTTTTCTTACCTCAAAACCTTTGATTCTTAAACATTATAGCTTCCTCATTTTTCTTGATCACTTTGTCCTTTATTCACCTAGAGAAAAAATCACCCATCAACTCCCTTCCTTACTCAACCAGATGTCTAGCCTTTCTCTTTTTCTCTCCCTTTTTGACAAATGAGAGTTATGTCTCTCAAGAGACCATTTTGGTCTTAATGCCTATTCTTTCAAAAGACATTTGGCTAGCCCACTAATTCCCTCATTCTCATTTTCTCATTTAACTCTTGTTCACTTTCATTTTCATTTTAACATTTACACTCTTTATTTATGACCCTTAGGTCCTCATTTGACATTTTTACCAAATTTATTTGGCTCTTGTAAATTTTTTGGGTTTTTTTCATTTTTCGTTTTTAGTCATTTAAACACCGGAAAAATATAATTTAATTTATTTTACACCTTGAGCGTATTACCCATAAAGCATTGGGGTATTTGTCAGTAGAATTACAAATATGATGCTGAATTTTTTAGATTGGCAGAGAGGAATCAGTTATCAGAAAGTGAGAACTAACAGACGACGAGATATTTGAATAGGTTAAAGCAGACTATTAGAGATAAAATTGGGGTGTAAATGGTTTTCAATGTACAAGAGGCTAGAAATTTGGCTATGAAAGTTGAGTTACTCATTCAGGAGCAAACTCGTAGTACTAATTATAGAAGATATGGAGGGGTAGAAAATAAGGCTCCAAGTGACATCGGAAAAACACCTCTAGTTGTGCCCTATATTGTGTAGACTATCAATGTTGGTATAGGAATAGTGAAAAGTGTAGCAATGGAAGGAGATAAGGATAATACTTCTGTGTCTGCCAAAAACAATAACCCTTATGCAAGGGCCTTTCATTAGGAAGAACCAACCTAAGGCTTTACAAGTGGAGAGAAGAAACTTTCTAACTATTGTGCATGGCCCATCTTCATATGGGCCCAGAGTGTAAGGAGACCGAGAGGTATTTGATGAGTAGTAAAGGGAGGTAAGTAGAGATTCAGCTAGCGTTCAAATTTCGATTGAGGTGTAGACTTTGTTGGAGGAGTTTGATGATGTGATTCTTGAGGATTTGCTTATAGGGTTACCTCTGTCACGTAGTATACAGCACCGCATAGATCTGATTCAAATTAGCATCTTCCCTAATGCGCCTCATTGCCAGGATGAGTCTCGAAAGAGGAATGAAATCTTAAGGGGAAAGGTGAAGAGTTGCTAAGCAAGGGGGGCATGTCCATACCTGCGCATGAGTCCATGCCGTTTCCACCTTTATTAGCGCCCTAAGAAAGATGGAAGTTGGCGGATGGGTGTTGACAGTGGGGCGATCAATTAAATTACTATTAGATATAGATTTCTTATTCCAAGGTTTGATGATATGCTCGATCAGTTGAGTTGAGCAGTTGTGTTTAACAAGGTTGACCTGAGGGGTGGCTATTATCTTATCATAATCCATTTAAGTAATGGGTGGAAGACAACATTCAAGACAAGGGATGGTCATAACAAGCTTCAACAAAGAAAATATGGAGTGTACCAAATTGTTAAGAAGATCAATAACAATGCTTATGTGGCTGATTTGTCAAGTTGGATGGGGATTTCAAAGACCTTAAATGTTGCATTGTTCCTTCTAGATTTGAGTCTTCGATATCCAAATAGTAACTCGAGGACGAATTCTTCGCAAGTGGAGGTGAATGATGCAGGGCTTTAGACAAAATCAACCAAAATATTTATTTTGGTTGTTTTGAGATATTATCTTTATTTCCTATTATTTTTGGGATATTATTTATTTTCCCCATTATTATTTTGAGTGTATTATTTTCTTTCCTATTATACCCCTATTATGCCTAGGGTTGTTTTAAGGACTTTTATCAATTTATCATAAAATCAAAGCTTTTGTTTTATTTTGTTCTTTGGATTGAGCCAGCGTTATTAACATTGTCCAATGCGTATGTTGATAAATCATGCTACATATAAACAGGAAAATTAGAAATTTTTCAAAAAAAATGCTTAAAATGATAATAATAATAATAAATTGCCATAATGGTTGAGGCGCAAGAAAATTCTGCAGATCTCGGATGGCGAAGCCAATTTCGCCGTTAAATTCATCTCATAAAATCTAGTGACCTAGAAATGTTTCGTTGAATTCTAAGATAGTTGGAATATTTTTACGATTTTTACGGGTGATAAAAGTCGTCGATGTTTCGAAGGAATGAGATTTTTGAAAATCACCGGAGTCGAGAAATGGCTTGAGCTAAGTTCGGAAGCGATGACCCATTGTAACTTAGTTGCATTTAAACTAAATTGAATTGAAAAATAAATTATTTCGAGGAAGAAATGGGCACGAATAAGGGATGACATTGCGTATATCAAAATAATAAAAAAGAAATGAATAGAAAATGATAAAGAAAAAAAACAAAGTCAAAAGAAAAGAAAGGAGGAGGAGGAGACGGAGGGACAGTGAGCGTGGAGATGAGAGAGGGAGGAGAGAGTTCTAGCTTCTCTCTATGATCCTATGGAATCGGGGTGATCTGGATAAGTGAGATGAATCTGAGGATTAAATCTAACAGTGAGAAATTTCTGCGTGAGTCTGAAGCAAAGTTTCGCCAAGGATTTGAGCAAAGAGTTTGAGAAATCAAATGTTTTACAGGTTTAGGGAGTAATCACGGGACTTCCCTAAAAATTTTCTCGCTTCAAGTGGTAGAGTTTTCTCTATTTGGTTTTAATTCTGTTTAAAGTCCATTCAATGGTTTGGATTTTTATCGGAAGTCGGGAATGACCTAATCGATTATGTTGTTATACTATGTTTATTCCTTAGTGTAGTCGGAGTTAGAATTTGAGTGTCTTTACATGTTATTCATAATTAATAGTCGGGTTGGGAGCGATGCAGTGGATTATGGGGTTTATTCTCACACTACTTTATTAATTTACGTACATGGGCGTCGTGGAGCCGAGTTTTGGTTTTAGGGCTCCGCGGTAGTGTTGATTCCATTGGGACTGAGTTTCGAGTGGTTGGAACGATTTTCAGACCGTCCCTGTATGTTAGGGTTGGTTTGTTTTCGAAATCGTTGTTTTTGGAAATTGTCATATAACTTGAAAATGTGTTTGAGGTGGGTTTTATGCCATGTTTATGGCTAATTTGGTGTCCCAAATTGGGATGGGTTGGTTGTCGAATTAGATAGGACACTTCAGGACGAATTTTAGTGAAAATAAGCACAAATGGGGCAAAGGAGCCTTTGGCACGCTACGACGTCTGTAGTAGTTCTTTGCCACGCTCTGACGTGGCGTGGGACACCACAACGTCATTTCTATTTTGTTGTTACTTCCAACTTCGGACTTATAACCTTTTGTCACGACTACATTTGGGTGTTCTTGATTTCTGTAAGAAGCGTTAATTAAAAAGTTATCCATATGCTTGTGGAGAGGTGGTGTCCTGACCTTGCTTAAAGTTGGTGTTTTGTACCAAGTGTGAGATGGGGACATAGTGGTCATATTTATGATTGTGTGCCTCAACTTGGGGCTGACCATATCTTTTTCCGTCAGGGCTCTGTTTAAGGGTGTTCTTGGACTCTGGAAGCTCATTGGAGTCGAATCTATTCATATTCCTGTGGAGAAATTAGTGTCAAGAGCCTTGTTGAAAGTTGGTGTTTGTACCAGAATTGTACCAAATGGGACAAGTGGTCATATTTACGATTGTGTACCTCCTAGCGGACAGCCATATCTTCGGCGTCGAACTCCGTTTCGGGTGTTCTTGAACTCTATGGAAAGCCCATTGAGTCAAGATTATTTCCATGTGCCTGTGGGAGGCAGTGGGTGATCACAACTATGCTAAAAATATATGTTTTGCACCAAGTATGCGGGTTACTTGGTTGTGTCAGTGTGAATAGCCAGGTTTTGACATGACCATTGCATGACAGGTTGTAGGCTATTGTATTGGGTATGAATTGCCATGAGTTAGCCTAAGGAAGACTATATGACATTATTTGTTAAGTCATGGATTGATGGATGCTAATATGCTTGATATGATATCTATATATATATTGGCATGAAATATATCTAACTTATATGTTTGCAATATATGTTTGCATAGAAATTGACATGAAGTACAGTTGATGAAAGAATAGTTTCATGTAGGTAACATGAGAATTTGCAGCGCGGATATTATCAGATTTATATGCAATGCGACAATCAAGTATCACTTGAAAGGTGTTGCATGACATAGTTTTTGGAGAAAAATATACTTGAGGGTTGGCCAAAATTAATTATCGGAGTATATCCACTATTTATTTCGGAGGGTTGTCCATAAAACTATTTATCGGAGTAAGTCCACTATAGCGTATCAAGGTTTCACAAAATTAATTATCGGAGGCGTCCACTATTTATTTCGGAGGGTTGTCCATAAAACTATTTATCGGAGTAAGTCCATCATCGGAGGGTTGTCCACAAAATTAATTATCGTATATGTCCATTTATTTATACCGGAGGTTAACATACAAACAATATTCGTTGAACATTTATGCCGACAGGTGATGAGAAAACGTAGCGGTGACTGAGCAATGAGATTATATAAGATTCAGATATGTATGCACTCGATGCGTTTATCGTTCACATATATGTCAGCAGTGATATCAGAAGACATCATCATCGAGTTTTGTCTGACCAATGTGACCACATTTCGCAGCAAGACGCTTACTAAAGGATCGACGCCCTTACAGCCGGGATTGAAAAGAAAGACGATTAGGGCTTTGATATATATTTTGTAAATATATATGGGTTGTATTTATTTGTATAAGAGGATGAATTTAAACTTTTAGCTGACTACGCTATCATCATGCCATGAGTATGTTTGAAGACGGATAAATCGGGCCCTACGTAATTCGGCTTTATTTCGGGGAGTGTGGACCCAGCATGTTGTATAATATCGGGCTATACATACAGAATTGTACAAGTTAGAGCCAGTGATAGCCTCCCCATACAAAGGAGACTCTATCTGATTTTTGTTAAATCATGGATCCCGGAAAATGGGACATGATGGTGTGGTGTCGGGTTACTCGACATCCATGAGTATTCCGCGGGTTGATGGGTTGTCAACGAGACCCTTGAGATTTAGGGTGTCACACTACATGCTACATCAAAATATTATTCCATTTTAACTTTAGGGTTTTACTATCAAATGACGCACTTATGATCATAAATGAAATGGACTGTTCATGGAAAGAATTATCAAATAAAACCACAAATTAATAATAAAAATGTCTCTTTATTCATGAAATGTAAAATGACCATAATTACACTATTTGCATAGAGTACATCACTAACACATTTGCTCTTATCTCCATTAACAAAAGGATTAATAACCCCATCTTCGACCTATCTCGGATGATTTACACACATTCAAAATTGGAAATTGGGTATTACGATTACTTATCATACCCAAAAATATAGGAGATATCCTAAAATTAAGGGAGTACAAATAATTATGAAAATCTTCTAAGGATTATATATAATTACAAAAGAAGTAATATTTACAGAAAATCTAAATTGAGATTTCCTCTAATAGGTGGTGGCTGTTGAAAGGGTGAATGAAGGTGAGAAGCCATATCAATTGGTGAAGGAGCTTGATAAAGTTTACGCAACTTTTCCTTTTTCTTTCTCTACTATTTTTCACATTATTTTTAGGGAAAGTAGCTGGAGAAATATTATAATATTTTTCTAGTAATTCTCCTTTAAATTTATCTCACATATTTTTCATGTTGCCAAACTTAAGAAAATGATTTTTCACACTATTTTTTCCTTATCTACCATTTTCTAAGAACCAAAATAGTATAAGTGATTTCCTATCAATAACCTATTATTATACTCCTGAATATCAAATAAAAATATTATATACCTTGATAATATATATATAAACTTTGTAAGTATACATTTATGATTGAATTACATTAAATAATATTAGGCATAAATATTATAACAATTTGTAAAGTCTGTCTAATATTAGAATATAATTAATAATAAAATTATAATTCATTAGATTCAGTTGTAGTCAATGATATAAATAAAGAATATACAAAAATCTATTAAAAATTGGCATCATAATTTTTTTATTTTTGGTGATTAATTAAATAAAAAAAAGTAAAATTAAGTGAAAATAACAATTTAAATCCTGAACTTTCAAGACTTTGTTATTAACTAAAAATGTTTTTTTTAAAATATATGTACTTTCATTTTAATGACACTTCTACCCTAAGATATTCCTAACTACGATACTAACTCTCGGTAATCAGTAAAATAACAGAATGAATAGTACACCAATTAGAATTTTTTTAGGTTTAGAAAATGAAATTTAATTTAAAATTAAAAATAATAATTGCCAAGCTTTTTTTTTTTTAAGAATTAAAATTGTATAAAATCTGAATTTATATTCTAAATTTAAAATGAATTATGTAATTAAATAAAATGTGGAATTTTATGCATAGAAAATTGCATGAAATTATTAGTTTTTGAAAGGCAAATTTGATTTTATGAATTAAAAAATAAATTTTAATCAAAATCAATAATCTTAAAATTGATAATTTAAACACATTTCTAAAATTTGTAATAAAAAAACTAAACAATTTTTTTTTTAATATTCAAAATTTTCCAAAATTCGTGATTCAATATTTTCATTTTAAAGTTTTTTTTAATACACTTTTAAGATAGTAAACACATTTAAAGTCATTTTAAAGTTAATAACTGAAATTTTCGAAAAATCCAAATTCAGTTCTTTCAAATCACAATTAAAATTTACTTTTTAATTCACAAAATCAAATTAATTATTTAATTAAAATTAAATTTTAATTTTGATTTAAAAGAATTAAATTTGGATTTTTAGAAAATGCGAGTTATTAACTTTGACAATTTTGAATAAATTTTAGAAAAATTGAATATTAAAAAAAATAGTCTTTAATTTTCTATTAAGTGTTTAAATTATGGATTTTAAGTATTATTGATATTAAAAAATTTAAAATTTTACCTATTAAAATTTATTTTAATTCATAAAATCTTTCAAAACTAATATTAATTCGATTCAATCGATGAACTTAAATTTACTTTTTTATTTAATTAAATAATTCACTCTTAAATCAGAATTCATATTTTATAAGATTTTAATTTAATTTTTGTAAAAAAAAACTTGAGAATTATTATTTTTAATTTTAAAATTAAAATTTATTTTTTCCAAAATCTAAAAAATTCAAATTTATTTTCTATTCATAGTAAGACTCATTTTTTCAATTCTATGTCATATTATATAAAGGTGATATCTAGTAAAAGGTCATTAAAATAAAAGTACCTATATTTAAAAAAAAAAAAACTTTTTTAGTTCATGATATATATAACAAAATCCAAAAAATTCAAGATTTAAATTGGTATTTTTCCTAAAATTAATTGGTTTGTTGAAAATCCTTTTAATATGAGGCTTGTTGGTATGAAATTTTTTCTTCCCACTTTATACAACATATATAAGGTAACTTGCCTAATGATCTAAGGAACAGTTTGGATTTTTTTTCGCTCTTTCTATTAACCCAAAAATCGAATATTTAAAATATAAACTTCATTGCTTTATACAAAATTTTGTTTTACATTTAATTGCTTTTAGTTTGTTTTCTCAGTTCTTGATTTTATTAAATCTTTATAAATCATATCAAGAAACTAAGTTTTTAATGTAAAGAATTAAAATAAATAAATAAATAAATTTTTAAGAATAATCACGTACCCTTAAGTTTTCATGTTTTTATCGAATAATAAAAAAAACCAAAATTCTCATTATTTTTACTTAAATATTGAAACTGAGGTTTGCTCGAACATAAGTGTATAATTTAATATTTTAACTTTTAGGTACTATATTTTGTTTTTTTGTTTTTTTGTTTTTTTTGAGTATTATATTTTTTGCATCGAGACTGTTGAAAAAAAATTGAGAGGAAAAGGAGAAAGGGAAGTAGGTTTAGTGTAAATGACATGAATATACGTACAGATCAAGTGAATACAAATATAAATTAAATGAAAAAATAGTTTAGCAATTTTGTAAAAGATCACACACATCATGACAAAAATAATATAAAATCAAGCTTATACATAATTATCTTATTTGGACAGCTCTCCAAAAATATCAGTCGTACAGTTGAGAAAAAACGTTGAGCAATATGAGCCACCTTTTTCTGACATGGATATCATTGTTGTTACAACAAGACTTTTTATTTAGGAACGTGAAAAAATAACCCATTATCAATCAAATGATGAAAAGCAATTCCTTTTGTGGGTTCATAATTTCTTTATTATTGGAATTATCTACTCTTTTTTGTCTATCTGACTCAGGTAGTAGTAAAATATATTATTATATAGTGCCTCAAAAAACAAGGAAGCGCGGGTCGGGTTAAAGGAAAAGTGTGTGCTTACTCTTTTCTCTACTGTAAATGAAGAAAAAAACAGGTTTTAGAAAGAGAAAATCAACACCAACTTATTTAATTTTTGTGTAGCATTTGTCACAAGAGAATTTTATTCTTAAATTGTTCTTCACTAAAATGGTACTTAAAGCTCACTAAGTAATACTTAAAGTTCACTAAAGTAGTAATTAGGGTTTAAGATAAAAATTAAGAGTAACCTTAATAAATTTTATGTACTATCTTAATGAAAGACATTTTAAAAATAACATTTATATATAAGCATGTTTGGTGATTTTTTGTGATTTTCTTTTTAACATACAAAATAAAAACATGCAGTTTTGAGTATGTCAAAAAATTAAAGTGTTTTCGAGTTAAGACTGTACCTAGAAATCAAATTTATGATAAAATAGGTTCTTTTGTTCCCTTAACATATCCATATAATCAAAGCAAATAATTCCGTGAAAATATGAAGATTGTAGAAACAAAAACAAAGTTAAATGGTGGTAAATTACTGGTGAGTAAAACGAAACGATATAAAATGGTCGGGTTAATCAAAAGACCAATTAACTGAAAATAATAAAATGACGAAGCTAAGAAATAATCGTTAGGACCGCCGCTTTACGCCATTGAATCGACAACATCACGACATTGACGATCTTCTTTCTTGTGAGAGCACTCTTCTTTTTATAAGAGTTCTTGAATAATTGTCCAAGTCCTATATCTTCTTCACTCTCCCCACCTCTTTTAATAATTGTTACGTCTCTATTAGGAAGACTTACTCCCAAGTTTTTTCAATACGTCAAGTAACTATCGACATTCTCTAAATTATTCTCGTTTTTACATGCCTTTAACCTACAGCTTATTTCATTTGTGATTTTTAACCTCAAACTCAGTTCAATAAACATTGCCAGTAAAAATTAAATTTAGCAAACACTATATAAAATTAAAATATATCAGACGCTGCTCTAGCAAGATATCTTCCTCTGTTTTAAAATGCTATCACTTAAATGCAAAAGGCTCATCTTTATATGGTATCATAAACTTTCTCCCTATCTACTATAAAATGGGGACAAACTATCTTGTATAAACATGATGTTCTATAAGATTAAACTAACCCTTATATCGGGTTAAGTATCACTAACCGTTTTGAAACTATGAGAATGCTTTTCATACCAAAACGTACTTTCCCCTATTGGATTATCCTCCTCATTAATTATTTAGGGATGGGATATTACTTAATCCCAGACGTGGAACAAGTTGTAGCAATGATGAATGACGAGGAATTAGCTGGGGAACAAAGAAGATGAAGCCATAAAAATAAATCTCCAGAGTGGGGGGGCACCAAATTAAAAAGCAGATCCCTTGTCGCTTTCTCTTCAATCATTCACCTTCCTTTCTTTGAAAAGCTTGTGTGTGAAACCTGAAAAGGCCACCCCTTTCTATTATGAAACGTTAACATCTCCTTCAATTCCCACATGTTGTATTTATTTTCTAGACCCCATTTTCAGTCTCTCCTTCTATAGATAATAGAGGTTTCTATGTTGCACGGTTTTAATTCAATACTTCAAATAATGAAAAAGCTTATAATAAATCAAGGACTTTGTTTACTATATTATAATAAAAGTGATTAATTGTCAAATAAATAAATAAATAAATTCTTGGACTTTGTACAATTCATTACTTGTTTGCATAATGAAAATAATTAATTAAACATGTAACCTTCATAAACATATAGATTTATTTTTTCAATAAAAAGCAAAAATGTTTAATTTTTTTATCTAACAAAAAATAATATATTGATTTCAATCACTATATACGAATTTATTATTATTATTATACATATTGCTGATATTATACTCTATCTAATTTTCCCAAGACATTAATTTTTTAAAGAAATAATTTTATCGATGAACTAGCGATATATATTTTACTTAAAACACATTATTAAATCTGTCAAAAACTCTAAAGCGATTACGCGCACATCCGCGTTAATAACACAACGAATCGACGAAGTTTGATACATTCGGAGCAATCTCTACGACGATCAAAATATAGTACACCGTTTCCGCAACATATCGGGACGATCACGATTGATTAAACGCTCTACTGATCATATCTGCTTTGTCGTTTAAATCACCTACACACAAAAGAGAATGTCACAACAAGATGATGAAAACCAAATCATCGTACTAAGACGACACAAACTACACGCTTATAAGATGACAATAAAAACATGAAAATCAAATTAAAAATCTAGATTTTTATGGAATAACCATTTTATTAAGAAAGAAAATTATAGAAAAGAGATATAAACGCTGATTTGCACTACACACGCTAAAAATTACCCTCATTACTTTAGTTAAAACCCGACCAGAAAGAACAAAGACGCAGAACTGAAAGTTCACTTACTAGCTTTTTTTTTCTTTTATACCGTGGAGATGACATTTATTTTTATTGAAAGTACTTTTTCTAGATGTAAAATAATTATTTTATTTTTTATTCACTTATTACTTATTTATTAAAATAATTTTACTTAATAAAAATAAAAAAATTAATTTTTTAATACAAAAATAATGTATTGGTTTAAAAATTAATAACTTATAAAAATAAAATGTTAAAAAGTAACTTAATACTTAATCGTTTTAAATAATTTTGAATTTTAAATTTTATTTTTGACATTTATTCACTGCATTACAAAGATATAGTAATATATTAAGATTTTAACCCGATTCTTCTTTATGTCCTACCCAACCTTTTAACCATTGAATTAGTCTCATTGACAAATTTGATTTAAATTACAAAAACTTACCTAATGCTTGAAATTTTTTATTTTTTGTAGCAAAAAAATATAAATGAAAAGAATTTACTTTTTAATTAGCAAGTCACTTCTTGAAAAATTTGATTTAAAACTGAATTTTTTACATTTTTGATAAAATATCTTTTGTAGCTTTGCAATCAATTTTTAAAATAAATATTTTATTTATTAAATGACTTTGGAATTTTAAAATAAAACTTCCACTACTTTTTAAAAACAAAAAAGTATCACCCTTAAAGTAGTTGGAATTTTTGGAAAATATTCATCAAAATGAACTCATCATATCAAACTTTTCGAAAAGCTCCTTTCACTTCATTAGTGTTGGGCACCGACAAATGGAATCCTAAAATGAAAACAATGATCAATATTTCTAGTAATTTTAAAAATTAATTTCTTAACTCAATCATTTGGTTAATAAAAATAAATTTAAAATCATAAATCATTATTAATACTTTCTAAGAAACAAAGGTTGACAGTTAAATCTATATTAACTTAAATTAAACTCCATGAAATAGCAAACAACCATGATTGGTAATAAAGAAATAAGGGCCTACCATGAGTCAAACTCTAATTTAAAAATTAAATTTGTTTATTTATTAATAAGATTGTAATTATGAAACTTGTGTTGGACAGCCTGTCTCTTTCATTTTTATTTTAAAATTTTATAATAAAGCTGTTAAATGGAGCTTGGTGTCTGGTTGTCATGCCGACACTCTCTGAACCATACATTTTCATCACTGTGGGCCTCTTAGTTTAGATATTTTATGTTCTCCTAATCTATTAGTATATATAAATGAGGGAGTGCCCCCACACGTGACACGACAAACCATTTTTTTTTAACTTTCATTTCCCATATTGCCCCTAATCTTTAATTCTATTTCCAAGTTTATCACTTTGCCTACTAAGCTTTCTCATATTACCTATATTTTGCTAATATATTTACGACGTTTCCATCCAATTG
This sequence comes from Tetrastigma voinierianum, assembly GCA_016808115.1. NCBI lineage: Eukaryota > Viridiplantae > Streptophyta > Magnoliopsida > Vitales > Vitaceae > Tetrastigma > Tetrastigma voinierianum. The sequence continues at coordinate 185,367 of JAEQBH010001000.1, forward strand.
GGATAAGATATTTACGATAAACAATTTACCTTCCCTTGACTATCTCTTCCGTCGTTTTATTGGCCATTGACAACCATCGAAATCAAACCCTAAAACAAGAAGATCAAAGCAAAAATAATCTTTACCAATCAACCCTTGGAGACCAACAAAAAAAAGGGAAAAAAGATTGAGAGATGAGAGTCAGTAATTTGATGTTTTTGACTTAGGACATTCTTAGGGTTCATAGAAAATCTGATGTCTGAATTAGAAGGCTCCAATGTCTCAACTTAAACGAAGATATTCGGCCAAAATCAAGAAAGACAAAAAATAGAAAGAAGGAGATGTAATCAAGTGAAACTCCTCCACAACGAACACAAAAATAGAAAAACAAATTAAGAGATCCAACTCAATGAGTTATGGCTTTCTTAGATTTATAAAATGTACCTTCATTCCATAACTTCATGATCCACACTTCAAAAAACAAAAGATAATCAAGAAAATTGGAAAGCTTTATTACTAATCCATATGTGTTTTCAAAAGCCATGTGAGAGAATCTAAGCAGTTTAGAAAATTAGTTCTCTTCTATGTTAGTACTTCATGAGGATTGCTTCACAACATTACATTCCTTTGAAAAAAGCCTTATTTTCGAAAGGAGTTGACATTCGCATTAAGAATATTAGAGAAATGTATAACTGCATAAACAAAAATATAAATTTTTAGAAAATACTTTTTTTAATGAGATTTTAATCATAAGCATAAATACTTCTTAATAATAATAATACTTTTTTTTTTTTTTTTATGGAAATGTGCATATTTATCTATCAATAAGGTCCTATGTCGTTTAGAGTAAGAACGTGTTGAAAATTCCATAAATATCTCGACATGTAATCATTGCGAAGCCACAATGTGTGAGCAACATTGCTGCAAATCTTTAAGAAAAGTGAAAATTATCGACTATTTATGCTCTGACAATCTTAACTAACATAGCGGGCAAGGATGAAGCTTCAGATGTTCTATTAAGGCATTGAAAACAAACTCGAATCCATTTCACTAAAGACCTTCACATCTACATATGTTCGAGCCATGATAAAGCCTCTCTAACTCCCATTATTTCAAATTTTCCTCGACGATTAAGAGGATAATGACACACCCTCCCACCCCCTTCCGATCACGGTGCTCACATCACAAATCCTCAAAACAGTTAATCTCTGAACGACTTGAAATTCCTATGAAGCTAAGCCATTGTTTGCTAAAACCTCCTATGTTTTTTATTTTATAACTTAGATTTATAAAATCTTAGCAAGGAAAAATAAGGTGATGATCGCATGTAACAATTCCAAACTCAGATACATCCAATCTACTTAACCAAATATGACAACCAAAGATACCAACACATTCTACAAACTACTCTACGCACATGGCATATGTTCCATTATACATTCAAAGTCTTTCTGCATAATATTCCTAATCTACAACACTTGTACAACGCCGTAGAACTTATCAGGCTCAAATACTCGCAGACTGCATTCCCGGAAAATAGTTTTTAAATACAAAAATAATGAGCTAAACGAGTTCAATGAAAGGATGCTTATAAAAGGTTTTCGCTTCCTAAAAACTCAAAACTCAGAAACTTTCTTTTTACACATTATTTTCTTAAGCCATTTTGCTTTTGGCTGCTTGAGTTTCTAAAACTTTTTCATTGTCATTTATACTACTTTGCTTTTAAAAGTTTATATAACTTTAATACTTTTCGTTTGCTTGTTTGCTTTTCTTTTAAAAGCGTATAAAACTTTATTGTTATTGTTTAGAAGTTTATAAACTTCTCAATTTTCATGACTACTTCAAAAGTCTTTTAAACCTTTCACAAACTCGCTTAAAAGTTTCAAAACTTTTATAAATACTTTGTTTCCCGCTCAACCATATGCTTTGAAAATAAAACGCGTGCCTGGCTCAACCGCTTGCTTGAAAATCCCACCCGAGCTCGTCACCAGATCGCTTTTGAAATCTAACCGAGCCCGGGCTCAACCGCTGCTTTAAAACTCCTAAGCCCAAGACGGAACCAATGGTTGATTTTTCAAAACTCGTATATCATTGTAAAACATCAACCACCGGATGCCTATTTTGCTTGCTATACCCCCAGTGAACACGGAACCTATGCTCAACCGTGCGTTTGGTGAAGGACCTTTGTCCGCTACCTTTTCCCCTCTGCAAATATGGTGTAATTGACCTCGTGTCGCCATCACCATAATTTAGTTAGAGCTCATAAACTTATATACTCCCACTGCACTCGCTTCCTTTAAATGCATGATGTATGTCCCAAGTTTACCGACCGTGCAAAAACTAAAAATGCATGTATATATGAGACCCTAACTCCACCGGTGTAAAATGACTTAATACCTCTCCATCTGATGTCGCTTAACTGGGGAAGCCCGATTTTCACAAACATTCGTTTCGCTTTCGCTTCTTGTAAAATGGTTTTACAATTTAAAACCATTCGCTGTCATCGCTTGAAAATGGTTTAATTATTCAAAATCTGCTTACTTGTTGCTTGCTCAAAATGGTTTAATCATTCAAAACCATTTTACTTGCTTGCTTGAAAATGGTTTAATCATTCAAACCATTTACTTATACTTCTACTTGCTTCGTTTGAAACTGCTTGTTTAAAAATAAATGGTTTTTTAATCATTCAAAACCATTACTTACTATTGGTTGGGCCAGTGTGTGTAAAAACGGTTTTGCTACAATTTAAACCAATGCTTACTTTTCAAAATGGTTTAACTCAAACCATTAAATTGCCTAATTCATCGGCTGCTTTCTCAAAATCTGGGCCAGAATCAAAACCACAAAATACCAAAATAAGAAAAATGCTTTATAATTATAATAATAATACACTAAGATTCGTGGAACGAGCCAGAACACTCACATCTTTGCTTGCTTAACTCGAGTACGCTCCACACTTTTTCCGCTCGCTTTTAACCTACACACTAACCGAATACAACGACAATTAATCGCTCTACGTATAACATAATTTTAACGCACTTCCTGGGACTTAGCTACACCAGACACGAGGCGGTTACTACGGCTACGAGGTAATGCAACGCTGAAGTTCCACCTTATTCGAACCCATCTTAATCATTTAATACACCTAAACCTGGGTACGACCGGCTTACCTTTATACAAAAACATAAAGATTCGCATTCAGACACGTGTACCAATACACTCGGACCTCGTGCACGGCACATCAGATTTGGTGGGGTGAACCTAGACACTCGAACGCAGTACGGCAGACACTTGCCTCTCGCTGGTGTACCTAAGATACCAGACATGTCAAAATTTATAAATTCCTCCGAATTTTGCCCATATTTTGTTGTTTTCCCCACTTTTGATACTAATTCACTTCATAACTTCTATAATTCTATCACCTCAAGAATTGATCATGAAATCATCCATGTCAACTTCATGACACTTGAATTAGTGCTATGGAACTCAAACTTCAAAACCCTAGGTGAAACCAAGAAATCACCTTAAGGTCCACCAATTCCTTATAAACCACATAATTTGATGATTCCATTGTCTATTTTCCGAATCGGGGTTTTACTCTCATAACCCCAACAATTCAAAGGTTTATGTGATCTTTACACAAAACCTAAAATTAAAGGAAAGATCTATTCTCCCCTCACAGTTCCCAACAATTACCTATGGTTACAAGGCAAAAGACATACCCGATTCGACTCTCCTCCTTCTTCTTCCCCTTCTTCCTCCCTCTCGTCTCTTCCTCCTCCCATGGAACCTCCTGCAATTTTTTGGGAGACCAAAATATGATTTATTTTTCCCATTTCTATATTTAACATTTCCTTTAATTGCACTGCCTCATCTCTTTAATATTGCAATACTACTTTGAAATTCTACTATGGCCTATCTCTACACTTAATGATTTTGCTTTTCATAATCTTTTGCTAAACGACAATCAGACTTTCTTTAATACCATAATCTTGCCTAAACTTTCATTTCCTACTTTAGTCTCCAAATACTACAATATGACACTGGTACTCTTATACACCCCTATGCATCGCATCGTACACTATCTCTGACGTGTTACGCATAAAGGACCGCATCGCCAAATAAAACTCTCATAATTTTTAAGAACACATCCAATACCAATAGATCTCAATTCAGAGAAAACAACTGCATCAACATTGAGCTTTAGCCATTCATTACTAAGTTTCATCCAATGTGTGGGGATTTGCAAATGAAACCTAAATGTAGGGAAAGTTTGTAACCGCAAATGTTGAACCTCCCGCCACTCAAGTATAGTGTGTACTCCTGGCTTATTTTCAAACATGCCCCGAATCCACCTTTGGTTCTCCCATACTACTTGCTTTGAGTCCATAACGCCCAAAGATATCATCACCACTAATGCAATGTTATCCGTTGAAATCGATGATGTGAGATCTATGGAACTGTGAAGGAACATATTCAAGTCTATCAAGAAAAGAAAAGTGGTGAGGAGCCAATATCTCTCAGCAAGTAAATGGACATTGCAAAATGAGGTTATGGGTAGACTCTCTATCCCTTACACACAACGGAAATAAAGATGGAATATTGACCATATGACTTCTCAAGTTATCAGCTATGGGAAGGATACCTTTTAGCAAATGCCACATGAAGTGACAACATTTTGGGGGGATGGATAAATTCCACAACAATGTCCATATAGGTTCTTTATCTTCATCCACATGAAAATGGATTTTGCTGTAAACCACTCTGACCGACAAACCCATAATATCATTGCGCAACCAATACCATCGGGTCATTCAGGCACTTCCAAACTAAGAAGACATACAATCACCTCTCTATCCTCCTTCGATTAAATAACTTCAGATTAAATCCCTATCCCATTGTTGAGTTCCCGGGTTGAAACAACTCAACCCTAACTCCTTCAGACATCTCCCAATTTGTCAGAACCATGCCCAAACCATCCACCTGAAGCCAAGGGTCTTTGTTACGTTGACGGAAGCACCATCTCCCCACACTTAGCCTGCCATGCCAAATAAGGTAATATCTAATGTAGCTTCAGATACTACTGTGCATGTTAGGGTTATTGCTCAAATAAGCTGAAGAAAGGTAGAATGGGAAAGTACCAAGCTTTTAAAAGATTTGAGTTACAATGATGTCGTCTAACATTAGCTTCCAACCCTCAAGCATAAAGAAGGGCAAGATCAACTCATGTAATTTTAAAACCCATTCCTCCAAGTCTTAGTACACAATCTATCCCATCTCATCCAATTAAGACCATTGCCCTAGTTAGTTTCATCGCTCCCACTAAAAAGCATTAAACATTCCTCTCAATATCGTAACACCGCCCCCCCCGTACAGCACAATCGACATCACATAATCAAGGTGGTCACCACGCACTTCAATAGAACTTTACTACACGACAACTTTTTTGTTATTCCAACTATTAATACTGTGTCCATACACATCCTTAACATCAAAGCTCGCTTTAATTCCTCTAATCAGAGCTGTATACCCAAATATTTCCACATGATCTAATGTCCTCGACTTGGGAATACAAATGTGTTGTCCCATCAAGACTGATTCACATTTAATTGTACAGACGGAGGACTTGTTATCACACCTGGCCAAGCCTCGATGCCTCCCATACATTGAAAGAATATGTCCGATGATATCTAAATTTTCTATTAGCTCCAAAAATAAAACAGCTTGTCCAAAACAAAATAAATCGAGAGCCCTCTACTAATCGACAACCATGGACATGTCCCACGTCTTCTGACTGATTGAACTTTAAAGCCTCAAGACATATAATAAAAAGATATGGAGATAGGGATCCTCGACGTAGACCCCAATGAGGTATTATCGACCATCTCCCACATCATGAAGGATCTGAAACTGGACTAGACTAAACACATGCCATATAAATTTTTACCCATTGTCATGAAACCACTATATATAGTTTTCCAGTTCTCCTAATCATCATGCTTTTCCCATATCCACTTTTAAAGCAGCATAGCCAATCCTACCTTGGGTTTTTCTATGAAAATAATGCAAGATTTCATTAGAAATTAGTATATTATCATAATGCATCTACCTCAAATAAACGCCTCAGCAGGGAGAAATAACATTCGCGTAACAACCTTAAGTCTGCATAGACCTTGCCATACTATCTTGTAAACTACATTACAAAGAGAAATGGGCCTCAAATCAACCATAGATTCAACCTTCTCTTCTTAGGTACGAGTACACAAGATGAGTGGCCATTCCCTACAAGAAAAATGCCACTGCAATAAGAAGCTATACAAGAATATCCCGACCAACAATGACAAGAATCTGGTAGTGTATGCATTCATCCATCAGTCCCTGGATTTATCAAGGTGCATAATAAATTATCGCCAACCTCCCTTCAGAGAAATAGAGCTATTAAAAGCATTATGTAAATGACACCATTAGATCAATCAGAGATAAACAAAACACTGCTTCCATGCTGAGAAGTGTAAAGTGGTCTAGAAATATCGCACCATTACCTCATCCAACCCATAGTCAATCCGCCATCGCCAAATGATTCTTGAGTCAAGAAACAAGATTCTTTCTTCGTCTCAGCCAAGGTTGCATGGAATGAAAAAATCGAGTATTCGAGTCTCCTTCGACGAGCCAAAATCTTGGCACGTTGAGCCTGTATATCTCTCGTTATTCAACAGATGAATACGTCGAATTTCTACCGCTTCAAACGCCCTTAAATCCTTCCTATCGCACTTCCTCCGATGCGCCATTTTGTCCTTTGCCGCAAAACCCCACTCTTTGAACAACCCTGAGAGGGATCAACCCAGTCCCCTCATCGCTACAACACCACATCCTTAATAAACATAAAATTAAGACAGAAAACGCGTGTTGATTAGATTTTACATCATTATATATACATTAGAATTATCTTCCTTTATTTATTTAACTAATACCAGATTGAATTAAAATTTATTTAAAAGTATATAAATATAATGCATTAATGGAGAGTTATGTTGGTTTTATAAATTGTTTATCACTTTTGAGGGTCAAGTATCCCTTCAACATAAGTTATTTAATTGTTTATAAACAATTTAAGAAATTATAATATTGAAAAGAATAAATAGTGTTTATTTACTATTTAGGTATTCAAGGAATTGTTGAAAATAAAAATAAAGACTCATTATACTGCAAAAGAGCATTGAAACTTCTTAACAGATTTAATTTGAGCTACCTAAATAATTTTTGATAAATTAGTAATTGAAGTATGTAATGGGTTTTGTGACAAGATTTGTAAATAACTTCAATATATATCATTATTAAGAAGGTATTTAAAATAATAATTTCAAATTTTTAAATATTAAAAAGATTTTTAGATTATGAGATGATACAATATATATTTATCAATAAAGAAAATCAAAAATATTATATAAAATAATGTCTATAGGATTAATTACATAAATGATGTCTCAACTTTTCCATTTGTTTGCCTTATGTCTCAACTTATTTCTTTGTTCAATCAAATGTCTAAACTTTTCATTTTTTCATTTTGTCAAACTTTACTTTGTCAAAAGCTACCAAACCAATCAAAACTTATTAGGATATTTAAATAAGTAAAAATTACATCCAAATAACATTAAATTATCTTCACATTAGGGTTTTTTTCATCTCTTTATAAAATAAATTGATTAAATTGGTTGCTATGAATAAAAAAAAATAGGTAAAAATAATAGAAGATAATTAAATTTTGTTTTTTTTAATTGTTATAATTTTGTAAGAAATTTTTTTAATTTTTATCTCACTATAGTAATCAATTATTTGGTTCATTTTTAATATAATCATTAACAGTAAACTACACAGAAAATGATAATATCTTGTTCTCATAGATTTGTTAAGTCATTTAAAAGACTGTTATTTTGTATGAAAGTCATTTGAATTGAATTTTTCCTAATTCAATATGTTTTAATAAGTTTTATTGTCATAAACAATTGACTAAACAAAAATAGTTAAGATAAACAAAAATAAAAACAAAAGTTTGTATATTTGATTGAACAAAAATAAAGTTGAAACTTAAAATAAAATAAAAGTTAGATACTCTGACGAAAAAGATAAAAATTGAGATAGATCAAAATAAAAATAAAAGAAAGATAAGACACTTAATTGAAAAATAAATTATATTAATTAAAATAAATAAATGAAAAGTTGAAACGCTCGTTTCCTCAAAATATTATATATTTCTTATTTATTCAGCCTATTTCAAAATACAAAACTTCAGTGGTATAAACATAGATAATGACAAGATCTTAATTGATAAAGAGATATTGTTATAACACCCAGATTCTGACTTAATTTTGCCAGCCACAACATTTAAATCACGCCTAAAGTTTAAATAGCTTCTACATAATGAATGTCGGGTTTATACTGGTTTGTTGTCGATCTTTGGGTCATTTGTCATTGGTCGATATGGCAGCAGGCAGGCGCGCGCGCGCGCGCGTTGATGCTTTTTCATCCCATCAGTATGAGCGACGGGTCAAGCCGAGTTTAGATAGACCTGGCCGCTTGCCGTCTCAAGCTCGATGGCACCGCCGGTCGCCAGGCTCCTACGCGCAAGACTCCTCCGCAAAGACAAGAAAGAAGAAGTATCGACGGGGCTCGCCCGCGACCGCTCCGACGCTTGTCGGGTCACGAGAAAGATAGACCGCTTGGTGGCTATCGTTTCAGATTTTCACCGATGGGATGGCTCGGCATGAGAAAGTATATGTTTTCCTAGTTTGATGGTGATGGATTTCTTCATCGGATTCGTGATATTTCCCGATATTTTCACTTTATCTGCATTCGATTCATGCGATATCGAAGAGCAGCTTATTTGCACTATCTTTTCTTCCCCTCTACTTCCATGGATCCGGTCAACCTGCAGTGATAGAGTCGCAGACTCGTGAATTATCTTATTTTCCCACTGGGTGAGATTTAGTTGGAATTGCAAGTATAATATATCAACATTCGCTCTCTACTCATGGGATTCAGCCGACGGCGTGATGGGCTTTCTAATTTATCCATAACCGCATTTGGGCCGAGCGGATCGGGCCTTCATTTTGGGGCCAAGGCCAAAGGCCTGAGCTACGAACGGCCATTCTCTTCTGGTTGCATACGGCCCATGGCCCATTTTCAAACCCTACAGTCGCTCTCGCACTCTCAGGTACGTGTGCGCGGGCAAAGGGCTGTAACGCTTTAGATCGGATGCACTTCCACGGTCCGCTTCTGGGTCAAGAATAGGTCATCACGCCATATGTCTTACGATAATGATGACTCTTCTGCCAGACTCATTTCCTCCCACTTCTCTTTCGCCTTCGCTTTCCGCTGCATCCTTCTCTCATTCCAGTGCCCCTGATCTTGAAACTTTTTCTTCGCTTTAACGAGTCTCTGACTTCCCTTCCTTAGTCGATCCGAACCTTTGCAGAGTCCTTTCCGGCGCCTTCCCGAGATAGCTTTTCCGCGATTCCCTGACCGCCGAAGGTCTTCTCTCGTGTCTTTCGGTGATACACGGCCGAGGCGTTAGGGTTTGAAGCTGCACTAAGTTTCGTTCTCATTACCCGCTATCACCATGGGTTCTGGTCGCTCTCTACTCATTTGAGGTGACTCCTCACCAAGGTTTCGCTCTAGGCTTAACCGATGTCGCTTCCTACCGTCGACCATTGATCTTCTCGAGGGATGTCTCCAGGGCTGCCTTTCCTCTGACAAGGGTAAGGGGAGAGTAGACCAGATTAAGTATCCCGGGGGCTGATTACTCAAATCCTCCGCTCGTAATGCTTTGGTCAGGGGGTCAGGTTGCTGGTCCTCTGATGGCCACTACAGCGCACGACCTCCTTTGGCTCCCAGTCCGGTCCCCGATGTTTTCGAATTTACTTCCGCACCTAAGATGGTATGCTTTTAGCAGCCTGATAATCCGCCGGCTTTCTTCCCTCCCAGATCCTTCAAGTGTGCTGGGGTTTCACACTTCAATGTCTCTGTCTCAACTTTCAACAATGCCATCAAGGGTATTTTGGTTGGTTCATCGTTTTTGTGACGCGGGGCCTGTCTCTTATAGTTTCTGCCTCGACTTTTGTAGCGAAGGAAACCACCACAAGGCTTCATTTTTCCAAAGACAAGGCCTTCCTCGGGTGGATTTCCCATCTTCCTCCTTTCACAGTTTTGAAGGAACGTTGTCTTTGTCGGCCGTCAGCACTGGTAAGGACCTTCGAGACAAGTAGACTACACCTCAGCGTTCCGGCTGCTTGGACCAATCTCCTGTGAACCCACGTGGAGTGTCGCTTTATTTTTGGTATAATCTTTACGAGGTCATCGATATCCTAATTCAGATTTGGGTCTACTTGCTCCTCTCGTGCTCGACCCGATTCTCACCCCCTCGAAGATAACGCCATATAATGCGATGCGTCGGCCAGGAAAGTGTCCCCCGTCCCTACGCGGGTCGATCAAGCCTGATATTCCCCCGTCCTTCTGAGCTCCGGGAGGTCAGCCTCACTGGCTATTTTGAGGCCTTCGCCTCCCACATGAAAGGTCTCCCATCGAGCCTTCCGCCGCCAAGCCCACAAGGAGAGCTTTCCCGTTCCGGTGGAGGCCGCCCTAAGTCCCCAGAGCGGGGTTAAAACTTTGTTCCGCGAGAAATAAATTTACAACCGCTAGTGGCAAGGTTTCCCCAATCAGCCTCTTCCTCCTCCCTACCCACGCTTGAACACCAGGCACATGTTAGCCACCTCCACCGAGGTCCCAAAGCTTCGAGCTCACATAATCTGCTCGGGTCCGTCGCAAAGGCAAAAGGCTCCTGGGGAGGGTCACGAGCACGCCGCTACCATGCCCATCACAATTTGGAATCCTCCCGCACAAAGCATTGCCACCTCCTCGAGGTCTAAGAGTTGGAAGAGAAGGGTTCCGAACCTATGATGGCGACTTTCGGCTTCCTCAACGCCGAAGCCATACGGGCGCCGTCTCACCATCCTTAAAGATTATGATCTGCATGCCACACTGCTGAGGTTAATAACTCACTCAGAATCGCCTTATCGCGATTTAACCCATTGACATAACTGTGTTAGATACATTAACAGCAGGTATTATTCAAGAGTTTACAGTGCACCCAGATCGGCTACAATCAATTCCACAGATGAGGAATGATCTCACATCCCGAGAGCCCATTGAGCACACACATGAACGATGAGATGTAGCTTAAGTCCTGAAGACACGTCAGCACGTTTCTGCCGAGGGTAGAGAAGACGAGGGTCCTAATATTTGATATTTCGCCCAAGGCTTAGTCTGAGAGGTTCGTGGATGAGTCAAGGGCTACACAAAAATGACTTGCTAGAGGTCGTGGACGGCCGCAGATGCCCAAGATAGCTTCAGATGGTTAGGATTGAGCTTTTACATCCTGCATGAGTCACGGAGTCTGGTAAAGAAGTGTTTCACGTATGCCAAAGATGGAACCCACATGATAAGATCAGCACTGGCTGACTGGCTCACCTTCCGAGGCTTCTCCGAGGTCAGAACCCCGACTCAATCCGCCCACCGAGGAGTGCCCGTGGGCTGGGCGTGGGGACCTTCATCAACAAGCAACCTTGTTGCTCTCAAATGGGACGGCTATAGGAAGACTGGAGGGACGAGGCCTGCGACTTCAATGGGCTTCGGGTGGTTCGCTTCTGAGAAAGCCTAATGCCCACCCCGGTCCTGACTTCAACTTTGACATCCTTAGCGACGAGAGGCCGAGGAGTCCCTCCTCTGTTGACTGACTGAGAACCGTACACCCTCACAGCCCACTCTTCTTCACCCCTCTACTCCTCCTTCTCGATGCCGATTCCTCGCAAGATATCTTCGTCTACTCGACGCGATTTTTACTTTATTTATTTTTTGGTCGGGCCTGGACCCGTGACGATAGCCTTTTCCTTAATAAATGTTCTTTTTACCACTTTGTCTCTGCGATTCGCGGCCGTTTCCGCATGAACCGAATTAATTTCTCGGGCCGCACAGCTCGAGCCGAGAATCTCGAGCTGAAAGCAGCCTCCCTGGTCAGATGGTTTGAGCTGAGCGCCTGAGCTCTCCAACCGGAAATAAGCCAGCCCTCGGCGCCGAAACCATGTGGCCAAATAGTCCGAGCCGAACCGAGTCTTAGGCCGCATGGCCTATGCAAGAGTAGTTGTCAAACCGAGCCATCGCTCCGTGCGCCGAGGCCTTATACGAATACCTGAGCCGAACCGACTCTTAGGTCGCATGACCTGGTGCGTATAGTCGAACTCACAAATGAGCTACTAGGGCTCCTGGCACTGAGGCTTTGCTGGCCGACAGCTCGGGAAATGACCGGACTCTTAGGTCGCATGGCCCGAGCAGAGCAGTCGATCACAAACCGAGCCGCCGGGCTCGCGCCGAGGCCTTACGGGTCAATACCGAAGCCGATTCGACTCTTAGGCTGCATGACCTAAGCAAAGTAGTCGAGCTCGACAAACTGAGTTGTGGCTCCCGCGCCGAGGCCTTATGGGTCGACAATTTCAGAGTCGATTCATCTCTTTAGGATTATGACCTATGCGCAGTAGTCGAACTCCTCAAATCGAGTCATGCATACCATTGCTCGACTTCTAATTTCTTGGAAAGATGTGATTGTCTTTAATGCCGGTTCATGAGTAATTGAAACGACATGCGACTCTCGAAAGGCTCTGTAGCCTTCTTATAAATGTATAGCTTCATATATGGAGTTCATACTTTGATACTCATTTCAGTGCATAATTGAGATCTACGCGAAATGAAGCGTCGAGGCTTGGTCGTCTTCGCCGAACTGCTCATGACCCTGATCTCAGCCCTCGTGGACCTCGGCCAGGGGAGTTGTGTTTTTCCCGCTCTTCCCTTACGGAGTTATGTTATCTCAGCTTCGCAAGGGTGGGAATGCGTCCTGAGAGGGAAGTGTACATTTCTTGTGCCGCTTTCTATTTTCTATTCTTCTTCCCTTCCCTCTCCTTTCTTCTTTCTCCTTCTCTTTCATCTTCTCTTCCTTCCTTTCTTCTCTTTTCTTTCCACATCTCATTCTCCCTTTTCCTTTCCTTTTCGCACAAACTCTTTCCATCCATTTTTTCTTCTTCTCCTCTTTTCCACCTCTCTGTTCTTCTTCTCCTTTTTTCCATCTCGTTTTCCTTTCCTCTTTCTTTCTTGAGGGTTTTTTTTTTTTTTTTTGAGGGAACTGCTTGTACTGTGTACTTCCGAGGTGTAATGGATGACACTACTAATTGTAATTGAATGTAATTTGATTGGAATAAAGAGAGACTTTTCCTTGATCATGAACTTTCACATTCTCAGGGCGTGAATTTTTCCTCATTCTATGTCCGAAATGCTTGAGACGTCTAATAAAATAACCAATAAACGCCTCAAATCACTATCCGAAAATTCATAATGTCACGGAAGATCAACTATATCCGCCCATGAAACACAGAAACCATCACACACTAGAATTTCTCTCCTCCAACTGATCTTCAGGAGTCCGTCCGGCCCACATCAAAGATATGATGTAGGGCCTTCCCTGCTAAAATGGCCCTAGTTTTCCATGCACCGGGATTCCACAAGTGTGAGCTTCTTCAAGACCAGGTCACCTAGCATGTAGCTCCCGGGCTCGACTTTTTGGTTGTAATACCGTCAGTTTCCTTGGTAATCTTCCGTGCGCCTAGACCCTCTCACGCTATCTAAGAGATCGAATTAAAGAGAGCCTTCGGTCATCAGAACACAGTTTGCCAACTGAATCTTTCTGTGATTTGAACTCATCTTACTGTACACTGTTTCAGCAATAAAGTGGTCAGGCTGAATGGGCCATGAAGATCATAATCCAGAGGGCTATAATATCTCCGTATGTATCAATCATTGTCAAGATCTCTCCATCGGTCTTCCACCATTTATGGTCTAACAGTGACTTTCTTGTCAACGTTATCCGATGTCGGGGATCAGTATGAATTCCAATTCCAGTTTAATAAAACCCAACTGGTTATTTAACGTTATTAACTATATCAGTATTTCGATAATGAACCTGATAGTTATGGTCACTACAAAATCATAGATCTTGTTGATTGTGGCCTGTGCTCACGCCCACTGGTGGCAATTCATCTACTGATGATGAATCTGATTGGCCTTCCACAAGAGATTCAAAGATGTCCAAACCATCACAAATGGGTCATGATTGATATTATAACAGATGAGGCAAGGAGATCATGCCTCAGAAAACACTGGATTTTCCACTGAGAATGTCAGTCCAGCATCAATGCAGATATCTCGCCCTGAAGACCTTCCGCTAATGTCCGAGCCCAGCTACGACTCTGACACCTTCCGGCACTTTGAAGCATATCGTCTCTTTCCTCAGCGTGTTCGAAGGGTGCACAAAGTCCCACTGGCAAAGCGCTCCGCGATTTAGCGGATCCGCCGACCTCGTCCTAATCTTAGATGCCTCTTTGGGTCAGACGCTCGTCTGGTTGCGGTCCCAAATGGTATCCATCCAACTCATTGACCTCATTAGCAACTTCCACGCCACGTAGATCTATAAGGCTCGCAAGGTATTCGATGTGCGTTGACCCGAGGTCTTCCCGTGAGGTCAAGTGCTCGTTTCATGTGGTCCTGCTCCCAGAGTTCTCTCATTGCTCTCGGGATATGTCCGACTTGGACCAAAGACGAACTTTTTCGCAAATCCCGTACCTTTTGAGTGTATAGGATCATTCTTTCACTGGGCCTCAGAGTATCTTCTATTTGTCTCACTACTTCGCCAGAGCAGCCTGCACTCAAGTCGGTCAATTTCTAGTGAATGGAGCGAGGCTGAGGTTCGCTTGCGACTCCGCCATACTCGACCCGTTGTTGGGTGCTTGAATCCGACTTGAGCGCACTGAAGATTCATTCCCTTCTCAGAGGCCAGATTAGACCATTCCGGGCTCTTGCAGCCTTGTGGCCCCATCTACGAGGCTCTCCAAACGGGGAGGTCGGGCCTGGCAGCCTGAGCGTTTCTGCAGCCTCACGTATAATTCCACGACCAAGCCCGCAAGCACCGCCTTTACCGCGCTTTCTGCGCAGACCGAAGGCTCTTAACTCACCTAACAGTGGCCCACTTCATCGCCTTCCCGAGGTCTCCTGGGCTTATATAGCACCCGTCACCTGCATTCTCGTTGGAACTTCAATGATATGAGCTTGAATGTAAGGGCGAGTTTTCTGGGTCACGCACAACTCACGATTAATTTTTCCATCCGGTGCTCTCCTCCCGCCTCCTCTAAGAGTTTGGCCGCAATAGTAAACTGGGCGTTATACTCTGCCTTTGTCCCTACAGCGACGCGGCTGGCCGAGAACCGGGAACCGCTAAGTATAGAGTGAGGAGCTCCCTTCAAGTGGGCTTACCAAATGGGGAGAGGGGGGAGCCTGGGCCGATGTCTTCAATGCCGAGAATGCCGCACTTCGCATCCCATTGAAAGGCTTCCTTTTAAAAACTTTTAGGAAGAACGCCGACATCCTATCACTAGCCTGATACGAACCGCCTTAAAGCAACAATCCTTCCTGCCGACGCCGACCTCCTTATGCCCTCTGAAGGATGATGGCATGTCGAAAGCACAAATTTTATTTTAGCTCGATTTGCCTCAATTCCTAGTGCTGTTGACTATGAAACCCAGGGAATTTTTCTGGTCTGAAACCCAAGGCACACTTGGTCGATTCAACTTCATATCAGATCAAGATCCGAACGCCTGATGATGAGCTACATGTGGAGTTCGGCAATGATGGACTTTACCAGCATATCATCTATGTATACCTCCATGGTCGTTCCTATTTGCTTCCGGAACATCCTGTTTACCAGCATATCATCTATGTATACCTCCATGGTCGTTCCTATTTGCTTCTAGAACATCCTGTTTACCGCCGACAGCTCCCGCTCTTGCTCAAAAGGCATCACACGATAGCAATAGGTTCCCTGCCCTGTGATGAATGAGGTCTTTTTTTGGTCATCCGATCCATGCTGATCCGCTGTGTTTCGAGAGCATCCATAAACTCGAGGAGTTCATGGTCGGGCAAAGGGTATCCAATGGCGAGGCTTCCATTCATGCAAAGGGAAATTGTCTTTCGGGCATGCTCGTTGAAGTCATGAAGTCGATGAAGAGTCGCCATTTTCCGCTCGCTTTTGACAAGGCACGACATTACTAACCATTCGCATATTCCACCGATTGCTCCCGCTGAGGAGTTTTGTCGACTCGCGATCGCTACTTTCTCGCTGGCTCCTCCTCTCTGCTTTGATCACTGGCAGGATTCGGGCCGACGCTCAGCCTATGTGTGATTAATCCTCCCATGTCCGCCGTCTTACTGGAAAGACATCTTTGTTATGACCCCAAAATGGGTGAGAGGGCTTTTGAGGTCCTCCGCTAGCCGAGCCATGTGCGAGGTGTCTGCGGTCGCCATCCAACGACACAAAGTTCCAACTTCTTTGAGGGCTCAGCCTATTGAAAGAATTCCTCGTCGCAAGATGTCGAGTTATCCAAGTATAGCGTTATCGATCGCTTTTGCTTCATGGATGTTGAGTAGCATTCTCCCGGCTTACATCGTTAGTCTCCTTTGAACCATTTCTTACCCGCTTGAGGAAACTTGATCATCATGTGGTGTTGAGGGAATGGCTTTATCAGACTGAGAGAGGGTCTCGCTCTTAACAACATATTATAAAGTAAATGGAGCGCCTACAACGAGGGACCCTGTCGCCGTTGCCCGCATGGGGATCTCCCAAGGTGAGCACTAGTTGCATTGAGCCCAAGGGTAATACTTTTTCTCCCGAGAATCCTTCGCAGGCCGACTGGGTTCCAGCCTCCCTTCCGATGCCCATCTTATCGGCCAAGGCAGATGAGGTCACCAACCCCGTTGTCAACTGTGACCCGATGGACCATTTCTGGTCAGCCGCCAACCGCCGAATTACCAAGGGCTCGCCACTGGGGTAGTTGCATCCTCCATATCTGAGTCAGAGAATGTTATGGATGTGTCGAGCCGAGGCAGTTTGGACACCGCTTGTACTTCCACTACCTCTCCTAACCTGATGCTGTGCAGATGGGCCTTCCGGGCTGAGCTAGATTCCCCTCCTCCTGCAAATCCTCCCAAGATCACATACTCTCTCCTAAAGGCCGCAGGCCGAGTCATTGCCGCCGAGGTGGTGGCTATACGCCGAGCCTCGAGCCCTGCTCTCGGCCCCGAGGCCGATTTTTCATGCTATGAAGTTGTCAGATACCCATACGCCAGATTAAGTATTCTTCTATTTCCTTCCCGAGCTATATGCAATCATCTGCGTGGTGCCCGTAGTCTGCAACTCGTGAATACCCGGGTGGTCGTTTCTCGCGGGCTGGTCTCATTTCATTTTGAGTTAGCCACCTGTGAACTGCTTGCTTAGCACTTCGTTAACTCCGCGACACCAGGCTGTTGGGAGGTGGAACCGTCGAGGTGAATAACGGGGTAGTCTCTCGAGCTGATGGGCCCGCACTCATCTCCGAGGCTTCCCACGCCTTTCGAAATGCTCCATCTTTCTTGGAGACCTCTCCTAGTCGCTTTATCGGGCCCACTCGTCGTCATTTCGCTCCCGCTTTTTCTTTATGGGCAGGTGGAGCTCTTTCTTGATATGAGGGCTTCTTCGCCATTAATGTACTGGCATGAAAGCACCTCACCCATGCTTGCTTCGAGGATTTTAGATGGAAACATCAAGTCTTCGACGCACCCTAACTCAAAGAATGAACGCTGGCGGATCGCGAACTTCGTCGTATATCTACCTTCGTGACTCGCGTTAAACCTTCCGAACATAGACCTCGTGCTCTCCCGCGAAGTTTCGCTTGATGGCTTCGTCAGATGGTAACTTGGCTTTCTATACGTCCTGGCTCCAATGAAGTGAGAGACGAACGCAATGGATAGCTCTCTGAATGAGGAGATCGATGAAGGCGGAAGCCTATTAAACCAGGCCAAGGCTGGGCCCTTTAATGTGATAGCGAAAGCTCTGCATCGCACAGGGTCCTAATACCCATGCAGCTCCATTTGGTTTTTGTAAGTGTTGAGATGATCGACGGATCTTCGACACCATCGAATGCTTCCACCAGGGCATTCTCGAATTTTGCCGGAAGAGGGAAGTGAAGCGACCCCGGCCGCAAATCCAAGTGACTCCGCCTTTGTTGTCAAGGTGTCCATAGTGTCAGGAGCGTCCTCTTACAACTTCCTTCACACGCACAGCCCCGCCGCGGCGCTCAACCCTCCGCTCCCACGATCAGCCTCTCCCCGCTCCTCATTGAGATGACGTAGTTCCTTCGGCTCTCCCGACATGCCCCGAGTGGCTGCTCGCCGCCTCCTCCGTGGCCACCGAGGTCCATGCCCCTCGGCCTCTGCGCTGGACTCTCGCTTCGTTTCAAGACCTCGGAATGTCGAGATTGTGTCATCTCTTCTGCTTTGAGGAGGAATGGGCTTCGTGGACCTTCCCTTGAGGATTGTCGTGCCTCCCGCATGCTGTATCCGCTCGGTGAGTTGCTCTAACTCTCCTATCGCGCCGGTCGTGAGGCGCTGTTTTCCACCTCGCCCGTGCCGCTTGCATCAGCTTTAACGCGCCAGAGGTTCGCCGCTCAAGGCCACCGCGCAGTCCCGCATCACTGAGGATTGGCGGTTCTCGCCGGTTCGAGTTGATACCACGCAATCAGAGATCGCTTTTATTTGCAAAGGAACCGCTGCTCCTACGCATTCTGGGCTAACTCGAGATGATGCTTTTTCAACCGACGAGGCCGAGCTGCAGACGCCGCCGGTACGGAGATGGATCGCCGCGAGCCGGCCTACAAGCTTTGTTACGACCGCTGCCGCTGAGGCCTTTGATGCTGCACTCCTCCGCAAAGACAAGAAAGAAGAAGGGTCTGCGGGCTACCTGGCCGCTCCGATGCTCTGCCATCGCCGAGAAAGACAGACCGCCAGAGGGCTAATGTTTTTGCGTACCTTTCACCGATGTACACCCGATTTATAGTATGATGTTTTCCTACTGATTTCGCCGACAGATTCTTCCCATTCGACGAGATATTTCCCGATATTTCCCGGGCTTTTACTCCAGATCGACTGAGCATGATACTGTTGTTAGCTTATTTAGATCATTTTTTCTTCCTCATCGTGGATCCCCATTGATCCAGGATGAGTCATATATCGTGAATTATCTTATTTTCCTCACGTAGATGGTAATGATTTCAGATAATAATATGTTATCGGGAGATTATTCTATTTCCCTTATCGATGAGATTTAGCTCGATTTATGTGATGCGGGTTTTCTCAATTATTCATAACTCCATTTTCAAATGAAGAGATCTGACTCTATTTCTGTAATTTGCCAAAGGCCTAAGTGTTTCAATAGGCGTGCCTCTTCTTTGGGTTTGAGGAGTATATATATATATATATATATTTCAACCTAATTGTTATAGAAGGCTTTGTCTCTCAACTTAACAAAATGAGGAGCTTTGGATAGGTTTTTTTAGAAAAAAAATACTAAAATAGTTTAGATAATAGTATGTGAACAGTAATGTGATAGTAATTGATTGTCACATTATAAATGTTTTGAAAAATTTTTACGTTAATGCCAGAATTACCGACACAGATATCGTTTGACAGATTGGCCGTGGACATTGCTTCATTTTAAAAATTAATAATTTTTTTTCAAAAAAATTAAATATGTCTAAAACTCAAAAATTAGGGGAGGAACAGAGGAAACATATAATTATTGAAGAATAACATTATTTTCATATTAAAATGGGTTCAGATATAAAAAGTTTGTTCTCATATGAGAACAAGTTTCACATAATTGGGGATTTACGATTTTATTTTCGAGATTCGCTTTTCGCACAAAATTTTTGGTCTATATAGATCTAGTTAAATAAAATCATCATCTAATCGGCGAAACTCTGCTCTCATGGTACATCTGAGCTTTTATACCGAACCTTATTAAAATACACTACTGCATTTTGGTTCATATAAAATTTGAGGCAAAATATAAGGGAAATGACATAAAAAGGATTTTTTTTAAAAAAAAAAAACTTAAAAATGAAAAATAGAAGAGGATAAAATGAATGAAAATAAAAATAGAGTTAGATTAAATACAATAATTTTATTTATTATTTTAAACTAATTTGATTTATTCTTATTTATTAATATAGAGATTAAATAACATGAGAATAGGTAAGTTTTTTTAATTATTTTATTTATATTTAATTTTAAAATATTTTTCGTTAATTGCTTAGATTTTCTTTTCTTTTCTTAGTGCTTTTTAGCTTTATTAAAATGAGTTAATTTGATTTAAATATGGGTATTATTTTTGAAAAAATAATTTAAAATTTTGATTTTTTTAAATAGCATTTTGGGGGTGTTATGTTGAGTTGATTAAAAGAGTTGATCCACTCTTAATTCCTTTTTTATAATTCTTACTTTATTTTTGTAAAAGACTATTTAGGAATTCAATGGTTATTAAAAAGTACATTTTAGAATAATTTTTTCCTTTTATTTATGGTTATATATTTTTATAATTTCATTTTTTTTTTTGATAAATTTTTTTCTATATATTAGTACAATGTTTTTTTATCTCTATCATGTCTATAAAGAAAAATTAATCTTCAATTAACTATTTCTATTAAACTACTTTAATAAATAGTAATTTATAATCAGTTATCACTTATCACATAAACTACCAATAAATAGGGAATATTTTTTATATAGCTTTTAATTATATATATATATATATATATATATATATATATATATATATATATATATATATATATTTATTCATTTATTTAAATTATCATTATTATTTTTGGTTGAAAATGCAAATAGTGGAGAATGGGGAGCAACAATATTCTCATGCCTATGATTTTGTTGAGGGGATGCGCAAAGATGTGGGAGAAGAAGTAGATAAGACAAAATTCCCCATGTGCTTGATGAGTGAAAGAGTGATGAGTTGGCCAATTGGACACTTACACAGCACTTCACGTGGGTTGGGTGAACAAATAAGGTCTTATTTTCCACTCTATTTTCTCCCAATATTGGATAACATGAACTATATTTGTGGCACCCCCAGTGCCATCTCTGCTTCTCTCGGATCTTGCTTCCCCCTCTTCTTATCCTTTCCTTCACTTCAGCCCTCAAGGAAAAAGTTGCACAATTTGGGAAATAATTTTAGTTTTTCTTTCTTTTTTGAGGAAGAAAGAAAATGATATGTATGTTAGCTCAAATTTATAAGTACCAAAAAAAGTTGATATTTTAATTAAAGTTTGATTTTCATATAAGGTTATGGGTTTGAGTCATCCCTCTATTACATGTTTATTCAAATTGTAAGCGGTCCGTCCCCATAGTAAAAGGTCTTTTCTAATATGTCTTTTGCAATAGCCTATTTTCCACATAATTTAAATTGATAGCTGATTTTGAATAGCGTGGAGTTGTGTTCAATGAATAACTTAAAATCCTTCCAATCTCAAATGTAACTAATTATAATGAGCTTTCTGAGAGATCACATTCTTTTGGTCATCATATCGTTATTTCCTTCCTTCTTTAATGGTTATCTAAAGTTCATGGCATTTAGATGGATATCAACATCCAATATCCATGGTAAGTAATTTTTTGTAATGATATCAAGGGTGACAAACTCAAGATTAGTTAGGTTTAATCTTATCTGTAAAGTATATATGAAATAATTTAATGAGAAATATATACAAACTTAAAGTATATATGATAAATAAGTGGAAGAAAGTCCTAGCTAGGAAAGCCCATACGGCCGTACCTCTATCATTGAGCCCAACTTGATTTGAGTTCATCCTCATCTTCATGATGGGTTAGACCCTAGGAATTAGGAGATTTGGACTGTCCAAATGAACTTATTTACTTAGTAATATACACTTGACATTGAAAGTATAAGGTAGGTGAATTGCTCAATATGGTCCAACTAGCATAGTCCCTAGACCCAAAAAAAGATACCTCGACCATGCCTTAGATACTTTCATGGTTGAAAGATGAAGATCAACTCGATCTAATTATTAATTAGGTCATAGCCTGGTTTACATTCGTTTGATTCTAGGATAATTTACAAAGGATGCATAGTCATAAAAGCTCTACATTATCGATAAACTTTTATTTTCTTAAATGTTCACTCATTTTAAATGCATGGTTGTTTAATTTTTTTTTTTTTTTTTTGTTATATATATCTTTGTCACTCTCTTTCCTACATGGACTAACCCTAACTTATCTTTTGGATTGAAAAAAATACCTTATGAACATAGTAACTAGTTATAAAGAAGCTAATTTAAGTAGAGCTAGTAGTTCTTGTGAACTAACCTAGCAAGAAGAAAGAGTGGCATATCAAAGAAGGTATAGATCGATTAGAAGATCTGTTTATAATATTTGGGTCTTGGGAATAAGTGCAAAACGACTTTTACCACGAGGTTTTTTTTTTTTTTGTAATTCACAGTGCGCTCTACGACGCGAATGTCATACCATCCACGCCACTGCTATTTGAAATAAGATAGATAAAGGACGTCTAATGCCATTGATGTGAAATGCCATATGGCTATATCTTTCATCCCTAACTTGAGATCGATTTTTCCCAACCCTAAACCCTAATATAAGATCGAAATTAAAGGGGGGAAAACCCTAACTTCAAATGATTCCTCCAATGGCTCCTCTGGCTTCTTCTCCTTACACCAAAAAAAACCCAAAAATAAAAAACTAGCAAGCTTAAAATTAGTAAAAAACAATAATCAAGAAGGAATTTAAACCCAAAACCTATGAAAAGTAATTTTATACAAACTTCGGAGCTTTGTTTGGATGCTGAGAAAATGTGGGAAAGGAAAATAAAAAAATAAAAAATAAAAAATGATATTAAATCTGAAAATTTTGATCATCTAGGACCCAAATTCCAGGATCTCTACGCTACTAGAACATATGGGTCTGGTTGCAGTAAGATGTTCCCTTCAAAATAAAGCTCAACAAGAAAGAAAAATGCAAAGTTTCTTTGTTTTGTTCTATTTCTTTTCATTTCTATCTTTGGGTTTTCTCATAAACCAAAAAAGGGTTGAGAGAAAAACCAAACATCTTTGGTTCTGTTATGTTCCGTTTCTTTTCTTTCTGAGTTTTCTTAGAAACCAAACACAGGATGCGAGAAAATCAAAATGACATCTTTGTTCTGTTATGTTTCTTTTCTTTTCTTTCTTTGGATTTTCTCAAAGCCAAACATAAGATGAGAGAAAAACAAAACGACATATTTGTTCTATTATGTTTCTTTCTTTTCTTTCTTTGGATTTTCTCATAAACCAACTACGGGTTTAGAGAAAAACAAAATGACATCTTTATTCTGTTCTGTTTCTTTTCTTTTCTTTCTTTGGATTTTCTCAAAAACCAAACTGGGGTTGAAAGAGAAATAAAACGATATTCCAAGTGGATTTGGGTAAAAATTGGGAAATTTCTACCTGAAATTGAAGCCTTGGGTTAAATGCTCCCCGAGTATTCTTGTCAGAGCTATCCACGTGATGTTTGCAAAGAGGATGCTAAACGCCTTTATCCATCCGCAAGCTTTCGACGATGTGCTGATATTAATGGCTTACGACACTAAACATTAAGACACCTATGGATCTAAAAAAAAATTTAGCGCTGAATCGATATACGATTATAAAATAAGAAAGATATGATCTATTCCCTAGACTGTAGTAATGAGGTACAACACCAACACTTACGCATTCTCAAGGACTTTGATATTCTACTTTTTTCTTTGTTTATTCATAAAAGTAGGTTAGTTAGAAAAGTTGCACCTTAGGTTGTTATAAACACTTTCACATGATCTTATATATAGACTTTGCCAGATTTCTTTAGAATAGCCAAGTGGATTCTCAAATATCATAAAGATGTTTATATGAGAGTCAAGGGTTCTTTAGGTTATAATAAGAAGATGAACAATAACAAACAAGGAAATTTTAGGATAAGGAATAAGAGGGCAAGCTTAAAGGAAAGTGATTTTGCTGCAGTCTTATAAAAAACTAGGAAAAGGAATACGCTTACTTTAACTTAGGAAAAGGAAATATTAAAATACACATCATATTCTCACTATTGAATATATAGTTGTGGATCTCACCAATTATGATGGATAGTTACCAGACCCATTGTTTGTAAGTCTTTATAAGACTTTCAACAAGTGGGAAGATAACGTGATTCAGTTGCACTTACCTTAGCTTAAGGTATGCTTATCAACTTTGTTAGTTCAAAAGTTAATTCAGTTACTGTGCCTAATGACATTTGGTGGATAGATACTGATGCTATTACTTACATAAGTTTCACTATACAAGGTTGTCTTAGGAGTTGATGGCCAATTGATGGTGAAAGATACATCTATTCTGAAAATAGAAAAAAGGCTAAGGTGAAAGCCATTGATGTATTTAGACTTTATTTAGGAACTAATGTATTTCTAGATTTAGTAAATGCTTTTGTTGTACCATCTTTTCGACTGGATTTGGTTTCTACTTTATGTTTGGACAAAATTGGTTACAATCATTCATTTGGAAAAGGATAATTTAGTATTTTTAAAATTTTAGTTTTAATCAGTATAGGTACCTTCATTGATGAGTTATTCACATTAAATATTGTGTCCTTCAATGACAATGAAATAATGCATATAAGTAATAATGGTGCAAAGCATTGTGGCATAGGCGCTTAGGGCACATATATAGACAAAGCCTAAAAAGGTTAACATCACAAGGAATTCTTGAACCCTTAGATATATTAGATTTTGATGTCTACATAGAATGTATTAAAGGGAAAACCACTAAAAAGAGGAGTAAGGGTGCAAATAGGTTCAAAGATGTCTTCAAACGAATACATACAGATATTTGTGTATAATTCCTCAGGTTTCATGAAATGGTCAAGTATACTTTGTTAGTTTTATTGATGACTGTTCTCGTTACGGTTATTTGTGCCTTATTCATTAGAAGTCATAATTCTAAAGCATGTTCAAACTCTTTAAAGCCAAAGTTGAACATCAACTAGGTAAGAAGCATAAGGTCGTGAAGTCTAATCATGGTGGTGAGTAATATAACATATTTGACGGGTTAGAAGAACAACATTTGAGCCTTTTTCTAAATATATAACTAATCAAGTACAGGATAGTCCCTCAGTATACCATGCCTGGTAAACCATATCACAATTGTGTAACTGAGCGATGAAATCAAATCCTAATGGACATGTGAGAAGTATGATGAGTTTTACTTATTTGCCATAATCATTATGGGATAAAGATTGTAGTTTACTTAATTAACAGGGTGTTCAGTAAAGTAGTAGCGAAGACCCCTTATGAGTTATGGATAGGTAAAAGGCATAGAATTAGGCATTTGCACGTCCAAGGATGTCTAGCTAAGGCTAAGCAATATAGGACTAATGAGAGGAAATTGGACTCAAGAAATTGGACTCTAGAGGTTTTAAGTTCTATAACCCCTCAAATAAGTCCTTTTCAAAATGGGCAATGCTAAATTTATTGAGAACTGTGGAAACACTAAAGTGAAGGATATAATCTTTGAAGAAGAAAGCATTGGCCTTCCTACCATGTTTACTACTGTTACAACTAATAGTGAAAGGATAATCATTTCCAACACTATTAGAGTTATAAATTCTTAAAATGTAGCGAACTAAGACATCCTATGCTACCTCCAACACATATAGAGGGACTATCTATGATACCCCAAAATCCGGGGGTCCGTTGATCACCCATCAACCCATTAAATGGTCAGGATATCAGGTAATCCTCTATTACCACACCATTTGCCTCCTTTATCTTATCCACTTAATAAAAATGTATGTTTCCTCGTATTTTTGTTTCATCCAAACTCAACCTGCGCAATATACAATAACATGACCCATCCGAGGCCTAATATAACACAATGACCGCACTGGGTCCATTTATGAGTAAAAATTGACCACACTGGGCCCATTTATCAAAATTCAAAGGAAACATGGGCACTATTAAAAATGTACCCATATGAGTTCAATTACAACTCTTTTACATAAAGGCACATGCCAAAATTTATTTACTCAAAAAATATTATAAAAATAATCATAAAGCCACAAGTTGGCTTTCTTTACTCGCGCCCTACGAGAGCTACATTCCACCCGCCGTTATCCCACCCGAAATGTTATCCTCAGATATGAGCCATGCCATGAGTACCCCACGCAGGTTACCACCTAAAGTTGCACACATCCAATGTTCACCTTTGACACTTTTCACATTCACATCAACAATTCTAAGCAAGAATATGCAATCCTAGGTTGGAATTCTACATGTCATACCATGAAATGATATGAGACTCATTCATGCACCATATCCGAGCTTCATCACTCACCACACAATGCACAATGTGTGATAAAAATCACATTGATGTGTTACATCCAATGATTACCAACAAAATCATTTGTTTATAAACCAAAAGATTTTTTAATGTTAAACCTCGAATGATCCTTTCATATACAAACCATGGTCTTTTCTCGCAAACACTTCGGGTCTCACCCTTGCTCCGTGACGCCTTCCCACACTTTTTGGAAACTTTCATCGCTGAGTGAAGTGGTCCCAGAGGTCTTCTTTCACCCGAGAAGCCCTGTTCTTTCTTTGCCGTTACTGACACAAGCTTCCATTTACGCATCAAGGACTATCGATTCTCATTAAATCTGCCCGGAGCCCACCTAATAATCACCGTCGAGGTGCTCATTTCAACCATGCACTCAAACCCATGAAATGAGATGTCCCCGTACATATGCAATGTGATACACCATTGCATGTCAATGTCATATCACATATGTGATAAATGCCATATGGACAATTTAATTCATACACTTTACCATGTATCGCAATAAATTTATTACATGCATATAATTCATTAAAACAAACATTCAGTTCAATGTCAATGTATAAGCACACATATATCAACATTCATCAAACAACAATTAATCAAATCACGTTATTACAAAATCAAGTAATAAAAACTTTAACTCTCAATGCTAAATGTGACATATAAAATGCTCACAAAAACAAACACCTTCTTAACTGCCATAAACCGCTAAACAGCCCTTAAATTGGCCATAAAAATAAAATAAAATAAAAATAAAAAACCCACTTCTTCAAGGTAGAAATTAAAGCTAAACAAACCCTTAAATCAACCTAAACAACCCCTATGATAGAATTAATGTCAAATGTACTTCTTAAATCACTTCAAAGGTAGAATTAAAGCCAAATGTCAATTAAATCACTCTAAGGGTAGAATTGGTTAAACAACCCTTAACCGCCTTGGCGGGTAGAATTAAGTCATCAGCCCCAACCAGCTCCTAAGGGTAGAATTAATGCCAAATAACCCTTTAAATTAGCTCCCTAACAAATTTCCTAAGGATAGAAATTAAAGTCAAATGGGGGCCTAAATCCAACTCTTCAAACAACCTCAAGGGTAGAATTAATGCAAACAACCTTAAACTGGGGCCCCAAACAAATTTTTAATCCACAAAAAGTATGAATAAACCAAAGTAAGAAGAACCCCTACCCTCTTGGAGAGTAGTAGCAAGGGTAGGAAGCTTCAAAACACTTCCTAAGCCCAAAATCTTTGATTTCTCTAAATCTCCTTGATCTTTCTATGAAACTGGTCGCTTTGGTACCAATGTAGCCCCTATCAGACGATAAACTTTAATTATTGGCTCGATGGATTCCGACCGACGGAACTCCGAGAACCGTCGAAAAAAGCCTTTTTTTTCTCTCTTTCTTTCTCCCCCTATCTCTCCCACGGTTTCTTCCAACATAAATGAGATATTTTCTGCCCAAAGTCTAATTTTAACCCCTTTTTGTCATTTTAAATACTTGGCTCACATCACACCATGTGTCCACGATTTATTCGGGTTCGTTTTTGCCTCGAAACGATTAATTTCATCATGGTATAAGTTCAAATTATTTTTATAATAACTTTATTTAAATTATTTTCTAACTTTCAAAATTTTCCTAAAAATCTCGTTTTTGGGGATTACCGGACACCTGTCACCCTGAAAAATGTGAAAATTTTGACTATCTCTAACTGACAATCGCTTAGATTTACCTAAACTAACCCTTAACAGCGCGCCCGTTTCATTATCCGGTATTTAGAAAATTAAGGTCTGCAACTCGCATCAGAACGACAATTTATCGTTTTGTCTTTTTTCGGAAAAATTCAAATTTGCCCAAGTTTTACACCATCCACTTAGGCTGAGGTACCACTTCTTGTGATTGAGGAAGTACCTCAACCACTTCAAATAGAAGTGCCACTAAGGAGATCAACAATTTCAAACGATTATGTTTTTTATCTTTAGGAGCATGAATTTGATACAAGATTGGAAAGTGATCCTTTATCTTTCCATCAAGGCAAACAATGTCCTAACTTAGAAAAGTGGATCAAAGCCATGAATGAAGAGATGAAGTCCACATAGGACAATGGCGTGTGTGACCTTGTAGAATTTCCTATAAGAGCAAAACTACTTATTGGTTGCAAGTAGGTTTTCAAAACCAAATGGGACTAAAAAACAATTTTGAAAGGTATAAGGCTTGCCTTTTTGCTAAAGGCTTCGCTCAAAAGGAAAACATTAATTACAAGGAAACTTTCTCTTATGTTTCAACAAAAGACTCCTTTAGGGTATTCATGGCACTTATAGCTCATTATAATTTAGAGTTGCACCAAATGGATGTAAAGATTACATTTTTGAATGGAGAAATAGATGAGACAATGTACATGGTGCAACCGGAGAATTTTGAATCTAAGACTCAAAGCACCTAGTATACAAGTTATAGAAGTACATTTATGGTCTAAAATCCTGTTAGTGGTACTGAAAATTCGATCAAGTGATTACTTTATTAAGGTTCAAGGAGAACACTATAGATCAATGCATATATTTCATATTTAGTGGGCGAAAGTTCATTATTCTTATTCTTTATGTAGATGATATATTGTTGGCAAGCAGTGATAAGGATTTATTGCATAAAACTAAGAAGTTCCTATCCAGTCATTTTGAAATGAAGGATCTTGGTGATGCATCTTTTGTACTGGGAATAGAGATCCATCATGATCATTTTAGTGGTATACTTGGGTTATCATAAATGCCTATATTGAAAAGGAGCTTAGTAGGTATGGTATGCAAAATTGTGCACTTGGGGACACATTTGTGGACAAAGGTGACAAATTTAGCTTGGAACAATGCCCTAAAGTTGAACTTGAGATTAAGGAGATGCATAAATTCCCTCATGCTTCTGCTATATAGAGTCTCATTTTTGCTCAAGTATGTATGCGTCTAGATGTAGCGTACATAGTAGGGATGTTGGGTAGGTATCTAAGTAACCCTGGATTGGATCACAAGAAAGCAATGAGACGGGTTATACTATATTTGCAAAGAACAAAGGACTTTATGCTCACATATCAAAGATATGATCACTTGGAAGTCATTGGATACTCAAACTTCGAATTTACTAGGTGCTTGGATAGTAGGAGACACTTTAGGCTATGTCTTCATTCTATCGATTGTATTGCTACCCTGAATCAATAAATTTATCTATTTTTTAAAAAAATTACGTCTATTTTTTTGTTTCATTCGTTTGTTCTTTACTTCTATTTTTCTTTTCTATTTTCAATATTCCCCATTCATTTTCCTTTTAAACTCTCCAAATCGTATATTGATATAATCTAACTTTAAATATTTTTTTTTGATATCTATTCATTTTGCATTACATCATATTATTATGTCACTTCATAAATTTATTCTCATTGAGAATTGAACCATGGACCCCTCTCCTCCATAAGCCAGCTTGAGATGGGTTTTAGTGACATCTAACTTTAAATTTAATAAATGAGTTTAGAGGTCAGTCGGTAAGATATCTTTGTAGGAAATGTAAAAGTTTATAGGAATACTCCAAAGACTATGAAGTGAACTCCTTGTTTATTTATTTCAGCATAAGAAATTTAAAAATAAAAAGGAAAAAATTAAAATTATTTATTTCATTAGTTAAAAAAGGAGCTAATCTTCTCCCTTGATCTTGGGACTTTTAGATGCCCATATCAGTATAAGAAATGGATAATATGAGATGTACCTAAGGATGCAATTAGTAGAGTCACTTGGGAGGAAGAGTAAAAGAAAGAGTACTAAGAGACAGACAAGGCAGATGATTCCAATAACTAAAACAACAAATGCAAGCCAATGAAGATTACTGACCACCACGTAAACTCCTGCCATGAAGCCTAAGGACATTGTTGTAAGAGACAACCCCAAGAATGGCACTGCAAATCTGAGGGCGGTATCCATTAAATTGAGATCACCTAACTGTGCCCAGATCAGGGTAATTGCCGCCATGATGGAGGTGTACATAGCAAGGGTATTGCAGATCACGAATGCATGGAACATGTTCTTCATCACCAAGGTAGCCATGCCGAGGCCAATGCCGGCATTTACGTCAGAGCTGATGTAGCCACCCGGCATGGTAAAACCAGCGGCAAATGTAACCGTGGCAACAAGGGTGGAGACCAACAAAAGAGTGTTTACCCTGTCCTTGTACTCCTCCGTGTTAGGTGATTTAGATGGTCTATGCCATTTACTTGGTTGGACCTTTGAATTTCCGGCTGGTCGTGCACCGGCAGATTTGAGTGTCATCCAAATTAGTCTCTGCGTTGTGGAGGTTAAAATGTTGTTATTGTGATCATGAGAAAGAAAGAAAATCAAATACATTCGTTGTAATCAGTGGCGGAGACAAAATTCATTGTTGGGCTAACAATTAAGTATCATAAGATATTAGGGGGACATAGACTAATACTTGGGTTCGGATCCCCTTTGATGCAATCATGAGACACTGTTGTAATAATAAATATGAAAAGCA
Source organism: Tetrastigma voinierianum (assembly GCA_016808115.1). Taxonomy (NCBI): domain Eukaryota; kingdom Viridiplantae; phylum Streptophyta; class Magnoliopsida; order Vitales; family Vitaceae; genus Tetrastigma; species Tetrastigma voinierianum. The sequence continues at coordinate 216,271 of JAEQBH010001000.1, forward strand.
TAAGTACACAATTATAATAATTGGATGAGTCAATTGACTCTAGAAATATTTGATAAAAATATCTAAAATAACTCAAAATTTGTAAATCTAACATTTCCCATTTTTTTTCTTGAAAAATAATTCATTTTGGACAAAATGCCCTTTGTCATATAATGTATTTACATGTATCTTTTAAAAGGAAATATTATTTTTACATGAAAACAATAAGGACAATTTTATTAAAATGAGTCAAAAATTAAAATTTTCCAAATTAAATTTTCAAAGGGGCTTTTGATCAAATCAACCTTAGTTCTATGTGATGGCATCCAATTCAAGATGAAACCAATAGTAGTATACCTATTTCAGAAAACAAGATGCAAATCATCCTATGGATATGTACCTCGTGAATTGAAGGTGGATGCTCCTCTGAAGATGCAATGTCAAAAGCAGTCTTGCCTTTTTTATTCACAAGATTCACATCAATTCTTTTATCCCATGCTAAAGCGCAAACAACTTCAGGATGTCCAAACATGGTAGCCAAATGTAGTGGCGTGTTCCCATAGCTGTCCTTCTCATTTATAAGCTTCTCGAGCCCTTCTTCCTTGAGTACAAAACTGACTGTATTGGCTCTACCATATCTGGCTGCTACATGAAGAAAATTCTCACCTTGTTTGCTTAGCAACTCTTTTGAGTCAGGGGAAAACCGGAGCAACTCCTTGAGGATGTCCACATAGTCTCTCCTGGATGCAACATGGATGGGAAAGAAGCCCTTGTTGTCCCTTTGATATTCATCAAATTTAGACCAGCCTAACAGCTTTTGAACTCCTCCAAGATATCCGATCGATGCTGCATGATGAAGTAGAGTCTTTCCGTCTTTATCTTTTCGGTGGACGAGTTTCATGGCCAGTATTTTTTCCAACATCTCTGCTCTTTTTTCCAATATGAAGAAGAATTGTACGTGTTAAAAACAATTTTTGTAAGAGTTCAAGTTTGTAAGATTTGGTTCAATATGAATTTCATACTCACAACACTCTCTCCACATGCGGTCTCATACAAATACAAGACAAACTATCCAATGAGTCATTTATAGACTTTTAAATACACAAATGGAGAACAAATATTCAAATTGTAGAGAGAGGCTTAAATCAATGACTCCCCACCAAACCAGGTTCAGAAGGCTTGCTAAACTAACAATTTTATTAAAAAATCAAGCTTAAATGATTTGGGTTTTATTAAATTACCAACTCTCTAAGTTTTAAATCAGAGGATTCACACATGAATATCATGCCTTTTAACACTCTCTTCACGATGTACCATACACTCACACACGTAAGAGTCAAACAAATCAAATGTAGCTATGACATTCAAATCAACAAATATAGAATAAATTACAAAAAGGAAGTTCGAACTCTGCCAAAACCGTACTTTGCTATCATAAACGACCAACTCTCCTAAAGCCTGCCTTATAAGATTTCCGCCTAATACGTGAGTGAGTTATGCCTTAACAAGTTTAATATAAATATCATTGCTCTTAACAGTCAATCAATATAAAGTGATCCGATATCTGATTCAAATCTGTCTGGATAATTTGAAATTTAAATTGAGATGGAGAAAGGGGCGAGTAATACCGTCATTCTTTCCCAAAATGGCACCATGGACTGCCGGCTTGGCTTCGCGGTCTCCGATCTTCATGGGTTCCTCAACTTCATATTTTCCAATAGCCTCAACGACATGGAAGTAGTGTGCTTCTGCAGCTAGATACAAGGGAGACTTCCCCTCCTTATTGGGGTAATAAGCCATTTGGGGATATGCCTTAATAAGGACCTCCACCACCTCTTCCTGTTTGCAATGGTTTACCAGTGCCTCATGCAAAACTGTATTTTCTTCTTTGTTAAAAATTCTCAGCAATGAAGGCTCAGCCTTCTCTACGTCTAGGGATTCCATGACAAACTTGACGAAGGATAAATCCCTTTTTCTGGCAGCGATATGAAGTGCGGTGTCTCCTTCGGAGTTTGTCTTTTTGATAAGGTCTGGACACTCTCCCACGATGTACTTAGCAAGCTCATGGTGTCCGAAGCTAACTGCTATATGGAGGCATGTGTTGTGGCGGGGACTCACTTGGCAGAGGATTCTTGAGCGTTGAAGTTCCTTTTCGGCGGCTATCGAGTCTAAAATTTGAATAAAGTCACCAACATCTCCTCTGGTCGCCTGCATGTACATGCGCCTATCCATTAATCTCTCAGGCTCCACATCTTCTTCTACGTCTACATCTTCATCTTCGTCTTCATCTTCATCTACATCATCAGCACTTATGTTTCTTTGATCAAGCATTCCCTTCTCCCTTTCCATATTCCAATCTGCGAGTGGCGTGCCCAGCTCTACTATATTCATCTCCTTAGCCATGTTTAACTGATCAGGGAATCCCAACCTCTAACTTACACACAAACTGAAGTTTAAGTTTTGGAGGAGTAGCCCCTAATTTTATTCTAGCATGATATGGCATGGCCTAATCTTTTAAGGCTGTGAAGTAAACAAAGGGCAAGATTGCATTCCCAAGCAAATAGTGAATAAAAGATTATACATATTGACTTCCAATTACCTTTATTCTTAGCTTCATCTTGTTAAATACTCCAGGGATTGTGCTTGCCTTGTTGGCTTTAACTTTCGGTTACCTTTATTCTTAACTTCATTTTCTTCTATACTACTCCATCGATTGTGCTTACATTGCTTAGTTCTTGACCATCTTTAGTTCATCTCCAACTTTAAGTAGAGCTCTGCCATAATGACATCACACCATTTCTTAATGCCATGCAACACCTTTTTCAATTGTGGATTTAATGCTAAATTCCATACTTTTTTTGCCTAGTTCTAATTTTAATGCTATGCTAGTGAGTGTTTTTCCTCCTCAACTTCCAGTTAAAAAACCAAAATTCAATAGGTCACAGGACTTGGGAATCAATAGGTCCCGAACAACTTGGATGAGAAATTAGAGGGATCCATATCGAGTCCACTGTAGATGATAAGATCTAAGATTAATAGACAATGGATGATAAGAGTTTTTTTTTTTTGATAAGTAAAAAGAAGTGTAGGTACAATAGATGATAAGAGTTAAGATTAATTACTCATAATATATGTTCAATAAAATTCAGCTAGCAGGAATATTCATTTAGATGGAAAAAGAGAGAATGTCACGTCAAGTTAATTAATATCCGAAGTCCTCTAGTTCATATCTTTTTACGCTACACCTTTAGCCTCCTATGCGGTCAGCTTTTCTTTTATTGTCTCTCTCCATCTTCATTTGGGTAAAACATACTTCTTTTTTTTTCTTTTCTTTTTTCTTTTTTTCACGACGGGTGGATTTTCTAGTGAAATTCATTAGAATATACAAAAACATAGAAATTAGTAAATATACAGGCATGTTAGAAAATTATAGTATTTTCGAACTGAAATTGTACCAAAATCTAACTTTTACTCAAGCAAAAAATAGATCTCCTAGTTCTCTTGATAATTCCTTGGATTATAAACCAAAAAATACCTTAAAAATTAAATTGCATAGTCTGAATTGAAAGTTAAGAGAAAACTTAACATACTAGTTTGAAAAATAGCAGATTTCATTATTGAATTTGACTGCAAATCAAATATTGAAACAAGAAAACTTTGTCGTAACAAAATGCTTGGAAAGAAAAACATACAAAACTAAGCTGGTGAATTTGAAAAGAAAGCTATCAATTCAGAGGAAATGTTGGAAATGTTCTCGCTTGGTTTCTGAAGTTTAAAGTCAGTCCATCGGGCTTCCGATGCTTTGATTCCCTTTATGCAGATTCAAAGAACTCCGCACCAACCAACTTTCTCCAACAGCTATCCATGTCTCCACTAAGGAGTCTTGCTCCTCAAGTAATTTTCCACCCTTCAAGTAACTGTCCACATTCTTTGTCACCTCTTGACTTAGAGAAAAAATCTCCTCCATGTTCTGCCTTTGAGACAAAATTTCAATATTCTCTATTGACAACTTTGAAAATTTTTAAAAATTCCTTAAATGTCCTTGGACCTTTTTTATGGGTTGATCTTCATGGGCTTTATCGGATTGGGTTGGGCTTCCACGGTTTGGTCATGACATATCTATTCGGCCCATTCCACTATCAATTTGGCTTCCGCACACTTAGTGTCACCACTTCAGATAATATGGCCCATGGGCCATGTTTATATGTATTAAAGCCCTAAAAATATTTTTCTAGGCTTGTTTCCAACCATTAGACCCAAAATTAAGCTTTTGGCACATGATGTAGAGTTCTAATGGTAAGAACGAACCAAGTCAAATCAAATGAGGAGGCAACTGTTGATTTATCGGCGGTGCGTTCCCCTCCCGTTTTCAGTTCGATCTTCTACTGCATTTCCCCACTGTAAATATCTCTGTAACAACCAAGCCTTTCTTCTTCTTTGTCTGCTTCACTTATAGGAAACAACCATCCCCAAGGTTTTAAAAATTTTGCCAAAGTAACAAATCCCTTTCACTTACCAAAGAAACCCATTTTCTTTTCTTCTTCCTTTCCTCTCTCACCCGAATGACCTTTGCCATCATACTCCCCACCGCGCACTCATTGGCTGCTACCATCGCCACAAATTGAAGCTACTATCTGAGTCAAGTCATTGTCGGGAGGTCAAGAAGCCACCACCGCTACTTCAGCAAACTTTGTACAAAGATTCTCAAGTTATTTTCGATTGGCCTTTTTGGATGTCTCGCGACTCTTTAATTTTCTTTGTGCGAACTCAAACTATTCTTCGGTTGATTCTGGAACTTCCACACTTCCACCATTTCCACCATATTTAGACACCAGGGATGTGAACATTGGATCATAACTGTCTTTCCTTCGGCGTTAAGGTATAATTGCAAATAGATCTGATTATGACTTTTTATTGGATCTTCCCCTCCTCCTTAAAGGACTTGTAGGTGGTTTTGCGCCCCGCCGCCCTACCGCCGCCACTGTGATGGCGAGAGATCGATGTTGTCGCCGTGGTACCGCCATCTGCCGATACCGCTGCTGTTCGCCGATGGTAAGTGCCAAAGATCTAAACTTTTCTCTCGCATTTTCATCAGCTTCTCATGAAGAAACTACGTTGGATCCAATTTTCAAGCTTTCTTTAGTGCCCAAAAATTGAAAATTTTCCTCGAGGTTTGTTCGAAACTTTTCCTACGTGTAGATTTTTCGAACAATCATCTGGAATGCATTCTCGAAAAATTATCAAGCTACCTTGTTTTGAAACGTTTCTGTGTAGAATTCAACAACATACGATGAATACACCCCTTTAAAAATCATTGAAGCTTTTCGGCTTGTTACAAAAGTTTTCTTAGGTACAGACTCTTGAAAATAGTCAATAATACACATTCGAAATTTTTTTTGAAGCTATTTAGCTGTTTTGAACCTTTTCCTGAGTGCATATTTCACAAATAAACCTAAATGCACTCTTCAAAAAATTTCTTTGAAACCATTCGACTATTTCGAAAATTTTCTTAAGTGCAGACAAACATGAATGCGCTTTCAAAAAACAATTCTTAAGCCATTTGTCTATTTTGAAAATTTTCTTAAGCGCATATTGAATGATTTTCAATAACCTCAGGTTGAGTGACCTCTCACTTGAACTAGAGCTTTTTCTTTGGTAGATTGTAAACTGCACATTGCTAACTGGTTTTCGACTTATCCACTAACGGAACCGGCTTAAAGTTATCTCTTTTCCAAATAGACTTTTGACCTATTGATTGTCATGACTATAACTTTCTTGGATTTGTTTTCAGAGCCACCCAGCGTCATCAATACTTCCAATCTGTTCCACCTTCTGCCACATTCACTTTTTCGACCTGCTTTGTACTCCATAACCAGTGATGACAAGCTGATTGTCTTAGTAAGGCTCTATCTCCTTCCTTCTATCATTTCCTCAGTGGCCATCGATCAAACTCCATTTTTTGTGGTGGAGAGAGGAGAATTTGAATGTCTTCTGTCACTTGATTTGTTGTCGAGACTCCATCAGCAATTACACCGCACGCATCATACCTCATATAAAGCATCCACAACTATGACATCGATTAGTGGATAAATGTGACACTAGGCCTACCTTTTGATGTGTGTTCATTGCCTATGGAATGAATAGTGGAAAAATCACTGACACTAGCACACGATACGATTATGCCTGCAAAAAGTTATTTTGATCCCCGTTTATTAAGGTGTTTCATTTTTTATGTACTAACTCGCCAGAATTAACCCAATTTACACATTAAGGTCTCTGTTATTCTACTGACGCATTCTTCAAAAATTTTGCGCTTACGAGCTATTAGTGCCAAATTGTTGAGTCGATCCAAGCACAAAGAATTGAAAGAAAATCCCAATGATAAGACTTGAGACCGGTAAGGAAAGAAGAGCAGAAAATGCAAGGAAATTGGAGCTGTTATGAAATTGCATCTTGCATGCACTATTCACAGCACTTAGCACTATTCATGCCTCCAACACTACCATCCCGCCCGACCTCACACCGCGCTTGTTTTTTGCTTTTGTCATCCGTTCGCTTTCTTCCTAAATCGCCTCATTGTAATAGTATTTGCTTTGGTTTTTGGTATTTTTGTATGAAAGGTCGCTATAAAAGCCCCCAAGCCAAGTAATCGTATGAATCACTTACACTCATCAAAGTGACTAGAGAAGCTTCACTCTCTCCCGCTTCCTTCTCCGCTTCATTTTCTTCCCTTCTTTTTCATTTTCTCTCGCTTAAACACCGAGGATGACAACCTCGGAGGATGAGGCTAAAACCCTCTTCCTTGGAAGAGGGAAGGCTACTAGGCAAGGGAACGTGGGCGTGAATAGGTTCCTATGCTTCAATGTATTCACCGTACTGGGTTTTTCTCTTCACACTAGGTTTAAACTCTGTGATTCACCTCAATGATCTTTATTTGCAATCTTTAGGGGTTCAAATTGATGTTTATTGTTAGATCCATTGAGATTCATTAGTTACCCTCTATTAATCATTGTAAGGTGAGTTAGGGAGAATTGTTTTTCACTGTCGGGACCATGAATGATCAGTAGATGTTGTTTTTCAAAAGGGAAAATTTTAGGGTTTAGTTTTTAAAGCTAAATCAAGATCCGGTTCGGGAAATGACTATAGATCATCCTCTCAAACGCGAGGAAATGGACCCGAGAACCCCTTAGTGAACTTTAGAACCTGAATCCAGTAGCTTGACACTTTAAGGAGACTTCTTTTACATTTTATTTTATTTAAATTTCAATTTTCCAACCATGAAACCCCCCTGTTTTTACAAAATCCCATAATCCAAATTGAAATTCACCATTTTGGAACTTACAAACACTTCAAATTTTAAGAAAACCCATCCCCTGTTCTAATTCCTAGAATCCGAGAAACAGTAGCAGCTTTGCTACGATAAGGGAGGAATTTTAGGTTATTATAAATATCAAGATTCTAAGACTCCACCGTGGCACGAATCAAATGGCGTCGCTGTCGGGGATGGTGCCTAAAGCATTTGATCGAGTTGCGGGAACACTTGTGATCCTCATCACAAGTTTTGTGAATTTTTCTTTATCATTTTACCGCTTATTTTTAGTTCATTTCACCGTGAAAAAAAAAAAAAAAAAAAGAGTCGCCGAGGATTTTTCGTGTCGTCTTGTGGTCGCTCATGTTTACACCATGGGAACACATCTTAGGATTGAAATCCAAGAGGAAGGCTGGTCAAATTCACTCACGTAACCCGAATCGTATTTGAATTGTGAGCCAATGAACCCCTACATGAAAAGCACAAATTATGAGAGAAACCATGGCATATATGCCCATGAGGATTGGCGTACACTTTCCACGGCAAAATCAGCAACCAAATGAGGAACTAAAGCCCATCTAGTCCATAGAGGGACTATAGAAACCCTCCATGGATGAGGCATCTTCCTACACGGTTCCCCTAGAAGTGCAACTATGAAAATGCTTACAACCCTAGTTTGGGAACCACAAATTCCTCACTCATTTAGCAAGATGCACCCCTCCACATCCACACAACCTCCAATGGAAGAAGCCACCGAACCTCACCAAGTTAGTGGGTGACTTAAAGGGGGAGCAGATGATTAATGCACACTGGAATCAAAGAATTGATAATATGGAGAGCTCTTTGAGCCAAAAATTAGATGAACTGCAGAATGACATGTTCCAGAAATTAAACAACCTGGAAGACTCTATTTCAAGGCTCACCATTCAGCATGGTCATCAAGAGGAGGAGAACCTAGAGGGAGAGTGGCTGACTGACCAGGAGGAATTGATGCATGAACCAAAAGAGGTTCCCGAGGAATCTGCCAATCAGGGTGCTGTGGGGAGGTGAGGGCTAGCTGTGGGAAGAGTTCCAAGAACCTATCCTTCAACCAATCCCCATGAATTTGAATCATAGTGCCACGGCCTCAACCCAAATAAATTTCACTGCCAAAGGTACATATCGCTCTTAACACTGGGCAAAGAAATCCCAAAACCCGCAAAGACTCGCTTCCTCAAAGCTCACGCCACCCATCACTACTTGTACAAAATAACGCTGTGAGCTAGGTGGCCACTGCTGAGCTCCTTGCCACTACACTCAAAGACACAAGCAACTCCGCCCACATCAGAGATGACACAAAGTGGATGGTTCGTGTCAAGTTCAGATTTTGGCTGCCCGAACCCCCATTTCTAAGCCACGCCATTCCAGCCCAAAGGCTTAAAGAATTGGTTTGGGGAGCCTTCACTCCCACTTTTGTTTTAATTTTCTTTTTTATTTCATTTTATTTTTATTTTATATCGGAATTATAATTTTTCTTTCTTCTTAGATTTTCTCCCTAATTTTGCTAATCTTCGTTTCTAGCTTGTTTTTCACTTTTCTGCAATTTTTCTTAATTTTCTTGTATTAATTTTTGTAGTTTGAGTGAATTTTGAAGCATAAATGAAGATCAGAGTGCAGAGCAAGAAGAAATTTCGCTTAGAATAGCGAAATTCTTCCCCAAGAAGAATAGCTAAATTTCACATAATGATCTCTTTTCGCTATATAGCGAAATTCGCCATGTAGCTAAACCTATACTATGTCCTTGATAAGAAAAAAATGAACAATAAGTTCATTAAAAAAAGGTTTATTTTTATTTTTCTAAAAAAAAAAAGTTTATTTTTATTCTTTATTTTTGTCTCTTCAAAAAAATTGTAATTAATTATTTATTTTATTATTAAAAAAATTGCCATAGTAGCGAAATTTCGCTACAAATAGCAAAATTTCGCTATGCTATAGTAGCAAATTTTCGCTACTCTAGCGAAATTGCCTCCTGATTTTGTTTTGAGCATAACTTTCTCATCCGAACTCCGTTTTAAACGTTTTTGGTACCGTTAGAAAGCTTAGAGAGTGTAGAATCTAAATCTAACCAGAAAGAATACTTTTGAAATTTTTATGACAGTGTAATTTTCAAAATGCTCCAACTGGTCACTTTTTTCCTCTCTTTTCTTCTTCTAACTTGTTTATTTGAAGCCCAAACGGAGTGAATAAGGTGTCGATGGAAAGCTTGTGAAGTCTCCTATCCAAAAACGATCACACTTAACAGAGGTATCACTTCCTTTTCCCACTTAATCCGAGTCCCATTGGCACAAATGAGACATTTGTCAGGTGGAGTTGTTTTAAGAAGTGGCTTTTGTGACATGTTTTTTACATTATTTTTGAGTGTAAGTCCATTCAGATGTTTAGTGGTTGCTGGTTTTCCTTTTCGTGAGTTTCATAATATATACTACTTTCAAAAAACTGCAGACTCATTTTTTTTTTTCAGGTTTCATTTAGCCTGTAGTTTGAAAAATTGAACTCAGCTCCACCTCTATTGGTGCTGGATTAACTGGTTAATTGAGTGGATGATTAGTTAAATTCCTACTGCTAATCTTTCTTTTTCTTCCACCTTTAGCTAACCACATTGACAAGGCACGCCAGTTTCTTCAATAACCTGAAAAACTGCCTCACCTCCTAAGCCTTGCAATAACCTACCCTAGTTTCATTGACCACCTTTAATAGGTTAAGGACCCCCATGAATAGAAGGCCAATGTGTCTTCCTAAAGAAAAGAAAAATAAAAAGAAGAAAAAGTGCAACGCTTTGCCTTGAAACCCGAGCACCTGGTCCGAGAGGGGTATACATGGAAGCCTTTAAAGCCCGGTGCCCGGCCACCGGTCGGGAGCCACCGACTTAGCTGTTCGCACGGGTGGATGTGAGGAGCTTCAGCGTTGTAGGTGCTGGAGTCTCAACCATTCTGAGTCCTGGGTGAAACCCAAGAGTTAGTGGCCTAAAGATCCTCATGACTTCGTGCCCTAAGCCTGCATAATCTGTCGGGAGTTACCTGTGAGATCCTCACATGGACTTCGTGAGGTCGATTCTTTCAAGATCGACCCCATAACACAAAAGAGTTGTGGAATAAGAGTTGGTCCTGATCTATTTAGGTTGGTTAGTGTCCTGCGCTTTAGGCTGGTCGTGGGAGAGTGCAACTTAGCGCTACTGTTGAGAACCGATCAAAACAAACACTTAGGTTTCGTGTGAAGTCTCCGTTGATTCACCGAGAGATGGAGGCCTCCTCTTTGATACCTAATAGGGTATCATTCATTCTCTCAAGATAGTTATTGACAAAGAGTTTGATGATTCTACTGAATAGGCATACCATCCACAACCTTTTAAACATAATTTTTCAGGAACATAATTTGATTTTGCCATGCTCTCTTTTTCTTTCTTTCACGTTAAGGGACCAGCGTAGGTCAGGTATGATTAGTGCTCAAAAAGTGCTATTTTGATCCCTGTTTATTATAGGTTTTGAGCATTTTTTATGTACTAATCAACGTAATTAACCCACTTCATACATTAAGGTCTTTATTCTAATTATCGTATTCAGGCAATATATACAAAGATTAGGTAACATAACTCGCTACAAGCTCCTCCCTCTGGAAGCTGAGTCAATCCAAGCATCGAAGAATTCGAGTCAAACTCAACATAGCAGATCGCAGGACGAAGGAAAGAAGAGCAAGTAAAATGCAAGGAAATTGAGTCACATTAAATTGCATCCTTACATGTAATTATTCATTAAAGACTTAGCACTGCTCTATGCCTCCAATGCAATCGCTCATCCCCACCGACCCCACATCCATTTTGTTTTTGCTTTTGTCATCCGTCACTTTCTTCCTAAATTGCCCTCATTGTAATAGTATTTGCTTTTAAGCCTGCATAGAGAGGGTCACATAAAAGCCCCCAAGCCAAGCACCGTATAGAATTCCTCACTTATTAATTAATAGTGACTGGATAAGCTTTCTCCTGCTTCCTTTCTTCTCTGGCTTCATTTTCTTTCCCTTTCTTTTTTCATTTTCTCCTGTTAAACACCTCCGAGACATAACCCTGGGAGGACGAGTGGCTAAAAACCCTCTTCCTTGAAGAGGAAGCACAGCAAGGAACTCACGAATGTGGGGTTCTCAAGGTTAACGGTGTATTCACGCGTTTTTGGTTTCTTTCTTCTCACACCAGTTTAAATCCTTCTAGGATTCACACCTTGAATGATCTTTATTTGGTAATCTTAGGGTTCATGGATGCTTATTGCTGCATCCACCGAGAGATTCATTAGTTACCCTATTAATTCATTGTAAGGTGAGTTAGAGAATTTTTTTTTTCACTCGTTTTGACTATGAATGATCAAGAAATGCTATTTTTCAAAAGGAAAATTTTTTAGGTTTAGTTTTTAAAGCTAAATGAAGATCCGATTCGAAAGACTATGTCATCCCAACGCTAGAAAATGGACCCGAGAACCCTCAAAGTGAACTTTTTTTGGGGAACTTAATCCAAAGAATTCCCGACACTTCAAGGGAGATTTTTACATTTTATTTTATTTAAATTTCACTTGCCAACCATAAAACCCCTCATATATAAAATCCATAATCCAAATTGAAATTCACCATTTTTTTGAACCTCACTGCAAATTCTCATGCTTGTATGAAGAAAACCCATCCTTGTTCGACCTTAGAACTGCTAGCATCATAGTGAGTTTCCTTGTTACTTTACTGTAGGAGTGAATTTATTATAAATATCATGGATTCCTAAGACCTTACCGTGGCAATTTAATCAAGACAATGCACCAAGGAGATTGATTAGTAGACCAAGGTAAATATTTGTGTTACCTGGATGTGCGTGTTTATTTAATATTGTATATGAGTACTTCTTACATGTGATGAATCATAAACTAAGGTAAGTACTCATAGCTTCCTTTGATATTAGTAGAAAATTTACTTTGAATAATTTAATGATTGTTTTATTTAGATGGTACATTTTTGTGATGCTGGTATTCCTCGGGCCAGGCCATAAGGCCTACTTTATTTATTTATTATGATTGGGATAGGCTTGATAAAAACTAAAACCTTTTTTCTTGAACCGTGGCAAGATGCCTACTTTACCTGATTCCTCTCAACTGTTAGATCCCCTTCCAAGCTTAGAATAGCTATGGAACCTAATTTGTCCTTTTATGAATATTCTATAGTCCTTGGAAAATATATGCACCAGATCTCATTATATATTTATTATTACGCTAAAATAAAAAAGAATAGGTCATATCAGAATCTCATGGTCATGGATTTGGGCCAGTCTTGATTGCCACCCGAAGTCATTGTCGAGACTTATGAAAGCCGTAGGTCATGACTATGACAAAGAACAATTTGCACAACTTTCCAATTCTAATCCACTTTGATTTCTTGTCTCGTTTTCTTCCATGTCTCCTGGTGATGACTCGCATTACTTGTGCAATGACGTAACATGTCCAATTATTTAGAGAAATATTACATTTGTATGTAAAAGGCTACAAAGCTCACTTTCCTCCTCATCTAATCATAAGGGCTTATTTCAATAATCTTTGAGTGATTATGATGCCCCCTTCCTCATGAACTCGCCCAAGTGCTTCGCTTGGGGAAATATAAATCCAAAGGCCTAGAGGCCTACCTTATTCAATTTAATATTTCCATCTCTATTTCAATCTGATGTCATGAAGCCTCCCTTAGGAAATTAGTAGCGAATCTTGAAGAGTTTTATGTTTTAAAGGGAATGCCAAAGGCCACTTTATTCGCCTCAAATCCTATCTCTAACCGATCTCATACCTATAGTGGCTCAAGGGACCAAACTTTTAGAAAAATTGAGGAATATAAGGCAGCTTCTGGAGAAAAACATGAACGTGAGGAAACCATTGACAAGAAGTCTATCAAACTAGTATATTTGTACCTATTTCTCCAACACCAAAATAGTTATGAGACCTACTTATGAGATTTTTGGAAATCTGAAGAGAAAACAAGAACACCCTTGGAGAAATCGATGTGTTGGCGAATGCAATGGCCAAAAAGACACTTTATTACTAGGTTATCCCATATTTCTCCAATCCTAAAGTTGTCATGGAACCTACTTTTGGAGAATTGATGACACGACAAGCCCATTATTGGGGAAAAACCTTTATTTAGGACCAATAAGGATCACAAAGCCTACTTTCCTTTCAACCCATAAGCTGGTACATATTTTCCCAATTTTAAAGAGGTCAAAAGACCTACTTTATTTATTCATAAGACATTAAAGGTACAACAAGCAATATATTATTATCGAGGAATGGGTAAAGGCTCGAGCAAATGAGTCACAAACAACCTACTTTATCACTCAAAGTAACTACTAGAAATAGTTTCCCCAATCCCAAAGTGGTCAATGGAACCTATTTTTCTTGTTATTCCCTCATTCCCTATCTTGCGATTGGCAAGAACCAAAGATTTCCATACCGGAAAGTATTTCGAGGTACTTCAGACACCCCAAAAGTGCCCTAGAATTTTTATAATAATTTTATTATATGTTTAGTATAAATCGAATAAATGGGGATTTTGTGGAATCGGCAAATGATTAAATGAAAATGTTAAATAAAATAAAGGATTGAAAATGAGCATATGCATCAATGATATATGCTAAGTGATTAAATGATCGAACTCGAATTAACCTGGTGAAAAAGGGAAATTGAATTAGAAATAAGTGACCTAAGGGTCAAATGAAAATGAGCTTTAAATGCTAAAGTGGATTTAAATGTTATGGATGTTAAATGGGAGGATAGTGAATTAAATCCCACAAATGAGAATGAGACTATGTGGAAGGCCAAACAGCTTACACTTAAACGGGTTAAAGACCAAATTTTGGTCTAGAATATTTTCAGCAAATCCCGTTGGGAGAGAAAGAGAGGAGAAAATGGGAGTAAGAGCTGTAATTAAGAAGATCAAGTTTTGCTGGGTTTTTCCCATTTTCATCTTTTTGCGGATCAAGTAACTTAGAAGTGAAGATTTGAAGAGGATAAGTTAAGAAAACAAAACCCTAACTTTTCTCTTTTGTGATTTTGATTTTGGGGAAAAGTCTTGATTTGGGTAAAAGGGGTATTTAGTGGTGCTAAACCACTTTTGGAGTTGTTTTGGGTGGATTCCATGGTGGGTTGTAAGATACATGAGTTTGGATGAAGTTATATGAGTTTTGTGGGTGAAAAATGGTAAAACTCGCCTCTGGGCAAAACCCGCAATTCTAAGACCTGATCAAAAGTGGTAAAATTCTGGGACCTATCGATGTAGGGGCAAAGTGGTACCCTATCGACAAATGGTACCTGCATCTATTCACAAGAAAAGGACCGGTACCGATATCGATCAGTGGAAATGGATACTGTACCTGGAAGGCTCAGTGAACTGCTTTGCACTCCCTACACTTAAGTCTCGTATTCAGACACCTGCTAGTTAGAACCCTAATAAAGGTTTAACGTACTCATGCTAGTAAACTATGAAAAACGATTTACCGTCACGAGTATAAGCTTCAGTGCGTGATAATTGTTTACCCACTAAAAGTGGTGTGTATTTATGTTTAACTAGGGCTGTGAAGATCACCAACTCTAGACCGTGATCGAAGAAAGTGAGAAACGAGAGCCGATAACTCAAGTTAGTTCTTCTGACTTATTATGATTCAAGTATTAAGTGAAGTTCTTTTTGCTCAACATAATCATATTCGGGATTTCAAGCAGCCAGAAGCTACCAAATAAATTTTAAATGATTGTATGATTATGGTCTCTAAAAATGTTATTACGAAGTGTATACGGATTTAAATGATATTTGAATGTTTGACAATTAATCGAATTATAAATGAATGGGTTTAATTTTTTGACATTCGAATTTGAATCGAGAGTATCGAATGACCAAGACATGATAAAGATACTTGCTGTGTCCACATAGAAAACCAATAGTCCATTATCCAGCAAAAAGAATACCAATTCAGAGGTCCATCATGATGGTATGAGATAAAGAAGAACCATGAAAAATATGATACCATCTGATATCGGTTTATGATGTATGATATTTTATAATATCGCAATGCGGGATACCAAAGACAAAGTGAAATAACAAAATTTGATGAGTGTAAATGGATTTGTAAACTAAATACATCCTCGGGAGTATATGTTTGAATCTCATGATTTTAGTTTTAAATAAACAGCCATGAATATATCATTTTGATATGATCGTTGATTTGTAAAGAAAGCATGTGAAAATAGTCACATGAGTATTGTTTCATACATTGATCATGAATGAAGTAAAAAGCATGGTTTAATATAAAAGCATGTCCTATATTAAACTGAATTTGAGAATAGAACCGTATAGAACCACTAAGCATGAAAATGCTTAGCGTGTAGTTTTTATTTATGCGCAGGTATCGAGTAAGCAAGAAAGAAGGCCAAGAACAAGAAGCGCAGAGTCCTAGAGAAAGTTACGGCGTATAAGTATATACCCTGTCATATGCATACCATTCTTTTTGAACATGTGACATTTTGTGAACAAAAGAGTTAATTCTCTCGAACTATTACCAGATATCATTTTAGAAAGCGCATAATACGTCATTTTGTAAACGACAGATAAAAGTAAATAATTAGAGTTTCAACAGTATTTGAAATGCTTCCTCGTGTAATTCAAACTCTAAAATGAAATGACATAAATAAAATGTTTTTGATAAGATAAATGAAAACAGTTGGAGTAAACCTGCCCGCTCGATCCGTCATTCGGCTCTGCTAGGATTCGGCCGTTACACTTTGAAAAAAGTGTGTTACACTTAGTGGTATTGAAATATCCGATCCGATCTCGCACTCACCAATCGGGTCGATCGAGAAGTGCGCGTTACTCCGCATAGATGAACCTTTTGTGTGGCTCCCCTTTAAGGCTTGATAGCTAGTAGGCATTTCCGGGTTGTATTTGGTGAACCTTGAATGGTCCTTCCCAGTTAGGAGACCATTTCCCCAATTGTCTATCTTTAGAACCGATGGGCAGCACTACCTTCCAAAAGAGCTCCCCTTCAAAACTCTTTCTTCTGACCCGCTTGTTGTAAGCTTGAGCCACCTCTTTTATTCTGGATCATGATGTGGTCGAGTGCTTGTAATCTCTTCCCATCCAATGCCTCAAGTTCAATCATCATAGCCTCATTATATTCTTGAGGATTAAGGTCATTCTTTAGAGAAGGAACTACTACACTTCCATCAGAAAGATCAGATCCTACTAAAGGTTAGTAGGAACAAGGACTTACCCTAGTAGATTTTCTTTTAGAAGTTCTATAAGCCCATAAGGTCCTGGGATAAAATTTCGTGCCACATTTAGATTATCCCCTCAAAGATCTCTCTCCATGATGCTTATCAATATCTTATTAGAAGCTTTTTCGCTTCATTTGCTTCGGGCATAAAAGGGGAGTGGATCCGGCGAGTCGAATGTCATAGTCCTCGCGCAAAATAAGTCATCTCATCCCTAAGTGAACATGGTACTGGGTCATTGTAATGGACCGGTGAATTCCAAATCTATGAATGTCCGCTTCCTGATAAATTGATCACATCCTTATGCTCTACCTCCTTCAAGGGTATTGCCTCCATCCATTTAATGAAGTAGTATGTAGAAACTAAGATGAAGTCAGGTTCCTTGATGAAGTCAAGTGATTTCCCTTCCCCCTCCTTCTCCCACTAAGTCCATAGCCCATCCTCTGAAAGACCATGTTTCACAATTGAGTGGAGTTCCACAGCATGTATCCTCTATCGCACTCTGAGTAATTTACTGGATGCAAGCCACTTAGATACTAAAAATAGCCATGTCTCCTAATCAGCCATCACATATTTTTATCCTCGCGCACTCAAGCCCGGTACAAACGCCTTCACACATGAATCCTGTTTTTATCAATTCCATGCTATCTGGAAGGATAGCATCGAGCAAGAACCCATCGTCCCTTTCAGACAATTCCTCTTCTGGGGTAGATGAAGTTCTATGGGATTGAAAGCCACCTTGGCGGAGGATCTACCTATTAGATCTTTCTAAATACTTCGATCTTAATTCTCCAGTTCTTACAACATTTTCATCTCAGACTGACGACTTAATATGATTCCCTCATAAATCGAGGGCAGATTCTTCTTTCCCTATCTCCTATCACAATGAGTCTTCAAGGTCAATTCGCTTTCATCTTCACACTGAGGCTACTACAGGCTTGCTCATCCGATTCCCAATTAGATTCCCTAGGCATATATTCAAAATCCATGGAGTGGAAAGAATCTAACAATTGAGTGGATGCAAGATAATGTTGAGCCAGCAATACTGCATTTATATTCCCTCGTTAGTTACCGGGGCGACTCAATTAGAGTCCCTAATGATATGTACCAGCTCCAAGTTCCAGAAGATCTCTAAACCGATCACTAAAGCCTCATTCAACTGACAGTAGCAATTTGAAGGCCAAGTTGAAAGATAGGGTAGTCTTTATCCCTTTTGGTTAGATGATTATTATCCTAGCTCCAATGGAATTCTCCGTGCTAGAGCCATCAAACTTAAGATGTAACGCCCCATCCCCTAGTCGTGGCAGGAGAGGGGACGCCACATGGGACTGGGACTTCTTAAACTGATTTTCCCAACATTGGTAGGCCCATTTCAAAATATAAATACATATATCAAATAAAACTTGTAATACTACCACCGTAGTGGTATTTAAAAGTTTTTGTACATAAATTCCTAAGTCTCATTTACTTGTACTTACAAAAGTTCCACTATTACAAAATTATTACATTTACATTACAAAAACAAAACAAAGACCTACATCAAAAAGACTTCTAATGTTGTGTTATCCCGGCTAACGCGTAAGCCCTAACAACAACTTTGATAGCTCACACTGATGAAACACTCTCAGGCAAACTTATAGCTTAATGGGAAAATGTATATAATATATATGACCATGCGTGGTCCACTACAAGATACATATAACATAATTTGCATATTAGAATACTCAATCTCCCGTAAAAGTACATAACTTAAATCTTGTACAGAGTGTACCCGTAGGTATGCTACATAACAGAACTAATTACTTGTGATTTAGTATAATTATTTTCATATATCGTATTATTCAAATTCTTATCATATAAATGTTTGCATGTATAGACCAGAAATAATGAATAAGAGGGACATAGTACAATAGGTACCCCAAAGGTATGGTATAAAATTTTAGTCGTAGGTAATCAGAATAAATACAAACAGAAGACCGACGAGAGTGTCTTCGCACGAATCAAAGAGTGCCGAAGCACTAAACAGAGAGTGTCGAAGCACTAGACAGAGAGTGTCGAAGCACTAGACAGAGAGTGTCGAAGCACTAGACAGAGAGTGTCAAAGCACTAGACAAAGAGTGTCGAAGCACTAGACAGAGAGTGTCTATTCCTTCACTATTCAGTCTTAAGCAAGCACACAATTATATGTGTTTCAGAGCATTTTATTTTTCTTACTCACATTTTTGTACTTGGATAACACATGCAAATAAAGGGTAAGAAAACAAAGTCTGCCCCAAAACAGGATTTCGCTTCGCCTCAATGGCGAGGTTCATAACATTTTACATATAACTTATATACAGGTGCAGACCCTTTCATTCACTTTTTAGGATCCTACATTAATACAATTGATGGTTTCTAGAATTAATAGAAGAAGGGAAACAAAAATAGGATTTCAATTTCACCTAGGCGAAGCAACCTTCGCCGAGGTGAGGCCAAGACTAGGAATTTTGGGACTTCGGGTTTGGTTAGGTGAGCAGACCTTTGCCTAGGCAAAGATCTTTGCCTAAGCGAGCACTCCTTCACCTAGGCGAATAAGTGTCGGGCTGGAAACTGAAATGGGGCATTTTTTCCAATTTTCATCGGAAATCTTCCTTCCAAAACGAGATAAACTCAAAACCAACCACAAAACTGACTTAAACCAACCCAAAAATACCTTTATAATGAGAGTTGGGGTTTTCCTAACCCAAACATAAACAAAGAGGGATTTATGATAGTTTCCATACATCAAATGAGATATTTTCATACTAGATTTCCATACCTTAATCTTCTTGAAACCTTCAAAACCTAGCTTTCTTTTTCCTTCTCTTATTCCTTCCTTCCCACTTAAACAAGGAAAACCAAGAAATGGAGAACTCAACCCCAAAATCTTATTTCCTTCTCCCAAACTCCGTGCCCTAGTTTTCCCCCAAACCCAAAATGAGAACTTCCAATTCTAAGACAAGTTTGGTCTTATCCCATTTTTGGGTTAATTTTGGGCCTTGCAATTTAGTCCTCCAACTCCCATCTATTTGCAAGTCAACTTATCCAAATTCTATAGTAGCATATAATCTTCTTACATAATCTCCTTTGAGTCCTTAATTTGACAATTACCATTTTACCCTTAACACTTAAATTTCCGAAAAATATCATTTTGACTTTTATTATACCACCAAATTGTAATAAACTACTAGGGTATAAATTGGGGTGTTACATAAGATCCCAAGGCCGCCTTTCTACTTCATATATCCCTAATTCCACATCCTTTTTTGGTTTGATTTCTAATGAATGGTGATCAGCCAGAAAGTTAGCTAAAGCTTGCCCCTTGACTGATTTTTGTGGAAAATAGACCAAGGTGAACTCTAACAAAGCAAGAGGCCATTTCCCGATTTGTCCAGTGATTAAGGGTCGGCTTAGCATGTATTTGATCAAGTCAGTTTGGGGGACCACATACACTTGAGACTTGATCGAGTAATGTCTCAATTTCATATATGAAAAGTATAGGGCCAAACATAACTTCTTAATGGGTATACACCTTGTTTCTACTAAATTTAGGACCCTACTCAAATAATAAACAAATTAAGCCATGGCCTCTCAACATTATTTTCAGGCTGTAAGGCATCCTATATAGACTCTCGTGAACTGATAGATAGAGTCGAGAAGCAACCCCCTGTAAAGGTGGCATTAAAACGTATTTGAGAATGTAGCCTGATTCCAGAATCAAAGTTTCCGGTGTCGTTCCATTTACATTATTACACTCTTTCAAATTGATTTAGGTTAGAGAATACTAGTCTTCCTTTGTCGACAAAGATGAACCTCCTTAAATAGTTCACCTAACCCAACTTTGAAGTTCTTCTTATTTGAGGAGTCTTAATAAACGTATGGCTCGACTCTTGTTTTTATCCACTTCCACTCCTCTTTGGTGAACCAAAAACCCTAAAAAATTTCCGGCTTGAACTCTAAAAGCACATTTGAGTGGATTGAGTTTTAGTTGAAGGAATCTCATCCATTTAAAACTTTTCCTTAAATGATTCACATCCATCTTCTTAGATTTAACCACAATGTCATTAATATAGATCCCCATGTGGTGGCCTAACATATGAAAGATTTATCTATAGCCCTTCGTAAGTTGCACCAAAGATTCTTCAAACCAGTGGCATGACTCACCCATTGAACACATTCCTTATGGAACCAAGACATCTGAAGGCATTCTTAGATATATCATCAACAACTATTAGGATTTGGTTATATAAGACCCTAGAAAATTCTAATTTTCTGAAAAATGATAAAATGGTAATTTCGGTTAAAAATCCATAATTTTTCTAGATCTTAGATGATAAAACGGACTTCACCGTTGGAATCATCTCGCGAAATCTAGCTACCACGTCGAATTTCATTGAATTCCGAGATAGTAGGAATTTCACATTTTTCGAGGCACTGAGAGTAGTACGGGACACTTGGCATGAGATGAGTGACTCACAATGTGCCACGTGTCAAGTGTAGGATGAGTTAAACATGGGCTTAAGTGGGACCCATGAGAGACATGTGGCAACATGTGAGTGGGTGAAAATCCATGGTAGATGGATAAGGGGATAAGGTGTAATCCTAAGAGCCAATGAGAATTGGACATGTGGCAAGTGAAAGGACAAGTCCTCTTGACCCATCTTGACCAAATTGGTTGGGAGGAGAAGAGAAGAAGAGAGGGAGGGAAAGCCAACTGAATGTGAGAGAGAGTTTAGGGAGTGAGAAGCCTCGCCTGTGGTTTTCCCACTGATCACCACGACCCTGGGCGAGGCAAGAGGGCAAAAGCAGATCCCCATGGTGGCGCCACAGCACGTGGGTACTCTAGACGTGGAGTTTCACAACTCCGGGAGGCAGGGGTTTTCCTACTTGATTTATTCCCAGCCTAAGAGCCATTTTAATGGCTTGTGGATATCTTCGAGGCTCGATGGTGCCGTGTTTCGCCCAAAGACGGAACCGGCGGCGAAATCCTAGGAGTGCCCGCTGACTTTGAGACTGGCGCTTCGACTGAACCCACACTCATTTCGCCGTGGTGTTGCTCAGTACTAAAATTCAAGATAATCGCTTAATGTTTATTATCAGCGGAGTTTAATTTATGCTGGTTTGCGGAACAAGAACATGTTGCTTTGTGTAAATTTACATTATACAAAGCTGATATATTAATATTAATTATCATGAAACTATATTGCATTTAATATGTTCGCAACCTAGAAATGCAGGTTATGGCGACATGAAAACATGTTCACAAATGAATTTTAATAAGATTTTCCGAAGAATTGCCTTGGAGAGTTGTCCAACAGTTCATATC
The DNA here is from genome assembly GCA_016808115.1 of Tetrastigma voinierianum. NCBI lineage: Eukaryota > Viridiplantae > Streptophyta > Magnoliopsida > Vitales > Vitaceae > Tetrastigma > Tetrastigma voinierianum. The sequence continues at coordinate 238,208 of JAEQBH010001000.1, forward strand.
GAAGGATGACCCATGATTGTTTTGAAGAGTTATCCAGCAATTTACCTCGAAGGGTTGTCCAAGTCATAATTTTTTATCTGAATTGTATTGAAAGCTTTCAAGAACAAAACCCTGTTTTGAAAACAAAGGTTTCTCTACACTCCGGGCTTAGTATGCGGAGGGAGTCGTGCTGAGGGCCCTAGATGGGAAAGGGTGAGTCAAGATTCTCATCCATAACATGTAACCATTCGAAAGGAGTGGATTGTAATAAGTCACACTTGAATGTTTGGTGTGTCATTACATGAGCACTTTAGGTGGGGAGTGTGAACACAAGCAGGGAAATTCAACTACTGTGCATCGCTTCACCCACGCGATCCCCCTTCAAGTACGTGGAGTGTTCGTGAGTAAACGCCGCTGTGAGGCCGCTTAAAAGTGAAACACATGTGGCTTTGATTATATTTTGTAAAACATGTATATGAAACATTATGATCAATATGTTTATAAGTATGTAATTAACCTTGAAACTATTGTACAGTAGTTGGTTATATTTCGTGAGTATGGATGTATGGTCTCAATCGCCATTTTTACTCATGTTCGAAATCTCTGCAGAGAGACACTCATTTTGTGGCATTGAGACACTCAATAGCTACATGTATTCCACGAGTTGACGGGTTGTCAACAGACCCCCAAGTTCGGGGTGTCACGAGTTATACCCAAAGAAATCGTCCATGAAGAACAATAATTCATTATTTTAAGTGGAGTCAACTAACATGTCAGCAATATGCATTACATACATGTCTTTAGGAGTGACAACATTTAAATCCCTAAAGTCTACACAAACTCTAAGTATTTCATTCTTCTTCATCACAGGGAAAATATTTGCCAACCACTGCACATACCTTGTAGGTCTGATGAATTTAGCCTTCAAAAGCTTCTCACTCTCTTTCACCTTCAACTCACCTTCGACATTCTTCTAGGTGGTTATGAGGGGTAGAACTCCTACTGATAAAGCGATGTTCCGTACTAAGCTCCTTTCCAACTCCCGTATCTGGCCATAATTCCAAGCAAAGCACCAACTCCCAGTATTGCAATAATCCTCTCTCTTATTTAAGCCTAAGGCGAAGAAGGAACTAATATAACCCTACCTCCACAAGGTTGAGAGATCACTCTCTATAGGTTCGTGTACTTGAGGTTGCTTGTCTTCGAACTTAGGAAGGGCTTACTCCAAATCCTTCATCTGTATTTCTTCATCTTCTTCATATACATCCCCTTCAAAAATCATCTCAGTCCCATAGGTGTCCTAGAGGTGCTCTTCTTCAATCCTTTCCATAGTATGTTGCATTTTCATTTTGAATATGGCAGTTGCAGCTACTGCCTTTTCCTTTTGAGAGTAATTAGTCATCATCGATCTCCTCGATGATTAGACCACTCGTCGGCCTATAAGGCACATTTGTAGTCACCTTTAGGAGTTTGGCCGCCTTCTTTTGGATTTCCATATAGCTCTTTAAGTCCATGCATGCTTTACTTGGGACCCCATCTTTCCTACTACTAGTAAACTTGATCGGATCGAATTTCGATCATAATAGCCTCAAGCCTACAAAGCTCCAGAATCTCACTAAGGAGGGCGTCGGCCCGTCTTGACACCACCCACTTCATTACCCGGGTCCAAACAAGAAGAATCGGGTGAAGAGAGGATGACACACAGTTAGCATGAATCCAGTTCCTCCCTAGCAAAATGTTGTAATTTGTAGTGGAGCCTATCACAAAGAAGGCAGATAATGAAGTTTTGTTGCCAATGGTGATATCTATAGGTAGTATTCCTAGGGTCTTGGATACTTCTCCAGTAAAGGCAGACACAACTACCTCTGTTTCTATTAGATAACTAGTGCTCCTTCCCAGAGCTCTCATCATCCTCAACGACATTATCCATTATCTATTAATACCTTGGATACCAGTCCGCCATTAAGATGGGCTCTTACGTATAAAGGCTTTATGTGCTCAAGGTTTCAAAGGGTTTCTTGCATCACCTCCTGGCCTACATTCTTCAAAGGATTCTATGGTGACCCCACCGTGGCCCTCATCTTCCTCTGTCACAGGGTGTCTCCCTTCTACCTCCACTAGGTCTTCCTCTGCATTTTTTGACTTGAAGATAACTGGAAATGTTAAAGAAATAGTGGAACAATTTAAAGAAATAAGGATTTCACTTATTAATAAGGCCTTTGAGTCTATTACTTCATCTGCACTGCTCATTGACTCCATATCCTCTGTAGCTTTCCTCCCAAACTTTGTTTTTTCCAAGCTAGGCATCATTCCTTCCTTTACTTATCTAATTCCATGGCCTCCTCCAAGAGTGTTTTAATAGATACATCAATAAACTGCCTTTTATCAGCTGCTCTTGCTCTCGTGATCCCTCTCCTCTTCGAGAGTCCTAAGCCCCTCGGTACCTTGTGGTTTGCACTACATGCCACCGACCAGAGAAACCCTAGAAGGAATGATACACCTCATGTGTATCTTCCATCTCCGCAACCCTCTCCTTTGAAAGTATAGTAGTCGGTTTCCACCATATTCGAGAAGGCAAATTTTTCCCCGAGGAGACTCATTTTATACCTCGAGAACTCGGGTCGAAAACAAAGCTTGACTGAGAAATATGTCCTTCCCCCCCGCATTCCTCGAGAAGTGAAGTTGTCTGCAATCTTCTCTCTTGGGGGAAAGAATCTACCATGTGGAGGAGTGATTTTATCCTATGGTAGAAACCTTCTTTTACTTCTCAGAGGGAACAACCTCATTCCCAAGATCCACCTCTTGAAATCCGCCCAAATTTCCTCTCCCTCCCTTTGGAAAACAGGTGTCATATCCTTTTCCTTGAAAAGTAACTTTCCTACAACTTTGTCATTTGGAGGAGTGGAACTTACCCTCGAGGAAAAGGCTATGTTTCGAGGAACATTTCTCCTCCGAACCCCGCTCGCATCATTTTCTTGAGAAGTAAACCACCCCATGGAGGGGCAGCCTTCTGCTGTGCCCATTTCTCTAAGAAAAACGAACCCATCTCCTAGGTAGTTCATCTCGCTGGGAAAGTCTCTTTTCTCGAGAATATAAGCGTTGCCTCTTCCATGCTATATTCCCTTCACTTAATTTCTCCCTGATGGAGGATTTGTACAAATTGCAAACCACTCATTTTTCAACTTATCAACATGGACCAGACAATATTTAAGGGCCTATACCTTTCTTGGAGATAGTTTTCCCGCCTTCTTATCAATGCTCTTAGGTCAAAGCTAGCAGTGTTGATTGAGGCCACTAGTGGGAAGGATCCTCATCGATTGTCATAACCTATTTTTTGTCAGGGAACTTGAGTATCCCTTTATTGATCATGTCCTGTATGACATTTTTGAAACCCCAACATGCATTATATATATGATTTCATGAATTGTGGTACTTATGTAAGTCTTTCCTCTGGGCTCATCCTCGCTAGGATTTGATGGTCTTGTGGAAGGTAATGAATTTTTCTTTCACCAAAAGAAATCGAATATTTCCTGTCTTCGCACCCCCAAAATTATATTATTGCACTCCATAAAAAAATTCAATAATTGTGTCTTCTTCCACAAATTAGGTGTCTTTTCTATCAAAAGAGCACAAGTGAATGTCCTTGTAGTAGATGGATGTGCCACTCCCACCTCCTGGTTCACCTCTTGACAATAGTTCCCATGGATTTCTTACTCTAGTAACTTTATTCCTTGAGCAGCTCATCATATTCTGTCACCTTAGTTGTAATTTCATAAAAATCTCTAAATTTTATACCTTGGAATTTTTTCCTCAACTTAATGTCCAAACCTTTTTGGGCCATTTTCACGTACTCTATCTCTAGAAGATGGATCTTGCATTTGTTTATGATCTTTTGGAACCAAGAGATGAACAAATTAACAGTCTCCCCATTTATTTAAGTCACTTTGGACAATTCTGCAATGCACATTTCAAGCTCAACCCTGAAAAACTAAGTGTGGAATTGTCTTTCCATCTCCTACCAACTTCGAATGGAGTTCCTTGGCAATGTTGTATACCAAGTGAATGTTGCCCCTGTCAAAGAGTTAGGAAACAGTCTAAGCTTGAAATGATAGACATTCTCGTAGTTAGCCAATTCCCCACATTGCATAGTGTATCTAGCAACATGCTCTAGGGTAGGTTAGTCATCTTCTCCAAAGAACAAGGAGAAATCAGGGATCCTATACCCCCTTGGGTAGGGGTTCTCTATGTCTATCATTTATGGATAAGGTTTGTAAAATTCCAAGCGACTAATTTGCCTAAGGCTTAACCCATATAACTCCTGCACCGCCTCTCTAATTGCACCTAAATTTGGTACTAGGGTTAGTTGCCTAAAAGGCTGTTGAGGAACTTGTTGTCCCCTATTTCCATTCACTCATGCAGGCAACTGCATGATGTCGGCAGCTGCATGATGCCCCCCGAGCCTCCATTGAAAGAAAAGCCCCCTTCATATGCTCTAAGTTGTGTAAGTGGATTAGTCTGAGCAAAACCTCCGAGGGCTATGGCCATGGTCGATTAGTCTTTCCCTACTACGCTCTCTAGAGTACCAACCCTCTCTTGGGAGGCAAAGGCATTCTAGCCTCTACCCGTGCATAGGCGAGCGGTGAGTTCACTAGCTTCTGTGAGGTTCAAAGAATGTCGCCCGAGTTCGTTAGAAAATTGCCTTTCAGGCTTAGAAGCAACTTCTAGCCTTGGTTGCCCCCTTTCTCTAAGGTTCTCTAGGATGGATTGAGATTCATGCTTCATTTCTTCCATAAAGGCAATCATGATCACTCGTTGGCTCTTTATTTCTTGCATGAGAGCCTAAAATTCATTAGAATTATTAGAGAAAAGAATAGGGACATCCACACACCGCAGACCCCTTCCTTCCACTGTTCAACAGGTATCGTTTGGACGATCTCCGCCTCGTCGTGCATTCAGAGAATTCATCTGCTTTCTATCCACCATGATAAATTTTTCTCTCATATGCTACTTCTCTACAAAGATCGCATCCCAGTCCGAAGACTTACAAATTTGTCTTACTTCTCAATTTCGTGGCATGTTTTAGCAAAACGGGTCCTATCACGTGCCAAAAATATGTTTCGATGGATTTTCTAGTGGAATTCACTAGTACATATAAAAGTACCTTGGGGTACTAGCTAATGTGCTAAGCGTACAAGAAATATAATATTTAAACTCAAATAGCAAACTAACTTCTGCTAAGAAAATGGATCCCATTCCTTTGGATGTTCCTCGCATTCTAAGTTTTAAAATACCTTGAAAATTAGATTGCATAGATTGAATTGAAAGCTAAGAGGAAACTTAACGGACTAGTTTGAAAAATAGCAGATTTCATTCTAGAATTAAACTGAAAATCAAATGTTGAAGCAAGAAAGCTTTAAAGTAAAAAAATGATTGGAAAGAAAAAGACATAAAATTAAGCTAAGAATCTAGAAAAGAAAGCTGTTGAATTTGTAGAAATGTTGAAATGCTCTTGCTTGGTTTTGAGTTTAAAAGTCGGGTCCATTGCTTTGATGCTTTGATTCCCTTTTATAGGTATTTCTAAGTAACTACACCAACCCACTTTCTCCAATAGCTGTCCATATCTCCATTACGAAGTCTTGCTCCTCAAGTAATTTTCCACCCTTCAAGTAATTGCCTACATCCTCTGCCATGTCCTTACTTGGAGAAAAAGTCTTCTTCATGTTTTACCTATGAGACAAAGTCTCAATATTCTCTACTGGTAACTTCGAAAATTTTTAAAAATTCAAGAAATGTCCCTGGACCTTTTTTATGGGTTGATTCTCATGGGCTTGGACTTTATCAGATTGGGTTGGGCTTGCACTGTTTAGGCTTGTCATATCTATCCGACCCATTCCACTATCAATTTAGCCCAAAAATTATTTTTAGTGTCAACAACAGCTAAACACTTTAGTTATAATGTAATAAATTATCCCACTATGACTCGAATTCGAGACTCTTCCCCTCCCTATGTCCTACCTTTTTGAAATGTTGGATGCTCTACCATATGAGATAGGTACGATGGACACTATTATAAATAACTTAATTTTGATTATCTTATTATTTATATTATATAAATTATTTGGCCAATTGTTCTTCCTTCACTATTTTTCTTACTACCCTTTTTGCCCCTTCTATTCAAACATCTAACATGCAGACAACGAGGCTATATATAACTGCAAATCTTTTTTTTTCTTAGTTAATATATAAATTTTTGTGATTTGCAATAGAAAATTAAAAATTAATAAAGAATAGAGTTTTAAAGAGGCAGGTAATACATAATGGCACCATAGAATGTTGGCTTGGCTTTGCAGCCTCTGTTCCTCATGTGCTTCTCGACTTCAAATTTTCTTGTAACCTTAATGACATGTAAGTAGTTTCCTATAGCCTTGAGGATTATCGAGGTCAGTTGTCAAGTTCTCTGCTTCATTTTTATACTTTGATGGTTACTACTTTATCTTGTTCCTTCAAAGACACTCAGATATCTCAGTAATCATCTATGAAGGTAATATAGAACCTTTTACCACCTTTAGTCATAGTGTTTTTTAAGTCTCCTAGGTCACTATGAATCAAACTTAATAATTATGACTTTTTCTACTAGTTTGTAAGATTTCCTTGTGGTTTTAGATTCTACACAAGCTCATATTTTCCATGGTTTTCTAAGGACTGTTTGGGAATTAAACTTAATTCAATCTTTTTCTTAATATAAGAAAAGTTCATATGTCCTCCTAATCTACCATGCTAAACATCACACACAAATCAACTGTGTAAGCAAAAAAGGAAGATGTTTTATTATTCATTATTTCTTAAACATTCAACATAAAGAGACCTTGGTTACAATAACCCTTCCCAACAAACACATCATTATTTGTCAACACTATTTTGTCTGAATCAAATATGATCCTAACTCCTGCTTTCCCAAGTAGAGAAACTAAGACTGAGTTTCAACGAATATCTGACACATAGAGAACATACTAAGGGCGAGTACTTTTCCATAGGTTAGCTTGAGGAGAACTTTCCCTTTATCAATCACCAGGGATGATTTAGAATCACCCATGAACACTTGTTCCTCTCCTTCCTTCACCATGGTATAGGAAGTGAATGCACTTCTATTGCCATTATGCCTAAGAGCCCTGTAAAGTCTACTATCGCCTCCTTTCATATCAAGTGACCTTTAGAGGAGACTACTATTGCAATCACCTACGCGCTTCGCCTATATTTGGGTTCTCAAGTTAACTTCTCTCAAGTCTCTTTCGTCTGACAATGAGGTGCATGGTAATTAAGCTTGTCACGCATGTGCCACCACTTCTTTTTTGAAAGTGATTTTCGACCTTGTTTGATGAGTCATTTAGTCCTGTGGTTTCGCTCCCCAGCCTCATGAATTCCGGGGTCTCTGGGTCTCTTCTACCACACTTGCCTCAAGGATAACTCGCCTTTCTCAGCCATTCCTAGTTTTATTTTTTTACTCCATCCTAATAAGTATTATAACATCTTCTAGGGACATTTGTTTCCTTTTGTGTTTCATGCTATTTTTGTAGTCTTTCCAAGAATCTGGAGGGTCTCTATTAGGTAGCCAACTATAAAAGGTTCAGATGATTTTATGTCTTCAATGACTAGGCCAGTGATCAACATTTGGCAGTCATGGATTTGAGATGATACATCTTTATCCTCAGTCATTTAGACCTTTCTAAATTTTCCTATGGCATATTTTTGGGTTCCAACATCTTCTATTATGTATTAATAGTCAGATCTTAAATATCTTGCAACTTTATATTAAGTGTGATATCAAAGAGTTCATTTATAGAGTAAGTAAGAATGGCATGCTTAGCCGTTTGTTCTCATTTTCCTACGATAACCAAAGTCACTCTTAGGTTTTGGGTCTATCAAGATATACCTTAGGTTCACAACATCAATGGCAGAATAAATCATTTCTTACCATCTCTTAAAGAATGTCCCATTAAAAAGGTCAAGGAATCGAATCTACTTTAAGATTGTTGGTTGGACTTAGTCTTTTGGGTAAACAGAAACTTGGGTAGTAATAAGAGTTGTGTTAAGTACACTAAGAAAGTCTCAAAGTAAGTGGAGGATCACAATGGTCCGCTATACCCCACTTGCCTTAAGCTCTTATCGCGTTGTTGATATGTCTTTCTTAAGCATGTACTAACAAGTTACCATATACTGCCTTGGGCTTTGATACCACTATTAGAAGGTCTTTAAGTAAGTGATTAGTGAATTTGACTTAGCCTAAAACAAACAAACAAGGAGCAAGAGGGCAAGATGAACTTATCTGGTTGAATGATTGAGGCGTGTAGTTACACTGTCTTTAAATTAGATTCACCCTCCTCCGATTTGTAACCTTGGTGCAGTAGGGAACTAGCGCTCTACCTCCGGGATTCAACAACCAAATCTCACCTCAAGTGTAATCACTTAGTAAGATGCAGTATAACTCAAAAATCAATATATTTCTCAAAGAAAATTGTGCTTAGCATGAAAACACTTGAGCAAGGGAGAAAGAGAGTACTTAAAGCACTTGAGTTAGACCGTGCTTGAAGCACTAAGAGAAAATGAACTTTGAAAGCTTTGAGAGATATGAGAGAGCTCAAGTAAGGTATGTAGAGAAAGGAAGAGCAGGCACCTATTTATAAGTGGCCTTCAATGGATATTTCCAATTTTCTTTGGAAATTAATTAAAATTTTGATTAAAGAATAATATCTCCATAGGACTCGGTACAATTCAAATAGAGAGGAAAAGGTCGTTAGTTGAAAATCAGTAAGAGGTATTTTACTTATTAATTAAGGACAAACCCATTGGAAATATTTATTAAACAAATAATTTATCTAAACAAATATCCAAAGAAAAGACATTTTATTTAAATGTGAGATTAAACTAACCAGATTTAAAATGCACAATAGAAAACTGAGTAAAAAAAAATCAATTTTTATTTTGAGTAAAATTGGAAGATTTAATATTACACACAAATTTTAATAAATAATATATATTATTATTTAATAAATAATAATATCAAATAGAAGACTTGGCCAAGTCAAGGATATAATATATATTTATTATTTTTTTCGTCTCCGAGATAACAACTCTGAAAATATTACTCTCCAATAGAAGTTACTGTCGACGACATGGCTTGGCTATAATATTGCACACCATGAAGGCTAGGAACTGTTTTTTCATTAGCATGACTGTCATGCCTTGGTTGAGGTCGGAGCATTTGTTGTCGCTGGGCATTGTGAAGTCGCGGCGAATGTCACGGTGGCGACAAGCGTCACCACCAGCTGAAGGGTGTTCACCCAGTCTTTGCAGCGTTCTAGACAACGAGATATGGTCGTTCTCACCCTTTTCTGCGCCAGCGGATCTCCATGCAAATCAAGTTAGCATCTTCATACAGGATAGAGAGAATGTAGTTAGTGAAGTGCTTTAAGGCAAATCATCTTTAGTACGCGTTTTTCATTATTATGAATAAAAGACATCTTCATTAATTTGATATTCATACTATGAATGGATGGTGATCTTGATGAGATCATGATAATAAGTTTCCTATCATAAACAATTATGTTAGTATCTAAATTATCATTAGTCACAGATCACACACTATTATTACTGATTCAAATAAACTAGAAGACATGTTATACTCCTGATTTAATCAACAAGAGATCTTATAAATCGTGAAGCCATGAGTTGATTAGAGTTAACATTGTAAGATTCTGAGAAAATTAATTCTTTCTCAAAATTGTAATGTACTGCTGAAAATCAGTCTGATCCAGTCCTTCTCTTCCTTCCTTCTTCAGACTTTACGACGAAACTGACCGCAACGTTAAATTGCCCGCGAATTTTAGCCGACCTTGTGAAAAGTTTTTGGCCAAATTCGAGATAGTCGGAATATTTTACTTAATTTCACATAAATCGCCAATATTTTCGCAGTGACGCAGATTTACTAAAATCTCGTAGAATCGTAGTAAAACGCTGAAGCAGTTCATCAAAAATAATCGAACCTAGTTAAATAAAAAAAAATTTCGCAGAGAACTGACCAAATGGTGAATATAAGTTATGTATAAAAATAATAATAATAATAATAATAATAACAATATAATAATATTATAATATTATAATAATAATAAAATGGGAAAAAAGTCAAATAAAAAGGACCAAAATGCCATTTTGGCAGAGAAGAGACGGGAGGGAGAGAGCGTGGAGGAGAGAAGAGAGATATTTTTATTTTTATTTTTCTTCGCTTTTTTCGCATTTACGAAAATCTGAATCGCAGTTTTCGTCAGACACAAAGCCGGGATCTACGCAATGCATCTACGTACTGATACCAAAAAGTCTGAGTTTCGATAAACCCGTAGCGCAGGCTTCCATCCTACTGCTTAAACTTATCAAATGCTTAATGTTTCTATGGTTTATACCTTGACTGGTTGTTGACGGTCCCAAAACTTGGGATCGAATTATTGGAATCTTGGAGAAATTTCTTGAGTTTCATTTGGACAATCTCGTGACTGCAGTAGGGGCTATGGCCGAAACATAATTTATGAAATAAATTGTGTGTTTAAGGTGTATGAATAAAATGGTTATGGATTTCAAGTTCACAAAGGAAACCGATGTCAGGTGATTGGTCGCGGAACAAGAACTCGAGGGTTCACTGCTCATGTGAACAAAGGATACGTGAATAGTGACCTGTGAATAGTATGTGAATAGTGTTCTGAAAATATTTTTGTGAGAGAATGTATTTAGGTGAGTGATTCAAATTGAATTGTCCGTGTTATTTAATTAGCCCACACGAGCTAATTTTTGTGTAATGGATAGAGAAATTAGATAATGGCTTGACTTTGTGGATCAAAGGAATAGATAGGTTAATACATGATTTTAATGTGTTAATGATGTGATAATTATATGGAATATAATTGTGTGTGTAGCTATCAGAGATGAGATTGTGTTTAGCTCAAGTGAGCTTAATTTGGGTGATGGTTGATATTATTGAATTACATGTGGTAATTAAAATTATGTAAATATATGCATGATGGTATATTTGCATGTGTTTATATTAAAAGGGAATGACATAACGTATCTCATACGCACCAGTGTGGTAGCTCTAAATTAAAGTAGCAGGATGACATAAAAATTGAAAGAAAAACGAAACGTTTTTTGAAAAGAATTTCATATGATATCTCCGAGAATGGGGTCAGAGACGGTCCAACAGATCATTTTGATGAGGACCATGACTGCTTTAAGGTTCTCCAACACATTCGCCTGAGTAGTCCCATATTTTACCGATACTTGTGAGAATAAGTTTCAAAACAACAAGAATTGTTTTGAAAATGTTTTCATACATGGCTTAGGCAAGAGTAGAGTCGCGAGACTTAACGCGGTCAGTCATTTCAGTATTCAAGTAGATCACGCATTTTACTGAATTGCATACATTTCGAAAGATCGTGATACATGCAGACTAGATTTTATAGAAAGAACCCACTTAGCGCGATTCCACTATCGAGCATTAAACACCAAGCCGAGGGAATTATATTATTTCGTGTACAGGAGCGCACGAGGAGATCTACCATTATGTAGACCGCTTAAGAAAGCCGGATGTGGCTTTGGTTTTAAGGATGTAGTACATGTGCTTAGAATGTTTTAAACTTTAATATATGTTGTATAAGAGTAAAATTCTAACTCTTAAAACTACGCATAGTTGATATGTTGACGAGTATATTAAGATACCAAGATTTCACCATATAAATGTTGAGATCGGATTGCTCAAACAGTTTGTATACGGGCAGAGCCCCCGCATGCGCGAGACTCGCCTCGATTTTGTGAGAGATGCTCGTCACCCGACATTCACTCGTTGTTTCCCGGGCGGTCGACGGGTAGTCAACCCGGACACCTGATTTCAGCGCCACAAACATGTAGATGTTTGCTAGGAGTAGCTCAGTACATCGGAAACCTGCTATAAAACAATCATATGGATTATCAATTTACATGTAGATGATAGTCACATCATAGCATTGGTGCAAATATCCTAAGACTTGAGGTACTCAAGGATATCTTGCATGTTAATTCTGTACTTTGACTTCATTTCTTGTTGCCTCTCAGAGGTCACTCAAAGGGTAATGATCGGGTACAACTTGAGGTGTTTGAAGGTAATTGAGTAGCCAATAGAGGATTCACCACTCCTAATAGAGGAAGAGTATACCTATGGCCTTTTGTCGGATCATTACTCAGGAATCTCTAGCCATAGTAGTTATGTTCTGAAGAGTGTCTTCAGTGGTATGAATAATGAGTAATGAGTCATGAGACAAGAACTATATCACTTGGGCTAGATGTGGCATAGCCAGTCTAGTAGGAGTTACACTTTGTCCATATTTTGAATCGAATGGGGTATAGAATGGGGAAATGACGAATTATGCAATAAATGTCTATGGAAGGGTTTGTAGTCATACTACTAACTCTTCGATCAATTAGGGGTCATGATGTGTTGCTAGATACTCTTGTGATGTTTTCTTACGTGCAAGTGCACGTTGCTTGAACAAGTAATAAAGTGATGAATATCAAGTGTCAAATCCACATGGACTAAGTCTATTGATTACCAATCTAATTTAATCTTGAATTTATCTAGATGATTGTTATTCTTATTTTAGAGTTGAAAAATAACTTATTAAAACTAATCATGCAAAAATGACTAGACTCTAACAATCTATAGACGTAAGAGTATTATTAGGCTAAGACTCGATTTTGAAATTCAAAGATAACTAATATCAAATATAACTAGGCTAAGGGCACAATTTCACCAGGACTGCAATTAATTGGAGGAATTTGATTTAAATGAAAGCATTTTGTTTATTTGTTGTTGGCGGATATTACTTTAGTTGTAATTGATCTCTCTGTCTCTTTAGTTTAGGTTAAAATCATCTCTGCATTAACTTCTAAACTTAAGAGTCATTAAGTTCAAGAATCCCAATTACAATGTTAAACCCTAGGATATCTCTACCTCTAGGCATCAAACAACGACTCATATAGGTCCCCTTCAGAATTTGGCTTCTCAGCCTAGATTCAAAAGATGTTATCAAATAAAAAGTGGCAAGCAATCTATTTGTAATGAAAATGGCATGAATCATCCAATAGAATAAAACAATAATGCATAATCATATCAATCCAAGGTTCCAACAATCAACCCAAATCGTGGCTACATCGTAGCCCTAGAAAAACGAACTAGAACATACTAAATGAAATCAAAAACAATGTTTGGAACAACTCCATAGCAAGAGAAGAAGGAGAAAATTAAAAATTGATAAAACTCCAATGTCGCTGACTCCTTGGATTTCTCCACGATTTCTCTTGTTCCTTCTCCCTGTATCTCCCCTTTTAGGTCTTTTCCCTTTTTTTTAATACCCAAAATTCGATTCATTAAAGGCAAAATGGTCCAATTGGGTAAAAACTCGAGCAGCACATTTAGGCGCTCTTATGGAGCACCTATACGTTCCAGAGAAGATGAGGAGCAGGGCTTTCTTTCCTTGGCGAGCGCCAAGGCACTTAGGTGATGTGCCTAGGCGTTCCTATGGCTATGAATGCGGATAGGTAAGTGAATGCTAAGACGCTCTGGTAGTGCACCTAAGCGTTCCAAAGAATTGATCCGAGGCTATGCATACAAACGCCAAGGTGCTCAGGTGGAGCGCATAGGCGTTCCAATGACTTGCTTCTTTGGAGGTTGCAGGATGCTTGCACGCCTAGGCTTTTTTAAGGAGTGCTTAGCCATTCTAGATTGTGTCTTAATGGACCTTCAAGACTCCACTTTGCTAGGGATGGTAACGGGGCGGGTTCGGGATAAGGCGATCGCATCCCAATCTCGCCCCATTTATTTTTTTCAATTTCCAATGTGACGCCCCATTCCCGGGGGTCCAGTTGACCACCGTCAACATGTGGAAACCTGTGTGTCTCATATCACGAGACCCATACATGAGTAAAAATGGCCACGTCGGGCCCATACATCCATACTCACAAAATATACCCAACTATATTATAATAGTTTCAAGAGTTAATTACACTCTTATATAACATGTTTCAATTGTAATATTTCATACATGTTTTACAAAAACGTAATCAAAGCCATATGTCGGCTTTCTTCTCAAAAGCGGTCTCTAATGAGCGTCGTCTTTCCGAACACTCCCTATACTCGAAAGGGGGATCCCACGACGGAGTGAGCAATGCCCAGTGGTGATAATCTTCTACATGGGTTACCCCCCACCTAAGTGTTCATGCAATGGAAAAACACATACATTCAAGTGAATTCATGATTCCTACTGACGTTCATATCACGTCCGATCCTAATGCCTCGAGTCCTCATCACCTCACACATGCTCATGCCATGTATGAAAATCGTCTTAAAACAAAATATTTGTTTTAATTGTGGGCAACCCTCCGATATAAATACGTTAGACAATCCTCCGAGGTGAATTTGTTAGGTAACTCTCCGAAACAATTCATGGGCCTCTCCGATGTGAATTGTTGGACGATTTCTCAACACAATTCTTCGGACAACTTTCCGATAAAATTCTATGTTAATAAGTTTACAAAAGAAATCATTGTTTGGACAACCCTCCGATATTATTTGTCATGCACTCACACTACTATTCTAGGGTGCCTCAGTGCGTATGAAATGCATTATGTCATTTCCATATAATACATGTTAATATATCAAGCAAGCATATATTAACAAAATTTACACACAACATGTTATTCAAACATAGAAACACCAAGCAATAACATACAACAATAGCATACAAGGACCATTTCCACCACAGAACTGGCCTCCGAGACAACTAAGTCGGTCCCAAAATTTCAAAGATATCCCAAGGTTTTGGATCGATCAAATGGCCACTCAATTCCGCTCACACCCATCCATTCCATTTGAATGACTCTTAAGCCAAAAATAACCAAAGTAGGAGAAGAACCCCTACCTTTCGAAGTTTATCGAAACTCCGCACAAACCTGCATTCCACGCGTAACTCTGGGCAGCGAGTGAATCAACTTCGCTCGCCCTCGCCTGAGTCTGACCGACCGATCGCCGAGAAATTCTGTATAGGCAGAGCTTCACTCTAAACTTTCTTCCTTTCTCTTTCCTCTTTCTTTTTCGCTCTCTACTTTCCCTCTCTTTTCCCATCCAAACTGCCAATAAGTCAGTCAAGAGACTATTCTCTTATCACACATGTCAATCTATTATCGTCGACTCGTGATTTCATCTACTTATCCCTACTTATCCCTCTACTTTGGGATTTTCATCCACCCACAAGCCATGCCACGTGTCCACCCAATCGCCCACACTCGAGCTTATAAGGCTCGACTAACTCACAGCTTGATACTTGTCCCGCCCTCGCCACGTGAACGGCGCCACGCATCCCGCACTATCTTCTCATACTTCAAAATCCGGGAATTCGACTGCCTTTGGAATTCGATTTAAATTCACGCGATACTAGATTTCACGAGACGATTCCAACGGTAAAGTCCGTTTCGTCATCCGAGATCTAGAAAAATTCCGGATTTTGACCGAAATTATCATTTTACCCTTTTTCAGAAAATTAGAATTTTCTCGGATTTTACATTCATACCCATCCAATTTAAACAATTAAATGTGACGAGGCGGGTTGGCGAGGATGGGGAAATTCCCATACCCGCCCCGTTTACATTTTATTTATTTATTTTTTATATTTTTATTATATTAAAATTTATATATTTCATAAAAAATAAAAATACTATGAATTTTTATAAATTATTTATTAAAAATATTCTAATTATTATTATTATTATTTATATTAAATAAAAAATTTAAAAATAAAAAAATATTTTTTAAATATAATCGGGCGGGGCGGGCATAACTATACCTGAACCCGCCCTAGGTTTGAGAAAATAAACCAAACCCACTAAAAACTCGATTATGCTTAAACCAAACCCGTCTCATTAGGGGCGGGGCGGGAACCCGAAATAACCCGCCTCATTGTCATACCTACACTTTGCATCTTTCCTTCGAACTTCTTTTTTTATTAAAATAAACTTTAATGGGATTAGAATGGGCATATCTTCATAAAAATATGATAAAAACTCAAGTTGAAGCATCAATAGAATAGGTGTAAAATACACCTATCAAACTCCCCAAACTTGACTTTTGCTAGTCCTCAAGCAAAACTAAGACTGACTCGAATAAAGGAAAATAAATAAATAAAAAGAATATAAGAGGTGGACATGTTTTTGAAATAGGTGTACCTAGGTTAATGGCTTGTTCATAATGGCCTTAGGGACTTCACTTACCTATAAGGTGTGGAAATCTCGAGTTATTGCCTAAAGGGAAAGATTGACCCTTAGGTCGGATATCATCTAAGTTAAGAGACTCTATGTGTGTATATGAACTTTGCTTTGCCAATACTTCGCAATCGGATCAATTTATGCATCCTAATGTGAATAGTTGATCTATATATGGTGGAATTTGGATTTCCATAGGCTTATTTTACATATCATTCTCTACTAATATAGGCTTCACACAACTCTTAGGATCAATAGGTCTTTAATTAGCTTGTAATGTAAGGCTATGGTTGTGACGCCCCAAAATCTAAGGGTCCGTTGATCACCCATCAACCTGTAGAAACCTATGGATATCGTATAACCCGATACCCCACAATTGTGTCCCGTTTACCGAGATCCATAAATTGACGAAAACTGACAGAACTTCCTTTATATTGGAGCTCGATGAGTCAAAGCTCACCTACTTTTAAGTCCCTGGTTTTTTTAGGCGAAGAAGGGCTCTCCTAAGTAAACAACCCAACAAAAGGCAACTAAAGGCAGCAACAGTGCAATGTCATGACATTGATTGTTCAATGTTACGACATTGAGGCGACATTGATTGCTCAATGTCGCAACATCGAGCTAGTGTCGCGACATTGAAGCCTAATGTCGCGACATCAACAGAGGAATGTT
The DNA here is from genome assembly GCA_016808115.1 of Tetrastigma voinierianum. NCBI lineage: Eukaryota > Viridiplantae > Streptophyta > Magnoliopsida > Vitales > Vitaceae > Tetrastigma > Tetrastigma voinierianum. The sequence continues at coordinate 255,188 of JAEQBH010001000.1, forward strand.
GTGACATTGACTGCTCAATGTCGCGACATCAAAGCTCAATGTCGCGACATCAATAGAGGAATGTTGCGACATTGACTATTCAATGTCATGACATTGACTGCTCAATGTCACGACATTAAGCTAGTGTCACGACATCGGCTGAAACCATAGCCACCGGTCTTCCGGCTCTATCGCGACATCATAACTCGATGTCGTGACATTGACTATCTAATGTCGCAATATCTGCTGAAACTGTAGTCGATAACCTCCCGGGTTCTCCTCGGCGGACTAGGTCACTCGCCTTGGCGTAGGGTTCTGCCCAAAACCCGACTTGTACAATACATAATAACTTGACCCCCTCCGAGGCCCAATATGACACAACGATCGCTCCAGGTCCATATGCCCATAATCACAAAAAATAAATATGTAAGACTAAATTGAAAATAGTCTATATGAGTTCAACTACAACTCATTCATACATTAGTACATGTCAAAATGAATTTACTCCAAACGTTTTACAAAAATGATTACAAAGTCACAAGCCGACTTTCTTCACTCTCATGACTTTGGATGAGCACCGCCCACCGATGCATTTCCCGCACCCAAATGTTATCCCATATAGGGTGAGCCACGCCTAGTAGAGTAATTCCTATAGAGGCTACTCCCCAACTAAGTGCACATGAAATGCTTACACTTAACAATTTTTCATTCACATCACAATTCCAAGCAAGATATGAAATCGTAGGTTGGAATTCTACATGTCATGCCATGAAATAAGATGCGGCCCACCATGCGCTCTGTCACCCGAGTCTTCAACGACCCCATCATACCCGAAGCTCCCATCGACTCTTACTACAGTTAAATGCACGCCAATGTGGTAAAATTCATTATTGATGGATTACATCCACGATTATTTTCAAACAAAATTCATTTGTTTATAAAACTAAAACCTTGATGTTACACCTCAAAATGATCATTTCATTTACAAATCATGTGTCTTTGTGCAAAATGAATTTTCTGTGGTCTCACCATAGGCTCCGCACGCTTTCCAACACTTTTTAGACTTTCACCGTTGGAGTGTCTGAACCAGTCCAAGTCTTTTACCCAAGGGAGTATCTAGCCCTTCTTGCTATTACCCGACACAAGTTTTTACCATTTTATTCCATAGTGTGACTCTATTGGGCTTCGCCCAACGATACCGAACCCACTCACCAATGACCAAGTAAGGTGATTAATTTTTAATCATGCACTCACACTCATGTAATGCGATGTTTCCCATGCATAATGCAATGTGATGCACCATTGTATGCTAATGTCATGCCCCATATGTGATGAATGTCATATGGACAATTTAATCATACAATTTACCTTGTATCATGGTCAATTATATTACATGCACATAATCTTCAAAGCAAACCTTTAGTTCAATGTCAATATATAAGCACACATATATCAACATTTATCAAACAACTACCACCAAACATGTCACTCCAAATCAAGCAATGAATGTCTTGATCCTCAAGACCTAACGTGGCGTAATTTATGCCCACAAACAGTCCACATAATGGCCTCTAATCAAGCAATAACATGCCATCTGCCGCCCAAATCACCCTAACCTGTCTCGAAATCAATCCCAAATCTCTACTAAACAATCCACAAAAAGCTTTAAACAATCTTGGCTCAAATCTAAACAGTCTTCACTACGCCTACACAACATTTCCCCTAAAATCAGCCCCTTATGGTGGAAATAAACCAGAGTAGGAAGAATCCCTATCTCTTGGAAGGTAGAAGAATGGGTAGGAAGTCCCAAGAACACTTCCTAAGCCCGCGCCTTTGATTTCCCCCAAATCTCCTCTTTTGGATTTTCGGTGAAATCCCAAAATTTTGGTACGTGATACGTAAATTTCGACGAAGAGATTTAACTTTGTCCTAACCGACGAATCTCGACCGACTGATCTTCTCGAGGATCCGAGTAGCGAATCACTGATCATTTTCTTTATCCCTCCTTATCTCACACCAACCACACTAGCAGAAATAAGATATTTTCTTCCCAATTATTCCTGATCCTTTGCCCTATTTATAGTCTTTAGAGACTTATCTCACATCATACAAGTGTCCCCACTTGCTCTGGGTTCCATTTGTACCGTTTACCCCGAACGATCTTATTTTCATTCCTGGCTTAGTTCAAATTATTTCATATGAACTTTATTTAAATTATTTCCTCACTTTCAAGATTTTCTCAAAAATCCTGTTTTTAGGGTCCACCAGACACATGCCGTCTCGAAATCGTGAAACATCCGACCATCTCGAAATTCAATGAAATTCGTCTGGATAATTAGATTTCGCTAGACGAATTAAACGGTGTGGTCCGTTTCATCATCCGAGATCTATAAATTTCAGGTATGTAGCCTGTACTGTTGTGGCAATTTACCATTTTGTGAAAAATTCAAATTTACCCGGGTTTTACAATGGTTAAGGGTAGGATAGGGTAATGGTGGTTTGCACTTACCCATAGTCATGCATTTCTTTCCACTTTCTTTGAGCTTTCACCAACACTTTTAAGCATCCCCCAAACTTGCTACTTACTAGCTTCATCAAACTCCTTTTTTCTCTATCTTGTGAGCATATACGGTTGGGTGAGTGGTGCAATGCTCAATTCCCTTAAGCTTTTCTTCCACCTTAGCGAGCTTTCAGTCAATAGCTCCCAAACCAGTAGGCCTTAGGGTATTGGGCGTTGAGACACCCCTTTGGACCTAATTACTCAAGGTAGCAAGGCTATGAAACTAAGCTCACTCACCCTATTCTTTTTTTTTTTAGCTCTTTTTTCACTTATTTTTCTATGTTTTTTTTTTCTTTTGATTTTCTTTCCATCTTTTCATTTCATTCACCACCCATGCATCCCATTGTTTCATAGCTCATAAATACATCCTTGAAGAACATTGGTTCGTCCTATATCGAGTGGTTGTTTTAATGACAATGGGGAAGCACAAATTTAATAATTACCTAAAACCAACCTCGGGTAGCCGAAAGGTACTGTGGGTATAGTGGCTTTAGGGTCATCTATTGGGGTGAGTTCTTCCCTTTAGTGAGTAAACCTGATTACTTAATTACTTTAAAACAAAAAAAATACATCAAAGTACATTAAAGTTATGATTTTTATGGATTTGGAAGATGTATGTTTGCTGATTTTTAGAGAAAATTATATAACTAAGGATTCAGGCTTTGGTTTCACCAAACTTACCTCACCACGGATGCAATGGAGGTTTTGCTGTCTGATCGTCTCGCCCAAAATAACCTATAGCCGACCCCTCGAACTCCGCCCAAAGCTTTATGATTTTTATGAAGTACATATTCTAGTGTATGATGTATAGATCTACCGACGCTTAGAGAAGCCGATGTGTTCTCAACTCAACTTTGGGAGCGGATTCCTCGGCAAGAGACAATCTCTTTGTATGTCAAGTGAAGGTAAAGGCCGCTATAACCCAACATACCATTTAGGACTTTTGCAAGGCTACAAAGACTAACGAAGAGAAGAGAGACTCTTATACAAATAGTTAGGGGAACTGGGACTACTGCCACCCGATATGGGGAGTCCCCAACTGATGTATACCCAACCTTGAGGCCTCTAAATAGTATTCATGTGCTCTACCTTTGATATGAAACGTTGTTGTCCCCTCTTGTTACCATGGTGGGGTGGATCTGATCCACCTTACCTTGAGAAAGCGAACTACTCACTCATGGTGAGTAGGGAAAAAGCCATAAATGAAAAGAAAGTAAGAATACATAAAAGAATTGAAGAAAATTGAACTAAAAGCTTTTATTAACTGAAAAGAAAGAAACTAGGGCAAAATTCCCTCAATTTGTGTTTCTTTGTGTACATTGTAATTTGATCCCTCTACCCCTATTTATAGCACATCTCTGGAGGTTTCTTGGAGTCCAAGAACAATTAATTTCCTAATACAAGTTATATCTCAAATATCAAAAGTGAAATTTTCTATTTTGGTGACTCTCGGCAATTTCGCATTGCTCTTGGGAAGCATTGCGAAATTTCACAATGCTCCTTGGAAGCAGTGCAAAATCAGGCAAAAACTGGTTATGAATGCGAAATTTCTCATTGCTTGGGGAGGTGATGCGAAATTGAGCTGAGACATTGTGAATTTGTCTAGAACTGCAAAAACTCCTTCGTTTCCTCGTGCGATCATTCCAACATGGTTCTAACTCTTTTGAATCATACCCATTAGGCTTCAAAGCTCGCCCAAAAGGCTCGAGAACTGTTTGTTTGACCTCATGATTCCAAAAAGCCGTAAAAGTACCCAAAAAAGCCATTATGCATACATATACTCATTAAAACCATGAGTAGCGGGGTTTTGGGGCTAACAACGCACAAAGCTGGTAAAGTGTGAGTTTCCACCAAGAAAATGTTTTATTTATTGAAAATTAGGTAGTTAAAAATGCGCTTTTCTAATGGTTATCACACCTTCAACCAACTTGTTGCTAGTCTTTTAGCAACAGATAAGCGTGAATAGAGATAGATTAATCAAATAAACTGTGCAAAACTAAATATGCATAAAAGTAACATGTAAGCAAGCAAAAATAAGATAATATGAGTTAGATGGTGCTAGTATCATTGGACAAGCATTGATAAATATGTAACAAATTAGTAGGTTATGTTGGAATCCCTTGGTATTCATAATTTCAAAAATAGGAAGTCTATAAGGTATGGTGAACTTGGTAGTCATGCTTCCAAGTCTTCAATTCACTTCTCCTTAAGGAACTTAGTGCACTTTTAGGTGTAAGCTCTCAATTATAAACTAAGTTTCCAAAACTCCCCCAACCTAATTCAACTTTCCCTTTTGATACAAAAAAGATTATAGTAGGTTGAGCGCACATCTCTTTATTTCATTTTACTTATTATACATTTATTAATAAATGCAATATCAAAGACATCTAAGTAGCAACCCATGTAGTGGGGATTCATCGATGGCTCCCAATCAATTGGTTAAGGGCATCGATCATTCAATTTCCCTTGAACTTCACTATGAGCCTTCACCTAAACGACTTGACTAGGTACATGTGAAATCAATGTCTTTTGTCTCATGTAGCGAGGAATGAAATCAATGACTCCCAAGAAATTGGCTTAGGGCATTAAACATTAAATTCCCGTAAGACTATGCTCGGGATTCCGATGGATTTAACTCATTTTTCTTTTTGTTCCCTTCTTTTTTTTTCTCTATTTTTTCAAAGGCTTATTGGCCTTTCCTTTTTTTTTTTATTTTTATTTTCGAAGTTGCCCCATCATTAATAAAATCAGTTTAGCATTTTAAAGCAAGTTACACTTAAGATGAAGGGATCTAGACCCAAAGGGTATAAAGGAGATCTTTGTGTGTGTGATTTTTAAGTTAAAAATAGAAATGGTTTTTTGAAAAGCAAGGAGGCCGGAGAAGCCATGTCTCCCACAGCTAAAATTCTTCAATGTTTTTTAACTTCATTTTTTAATGTTTTTTAATTTTGATGTATATTTTTTTCCTCACATTTTTAAGACATTCTCGCTTGTGATTCGGCCATTGGATTTTCTCCGAATCCTGAGAAAACCCCGGCACATTGAGTTCAATCCTTTTCGTGTTCGTATCGGAAAGAGATTTACAAAGAGGGAAGGAAAACTGTGAGGTTCGAGCGGTCGGAAATTGTCTCTGGAGCCGGGCTGGGCAGTGAGGAGGCCTTTGGCCTCAGATTTCCATTAACGAACAGGTGAATGGGGGGATGACAATGCTGTAATTATATAAATTTTAATTTCTTTCGTGATATGCTTTTGTTGACTGTTAGGAGTAAATATTGCATGATGTTTATGGGAACGGCGGTTCCGGAAGAGTACAGAATTTGGTTTTTCTGAGCTGTGATTGGGAGCTTAGATTAGGTTCGTGGTTCTCGTTGAGTGCAGCGGCGCCTGGTTCGGCTATCAAATATTCTGTCCCGACAGGCGACACCCGAGTGACCAGCAATGGCATCCTTGTGAATATGGTGGATAACATGGGCAGAATAACAGTCAAACGAAAAAGCCTGAAATTCGAGGCTATGATAAGTATACATAGATAAGTAATTTTAATTAAAATTATTTTAAAAACATCTAAATGGGCCTTCATGTTCTTTTTAACTTTACTGCTTGTTTGTTTCCTCTTCTTAAAAAACTGATTTTTGTTTTGAAAAATAAAGGAATAAGGAAAACAAAACGAGAATTATCATTTAGAAAAATACAAAAAACATATGTAAAAACAGTTAATTCGTAGGATGATAATAGTTTTTACGAAATATCAAAATGATTTATCTGAATTTAATGTTTTTATTGTGTTGTTTACTTTTTCATAACAAAGGGAACCAAACTTATTTCCTTTGTTTTCGTTCTAAAATACAAAAATGCCAATGTAAAAAACCACCCGACCCGAATACTATCCTAAATCCGGGCTGAAGCCGACCAAAGCCTCGTTATTTATAAATTGCAGCTCTCTCTCTCTTTCTCTCTCTCTCTCCCCCCTCGCTCGCATACGTCTACGATTCGAAAGCAAAAATCCCAGTGATCAACAAGGTTGGTTCACAATTCTTGCCAACTTTCTTTATAATTTTCCCGGGAAATTCAGCTCATTAATTATCCTTTTCCTTTTCTTTTCAATCTTTACCTTCTGAAGTCCGCTGGAAAATTCATTTTCATTTTTAAAATATTCTTTTGAAAGTTGGCGCTTTATATGGTCATTTATTCACGGCTTCAACAATGTACACTAGTATTCAAACTGAATTAGTAGATTTTAGGGTTTGAATTCGAATATGCTTTTTTGGACCTCTGTCTGGCGGCTGAGAAAGTGGTGGAATCCTGTTTTTTTGTTTAGGGTTCTTGATTTATTTGGTCCTAATCTAAGTGTTTCTTCTCTGTAGCGTAGGGATTATTTGATGTCCAGTACGTTTTCATTTTTATTGGTAACGACTCGTGATTTATTGGATATAGTATTTTTGATACACTGTTTCTAGTGTGTGACTTAAATCTGAATTGAATTTTGACTCGTATGAAGTGTTTCGCCGTTTTCTGTTTCAATAATTCATGGCTTCTGATTCAATTAAAAGATTTCCTGTTTTTAGTAATAGGAAAACTAGCAGCAAAGTAAAAAGCTACTTTTTTTTGACAGAAAAAAGCTACTTATTTTTGTTGTAAAAACTTGGTTGTATGAATATGACTTGTGTGATATCGTGGTTCTTCTCTCTCTCTCTCTCTCTATAGAAGAACAGAAAAATTAATGCTATAATGTCTTTCGTTTTTAATCCTTGCCTTATCCGAGGGAAAAGCCTCTAATTTTCCTTTATTTTGATTCATAAAGGTGAAAAAGAATCACCTCAAGCATCTGTACAATTGTTTTCATGAGGACAGCACCTGGTTTTGTTTTCCTTGTCATGCTCAATTTTCCAGTAAATAAACAGGTTCGATATCTCATGGATTAGTTGGTTTCTCATTACTTGATATGTTATAATACCTTCTTATATTTATTGCAGATTTGTTAGGTGAAAATGGGTTATGGTTCAGGTAGTGCCTCCCAGGAAGATCGGGATGAAGGTAAGTTGGTTGCTTAGCTCACACGCAAAACTTTCCATTAATCTCATAATTTTTTTATAAGTTTTCCATTAATCTCATAATGGTTCATGTAGGATGTTGAAGTTTTTAATTCCTTGAGAAAATTTCATTTCTAAAGGTTTTATATATGTTTAAATTAAAGAAGCCGGTGATTATGGGGAATAGTAGGAAGGAAAAGGTCAGTGGCTTACACTCGACAGTTGTTAAAAACAATTTCTCTTTGGCAGCAATTGATTTTTATAATTTATGTACCTTTTTTAAGAGGGATAAGAGCTATTACTTGGAATTAATTAAATTTGAGTGGAACACTGTGATTGGGAGGTTTATTGAGTTAACATGTTTGGGGTTTTGAAAATTGAATGGCTCCATTATATTTATTTAGCTTCAAAATTGGTACAAACCCATCATCACAAACTGTGCCATTTTTGGAAAATCTGAATCATCTTGCAAGCAATGGTTAATATCTGAAATAGCTTCTATTCATTGAAGTCTTTAAGTTGAGCCATTGTGTTCTTTCGAAGCCCCAGTTTAAATGTTGTATTATACCCTTCAAATACAATGTAAAAAGCAATTTTTTTTAATAGGCAAATATTCATCATATGAACAACTTCTACCAAAAGAGTGAACTAAAGCATACATGGCGTATATAAAGGCATCAAAAGGCCATACAAAGTGGAGGGATACCAAAAACAACTCCTACATGCAACATAGAGCTTAGCTAATCAATGTGGTCCAATGTGGACAAAAGAACAATCTCTTATGTACACTCTATTCAACTCTAAAAAAGTTACACATAAATGATCATTTAACTGCTGCATAAAAGTTATACATAAAGTTATGTATACTCTAGTATCTCAAATGCTGGCCTATTTTTCTCCGTCCATATGGTCTAAAATAGGTACAAGGGAGAAATTGGTCAAGCTTTCTTTCTTCTCTTCACAATAAAGGATCCATGCTAGCTTATGAGTTTTTTTTTCTTCTTTTTGTGAAGAGGCTTTACAAGATCCTAGATTGGTCTACCTCAGCCCTGTTCCCAGCCCTGTCCCCTTACCGCTTCATTTGGAATCCTTATTTTCTTGCTAAGGTGGGTTTTTTTTTTGCTTGGGAGGCTTCTTGGGGGAAAGTGTTAACTTTGGATCAATTAAAAAGAAGGGGATATGCCTTAGCCGATAGGTGTGTCCTTTGTGGAGAGGATGAAGAAACGGTTGACCACATCTTAGTGCATTGCTCAAGGGCTAGGATGCTATGGCACATCATGTTAACCCTTGTTGGTGTTAAATGGGTTTTTCCTTCGATGGTTAGAGAGTCCTTTCTTTGTTGAAATGAGTCTTTCGTGGGCAAGAAGAGGAAAAAAGCTTGGATGACAACCCCCTTATGCCTTTTTTGGACCATTTGGTGTGAAAGAAACACAATAGCATTTGAAAATGAGGAGGTTTTGGGCCATCAGATGAAAACGTCTTTTTTTATGTAATTTCTGGGCCTGGACTATTTTATGTATAGAGGACAAATCTGGTTCTTTGTTTGATTTTTTGGATTAGATGGGCTGTAGATGAGGGCTGGTGGGTTGGCTTTTTGTTTTTCTTTTTTCTTCTCTTTTGGACTTCTCATTGGTCTCCTTTTGTAATGTCCTCAGGTTACTTTTTGGTTTTAATACAATCTGTGCATTTACTTATCAAAAAAAAAAAAAAACATTAAAGAGACTTTGTTAGGTTGGCATGGCTCCTTTTTCGAATTCAAGTGGAAAAAAAGTTTAGAGAGCTACATCCTTATGTCTTTTCTAGACTTTATGGAAAGACAGAAACATAAGAGCTCTTGAGACTTTGGAACACTCTGTCCAAAGGTCAAAATTCTTGATTCTGAGCAACTTGTTTGCCCGGACCTAGGGGCGGATGCAGGCACGGCTCACGGGCTCAGGCACAAAACTTGAGGTGAAAAACCAAGCTATTCTTCTAGAGAGGTAAAATTTTTCTGGTAAAATCTCCAAGACAAAGGGACTTCATGTGGTCAATAGTTAGTGAAGTTGGGTATGCTCTTAAATCACTGATTTTCTTCAACCAGTGATAGTGACCTTCAGAGCAAAATAAAGATTATTAACATCTAAGGTTTCAATTTTCACCAACTCATTAATTGAAACTCAATGATCACATACAAAGCCAGAGCAAATTGGCATGATGGTGAAAAATCTTGCTCAGATTCTCCAAATAATCTCTAAAGATCTTCTTGTACCAATTGGATTGGGATTGTCCCTAGCTAGTCAACTAAGTTAAGATTCCTTTGGTTGGAGTTGTTGTGGAATGTGCAGTCGCTCCAGTGCCATTTAACTTCCTTCTGGGTTTTTGTATTAGAAGTTCTTATATGTTGTGTTTTAATGGACATAGGTTAAAGGGTGGGGTAACTGAACATCTAGGTGTCGAATTTGTTTAATCCTTATATTTTAGGACAATTGGACATGATCTTATATCCCTTTTTTGACATTCTATCCTGCATTCTAGATTGAAACATTTTTTGCATGCTAGGCAATGTTCAATGCGATTCTAAGGCTACTTATAATGAAATTGTAATTTATTCTTTCCCTTTTTTGAATGTACCTATTGGCTTTTTGACCGGGAGGCATGTTGAATGTATTCTGCATGTATCCTTATCATATTATGTTGGATAAGGACGTTTCACATATTTTTAAGTGTGATAGCTTGACATTATTGTGGTAACATGTTTTGAATATTCTGTTTGGCAGATGATGAGGATGAGTATGATGAAGGGGGTGCAAGTAACCGGCTTTTGGGATTTATGTTTGGAAATGTCGATGGTGCTGGGGACCTTGATGTTGATTACCTTGATGAGGCAATTTTTTTTTGTCCATTACCTTTATTGTGGTTCTATTGCACACACACACACACAAATGATGACCTTGCAACATTCCAGGCTCATTAATTGATCCAGGGCATCTGTTATGAATATTTTCTGTGGTCAAGGGTTTGTTTATTTATTTATTTTTCTGGTTCTCAAGAAGATTTTTTTGTATGCCTTGTGGCTGGCATAGCCATACATCCACTCTCACAAAGAGTTTGGCCATTTTCTCTGAATCTGTATATGAAGATTGCCCTTGTCAAATAGAATTAGATAATGAACTAAACAACATGGTCCTTTTTTTTTTGGGTGGGGGCATGGTTGATAGATTCAGATTGGTCACATCTAGCACAATGATTGGAGATTGTTCAATTTCTGGATAAAATTCATTTTACCCAATAAAAATTCAGCATTTGGATAAAATTTATATTGCCTGATTAAAAAAATCGTTCTTTGTGAGAATTTTGCCAATAATTTTACTGTCCTGTAAAGATAAAAAAAATTTAATGAAATTCATCCTCAATCTGAACCACTGAGAAGTGGAAAGGTAAAACAGGATGTATGATTGCTTCATCAAGGGTGAAACTTTGCCTATTTTTACCCGAGAAAGCTTGTTTATGGGTTTAAAGCTGCTCTAATAGTTCTTTCAGAGAATCCCAAATTTTGGAGGTTTTGCTTTTAGTACCACTCTGACATCTTAGTAAACACTCAAAATTGAAAAGCATGCGTTCATAACCAACATTCTTCTTATTTTTAATTGTATTGGCACCTTCTAATTAAGCTTTATCGCTTGTTAGTCACTCCAGCATGGTTTGTTTGTTGGAAGTTGTTGAAGTGCATCCCACTGCTTATATTTCTGAAAATAAGGAGATGAGATTGGTTTTTTCTTTCTAAATCCTGTAGATTTTGAATTTTCAACAAGTGTTGAGATTTTGGGTACAGAATGGATAATGCCAAACCAAATGTGTTGGTTTATTGTTTTGATAACCTTTTAGTTCCACAAAATTATGAAATGGAATTTGAACCCTGTAGAGTGTATGTAAACTCTGCACTCTTTCAATATTGGATTACAAAGTTTCAGTTAACAAATTATTTTTTTACTGATATCTGGAATGGGTACTTTTTTGACCTTTTGCTTTCATTTTGTCTTTCATCCAATTACTCATTATATTTTAAATCAGTCATTCAATAATTCATTTTGATTTGAAAAGTACGATTATGTTTTTCAGGATGCGAAGGAGCATCTTGCTGCACTGGCAGACAAGCTTGGAACATCCCTGACAGATATAGATGTATGGAAGCCCCAGCCTTTTGTTTTAGCCATAAGGATTTTAATAATATTTAAGAACATTTAAGATAAAAGCACTCTTGTATATTTAAGGCTACCATATTTGCAGCATTAAATATTTTTATCTTTTGAATTCTTTCTATAGGTGAGCTTTTTTTTTTTTTTTTCGTATGATGCTAATGATGTTCTTCACATTTCAGCTGTCAGTAAAATCACCACAAACACCTGCTGATGGTGCCGAACAAGGTGATGTTGTATGCCAAGAAAAACTAATTCATGCCGTTTATGATGTCCAGTCAGTATCTTTATTTCTCGAGTTGATGATTTTCCCCCCTCTTTTCTGAAAGCGACTGGTACTTTTTGCTAGTAATTTATTTGCTTATGCTATTTCTAAGCTTAGGGAAATGTAGGGCGATTGTGCCGAAGTTTACACTCTTTAAAGAGTTCATAAAATCACCTGCGTTCCTTTGTAGGTTGGAGGCTTTGTTTTATGATCTCTTTCTCTTGAAAATGACAGACCTTTCGGATGGTTTCATTTAGCTTGGTCAATTATAGAGCCCCTTGGGTAGAGCTCAAGGGTAGCACTCTCTGGTAATGAACTAGATGTCCTGAGTTTGGGCCTTTCAAGCCAACTAGGAAGCCGACTTCTTAATTAACCTTTCCTAAGGAATTAGCGTCCTTCTTATGAGTTGTGTCATCTCGTTTGGATTTTAGTCATTGATGAGGAACAATGTTGAAAACATCCTTTAAGTACTTGTAAAAGAAGAGGAAAAGTATATCATTAAGGGAGGTTAGTAATTTCCATATTGTTGGCAGACTAGTAGTTCATGGGTTTTATTTGGAGTCTTTTATTATACTAGGGTTTCTAATAGTTTTTCGTTGAGTTTCTATTCTTTTTAGCTTTTAGATTGACTTGGAAAGGAAGTTGTATTCCTACTTAATCTTAGCCTTATTAGGAAAAAGAGTTCTATAGGTCTATATAAACTTATTTAGTCTTTCAAATTTAGTAGTGTACTTGTTAATTTTTTTTTGTTTCTTTTAAATGTGTAATTGCTTTTGAGGTGAAATTGTTTAGAAATCCTACGTGTGATTCCCTGGGAACCTTGGTGTGCTTGCCAAGGATTTTCTTTACTCTGTCTTTGTTGATAACTTTCATCTCTTTCTACAAATAAGAAATTTTATAGTGTTGGAAATTAACAAACCTGCATGGCTTATTCTAGGTTTTATGCTTCTTTACATGAGGGAGTCAGGGACTCATTCTTCTTGCTATACTTTATTCCCCCATAAATAATGTATTCATGTCTTATGAAAAATAGGCAAAATTTTTTAAGGCAAGTATCTAGATGTAAATTTATTGTTTATTGAAATTTATTGTTTATTGAATGTAATGCTTTCAGAGGACATTTATGGGTAAAACGTACCCTTACTTGTATTATTATGGCTCCAGTATTCATCTCCTTTTTTTTAATGTGATTCATAACACATAAGATGGTTATACTCAAAAAGAAAAAAAAACATAAGATGGTTATAAGTTAGTAGAAGCATCTTACCCTTCCGTGGAAATAGCAGTTTCCTGGTTAAGATACTGTATTAAGTGTGACATTCCAGGGCTTGGTTGAAAAAGTAGTTGCATGAAATTAAAGATGTATGAATTAATTAACTAACATAAATTGGCTGAGTTTTCAGCTAAAACACTATCGTGGAACACATTGTGACATTCTTAATGGTTTAGCATTGCATTTATGGACCACATCATATATGATTTTAGAATCAACTCTATAACGATCTGTAGAAATCAGAATTATGCATAGAAAATGCACAAAAGCATTTAAAAAATATATGGGCATGCACACAGTTACATGAGATTTGCATTATGGGCATTAAGAAAAAATGTAGAAGACGATGCTGACTAATGGACAACAGTAAATTGAATTTTTTATATTTATTATTTGTGTGCTATATGATAAAAATAAGGTGAAGATGAAGCTCTAGATTTATAAAGAAAGAATATGCACAGAAAGTGAATAAAAAAATAAAGAAAAAGTTAATCCCTATGAAATTCTTAGACACTAGCATAACCTGCATCTAGAAAAAAGGAAACATTTCAGAATAAAGTGGAAACATTTCAGAATAAAGTGAAAATAAATCACGAGTGCCCTTAGAATAATCCCTATGAAATTCTTAGACACAAATTCCATTTAAGATTAATTCTCTTCATTCAACTTTCTTGGGAGTGAGGGGCTTATGCGGATGATTATTGCCCTCCAGTTGGAGGAATGATTTTTATATTCTCAATTGGTAATGGGTCATTCATAAATGTAGCATATTGTATATTGAAAGTTTGAAATGTTTGTTCAGTTCCATCATCATTTTATAATAAGAGGGTAATCTTTGCCAAAGCCAAATGTTGTCGAAATTGCAACACACGCACATTCTATGATAAAATTTTGGCCTGGCTCAAAGTTGTATATTTTTTGCTGATGTTGGTCAGGGCCTCTGATTTCATTTGGTTGTTTTTTTCCCTTTTTCTACTAGATTATGATGAAAAAGCAGAGGATGCAGTTGATTATGAAGACATCGATGAGCAATATGAAGGACCAGAAATTCAAGCTGCTACTGAGGAGGACTATTTGTTACCAAAAAAGGAATTTTTTTCTGCTGATGTTTCAGTGGCTTCTTTGGACCATTCAGTTTCTGTTTTTGATGATGATAATTATGACGAGGATGAGGAATTTGAGAAGGAACATGAGGTGGTGGATGACAATTCTGGAGTTCAAGCTATTTCATCAGGTTTACTATGGAATCTACAGCATCTATTAGATTTTTATATGTTGGTTGCCGATATTTTTTTTAATATAGGAAACATTGTTTTCTATAGTTAAATTTGGATATGATAGTCTGTTTCTTCTGCATATGATTTTTTTATGATTGTTATACATATTTAATGGCTGGTCTGCTTGATTCAAGATGCCTAATTATTTTATCCATCTCGTACAATCCAGCCAGATTTAGTGTATGTTTGATGGTGATTTTATTCAAATTATTCTTAGTGTAAGTATTCTCTCTGTAAGTGTTTGGGAGATTCACCTATCAAGCGTTTCACAAAGAAGCATTACAAATAATATTTTTACTTTTTAGAAGTGCTCTCTAAACTTTGCCTACTGCCTAATTTTTTTTAAATGCTTTATATGTTAAAAATGCTTTCAAAAGGTCTGTCAAATGGACTCCTAGAAAACACATGGTTTGATTTAACAGTAGGCAGTATTTCTTTAATAGCATTTAGATATAGTTATACTTATTTATCTATGGAAAAGGAGAAGGGGGCGGAGGGGAAGGGGTGGGGGTGGTGGGGGTTGGAGAGGAGTTTCAGGATTTAGTTAATAAATTTCTTTAATATCAGGACATAGGAATTATAGTGATCAAGTTGTCAACTGTCTCCTTTCCCTGTCCGCTGTTCATGAAATTCCAGCAGTATGAAACCTTTTTGATGTGTGAATTAAAAAAGTTCAAAAGACCGTTACTGTTCAATATTCTTAGCACACTACACCCGTTATCTGCAGCACCTCAGCAAGGTGGTGTGATTGGTAGGCGACCTTTTGCTTTCTTTTCCAGTTTGAATCTGTGGAAAGGATGTCTTCAATCTTTTTGATCAATTCTACATAAATGAGGCCATGGGAAAGAGATTGCATGAGTACCCAGAAAGTTAATTCTCTAATAAAATGAAGGTTTTGTTTGAGAAGTGTTTATGAAAATAGTTCTGAAAACGGCTTTGGAGAATGAATTTTGGAAACTGTTTTATGATGTTTTGTGGAACAAACATTTGGCTGGGAAATAAAATCTTTTGAACCTATTTTTAATGTTTCTAAATATGGTTTATAAATTTTTTATATAGTGCTTTATTATTAATCTTTATCCATATTTGTATAATTAATTTTTAAAATTGTTCTCATAAAATAAGTGAAAACAATTGTAATATGTTTTTTTTCCTTGTTCTCTTAGAAACTTGTAATTATTTTTTGGATGCAAATGTGTTTGTTTGGTTTCTTTTTATGGAGATTCGCTACGAGTTACCAAATAGGGCTTAACATTCTGTACTAGCATGGATCAGAGATCCATCTATACATATCCTTTTATGTGACATGTTAAATCCCTTTGAATGTGAGTATACCTAATCTTTTGACGACACAATTGGAGTGATTTTTGACTACCGATTATGTGAAAACTTTGCTATGTAGAGTCAATTGTTGTGTACCTAAGACACCTATAAACAAATATTAAACATCTAAGACCTTTGCTACCATGTTTTCTTTGCAGCTAGGATATTCAGTAATTTTTCACCATTAATTTTTCCTTCATGGATTCTTGTTTAACTTTTGTTCTATTCTGCTACCTCTTTTTCCCCCAGGTGAGCAGGGTGAGCAGCTTTTTGTAGTATCTGAAGGAGAAAAATCACCTGATGATGATCTATTTCCAGGTCCAGCGGAACCTGAAAATTTGACTGTAGTAGATTTAGGAGATTTACCTGAGGTAAGATTGAAAGAAATGCTGTATATTCTAAATGCATCTGGGTGTGAATATGCAGATAACTTTTTGCCTTTTGATGTTATGCTATCATTTCATTTGGGCTTTGGTGCTTCTAGGAAGTTGTTTAAAGTGTTTAATATCCCAACCAGTTTCCGCATACTGTAATATGCCTTCATTCATGCTCAAAGATGATAGATTTATTGCAATATTGTGGAAACCATCATGGAGCGGACATCACAGACTAAACTGGGATTATTTTTCATTGCAAATGTTGTGCTTCTTTAAATCCCAGTAGTGAACCCAGATATAATAATATAAGCATTTTTCTTGTTTTTTCTGCCTAACAATATTGTGCAACATTTAGCATTGACCTCCTGAAGCATGTTTAGGAGCTTGCACACATTTTGTATGAAGATGGATGTGGAGATTATATATTTCTTGGCAGAACCTAAAGATAATTTATTGTTTTATTTGTACATTGCTATGCTCCTTGTTTTGGCGAATGGGAAAAGAGCAATGATCTTTTATAAATTTTCAAATGCTTATGGAGGATGGTTTTTTGGGCACTGGGAGAATTGGGTCAGTTATTCCATTGCATGTCTTTCTTGCTTTCTGTTTTTTCTTCTTCTATGCCAACAGTTATTTGCCTTTTTTGGGATCAATTGAGTTGTTTCTGATCTCATGGTTTTGTGCTTATTTCCTTTTTTTTTTAATGTGATTTGGCTTGAAAGAGGGTAAGATGATAAGTATTCTTCATTGAATTTCTTATGATCAGGGTGGTTATCTTGTGTTCTTCTCTTCCCTGTGCAAACAAACTTCTATAGGGGGCTCTGTTAGTGATATATCTATAAGGCACCTTTGTTTCTGAGTGATTAATTTGAAGTTGTTTCCTTCACATGGAGCTTCTGAGTGTAGACTGAAGATTGAACCGGATATAATTGTTGGCTAGGAAAGGCTTTGGAGAAGGAATTTCTTATCCTTAGTGAGCTGAAAGGGGAAGCTAAGAGGTGTTTAGTGGTTTAAGAGGAATTAGCCAAGCATATCATTTTTTCACAAATTGAAATTTAGAGTGAAAGTCTTGGTTTAGTCTTGATTGATGCACTGAGCTTTCATTTCGTTTTTTTAATTGTTTTTTAACTATTTCCACCAAGTATAAAAACCCACAGGTTGTACTAGCAGTGATTTAAAAAAGGAAAAGATCTCTGCCTCCATCTGATTTCAGCAAATTTGAGGTGGCTCTCGACAATCTGCCACAGTGAACTTTGAGCTAGCTACTAAAACCAAGCTGCTCTTGTCTATATGAAGAAATCTGTCAAATATTGACTTCAGTGAAGCAATTGGAGGGTTTTACTCTCTGTTTGCATCTTGATAATTCTACTAATGGCTTCACATGTAAGGTTCTATTTTGGCATTGATAAGCTCAATGGAGTATCTGCAAAAGCAGTGTTGACCGATCCTAAAGAAAGGAAAAGATTTATACTGCATTCTATAACTTGAAAGTTCTCTATTAATTCTAAAAGCAATGACCATATCATATCAGTCTCAGTCTTGGGAGGAGCTGAATTAATTATAAGCCTAAATAACATGTACTATAGAATTAATGGAACTTTAAATTTATACAGATGATTAAACATTCATCTGCATCCTTAGGATATGAAATTTAGTCCAGGTGGAGGGCTTTGTAAGACCACCTTCAAGTACAGTATGCTATCTGTGTTTGCCCTCTTTGTTGACTTCAAACAAAGCTCTTAATTTCTGGTGAGACTTAGGCTTTTCAAATTAAAATGGCTGTGATAAAGGTAATCGAGCGCCCATTTTCAGTCAGGTGGTTGCATTGTTGCCCTGAGAAGGTCATTTCACTAGTAATTCAAGATTTCTCCTGCATGCTCATTACGTATTAGGAGATGGAACACAAATTCATTTTTTGGAGGACTTGTGGAAGAAAGAAGGATCAATGATTGTATTTTGATTTCCAGGTCTCTTTAGAGATAGAGGACCTTGAAAGACTTGCATCCTCTCTCACTACATGTTTACTTGTCTCAATGTGTTCTAGATGCATGATTTTGGTCTTTATTTTCTTCAGGCTCATTTATGGTAAAATCTTTCTTCTTAGCCTTGTCTACTGTATCATATCTAGTTCATTTCTCTCAAACTAAATTTGTTTGGAAATCTAGAATTTGGTCTAAGGTTATGACCTTTTCATGGTGACTAGTGAATAATTAGGTCAATGCTAATAAAAGGTGGAGTTCACTCAAAAAATGCTAATAAAAGGTGGAGACCTTACAAAGTTTGTAGTTCTAATCCTATCTAAGGGTTGTGGCCTTTACTTTGCTAGCAGGGAACTAGAAGGTAAATGATAGGCTATTGATTAGCATATCTTATAAAGCTCTTATTCCCAATTTTTTGCTTTGTGTATAGAGAGCGGAGAATTGTTTAATCATCTCTATTGCTCTTGTCCATTGACTTTGGGGCTATAATTAGACCATTGATTCAATGTTGAAAAAGAATGAGAGGGGGTGTTGTGGAAGTTGGATTTAGAGAAGGCATACAACCATTTGGACTTGGATTTTCTGTTGTTAGAGATGCAAAAAGTGGGGTTTAGGGAGAAGTGAACATATGGGATAAGGTGGTGTATTTTAATAATAACTTTCTTTATTTTGATTAACAGTTCACCAATTGGTTTTTTTTCCACGGCACTAGAGGATCAAGACAAGGGGATCTACTTTCTCCTTATTTGTTTGTGATTGGAGTGGAACAGAAAAATACATTCATGCTGCCAATTTTGATACTAACTTCTTTTAGACGCTGAACTATATTCATTGCAACAGGGACTTATAAAACGGACGTTTGGCCCTTTTATGTAAATCTTATATTAGACATATGGTGCTGTGCTTATTACCATAAATATACATGCTTTAGCAGTGCAACTATTTGCTCTTTATACATTTTTACATGAACCACAGGAGGAAGTTGAAGGTTCTGAGGAAGCATTTGAGGGTAAAGGGTCAGCACCATTGCCTATTTTATGTGCAGAAGACGGAATGGTGATATTGCGGTTTTCTGAAATTTTTGGTATTTATCGGCCCTTGAAAAAAGCGGAGAAGAGGGACCATCAATATACAATTCCTAAGGGTATGCTTTCTTACATTCAGAAACTTATTCCTCAACAAAAATTTTAAGTCCTGTCATTGATTGTGTTCTCTGCAGAAATGACAAATTATTTTTAGACTCATGCGCATGTTCGATATTTTATTTTATTTTTTCCCATAAGGAAACAAGAATCTTTATGTCACATTCATGGCTTCATGGGAATTTGGCTTTGTCTATGACAAAAGCACTATGAGACTGTCTGACCTTCATTTTCTATTTGCAGCATCCCTGATTCTTGTTATTTTTTCCCCTCTTTATCTTCCAGATAGATTTAAATCTATGGATGCTCCTGATAACATTGAAGAGGATGAGGAGGCATTTTTAAAGGGAGGTGGCCAAGGTTTTTCATTTGCAAAACGTGTACTTTTAACTCAACGTGATGCATCAATGTTTATGGAGGATGAGGCAGAACTGAAAAGAGCTGGTGTTGTACAAGGTGTTGCCACAGTGGAACAGCAAATTGAAGAGCAAAGGAAGCATTCTTGCATCAGTGCAGAACCAATGAAAGAGTATATGCCTGTTGATCTGTCAGAATTTGGGCTATCCCCATTATCTCCTAAACTCTATCCGCTTGATCAGCAAGACTGGGAAGATAAAATAATCTGGGACAATTCCCCTGAAGTCAGTTACAATTCTGCTGAGAGTTGTGAAATTTCTGGACCTGATTCTGAAGTTATAGTTGATGAAGAAACAGAACTGGCAACCAAGGCTCAAAATCAGAGGCCAAAGTTCCAAGGGGCAGTAGAAGAGAAGGGTCGTGGAGTTTTTCTTCAAGGTTCTCCTGTGTTGATAGAGTCCTTTGGCTCAAGAAATTCTTCTTCACTGATTAGTCGTTCCCTTTCAGAAATTAAACATCATCCCCAACTTTTGAGGTTAGAAACTCGATTAGAGATGGATAATTCAAGTCAATCAGCTGTTAGAAAGGAGGATGCTATTGAAGATCCTTGCGGAAGTGAGGCTATAAGGCGTTTTAAAAAACTTACATTGCAAAACAGAGAAATGTTGGAAGGATCTTGGGTAGACAGAATAATATGGGATCCCAATAAACCTACATTGAAACCCAAACTAATTTTGGATCTTCAAGACGAGCAAATGCTTTTTGAAGTTCTAGATGACAAGGATGGTAAAAATCTTGGGCTTCATGCTGGAGCTATGCTCATTACTCGTCCTGTAAAATCCAGCACTGGGGATTCTGTTGAGTTACCTGTTCATGGAGGTCCTTCTGGTGGACGATTCAACATTGCTAATGATAAGTTCTATTTGAACAGGAAAACTTCCCAGCAACTGAAATCACATTCTAAAAAACGCACTGCTCATGGTGTCAAAATTCTTCATTCAATACCTGCCCTTAAGCTGCAGACAATAAAGTTGAAGTTGAGCAAGTAAGAATGAGTGGCACATATTCTTATCATCTCATTTACTTTATTGTTTATTTTACTTACATGGTTGATATAGGTCCTTTGTACATGTGGTCTTCTTATTCTATATTCTTTATGCTAGTCCAGCATTGTTGTTCTATACGTATCATTGTTCTTAACTTGTTTAATCATGTACTTCAAAATTGTTGTCTTCATGCTGTATTGGTTTCCTTGCCTTTATCTTTTTTTTTTTTTTTTCGTATTAGAAACAAGTAATAAGTGGTATGTTAAAAATGAAAAAGTTGTAAGAATATGTTAAAAATGAAAAAAGTATAAGAGAAGAATGAGAGGTTCTCCTAACTTAATACGAAGAACCACACTAAAGAATTGTGTCCATTTTAAACTGTGCTCATTATATAAATATAGTTCATAAAAAGACTATGATCAATCTATTTTCTTTAATGTAGAAAGTGAATTAACTATAATGCCGCTATTCGTGTATTGGGCTTAAATTTTATGCAGTTAAGGTATGGCCTGTTATATTTTCTTTTCTGTTTAAGGAAGTGGTAATGAAGCATTAAACATTTAGTAATAATGTTGTAAGAAAGAAAACCATAAACTTATTAAACAAAGGAAGATGCAGGTTTGCAGAAGCTGGCTTTGTTTAATAAGAAGAAAAAGCTGAAACTAGGCCAAAATGATGAATGGAATGCCATAATTTAACAACCTCCTTTTCAAGAAAGAAGCTACATTGATGAGTAAACTACTATATATTTCATGTTTTGTGGTGCAAACATGTTCGATTGCATGTATGGAGTTCCTTTGGCATTTTTGTGTCATTGAATGCCCTGGATTCATTCTGTAATCTACTGTAAACAAGTTATAAATTTTTTATTTTTTATTTTGGTAGGTTTTTATTTTCTTTTATTGAATTTAACCTGGAACCTCCTCAATCCCACACACACTCATTTGCACCCAAACCTAGCAAGTTATAGTTTGTTACTTTTATTTTTATTTTATTTTTCTTGCTCTCTCTTTCTCTCTCGTTTTTTTTTCGTGTAAATGTTTCCTTGTAAACATGAATGAATAAAGATGATTTCCCTAAATATACAAACACACAACATATGTGTCTTTAGTTGCTGAGCTTTGAAACAAGAAATTTAAATGCTGGATGTTTACTTTTGTTACAAGGTAGGATATTCATATTAAACCCAAATCCTATAAGATTGAGCTTTTAGGAGAGTTGGTTGTTTAACATGGTATCGGAGCTTGGTTTGGCGGGAGGTCTTGGGTTCGGACTTTAACTTTGAAAATTTGAATATTTGATCTTCGTTTTATGAACAAGTCTCATAATGACTCATCATGTGCTGCAAGGGACCCGCATGCACGTGAGTGTAGGTTAAAGGCATGATATCTATATTAACCCAAACTTACAGCTGTTTCTTGGTGAGAGTTGACGTTGAACATGGTATCAAAGTTTGATTTTGTAGGAGTTCTTGGGTTCGAGACCTCTCTTTGCAATTTGAATATTTGATCCCCATTTGTGTATTTGAAAGTTCACATTGGACTCTATTTGGTTTGTTTGACTCTCCATGTGTGCGTGGGTGCGAAGCATGATATTCATATTAAACCTAAATCCTACAAACTTGAGCTTTTAGGAGAGTGGTTGTTTAACAATTACCTATGGTGTTCTATAGCCAAAAACTTTAGAAGCTTTTTAAAGCTGTTGTGAACTTGATTTCTTTTCATTCCTTTTAAGCATTGCTTCTCCCACCTATCAGGTTCTTTATACTTTGTGCATTGGTTGAATAACTCATCATTTTATGTTAATATGCCTTCTTGTTCTTTTATACAATCATTGTGCTTTTTATCATGGCTAATTTTGGCTGTTGACTATTGCTCCTTTTCATATATTTCCTAATTTTATTTATATATTTATTTATTTTTGTGCAGTAAAGATATTGCGAATTTTCATCGACCAAAAGCGTTATGGTATCCCCATGACAATGAAATGGCAGTCAAGGAACAAGGGAAACTGCCCACACAAGGACCCATGAAAATCATATTGAAAAGCTTGGGAGGCAAAGGAAGTAAACTTCATGTAGATGCTGAGGAGACCGTCTCTTCTGTCAAATTAAAAGCTTCAAAAAAGCTAGGTTAGTGTTCTACCCCCTCTCCTTCTTTTCACATTTTACTAGTCCTTTGATTTTTATTTAATTATTTTTTAAGGTTTTGTTTAGGCTTTTAAACATGGGTTAATTTTTTACTTCGGGTTGTCATTTCTGAGTGTTTACTTTTAAAAGATTAAAAGCCATTTTGTAATCCTGTTTTTGTAGATTTTAAACCATCAGAAATGGTGAAGATATTTTATTCTGGAAAGGAGCTTGAAGACCATAAGTCTCTTGCTGCACAAAATGTTCGACCAAACTCCTTGCTTCATCTTGTCCGTACAAAAATACATTTGTGGCCAAGGGCACAAAAGCTTCCTGGTGAGAATAAGTCTTTGCGTCCTCCTGGGGCATTTAAGAAGAAATCTGACCTTTCTGTGAAAGATGGCCATGTCTTCTTGATGGAGTAAGTGCATCTGAAATCTTGTTGTACTCTCATATTTAGATAAAATGATTTCCCATCTCTACTTACAAGCATAAAAAATTGTCAGAGACAGAACAATGTGGAAATTCCTCTGGGAACCATTTCTTAATAACTTTTAAGATTGGAAGGTAGAGTTGGTGGATAGATTATTAGATAGGGTAAAGACGACAATTTTGTAGAAATAGCATTTTTTTGGGTCATTTAGACTGTAATCTTGAAAAACTTAAGCTCTTCTTTTCCCATTTTAATTTCTTCTTCTTTTTTTTCTGTTGCATTCACACAAATTGTTCCAATGAGAAACAAAAAAGATACGCTGTGTAAAAACAAGAGAAAGAAATAATAAAAATAATGATAATAATAATAATAATAATAACAACAACAACAACAATAATAATAATAATATTAGTTATTATTATTATTTGTCAGTACTCATAGCTTCGATTAAGCTTTACTTAAAATGACTCCACTTCAAACATTCTCCGATTTGTTTCTCCCTGATGGTTCAAAAGAGATAAGAAAAGAGGCACACTTCTTTTAGATTCCGCAATTTCTTTGTTGCTTTCTTATTACCACCAAAGATTGAATTGTGAGTTGATTATGGGAGCACCCAGTGTAAACAGCGAGTAGAGGCAAGCCCAAAGCTATGCCTATGAGTGACAATGCTAAAAGGGCGAACAACTACTCATTCTTTCACATAATGTGTGAGTTGGGCATAATTCAACTCTTATGAGTTTGTCATAAAAGA
Organism: Tetrastigma voinierianum; assembly: GCA_016808115.1. NCBI lineage: Eukaryota > Viridiplantae > Streptophyta > Magnoliopsida > Vitales > Vitaceae > Tetrastigma > Tetrastigma voinierianum. Next base: position 279,283 of record JAEQBH010001000.1, read on the forward strand.
ATGCCATCCCAAATTTAACTTTTGGCTTCTGCTTGTTCATCTACAAGAGAGCTTGGTTCTCCTAATTTTTTAAGAATCTTTAGAAAAGATGCTTCAACATTAAGTTCAAAAGAGGGGGACCGGAACATTGGGTTTTTTCATAGGATGACAAATGCTCATACGAGGAAGAACATAAAAAAAAAATCACAATTGACGGAAATTGGTTAGTTGAGGAAGAGGCCATTAAGAAGGGAGTGCTTGAGGCCTTCCAGCGCCTTCTTACTACTCCTAGAGGGTAGTGCCCTAGTTTTCCGGGCATGGCCTTCAACAAAATTGGGGGTTGACGCTGCAGTTAAGCTGGAAGATGTCTTCACAGTTGAGGAAGTCTTTACTGCAATCTCAGGTTTAAATGGGTATAAAGCCTGGGCCCAGATGGGTTTCCTATCTCCTTTTGGCTTTTTAGTTGGGACTTTGTGAAGGATGAAGTAATGGGCGTCTTCAAAGAGTTCCATGAGCATAACAACTTCATAAGGAGCCTGAACACCACCTTCTTGGTGCTGGTCCCTAAAAAGGGAAATGTGAAATACCTCAAAGATTTTAGACCAATCAGTCTAGTTCTCTTTAGTCAAGGTTTGGAGAGAAAAAGTGAGATCATTTTATAAGTAGGAGCAAGCCTAAGGAGAAAGAAGGGTTAGGGTTCAAGCGGTTATCTTTTCAGGAACATAGCCCACTTTGAGAAGTGGCTCTGGAGATTTTCTAGGAAAAGTAGGAACTCTTTGGCAAATTGTTATTTTAAACATCTACGGAACACACCCCAATAGATGGGAAACCAATATTCAGCTTGATGATCACACACTTTTAGAATCCCAATGTTTAGGTTCTTCAAGATTTCTCTGATCATGCCCATATTTTAGTGGTTGAAGGGGTGAATAATCTTTTTTGAGAAGGTGTGTAGTGGGGGGATCAACTTTTGGGTTCTCAATTTCCTATTCTTCACAGAATTGTGTCAATTAGAAGTTCTATTGTACCTTCTATCCTAAGTTTCTCCTCCCTTTTTTCTTGTAACTTTAACTTATAATGTAAGTGGACTAACTTGGAGATAGAGGATCCTAAGTGTCTCATGTCTATCTCACTCGTGTGAACCTATCGCTGTCTTAGCCTCATCCAATCAATGAATCTAGTTCTTCACTCCAACAAACTTCATATAGAGACCAAAAGCTACAGCAAAGGTAATAGTAGTGATAATAATAATAAACCTATTCTAGATATAGCAGGTTTGAGTTATCCCAATAATAGATGGTCTACAACTGATTGAATCACATGTACTGAACCTAATGTTTTTTTTATGGGTAAATACGAGAAATAAATTAAAGAAAATAAGAATGGGCACCCCAAGGCTGCCTGAAAGTACAGTATACAAAGAGGAGCCTAAAAGCAAAACACAAAACAGAAAGAGAAGAGAAAAAAAACCACCCCACCAGAACTGTACCCACCAAAAAACCATCCACCAACCCTCAACTATACCAACCCAAAATCATTTACAACGTAACCAAGTCAAAAAATCCAGCAAAGAATTAGGCTTATCCTCAATGTACATATAAGACCAAGACCAAAGATTACAAAGAAAAGAGGACTTCATCCTATGGACCGACAAAGCCTCATCATTAAATACAATTCTGTTTCTTTCACACCAAATCCTCCAAAACAAGCAAAGAGGGGCAGCCATCCAAACTTTTTTACGCCTCTTGCCCACAATGGAGTCATGCAAAGAGAGGAGGGCTTCTTTAATAGAAAAAGGGAAGACCCAGCTAACTCCCACAATGACCAGGATAAGATCCCAAAGCATTCTTGCCTTTGGGCAAAGCACTAGGAGATGCTCAACTGTTTCCTCCTCTTCTTCGCAAAGGAAGCACCTATTAGCTAGAACTCTTCCACGTCTTTTAAGTTGATCCAACGTAAGAACCTTACCCTAAGAGGCTTCCCAAGCAAAACAAACCAACCTTAGTGGGGACTGATAAGGAAATGGAAGAGCCCTTGAATGACCTAAGCCCTTATACGTGAGCTTCACAAAGAACCGACCATCCTTAGCCTCTTTCAAAAGAAGCTTATATTCCAGACGAGGGAACATTTTTTTCTCATAGAGAACTTGAAAGAATCTTGCTACCTCCTCCAACTCCCAGTCATTGAAAGGTCTAGAAAAGCAAGGGGACCACCCCCCTCCTCCCTCGAGTTGTCCCACACTTTCGCTACCAAAGCTTCCTTTTGAGCAACCACGACGAACAAAGATGGGAAGGAAGAACTCAAGGCTGCCTCCCCACACTAGATATCTATCCAAAAGTGTTTCCTTCTACCATTCCCAATAGAGAACACCGCGTTAGGAGCCAAAATCTCCCACTCTTTGCTAATTTCCTTCCAAAAGCCAGTCCTGAAACCGCTCCTAATGTCGCGCAAGTGTGCTAGCCCCCTAAAGTCTCCCCAATTCTTTTTTTTTTGCAAATAACCTCTCTCCAAAGGGATCCCCTCTTATTAGCAAAACGCCAATTCCACTTGCATAACAACCCCTTATTCAGCTTGGAGAGGCACCTCACCCCTAGGCCCCTATCTTCTTCTCTAAACAAACGATCGACCATCAGATCAAGTGGGGTTTCAAAAGAAAGTCCCTCTGAATCTAATCTAGTCTTAGTCTCAACAACCTAGGTATACGAAGCAGTGACATAAAAAAAATGAGCATGCTGGACAGAGTGCTCCTAATAAGGGTAATCCTCCCACCCTTCGAGATATATTGTCTCTTCCACCACGCTAACCTCTTATGGAACCTCTCCTCGATGGCATCCCAAACCCCCACCAAATTATGTGGAGCCCCTAGCGGAAGGCCCTGATAAGAAGAAGGAAGAGACCCAACCTTACAGACTAACTCAAAAGCCAAAGCCTCGACATTTTCAATCCTCCTAACTGGTAGAATCTCGCTTTTGCTTAAATTGATTCTCAACCTCGAAAGTGCATCAAACAAGTCAATTGAGAAAGATTAGTTGATCGTGCTTACCTTAGCAAAAAGGTAAGGTATTATCGTCTGCATACAAAAGATGAGAGATAACTAGCCCCTCTTCCCCTCTACCACCAACATTGTAGCCAGAAATAAAACCCCCCATCCACAGCTCTATCAATGAGACGACTCAACGCCTCCATCTCGATCACAAAGAGGTATGGTGACAGGGGGTGCCCTTGTCTTAGACCCCTAGAACTTTGGACAGAACCAACATGGGTGCCATTGACTAAAATGGAGAAAGACGCCGTAGAAATGCACCAATTGATCCAAGAAAGCCACTTGCTGCCGAAGCCCATCCTACTCATCACCTTGAGAATGAAGTCCCGATTGATGTGATCATATGCCTTTTCTATGTCTAACTTGCTAAGTAACCCGCTTTCCTTTCTTCTCAACAAAGAGGATCTTTTCTCAAAAAAGAAAAAAAAAAATCTTAGGGCTTGTATGGTTCCTGTGTTTGAAAACGATTCTAGAGAGCAATTGTTGAAAACACAAAGAACATCAAAAATGTGTTATCTGAAAACTCTTATTTGTTCTTTAAATTTAGTGTTTTTTATGTTTTTCAGAAAAAAAACACACTGAAACCAAACATGTTTTCCTTGTTTTTGAGAACAAAAAACAATTTAAAAAAACAGTAAACAAACAGGCCTTAAATTCTCTTTTCCATAGTTAAACTTTCTTTTCTCTTCTTGCATTTCTATTTTGTTTTTGATATGGAGACTCTACAGAAAAAAGTTCTTCACTTTATTATCTTTGCAGGTATTGTGAGGAAAGGCCATTACTGTTGGGAAATATTGGGATGGGTGCAAGGTTGTGCGCTTACTATCAAAAATCAGCCCCTGGTGATCACACTGGTGCCTTGATGCGCAATGGAAACAGCAGTTTGGGGTCTATTCTCACACTTGATCCTGCTGATAAATCACCTTTTCTTGGAGATATAAAACCTGGTTGCAGTCAGTCATCTCTTGAAACCAACATGTATAGAGCACCCTTGTTTCCCCATAAAGTACCATCAACTGACTACTTGTTAGTTCGTTCTGCAAAAGGAAAGCTTTCCATAAGGCGCATTGACAGGATTGATGTTGTTGGACAACAGGTTTGTTGTAATTCCAGTCTCTCTCTCTCTGATAATTTATAGTTTGTGTTTCTAGCAGCAGATTTACTAAAGATTATTTTAATCTCAATATGATTCACCAGGGCCTCCTGTATGTGTGCATGAAATACTTTTTGGACCCAAATCCTACTAGCCTAATCGTGTAGAAAAATTGGTTGTCTAATGTGAAGCATGATATTCATGTTATATCCAAATCCTAGAAGCTTGAGCTTTTAGGAGAGTTGGTCATTTAACATGGTATCAGAGCTTGGTTTGACAGGAGATCTTGGGTTCGAACCCTCTCCTTGCAAATTTGAGTATTTGATCCCCATTTGTTGATTTGAAACGTGCACGGGTATGGGGCCGCATGCATGTGAGGGAGGGTGTGAAACATGATATTCATGTTAAATCCAATTTCTACAAGCTTGAGCTTTTAGGAGAGTTGGTTATTTAACATCTAACATTGTACCAAAGTCTTGTTTGGATGGAGGTTTGATGTTCAGACCTTACTGCGTTTATTTCCTCAATTTATTATGTTTAAAAGAGGCCACTATATTTTCCCAATTTATTGAAGCCCACCACTAAGCTCAAAGGAGGCTGCATGTGCATGATATACATTATAGGTCCAGATCGTCTTCCACCTTTGCTTAATTTCCAAAGAATGCTTTCTGACCCTTTTTCTTGTGATTGTTATGTTGTTTTTATTGATGATCATAATCGCATCAATATGTTTCCTTGAAACATGATTGAAGTCTTAGTATCACTATTTTGGCCTTGAGAGAATGGGGAAGAAATACGAGTTCATTGTAACAAAGCCTTAAATCTCAAATCTGGTTGGTTACAGGAATTCTTTCTGTCAGTTCAGCTAAAGGTAGGGCTATCCCTTTATTAAGTTTAACACTACTATGTTTTCTCTTCTTGCCTTGACCCTAGTTATTTTTGTTCTTCCTCCTTTCGTTTTGAATGCTTCCTTCATTTTGATCAAAAACCCCAAATCCAATTAGTTGCATTTGTTTGTCTCTGTTTCATATGTCCAGCAATCTTAAAATAATGCTCCCTTATCTTGTTCTCAATTGACGTGCCTGCTTGTGGACACCCATGAAGCCATTCATTTCTTGTTCTCTCTCTTAAATTAGAGTTCTTTTTAATTTTTAATTTTATTTCTATTTTTAAAATTAGCTCTGCCTGGAGAATGCCATGCATGCAGTCAATTCATTATCTTATTTTCCCCACCCATTCGTCTTTTGCTATGCTCATCTTGTTCACACAACATGTTTTTCTTCACTGCTAATTTTCTAACCCATAAAGCAAGACAAGCTTTGTAGTTCCCTGGTATAACTCTTTAACTTGATAAGTGTTCAAGAACGAAAAAACACTCCAAAGCAGCTTATCTACTTCTGTCTAGCTCTAGTTCTATTCACATCATCTTCTTGGATCTTTCATTTTGGTGGGGAGCATAGAGATACTCAAAAGATCTTGGAAACACACATTTTTGCTTTTGATAGTTTATTGATCAAGAGAAATAAAAGTTGAGTTGTCAATTTGATATGAGTTACCAATCTCATATGGTTCTTCGCTTCTCTATCATGTTATTCTTTGTGATGGATATCTTGTAGTGGGGATTTGTTGGTGACTAGATTGTGTAATTCACTTATCTATTGACATTTTCTGTAGTGCTTGTTTTCTTTTTACAGAATGGATGGAATATTGTTGAAATATAGAAAAATAGAACGAGATATTCTTCAAGGATGCAAAATACCAGAGCCATCAGCCATAGGAAACATCAGGAGGGTGCGGCAGTCCTCTAAAACTTCAGAAATAAAGGATTCTTCTCTTGGCAAGGTCATAAGCTTGCTGATTGGTTGGCCTAGACCTCTAACTAGAAGAGGAAACCATTTCCTTGGCTAAATCATAGTTATCAAAGGTGCGCCTCAGGCACGCTTAAGCCCAGGTGCGCTTAAAGCCCAGGCATCACCACTCCTGACGGTAGCGCCTCGCCTCGAGCATTTTCAAGTTTTTTTTCCTTTTTCTTTTTCTTCTTCTCCTTCTCCTTCTTCTTCTTCTCCATTTTCACCGTCGTCGGGCTGCTCAGAGAAGCCCTAGGACTTTTTTCTATAACAGAGACCAAAACGATATATATTTTTTCTTTTTCAACAGACCAAAACGACGTCGTTTTGGCCCAGATGCCTGATTTTTGAGATTTCAGCTCCTCCGGCCCCATTTCATCCATGTTTCAACTCCAAAAAAAAAGCTTTAACCCTTCCAACTACTATATAATCCTTATAGAAGATGAGAAGAAGCAAAAAAATCAACTAAAATAGCCAAGAAATTACGAGAAATTCATGTAAAAATAGGAAACAACCATCATAAAAATCACAAAATATATATTTGACATATGGCGCGCCTCACTTAAAAAATCCTGCGCCTCAAGTGCGCCTTGCGCATCAAGGCCCCAAGAGGATTTTGCACCTCGGTGTGCCTTGCGCCTCAAATAACTATGGGCTAAGTCATGATCCAATTCATTCCATGAACATCTCTCCAAGGGTCTCTATAGACACCCGTAAAATCACTACCAAGGCCTTTCTCCCATCATGGAGGCTCCTTATTCTCCTTAAGAAAGTCCTTTCTAAATCCTCAAGTGCTGGTAATACCTTAGCTTCAATTCTAAACTCATTACCTGCCAGCTTTGGGAAAATGCTAACAATCCACCACTGCAATCTTAATAATGCTTCCTTTGCCTTATTCACATAGTTTTCCAATTGAAATTTATCAAACGAGTTTAAGGTAACATATAAGAGTGATGACCATTGGTCTTACCTCCTATTGGCTGAGAAGACAATTTACATAAATAGAGATGCTTGCAAAGTTAGAAGTGTTTTGACACCCTAAAAATTACCGAGGAACAATCTTTGCTTACAGCTGAACAAGTGGTTCATATGTTGCTTCCAAGACTTTGGTCTTGTCCTAAGAATCAGTGGCACCGTGGCTAGCATGATGCAATTCCTCTACACTTTTCTCTTGACTGTCAAACCAAAATATTTTGAAGAAATAACCAAAAAATTTGAGTTCTCTCTGTGACCAGCTTTACTGAAGTCTGTAGAGCTCATGAGAAATATAATAGTGAAGAACAAGATGATTTGCTGAAAGAGATAAAGTACAATTCCACTAAATAACTGGGAAAAAAAAGTCTTAGGAATCTAAATAGGAGTCTACAGGTCATAACATCTTTGTACACCATGGTGTGTGTCTGTGGGTCTATATATGTGTATGTGTGTGGGTGGGTGTGTGTATCTTTCTGGACATACTGTGCATCATATATCATGGGTTGTACAAGTTCAACATTGGCAGAAATGCTTAACTGGGTTCTTCATTGTTCATTATTGTGAAAGGATAAAAGAAAAGAATGCTTTTCTTATTGAATGGATTAATCATACAGAATAGGTCCTACCTATTTATATACAAAAGAAAGACACTAAAAAGAAACAAAATAAATTACAAAAGGAAGGAATATAATGTACAGAAAAGGAAGGAGATAAACTAGAGAATATCCTATGATTCTCAACAATTATATTTTTCTCCTCCATTTACACTACTTTTTTTATGTGGAATGCATGGGACATTTTTCTTTATTTGTAACCCCTTACCTCCCGCTAATACAGAATTTACTGGAGTTAAATGCATCAATAAGCAACTTTTATGATAACTCTTCATTTATGTTCTCCTTTTCATTTTTTGTCTATGCTGTAGAATGGTATGCAAGTCCATGTAGATTTGCAGGGTGGTGATAGAGTTGTCATATGATATAACTGATTATTGTGTGCAGGAGCCTCACATGGAAGTGATGTCTCCTGGAACAAAGGGGCTTCAGACATTTATCATGAACAGGTTGCTGGTGTATATGTATCGTGAATTTCGTGCTGGTGAAAAGAGCGGCTCACTTCCTTGCATCCGTGCAGATGAATTGTCTGCTCAGTTTCCTAACATTTCAGAAGCTTTTCTTCGGAAAAGGCTGAAGCATTGTGCTGATTTGCAGGTAAGGCTTGCATATGGTTCAATTTCAGGAATTTGTTAGTTTGTATTGTATCCTATATTTACCTGAATGTGGTTACATGTATATTCTACCCACAGAAGGGATCTAATGGACTGCTATTTTGGGTTATGAGGCGAAATTTCCGGATCCCGCTGGAGGAGGAGTTGAGAAGGATGGTGACACCAGAAAATGTTAGTTTTACCCTGCAAAATCTGCATTTGTTTCTTGGAATTAGATGTAATTATTGATATATTTTATGCTCATAAAACATTACTAAAAATATTTGTTTTGCTAAGCAGAAACATTTCTAAAATTCTTGGTGTGATTTGATGCATTTTGGAAAGAAAAATCTCGTAACTGAGGGTAGGGTTGTTATTCTTGTATATGCATATGTTTCTTCAAAAGATACTCATCATAACATGTAAGAAATTAGTTAAACCTGTGTTTCTATTCAATTTTTGAGGTCCCTGTCCAAGCCAATTGATAAAAGGATCCATTTAAAAAAAATGAAAGGAAAAGGCAAACCTCCTATATATATATATATATATATATATAGATATATATTGTAGAAAACAAGAAGGGAAGAATTGAGGAACAAATTCTTGTTTCTATATATATATCTACATATATCTATATATATATATATATTGTAGAAAACAAGAAGGGAAGAATTGAGGAACCAATTCTTGTTTCTATATATATATCTACATATATCTATATATATATATATCAGAAAAACAGTACAAGGGAAGAATCGAAAGAACGAATTCTTGTTTTTCATTGATCCGAATGATGTATATATACATGAGTTTGGTATATACAATTGGAAGGTTAGCCTAACATTCCTAATTAGATTCACAACCTACAAGTAACATATATGTTTACATGCTTTAACACTCCCCCCTCTTGTTACATAGGTAAATAACCCGATATCTACTTAGGGCTTTTGTGAAAATATCACCCAACTGTTCTCTAGTCATTATATATCTTGTAGATATCAATCAAAGTTGTATTTTCTCGTGAACGAAATAATAATATATCTCAATGTGTTTAGTCCGCTCATGAAATACAAGATTAGACGCAATATGGAGAGCAGATTGGTTGTCACACCAGAGTTTTGCTGGAATGGATGTTTTAATACCTACTTCCATTAAGAGCTGGGAAATCTACATGATTTGACACACAGATTGTGCCATTGTTATGTGTTCAGATTCTGCACTCGAACGAGAAACCACATTTTGTTTCTTACTCTTTCGTGAAACTAGATTCCCTCTAAGGACATAATAACCTATAGTAGACCTTATGTCTTCCTTAGATCCTGCCAAATAGGCATTTGTGAAAAACTCAATTTTATTATGCCCATGATTATTATATAAAATACCCTGTCTTGGGTCTCCTTTCAAGTAACATAGAATTTGTTCTACAGCTACCCAATGATTAACTGTTGGAGAGGACATGTATTTGGCTTACAACATTGATTAGGTGTGCAACATTAGGACGTGTTGCTATGGTAGTTCAGCTTCTTGACCAGTCTTCTATATCTCTAAGGGTCCCCAAACAATTCTCCTTCTCTAGTAAGATGCAAACTTGGTGCCATAGGGGAACTACATGGTTTTGCTTCCAATTTTGTTGTTTTAAACAATAGATCCAGCACATAATTCCGTTGAGATGAGAAAATTCCATGTTTGCTCCTCATGACGTCAACACCCAAGAAATACTTTAGCATACCTAAGTCCTTTGTGTGGAATTGGCCATGAAGAAAGGACTTAAGTGATGATATATTTGTCGTATTACTTCCAGTAATGACAATATCATCTACATATACAACCAACAAGATGATATCTGCTTCAGAATTTCCGTGAAAGACAGAATGATCAGATTTACTCTTTCGCATGCCAAACTTTTCATTGGCTTGACCGAATTTACCAAACCATGAACGAGGACTCTGTTTCAAGCTATATAAGGAAACAAACTCTACTAATCTCCCACTGAGCAACAAACCCTGGAGGTTGCTCCATATAAACTTCCTCTTAAAGATCTCCATGAAAAAAAGCATTTTTTATATCAAGCTGGTGGGGGGCCCATCCATGAGTGGTTGCCAGGGATATAAATAGCCGAACATATATCATCTTGGCAACCAATGAGAATGTATTAGAATAGTCCACCCCATAGATCTGGTCATACCCCTTAGCAACAAGGCGTGCTTTCTACCTATCAACTGAGCCATCGGGATTAACCTTCACTTCAAAAAGCCAATGACATCCAATGACTTTCTTTTCAGTAGGTAACCGTACCAAGTCCTAAGTATCATTTTCATCCAAAGCATCCATCTCCTCTATCATAACACTATGTCAACTAGGATGAGAGAAGGCTTCATGAATATTGTTAGGCAACGAGATAAAGTCAAAGGATGCAATAAAAGAATAAGAGTAAGAAGATAAATGGTTATAAGAACTATAGAAAACAAGAAGAAGAATTGGAGGAAAGAATTCCTTGTGTTTTCATTGATCCATTATGAATATATATACAAAAGCCAATCTAACTTTCATAATAGATATGTCAGGTTTCCTAATAGGTTACAACTCTATGACAAGTAGATATATGCTATAACACTCCCCTTGAAGTTGGAGCATAGATATTAATCATGCCCAACCTGTTACATAGATAATCAACTCGGTCTTCACTTAGGGCCTTTGTGAAGATATCATCCAATTGTTCTCTAGTCTTCACCTATCCTGTAGAAATCAAGCCGAGTTGTATTTTCTCATGAACGAAATGACAATCTATCTCAATATGCTTAGTTCGTTCATGGAATACTAGATTAGAATCAATATGAAGGGCAACCTGATTGTCACACAGATTTTTGCTGGGGCTGGTGTCTTAATGTCGACTTTCATTAAGAGTTGATGAAGCCACATGATCTCACATATGGACTGTGCCATCGCTCTATATTCAGCCTCTGCACTAGATCGAGAGGCAACACTATGTTTCTTACTCTTTCATGAGACTAGATTCCCTCCAACAAACATACAATACCCCGAAGTGGACCTCCTGTCCTCCTGTCCTCCTTAGATCCTACCCAATCTACGTTAGAAAAGCACTCAATTATGTTATGCCCATGATTACTATATAAAATACCATGTCCCGGAGCTCCTTTCAAGTAACATAGAATTTGTTCTACAACTGCCTAATGATCAATTGTTGGAGAAGACATCTACTGGCTTACAACAGTAATAGAGTATTCAATATTAGGGTGTGTTACTGTAAGGTAGTTCAGCTTCCCAACTTGACCTTACATGTATCTCTCACGTCTTCCAAAACGAATTCGCCTTCTCTAGTAAGATGTAGGCTTTATGCCATAGAGGAATGACATGACTTGGTTGCCAATTTTCCTGTTTTAGACAATAGATCCAACACATATTTCCTTTGAGATAAGAAGATTCCACGTTTGCTCCTCATAACTTCTACATCCAAAAAGTATTTTAGCATCCTTGGAGTTAACGGTGGTGGGTTGTGGCGGAGAGGACTTGGGTGGAGATATGCCTGCCATGTCATTTTTCGTGTGACAATATTATCAACATACACAACTTACAAGATGATACCTATTTGAGAATATCTGTAGAAAACCGAATGATTAGATTTGCTCTTCTATAGGCCAAATTTCTCAATCACTTCATTGAATTTGCCAAACCATGCTCGTTGATTCTGTTTTAAGCCATATAAGGACTTGCGGAGACGACAAACTCGACCAATCTCCCCTTGAACAACAAACACGGGAGGTTGCTCCATATAAACTTCTTCTGCAAGATCCCCATTAAGAAAAACATTTTTAATATCAAGTTGGTGGAGTTCCCAACCATGAGTTGCTGCAAGAGATATAAACAACCAATAGAAGTCAACTTGGCCATCAAAGAGAAAGTATCAAAATAATCCACCCCATAAGTTTGGGCATACTCTTTAGCAACAAGGTGGGCTTTCAACTGAGCAATTGATCCATCAGGATTAACCTTTACTGTAAACACCCAAATGACACCCAATGACTTTCTTCCCGAGGTAAAACAAACCAAGTCACAGTACCATTGTCGATTAGTATCCATCTCCTCTATCACGGCCTCGCCCGGCCCGGGGTGAGCGAGGGCTTCAAACAACTTGTGAGGCAACAAAATAGAGTCCAAGGATGTAATAAAAGAGCAAGACTGTGATGACAAATGGTCATAAGAGCAAGAAGTGGATGAATGCGTGACATTTTACGCTACGGGAGACAATATGAAGATTGTCCTTTGAGCGGATGCGATGTCGAAGCAGTGGTGGAGGCTCTAGGCGGGGTGTTGGCATCGAGTGTATACGAGGTGATGGGAGGCTTCGTTGGGGGAGCCTGCGGGAGGCCCAGGCGAAGCAAGAGTATAAACGAGCAAATTGTCATCCTCCCCCTGACTAGTGTGGATTGGGTCTTGAGAAAAAACACTCTTAAGAAAAGTGACATCAGCATAAATTAGGTACCTACGAAGACTAGGACAATAACACATCTACCCCTTTTGAACATGAGAGTAACCAAGGAAGATACGCTTCAATGACTTAGGATCGAGTTTAGATACATGCGAACGAACATCCCGGACAAAACAAGTGCACCCAAACATCCGAGGCTCAATGGGAAATAGAGGTTTATTCGGAAAAGGATGTGATACGGAGTGTCCCAATTCATGACTGAGGAAGGCATCCCGTTAATAAAAAAACAAGCGATGGAAAAAACATCGACCCAGAAATGCTTGAGCACTTGCATTTGAAATAATAGAGCTCTAGTAGTTTCAAGGAGGTTTCTATTCTTCCTCTTAGCCACTCCATTCCGAGAAGGAGTATCGAAATAGGAGGTCTGATGAAGGATGCCATTTTGAAGCATGAATGACTGAAACTGTTCTGAGACATATTCTTTTGCATTATCACTTCTCAAACGTTGAATAGAAACATGAAATTGAGTGTGTATTTTAGCATAAAAGACACAAAAATGAGAAAAGAACTCAGAACGGTTTTTCATTAGATATAACCAAGTGGTTCATGAATAGTCATCAGCAAAAGTGACAAAGTATTGAAATCTAGTTAGGGGCATAACTGGACTTGGACCTCACACATCTGAATGGGCTAATTCAAATGGAGCACTAGCTCGTTTTTTGACTTTAGGACTAGAATGAAGAAAATGTTTCGCAAATTGACAAGACTTGCATCTAAGGACGACAGACTTGAAAATCAACTGTGGGCACAACTTTTTCAACAAGGGAAGAGAGGGATGACCCAATCGACAATGCATCTCAAATGGTGTAGTAACTCCAAAACAAGCGATAGGTCTTGGTACCGCATGATCAAGAATGTAGAGACCCCTATACCCATGTCCTCTACCAATAATCTGCTTCATTATAAGATCCTGAAAGAGACAAAAACTGCAAGAATAGTTATAACATTTCAGCCTGGGCTGAAGACTCGCTTCACAAAATCAAATTAAAAGAGAAATTAGGTCAACTCAAGACGAATGACAAAGGGAGAGTTGGAGTGGGAAAAATTGTGCCTAACCCAAGAACACATGACCGTGACCCATCTGCTAGGGTGACAGAGGAAGTTGAAGGATGTGACTGAAAGGTAGAGAATAGGCTAGAATTACTGGGCCATAGGATCTCAGGGTCTTAATCAATGACCCATTCAGAGGATGAAGAAGAGACAAGACATTTGTTTGGGTTACCCGACCTGCCATCAACAAAGAATTTGGGAGCAGATGGAGACTTTAACATTCCTAATACAAGTGGAACTCCGCCACCTTTCGCCTCGAATCGAACCGATTGATCCTATGCCTCATTAAAGGGGAAGCTACATGAGCAAGTATTTAAAAATATCCGATTGGATTTCGCCTCTTCTTACGCCTCGTGATCACATGTCCAGGTTTATGGAAGTAATAACAAACAACTCCTCCGGAGCTTGTCCCTCTTGAGTTACCGCTTGAACCACTATTTCTGTATTGTTGTTTTTAATAGACTCACCAATGTTTCGACAAACAAGGGCACTGCTCATCTAGGCAGAAGGAGGAGTAGACGCAGGGGAGGTCTCCACATCTGAGTATCCCGTTGAATGTTTCGGAAAGCATGAGATCCGTGGTTGACGTAATATGCACTCACAGAATCAGGGATAATTCGAAGGGAGTGCGACTAGGAAACCCATCACTACCATATTTTCCCGTTGATCTTACTGAACCTTAACATTTGGACTAAATGGTAGTAGTGTATTCAGTTCCTCATTTGTCTTTATATAGTCCATGAAGAGTTCCGTGAGGGACCGATCTTGTTTTTCAATGTGATAAAAGGCTTTACATACATCAAACATGCGAGAAATATTCTCTTTGTCGGAAGACACAAACTCTAAATAGTCCATTAGTTCCTTAACATACCTGGGCAAAGGATTAATGAGGGGAGTACTTTTACTAATGGAATTACGAATTTTGTAGGAAGAGTACGCATCATCCTCCAAACTATCGGGTCTTTCTCGAACTGTAGAGGGAGGGTCTTTATCTAGATGGTTGGCCAAACGAATACTCCTCAAGTAGAGATGGATTGTTTTACTCCAATCCGAGTAATTGAGACCAGTTAGTTTGTCCTTCGTGATTTTAGACATCATCAGAACCACTTCAGGTGTTGAAATAGGCTTTTTATCTTATGAAGTACTTGTTAGAAAGCCAAGGAAAAAAGTTAGAGACGAAGTATACCTCCAGAGATCAAGGGCCCAAAAAATCCACGAAGAAAACCCCTTCGAAAGCTGCTGCTAGGCCTAGAAAAGTTTGAAAAACCCTTCCTGGACTGACAGGGGAATGCCGTGGTCAAGAGCTTGTTGTCGCCGATGATTTCCGTGGAGGACACGCTGGGCCGTCTGGAGGCCCTATGCGCTCCTCATGCCCGCTGGGAACATGGCAAATTGTCAGATCTTCGTGTGAGCCTCTACGCGCTTCATTGTCCCGGTCACTGACTTGGTGGGCCCTCCTTGCCTAAGGCCGACAATCCTTCCCGAAGGGCTGCGGTCACTCCACTCTCTCTCTAGATGGGTGTTTTAATAGAACACCACCCACGACCCTCTTTCTCTTTCCTGAATTTCTTCCTAATTTATGCTTAAATTCGAGCCCTAAGCTCTGATACCATGTAGAAAGCAAGAAGAAGAATTGGAGGAAAGAATTCCTTGTGTTTTTCATTTATCCATTATGAATATATATACAAAAGCCAATCTAACTTTCCTAATAGATTACAACTCTATATGACAGGTTTCGTTATAGGTTACAACTTTATATGACAAGTAGATATATGCTATAACAAGAACAAAAGCTAGAAATCAGATGAACACACTGATGATTACCTTTAGGAGAGCAATGAGAAGGTCATCATGGGAAACTTGATTTGATGGCGAAGGACTTGGTGGAGGGCATGCGATTGGAGGGTTCTTGCGTTAAGAGTAGACCTGAGTGTTTTCTATGGTAGGAACATGAGTAGGATCTGATGAGACAGTAGTGTATAAATGAGTAGGTCGTCATCCTTTCTCTAATTAGTATGAATTAGAGGTTGAGAGGATGGTACATCCTCAAGAAATGTGACATCAGCGACAACTAGACACTTGCGAAGACTAGGACAATAACATCGATACCCCTTTTGAACCCGAGAGTAACCAAGAAAGATACATTTCAATGAGTTAGAATCGAGTTTGGACACCTGTAGACGGACATCCTGAACAAAACAGGCACACCCAAATATTCGAGGTTCAATAGGAAACGGAAGTTTATTTGGGAAAAGAGTATGAAACGGAGTGTCATAATTCAAGACTAAGGAATGCATCCGGTTAATCAAGAAGCAAGCTGTGGAAAACAACATCGGCCCAAAAATGCTTGAGCACATGCATTTGAAACAATAGAGCCCTAGCAGTTTCAAGGAGGTGTCTATTTTTCCTCTCAGCAACCCCATTATGAAACGGTGTATCAACACAAGAAGTTTGATGAAGGATGCAATTTTGAATAATGAATGATTGAAACTGTTCTTAAAGATATTCTTTAGCATTATCACTTCTCAAATTTTGAAGAACATTAAATTGAGAGTGATTCTTAGCACAAAAGGCACGAAAGTGACAAAATAACCCAGAACGGGTTTTCATTAAATATAACCATGTTATTCGTGAATAATCATCGATAAAGGTAACTAAGTATCGGAACCCAATTGGGGACACAACTGGACATGGACTAAACTCAAACGGAGCATTGACTCGTTTATTGACTATAGGACTAGAACTAAGACGATGGTGCTTTGCAAATTGACATGACTCACAATCCAGCCAGACAAACTTCGAAAAGAAAGCAGGGGACTAATTTCTTCAATCAGAAGAATGACAACAAGCAATGAAATATGTCAGGGAATAGTGAAGGAAAAAAATTGTGTATATTCATTATCATAAGCAACTATTTTATACTGAACAATCCCAAACCAAAAAGGAAATAATAAGAAGTTTCCTAATTCTACCTATATACAACTAGTTTCTAATTCTACAATACTATAACACTCCCCCTCAAGTTGGAGCCTAGATGTTGATCATGCCCAACTTTTTACAAAGATAACTAACTCGATCCTCACAAAAAGGCTTCGTGAAAATGTCTCCTAACTGTTATTTAGTCTTTACATATCCTGTAGAGATCAACCCCAACTGGATCTTCTCATGGAGAAAATGACAATCTATCTCAATATGTTTGGTCCGTTCATGAAGTACCGGGTTAGATGCTATATGCATGACATCTTGGTTATCACACTAACGTTTGGCTGGTACTGAAGTTTCAATGCCCACTTCCATCAACAATTGACGTATCCACATGATCTTGCATACTGACTATGCAATGGCTCGATACTCTGACTCCGCACTAGATCGCGAGACAACACTTTGCTTCTTACTCTTTCATGAGATCAGATTTCCTCTAACAAAGACATAATATCCTGAGGTGGATCTTTTATCTTCTTTAGATCTTGCCCAGTCTGCGTATGAAAAACACTCAATTATGGTATGCTCATGCTTCTTATACAATATCCATGTTTAGGAGCTTTTTTCAAGTAACATAGGATATACTCTATTGCTGCCCAATGACTGATTGTGGGAGATGATATATACTGACTCAACACACTTATTGAATAAGCAATATCCAAGCGAGTTACTGTAAGGTAATTCAATTTCCCAACTAGTTTTTTGTATCTCGTCCAATCTTCAAATAGTTCTCCTTCCTTATTTAGTTGTACATTAGGAGCCATAAGAGTTCCCTGTCTCAGATAACATATCAAGTACATATTTCTGTTGAGATAACATAATTCCTTGCTTATTTCTCATGACTTCAACATCCCTAAATCTTTTATGTGAAATTGACTGTGAAGAAATGATTTAAGAGATAATATACCTTTGGAGTCACTCCCAGTGATGACGATAACATCCACATACACTACTAGTAGAATAATACCAGAACTGGAGTTTTTATATAAGATAGAGTGGTCAGACTTACTTTTTTCCTACGTGCCCAAATCTCTGGCTGCGCAGTGAATTTGCCCAGACCAATCACGAGGACTCTGTTTCAAACCATACAAAGATTTTTGAAGACGACACACCTCCCCTATCTCCCCCTGAGCAACAAACCCCAAAGGTTGCTTCATGTAAACTTCTTCCTAAAGATCACCATGTAGAAAGGCATTCCTGATATCAAGCTGATGCAAGTCTCAATCATAAGAAGCAGCAAGAGAAATAAATAGACGAATAGATGTGAGCTTAGCTACAAGAGAAAAAGTATTAGACTAATCAACTCCATAAGTTTGAGCATATCCCATATATAAGACAGGACTAACTAAATCTAAAACTTTACCACAACACCATATATGTAAGAACTGCACAGTAGGTAAAACTACAAGTCTCACATACCATAGTCATATGAAGCCTGCATTTCATCCACTATAGCACTACGCCAACTAGGGTGAGATAAAGCCTCACGGACAGTGTTAGGAAGAGAGATAGAATCAAGAGATGCAATAAAGGAACAAGAGGAAAATGACAAATGCTTATAGAAAACAAATGAAGAGATTGGGTGAGCACACTGACGTTTACCTTTACGGAGAGCAATCAGAAGATCATCATTCTGGATTGGATTTGATAACAAAGCAGCCGATGTTGGACTAGAGACTGGAGGGTTCCGGCGCCGAGAATACACCTGAGTAATGGGAGTTTAACAAGAATGGGAGCAGGAGTAGGTGAGGAAATAGTGTATACTAATAAATCATCATCCTCCCCCTGACTAGGAATAGTAGAAGAAAGGGAAAATGGGGTAGTTTCAAAAAATGTAACATCAATAGACATAAAGTATCATTGAAGATGAGGACAATAACATCGATGGCCTTTTTAAACATGATAGTAACCAAGAAAAATGCACTTTAAGGACTTCAGATCAAGTTTAGAGACTTGTGGACGGACATCCCGAATAAAACATGTGCATCCAAAAACCTTGGGCTTAATAGGAAATAAGGGATTATTAGGAAACAGTTGATGATAAGGAGTTGCCCAGTTGGGAACTAATGATGACATCTGTGTCAAGCGAGCGATGAGGCGCATCGACCCAAAGTGTTTAGAGACATGCATTTGGAACAATAGGGCCTGTGCAGTCTTGAAAAGATGTTTATTCTTACTCTCAGCTACTCCATTATGAGAGGGTGTATCCATACAAGAGTTTTGATGGAGAATTCCGTGTTGTAACATAAAAGATTGAAAAGGTTCAAATAAATATTCTTTGGCATTATCACTCCTTAATATTTGAACGGGTACATGAAATTGGGTTTTAATTTATGCACAAAAGGTAGAAAAATGAGAAAATAAGCTGAAACGACTTTTAATTCATCGCAAGTCACATGGGGAGAATCATCAACAAAAGTAACAAATCATTTAAGCAGGTGGAGGACATAGCTGAATGAGACTGAACATCGGAATGAATTAACTCAAAAGGAGTGGAAGCTTTATTGACTCTAGGACTCAAATGCACGCGATGAAGCTTAGCATATTGACACGACTAGAATATTGAAGCTTAGCACATAGGGAAGGTGTGTCGTCGGCGGCCGACGCTCCTCCTCAGGTGGGCGGTGACACCCCACGTGCCCTTGAAGTTGGTGTTTCAAAAAACACCCCACATTTCTTCTCTGTTCTTCCAAAAAATCCTTAAAAAATTTGCCCTAGAAAAGGCAAATTCAAAATCTTGCTTTGATACCATGCAATCAGAGATAATTGAAGGAAGAATTGTGTATATTCATTGATCACAAACAATCTATTTATATACAAGACAATCCTAAACCAAAAAGGAAATAATAAGAAGTTTCCCCATTCTACCTATTTACAACTTTCCTTTTCACAACTAGTTTCTAATTCTACAATACTATAACAAGTCTCAAATGGTGTTGTTACTCTCAAACAAGCGACAGATCTCGGTAGCTCAGGATCATGAATGTAGAGACCCCAAACTCATGTCCTCTACGAATGATATGCTTCGTCATAAGTTCCTGAAAGAGACAATAGTGAGGAAAGAATGAGACACAAAAGTTAAGTGCTCGAGTCAATTTACTCATAGACATCAAACTAAAGAAGAAATTTAGTAGACTCAAGATATATGACAAAGGGAAAATTGTGTTTGACCTACGAACACACGACTGAGACCCATCTGCTAGAGTGACTGTGGAGGTTGATGGGTGTGACTAAAAAGTAGAGAATAGGCTAGAATTACCTGTCATGTGATCTGTGGCTTCAGAGTTAATGACCCACTTAGAGGATGAAGAAAAAAGACATGTATTCGGTTTATTTGACTCAGCAATAGCAGCAATCAGAGTAGATGAAGGCTTCGATGATTCCTGATACAATTGGAACTTGGCAAATTCCCCTGTTGAGATCTGAACTGACTAATCTAATGTCTCATTAGTGGAAGCCATATGTGCAAACTGAATTCTATGATTTTGATTCTACATCTACTTACAGTTATTGTATCACATGTCCAAGCTTATGACAATAGTATCATACAATTCCTCTAGAGCTTGGTCCTCTAGTGTCACCTCCCGAACCACTATTCATGTACCGTTGCTTCCTTGGCTCACTACTATTCCGACTGACAAGGGCGCTGCTTAACCATGCAAGTGGATGCATAGGTGGGGAATTTTATGTGTGAAGTATCCTGCAAAAGATATCTTGCAAGGATGATATCTCAAGGCTCGACAGAATTTGAGACTTAGCTAAATCATAATCGAAAGGAAGGCCATCTAGGAATCCCATGACCGCCATTTGTTCCTGTTGAGCTTGCTGAACTTTATCATCTGGACTAAAGGGTAACATCATATTAAACACCTCATATGTCTTTTTATAGTCCATAAATATGCCATGAGAGACTGATCTTGTTTCTCCAATCGATAGAAGGTTTTGCACACATAAAATATACGAGAGATATTCCCCTTCCTAGAATATAAAAAGTCCAAATAATCCATTAGTTTCTTGACAAATTCACAATGGTTAATTAAATCTATTACCTCACAGTCGATAAAATTGCAAATTTGCTAGAAAAGGCGAGCATCCTCCCGCATCCACTATTGCTTTGAATCATTAGTTGGAAGATTCTCATTAAAATGATTATCCATGTCAATGCTCCTTAGGTAGAGACGAACTCTCTTGCTCCAATTCAAGTAATCAAGTCCATTAAACTTGTGGTATGTGATCTTGGACATCACTGAAACAACATTTGACATCACTACTAGCCTTTTTTATTGGCTAAGCTACTTGTTAGGAAGCCAAAGGATGAAGATCAAGTCCAAACACCAACTCTAGAACACTGAACCACATAAAATCCCAGAGATACCCTAGGAGAAAAGGGTTGTCAGACACAAAAATCAAGAAAAGTAGCAAATCCAAGTATCGAACCAGGAAACCGGGTAGGTAGGAAGACTTGTTGGCTGCCGACTACCCTGGTGGAGGAGATGTGTTGCCGGAGGAGGCCCCACGCGCCCTCATGACCTGACTCATGGGAAATAGGGCAAAATGAGAGTTACGACGTGTGTGGCTCACGCGTACACTTTCCGGCCCCTAGAGTTGGTGGCGGTGCTTGCTAGCGACTGACAATCCTTCCTAGGTAGGTGGTGTCACTCCACGCTCCCTCGAAGTGCGTGTTTCAAAAAACCTTTATATAGCCTCACTATGCACTTCAAAATTCCTTATAAATTCTTAATTTGGCTCAAATTTGAGCTCTAGGCTCTGATACCATGTAGAAAACAAGAATGGAAGAATTGAGGAACAAATTTCTTGTGTTTTTCATTGATCCGATGATGTATATATACAAGAGTTTGGTATATATACAATTGGAAGGTTAGTCTAACATTTCTAATAAGATTCACAACCTACAAGTATATATTTACATGCTATAACATATATATATTGTGAAATGATAGAAGAAAAGAATACTTTTCTTATTGAATAGATGTATTACATAGTATAGAGAGTCAGAGACACCTATATATGTACAAAAGAATGGAACAAAAAGGAAGCAAAATAAAGTGTAAAAGGAAGGAAAATAATGTATACAAAAGGTAGTAGATAAGCCAAAGAATATTTAAAGAATATTCTATGATTCTCAACACTCCCCCTCAAACTGGAGATACAGGTCATATGTACTGACTTGTTACATATGTCTTCCAATCTATCAATGAGTAGATTGGAGTCACTTGGAAAAATGGCCGGATCTTGCGTGATGCGGAGTCGACATTATCAAGAGCTTAGGGTGTTCACGATGGAGTTATGTGGTAGAGTGAAACGTAGTCGTTATTTAGAATTGACTACATGACGGGGATTGATGTAGCGGAATGAGACGATCGGTAGATGGGTTCATAGAATTATTTATCTGATGAGTTGATGGGGCCCGGGTGAGACATCCACTAGATGTGTCGTTGGGAGTGACTACGATGAGTTGATGGGAGTAGAAGAGCTTACTAGGAAAATTCGGTTGGAAAGAGCCTGGCTGGAAAGAAATTCATAGGAAATGTTGCCCTTACTAGATGGGTTGACGGAATTGAAAACATGGCAAAAACGTAACCCATGGCTCTGATACCTTGTGAAAGGATATAAAAACATAATACTTTTCTTATTGAATGGATGTATTACAAAGTATAGAGACACCTATATGTATACAAAAGAATGGAATAAAAAGGAAACAAAATAGGATTTTCGCTAGATGGGTTCTTAGGAATTGAAAACAACAAAAAGCACCTTCATAGCTTTGATACCATGTAAAGGGATAGAAAAAAAGAATACTTTTCTTATTGAATGGATGTATTACACAGTATAGAGACACCTATACATTATATATATATATATAAAAGATTGTTTTAAACCTTTCAGGTTCAAAACATGATTGGGAGTTCTCTTGCATGTAGGCTTTTAAGGGAATTTTCACCTTTTTCACAATATTTTTAGATTCACTCTGAGAAAGTTCGGTGATATATATATATATATATATATATATATTGTGAAATGAGAGAAGAAAGAATACTTTTCTTTATTGAATTAGTGAGTGCATTACATGTGGTATAGAAACCCAACATATATATCTGAAATAATGGAACAAGGAAACCACCGATAAAGTGTGAAAGGAAGGAGGATATGCAAAAAAGGTAGGAGATAAACCAAAGAATATCTAAAGATATTCTGATTCTCAACACTCTCGCGAGTTGTTGGAGCGTATAGGTCGTATCTTGTAGAGCTTGTGCAATATGCATAATGTCGGAGGGTTCGTCGAGAGAGGGTGTTGAATAGGGTCCCTCGAGTTGGAGGAGGGTCGGCTAGAGAGGAGTCGGCAGAGAAGGTCAGCTGAGGAAGGTCAGGTGGAGAAGATCAACGGGGAAGATTTGACCTTAAGGAGATCTGTGTGAGAAGTGCGTCGGAGAAGGTCGGTTGGAAGATGGCGATTAGAGAAGGTCAGGCGGAGAAGATGCGCCGAGAAGAAGGTTTACCATCGGTCAGTCGGAAGGGTTCATCGGAGAGGGTCCGACGGAGAAGGTTTGATGGAGATCAAGTATGTTTCGCTTGCATTTATGAACTTCCAACAAAAGAGTACTGATGGATTTAGCATTGGCAACATTTTACTTGATTTATGCGGGCGGGGGATTGGCTAATTATGCATAGATGATGGTGCAGTCTATAGACCAAGGTTCTTGGGTGAACTTCTATGGGAATATAGGAAAGCTCTTGCTATTTTTGGTATTCGTCTTCTTTGACCTTGTCTTCATCTGCCAACACTACCTGATCTATCTTGGGAAGAAAGCGGGCTCCGAAAATATTCCAACTTAAATGTAGGGCTGTCATCGCACGTTATGAGGTTAGCTTGTAGCTAGGTTTCTCAGCATCACCATGTGCAGATTAGGTTGCCGCGTCTGCCGACTAATCCCACGGGCTGGGGTGCTCGCTGGAGAAGGTAAACTACGAAAAGTGGGCTCACTCCAAAACCAAGCATGACTCTGATACCATGTGAAATGAGAGAAGAAAAGAATACTTTTCTTCATTAAATTAGCGAGTGAATTACATAGTTTAGAGACACCTATATATATATACAAAATAATTGAACAAAAATGGAAACAAAATAAAGTGTAGAAGGATGGAGCATAATGTACAAAAAAAGGTAGGAGATAAATCAAAGAATATCTAGGGAATATTATTTGATTCTCAACATATATAAAAGATTGTTTTAAACCTTTCAGGTTCAAAACATGATTGGGGCTCTCTTGCATGTGAGCTTTTAGGGAATTTTCACCTTTTCACAATATTTTTGAATTCACTATAGAAAGTTCAGTAGTATGTGTGTGTGTGTCTATATATATATATATATATATATATATATATATATATGCACACACATATATATAAAGATTGTTTTAACCTTTCAGGTTTAAAACATGATTGGGGCTCTCTTGCATGTGAGCTTTTAGGGATTTTCACCTTTTCGCAAGATTTTGAATTCACTACAGAAAGTTAAGTCATAGCTGGTACTGGGAAAAAAAATATTCCCTAAATATCTGTCCATATGATCAAGTGGGTCCTTGGGGAGCCTCTCTCATGTGGACTCCAGTGATAAGTTTAGTCTGGCCTAAGGTTGTTAGATCCTTGACTTTTCCTTTCCTTCTGTAAACTTCGTTTGCGGTGTATTTTATATGCTTTTTGTTTACACAGTTTTGTTGCATTTTAGTTGAGTGCTTCTATTATATCCTTACTTGCCCAGGAAAAAACTGAGTCCCCTCTTTCTTTTTAATTGCATGAGGAAATTTTGCTTTGAAGTTTCAATTTTTTTCTGAAGTGGAGATCAGCATTCAGTGCTTCTGTGTGGATGATATTATTGAATGCCTGTATTTTCCTTATTTACCCTTAGATTCTTTCACTGGATTGGTTATATATGTCTCTTTGTTCTTGTAATACATGTGTTCCACACATAAGTATTCTTTCCTATCTATTTTTGTGAGGTTTACCTTGCCCATATGTTAAGTCTGACACCCAAGGTCCCCCAAGGGTGTGAGATGTTTCATTAAGTGTTTACTTGAAACTTGATGGCATCAAATGCACCTGAAGTTAAGTAGTATACTTTCTCCATGTTTCTTTTTTCCCTTGTGTCTTCCTATATTTTCTTATCCCATTTTTAGATAAATTCAACGTTATTATGCTTACACCCCAAGGCTCGAGGGTAGGGTTGTTTAACCCTAAAACTTTTATTTCGTAATTTTTGGAAAATGATTGGTGAATATGGTTCCTTGAGTAGATGCTTGTGTATAATGAATGTTGTTTGTGCTTGAAGGAGAAGATTTTGGCCTAGCTTCTCACCTTTTAAGAACACAAACATGTTATCTAATAAAATTTGGATGATCTACTATTTAACAGCCGTTCATAATTGTTTTTCATGTAGTCCCAGACCAAAGATTTCTAGAAAACTTCGACCATAGTGAAAGTGATCATGAAAATTTATCTGGTGTGTTCTGTTATTTTGTGTCTTCTTTGTATGTGCCTCTTAATTTTTTACTCTTTGTTAGGTGTGTGCCTATGAAAGCATGCAAGCTGGTCTTTACCGCCTCAAACATTTAGGAATTACCCGGCTAACACTTCCAACTGGCCTTTCATCTGCAATGAATCAACTTCCTGATGAGGCGATTGCTTTGGCTGCTGCATCCCACATTGAAAGGGAACTGCAAATAACTCCATGGAACCTAAGTAGCAACTTTGTTGCTTGTACAAATCAGGTAAATTACTTTTATCTGCAGGATAATATTTCTAGAGCTTAAGTTTTGGAAGGGCTAATACTGTG
Source organism: Tetrastigma voinierianum (assembly GCA_016808115.1). Taxonomy (NCBI): domain Eukaryota; kingdom Viridiplantae; phylum Streptophyta; class Magnoliopsida; order Vitales; family Vitaceae; genus Tetrastigma; species Tetrastigma voinierianum. Next base: position 304,817 of record JAEQBH010001000.1, read on the forward strand.
CGTTTGTGCACATTAATTTTATTGTGCTTCATTTTGTGAGGAACCCTCTCTTTGAGATTCTTTTACTTTCCTATTCAAAAAGGGAAACATCATGCTTCATGAGAGTATGATACAAAATCAGATTTATTATTCTCTTACATAATATTACTGTGACTGAATATTGTGGGATGTCTCTAACTTGCATTTGTAGACCTCGTGCAGAATTGTTACTCCTTAGTCCAAAATCATATATAAGTAAAATAGTAATATCCCTTCTGAGTCAGGGCGTGATCTTTGCCTGAGTGATTCCACGAATGGTCTCCAAAAGTGAGCATCATAAAATCAATGCCACTACCTTCAAACCTTGTTCTCTTAATTGAACTTTTTTTGAGAGATTGCTATGGATATTTGCATTTATTATAAGTTTTAGCTTTGAAGCAGTTGGCAAATTGTATCTGTTTGGGAAGGAAAATTTTATTGTCTCAATTTTGTAGCAAATTGTATCAGGTGGGGCAGGTACCAAGGAAGACCAGAAATTAATAATTCATTGCACTTTATATCGAAAGAAAATTAATGATATGATGTGTCAACTGTATATGATATTGTTATCTCAGATATTCTCAAACCTGGCAGTTTCAACTTTGTTTTGTTGTATAAATTCTGATTCGTATTTCATGATTGAATTTGTCGTACTGATATTAAACTTCAGTATACGTGTAAATTTCAGCACAATTCTGAGATTTCATATTTCTCTTTCATGCTTTTGGTTGATACCAAATTCATGTTGGGAAAGGACCTAAAGACACTACTTATTTTGTGAAATTGTTGGCCAAACACCATGGTTATTCAGGCAATTATTTCTATGGATTTGTGCTTTGATTTCATGGATTATATATCTGTATTTTCTGGTTGTATAGTGCTTTGTGTCTCCACTTAAGGCAGCGGTTCAAATATCATCAATAATTTTGTCTTGGATTCACATCTAACTGTTAACATGTATAATAGAGATGACATCTCAAATGATTTCATGAGCTTCTCTTTGTTCCTCAATAATAGATTATAATTTTCTTTTTCTTTCCATTTTAAATTTTCAGGATAGAGGAAATATTGAACGTTTGGAAATCACTGGTGTTGGTGATCCATCTGGTCGTGGCCTAGGTTTCAGCTATGTCCGAACTGCTCCTAAAGCTCCAATATCTAATGCAATGGTTAAGAAAAAAATAGCTGTAGGACGAGGAGGTTCAACTGTCACAGGAACAGATGCTGATTTGCGTAGATTGAGCATGGAGGCTGCACGAGAGGTGTGTTGATTTTTCAGAGAGTACAAATTCTCAGTTAGTTATACTTAAGTCTGATTATCCTTCAAGTTTTGTCTGCTTTACATCAAATGGTATAGTTGTAACTTGATTAGCTTTGCTGCAGATTATCTTGCATTTCCCTCCTTTTTAGGGAATATGATGGGGTTTTGTAGGTCAGTTGATTATTTTTTGAGTGATAGTTTGTGATCAGGGAGGAAATTACCTTGAGGGAAGAAAGAGGAGTAAAAAAAAAGAAGGGGGGGGTGTTGGGGTTTGGGTTCGAATACGTTTCCTTGAATTATTCACTTAATCGTCCCAAAATTCACTAGAAGATACTAATTCCAAATAAAATTGATGTAGGACAACCCTAGGATGGTTGCCTACACCCAAGGTATGTTAGCTGGAGTTTTTATCTTTAGTATTTAAGGAGAGGAACAAGGGATAAAATTGGAAAAAATAAATATAGAGAAAGAAGATATGAGGAGAGAGGAGATGGGAATCTTAAGAGACTCACTAAGGTCTTCTAGGAGTGTCACCAAGAAAAAAAATCAATGGAATCTCAAAATTAAGGATTGCAATGAAAATAAAATATTATTAATCCAAATTTGATTCCAACTAGTAATCTTGATTTGAATCTAATTAATAATTTTAAAGTGTATTTATGCCTTCTCTTTCCTCCTTGAATAGACTTTGAAAGGCTTACCCACACCAATTCCCCTTGGCTTGAAAGAACTCGAACCCGATAAATTAGATGCTTGATACAATTCATAGAGATCAGGATTAAGCTTCTGAAAATTTGTAGTGTATCCATGTATTTTCAAAGTATGGTTTGCCTCTCCAATTCACAAAAAAAAGTTGGCATCCACTTTGTTGAGTGGAGACAAGTTGATTGTTGTTAAGGTTTAGCCTCCTAATCCATTTAGGATTCTTTTCCTTCTCTCTTTAGTCTCCTAATTAGACTCTAACTCTATTTCTTTTTTGCCCTAATACTAGAGCATAAATATGTATGTTTCCACCTTTTGTAAATTAATGAGAATTAATGTGTTTCTTTTCTCTCAATATGGTATTAGAGCCATAAAAGAGTTTGAGAATACTAGAGTTAGGGTTTTCTTCGTGTAGTCAATTCGTGACCATCCAAGAAGCTAGTGTCACAATCGGAATCATGCTACGATCTTCATAAACCTCTCGGAAGCCAAACCATCGTCGAGATACCTTCTTGCCAGTAGCTTTCATCGACGAGATTTTTCGGTGACCTCCGTTCATTAGAAAGAGCACGCAGCGGGAAGCGACTCCTCGATCTACCTTAGGTGGAAGCCTCGCCGGAAAACAACTACACACACGCTCACACGCGATCTCCGGTCCGGCGCTGAAATCCACGCGTCGGCGCGTGGCGGCGCATGTGACACTGTTTTTACACGCGCCTCCTCCAGTAGGTGTGTCTGTCGCCGACAAGCCTATCCATCAACTCCATGCACCCCGCTATCGCCGGAAAAACCCTTCTTTTTCACTTTTTCTCTCAGGCCAGCATTCACGTGTTTATGTCGCCGAATCTCCATTTTTTTGTGTTTTTGGGCTCTGACATTTTCGGGACCTTGGGAGTTGTTTTTTGTTGATTCCTGCGATTTCATCTCTATGGCTGAAAAAGGCGTCTCTATGGGTGAAAAAGGTCCAAACTTTTAGTGCTTTTGTATGCGGAACTCATGATTACCTTGGATAAACTCACAGGGAGTGAAAATTATCAATCATGGGCAGACTCGGTGGACCTTTGGTTTGTTGGTAATGGATGTGAGGATCATCTTACTATTGCGGACACAAGTATTCCTAAAGATAAACGTACTCAATGGAAAAAAAATGATGCTTTACTTTGCAATATTCTTCGACAATCTATTGATGCCAAGACTCTATATAATATTGGGGCCTATAAAACTTGCTACACTCTCTGGAATCAGGTAAAGAAACTTTACACTAATGATAATGCAACGTCTCTTAGGGTAATATCCTCTGTCGCCAATTTGAAGCAGTACCGGTATGGATATATCTTCTTATGGTGAATGAATGTCTGCCCTTAAGGATAGACTTATCTATATTTGCCAAAGTCTACTATGCAGAGACACTTGTCAAGAGATGGATCCAGTCTTTATGATCATTCTTTTGCTTAACCTCGAGACCGAATTTTGAGAACATCCAAGACAAATACTCTCTTTGGAAGCGATTATTCCAAACTTTGATGAGGCTCTTGCTCGGTTACTTCGCCACACCTCCACTACCACTCAATCCATGCGATCTAAGATTACATTGGACACTTCTGTGATGGTTTCTCAGTATCTTTCTCGAGGTGATTCCAGAGGTGGACGCGGTAGCAACCGAGGTAGAGGACAACGCCCTCAATGCACATACTGTCATAGGCTTGGACACACCCGTGATTGATGCTATCAGTTACATGGCCGACCTCCTCGTACTACTCATTTGGCTCGGTCTTCTGATCATTCAGCATATTCAAGTTACGTCTCACGGGAGCTCATCCACACCTCGGGGGGCCGTCTTACGCCCAGATGAATATGAAGTACCTTCGTCTCCCTTTCCAACTGACAAATCTTCCTCCATTGCTTACGCTATCGGTGGTGTCTCTGCGCTTACCTTACACATTCATACGCTGTAGATCCTTGATATACTGGAGCCTCTGATCATATCTCTGGTAATAAAGACCTTTTTTCTTATCTTACCTTTCCTTCTCATTTACCTACAATTACCTTAGCTAATGGTTCTCAAACCATAGCTAAAGGCATTGACTCGGTTTGTCCCCTCCCTTCCTTGCCCCTTACCTCTGTACTTTATGTTCATAATTTTCCTTTTAATCTTATTTCCATTAGTAAGTTGATTCGTGACCTTCATTGTGTACTTACTTTTTCACACAACTACGCCGGCACTTACAGGGGCCGGGTATGGGGAGAAGGTGATTAGCATCGGACATGAGTCATGAAGACCTCTTTCCTGCTGCTTCAGCCTCTTTGTTCACTTGCTTGCACTTCCATAATTTGCTCTCCTCCCTCCACAATCGTCTCGGTCATCAAGCCTCCCAAGTTTATTGTTGGTTCCTCATTTTCCTAGTTTATCTTCGGCAGTGTAGTCTTGTTAACCAGGAAACATCTTCGTGTGCTATTACAGCGTTTAGATCCTCGGACAAAGTCTCATTTTGAGCTTGTTCACACTGATGTTTGGGGTCCTTCTAGGTCTACCTCTACTTTAGGATTTCGTTGCTTTGTTACTTTTATAGTTAATTATTCTCGATGTACTTGGTTATTTTTAATGGCTTCGGTGAGCTATTTTCTATCTTTAAAAAATTTCATGCTGAAATTTGCACTCAATTCAATACTTCTATTCGTATTTTAAGAAGTGATAATGCAAAGAATATTTCTCTACGCCATTCTCTTCTTTTATGTCTTCCATGGGATTCTTCTGATCATTTTATCGCACACTCGCCAGCCGGAATGGAATGGTGAAGCGTAGAATAAATCATTTGGATTGAGATAGCTCGCACTCTCCTCCTCCATCATAAGGTCCTCAACGTTTCTGGGGGGATGCTATAACTGCTTGTTATTTGATTGTCGTATACTCCCTGCATTTTGCATGATCAGATCCCTCGTTCTATCTTACTACCTACTCAACCTCTCTTTTACCTCCCTCCTCGTGTCTTTGGTTGTGTTTGTTTTGTTCATATTCTCACTCTTGGGTAAGACAAACTCTCTGCTAAAGCCACGAAGTGTGTCTTTTTGGGTTATTCAAGCCTTCAGAGGGGTTATCGTTGTTATTCTCCCGATACTAATCGCTACTTTATCTCTGCCGATGTCACCTTATTTGAAGATTCCTCCTTCTTCTCCTGCGTGTCAGCCACATTCGGATGTCTTATCTAAACCTCTTTGTTTTTACCTCTCCCGATTTCCCTTCTCGCTACGGTCTTCGTGACTCGTACTTCAAGTCTATACTTTCCGTCCTGCGTCCTCCCTCTGAGGCCTCGACTCACCTCTTATGCCATAGTCATCTCTGCTTTCGGTTCCTTGCTTAGGTCGATGATACTATTGCCATTCGAAATGTACCTTTCACACTTCTAACCCATCCTGTTTATAATTTTCTCAGCTTTCATTGTTTATCTTTACCTTACTTTGCCTTTGTTTCCACCTTGTCTTCTGTCTCCACCCCAAAAAGCACTAGTGAGGCTCTCTCGATTCAGTAGGAAGCAGGGCGATAGGCGAGGAGATGGATGCTCTTTACTCCAATGACACATGGGAACTTGTCGCTCTTCCTCCTGGCAAGTCTCCCGTTGGTTGTCGTTGGGTTTATATAGTGAAGGTGGGACCTGATGGTCAGATTGATCGGCTTAAGGCCCGTTTGGTTGCCAAGGGGTACACTCAGCAATATGGCTCAGACTATTATGATACTTTTTCTCCGGTGGCCAAGATTGCCTCTGTTCGCTTGCTTCTTTCTATGGCTACTATGCGTTCATGGCCCCTTTTTCAGTTGGATATCAAGAATGCCTTTCTTCATGGTGATATTGCCGAGGAGGTTTATATGGAGCAACCACCTAGTTTTGTTGCTCAGAGGGAGTCTGGTTTGGTATGCAAATTACGTCGTTCCTTATATGAATGCAGCAGTCTTCACCGAGCTTAGTTTGTCCGGTTTAGCTCGATTAGTTCGGAGTTTAGCATGATTCGAATATAATAGATAATCTGTTTTTATCATCATTCATCTACTAGACAGTTTATTTACTTGATTGTTTATGTGGATGACATTATCATTCTGAGCGGTGACCAGGGATGTAATTCGAAACTCAAGCAACTGGCACTCTTGTGAAACTTCGAATAGCTTGGAAACTTAAGTATTTTCTAGGCATTGAGGTAGCTCAATCTAATTCCGGAGTGGTTATTTCTCAAAAGTATACCTTGGATATATTGGCAGACACTAGTATGTTGGATTGTAAGCCTGTAGACACTCCTATGGATCCGAATGTCAAACTTGTACCAGGTCAGGGGGAACTTCTACGAGATCCAGGGAGATATCAACGACTTGTTGGTAAACTGAACTATCTCACTATCACTTGGCCTGACATCTCGTTTCCTGTGAGCGTAGTTAGCCAGTTCTTACAATCACTTTGTGATAGCCATTGGGATGCTGTAGTTCGTATTCTCCGTTATATCAAAGGAACGCAGTCGAGGGTGTTGTGAAGCGGTCTCATCGGATTGTTGGCTGCGTGATGGGCGGGGCGGGCTCCCCACGGATAAGCGTTACGTCGAGAATTGTGTGTGTGTTCGTTGGAGTAACTAATATCACGGAAGAGTAAGAAACAAGATCTTATTAGCCATATCCGGTCAACGTCTGGAAGTGCCGCATGGCGCCCCAGCAACATGTGAACTCATATGGTTGAAGCATCTTCTCCCGAGAGCTGAATTTGGGAAGGATGAACAAATAAACTTATATCGTGTGTCGAACCGCCTTGCATATTTCATACATCGGAGTTTTCGTAGGAGGACCAAGCATCGAAGTGGATTATGCTATCGGAGAAAGATTGCATCGGGATGTATGACTCTTGGTTTTGTTACTTTAATGTTCTTCTTGAGATAATATCTTCACTAAGTCTCTTAAGGGTCCTAGGATAAAGTATATATGTGACAAAGGCTTGGTGGCACGGCTATATCATCGAACGAGGAAGTGTTAAGGTTTAGTCTCCTAATCCATTTAGAATTCTTTTCCTTCTCTCTTTAGTCTCCTAATTAGACTCTAACTCTATTTCCTTTTTGCCTGAACACTAGAGTATAAATATGTATGTTTCCTCATTTTGTAAATTAATGAGAATTAATGTGTTTCTTTTCTCTCAACAATTGTCAAGGACATACTTAATCTCAAAACATTAACTAAGCTGTGGTGATAATTGAAGATCCAGTTCTGCAGTTACCTCCTTTTAATGACCATTGTAAACAAGCATATCTTCCACATCTAATATTGGGCTAAAATGCAATTCTGAAAGAAACTCTAACAAATATGCAATTCTAAGTTTTCATATGTGCTCAGATGAAATCTTTCTTGACATAAACGAACCATTACTACATCATCTTCTTGAAACTAAACACATCTTTGTGGTGTATCTACTACCTCTTTAGAGTTCTCATTGTAATATTGTATAAGATCAACAGGTTGCTCAACTGCCAACTCATATTCACTTTAAAAGGCGAGTATCTTATAGTGTGGTTAGTGGAGCTATTGAAAGCAAACTTAGCTTGTGGCAAGACATTGTCCTAATTATGTAACAATTCTCTCACAATGCATCTCAAAATATTATTGAGGTTGTGACTGACAACTTTTGTTTGTCCATCGGGTTGAGGATGAAAAGGACTTGAAAACTTTAGTTCAGTACATAGCTTAGCCCACAAGGTTTCCAGAAATAGCTCATAAATTTGGCATCACAATAAAAAATAGTGAATAATGGCAATCCTTCTTTAAAGAACAAGGTAGAAACACAAGAAATATCCAAAGCCTTCTTACATGGGATAAAATGTGTCATTTTGGAAAATCTTTCTACCACAACAAATATAAAATCAATCTGACAAAAAAAACAAATATAAAATCAAAGCCCCATTGTGTCCTTGGTAATCCAAGTACAAAATCCATGCTCAAGTTTTTCCAAAGTTCTCTTAAAAGGCGTGGTTAACCAATCTTATAATCCATCCTTAGTTTTGAAGTATGTCTTCTACTCATCCCTTTGTCTAATGTATATTTGATTATATCTACTTCTTAGATCAATCTTTGAGAAGATTACAGACCAAACCATGATATCTAATGTCATCAAGTCTTGGAAACGGGAACCATTACTTGATTGTGATTTTATTTGTTGCATGACTATCCACACACATTTTCCATGATCCATCCTTCTTTAGTGTTAGTAGAGCAGGAATCCCCAAGGACTCAAACTTTCTTGAATAAAACCTTTAGTAAGTAATTCATAAACTTGCCTCCTCAATTCAGCATGTTTTATTGGATTGTATTCTGTTGGCTAGTAAATTTGGTAAAAGATGCATCGTGAATCAAATCAATGGCATGGTGTACATCATGCATAGGAGGAAGTTGATTTGGTAACTTTGTAGGCCATAAGTAAAAGAAGTCATCAAGGAATGCTCAATTACTGCATAACCCTTATCTTACTCTCTAAATTTTTTCAATTCTCGAATTGTTAGAGTGAAAATAACTCTAGTTTCCATGCTCCCCTTTCTAAATTGACGCGTAGTAAGTACCTTTTTCTTGTTGTGCCTCCTATAGCTTCTTAATTGGTGACATGTCTTTCATTGGATGAAGGATCTTCTAATAACCTTATGTATGAGAGTATATGTATTTTTATAGCCATCATGTTAACTTTTCTATAAAAAATCTAAGTCTTCCGAGTAAAATATGACTTGTTTTTATTGGTAAGAGGTAAGACCTCACACCATAAGGACTCTTCAATGTCCTTACTAAAAAGGAACATTACCAAATAACAAAAGCACCAAGATCAAAGTGTCAGTAACACTTGCATGCAAAACTTGGGTATCAAACTCTTGCCAAGTTAAATTCAAACTACTACCCCTATCAATGATCATGGTGCATAACCTCCTCTAGCAAGAAGCATATATCTAGAAGATGCTAGCATATTGCCAATCTTCTTCTCCTTTTACAGTTAATAAAGGTCACACAACAAGACTATGAGCTTCTCTCATACCATCATAATAATCAATCATAGTGTAATTTTACTTCTAGAATCATTTATAGCTCAGCTAGCATCAGTTATTTAGTAACTTTGACCTAGGATTAATCTTTTCTTGCTCTGGAATGATCGTCAAGTAGTTTACTCTAGGATCAAGCCCTATTCTGACTCTAAAACATTAAAAAAAAAAAAATTAAACAACTGAAGTTTCCTTTATCCAAAAGGGAAAAGAGACAAGACATGCTAATCTGTTGGTCTCTTCTCCCTTACAATCTGCCATTATATTGATTGAATGATGGACCATGAGGAAGCTATTGGGGATGTTCTTAGACACAGGACTGATCTCAAAAGAATTGAACCAAACTCATGGGAAACTTTGATCATTCCATTAAAAAAAATGTAAAGAAATGGTGGATTAGAGGGGTATTGGAAGGATAAACTGTCCAAGCAAAAATAAGGGTTATAATGATGATGATGATGATGAAGAATGAATGAATAAATAAATAAAGATCAAAGCCTTTTCTTTTATTAAAGCTTTTCCTTGTGATGGTCAGAGTCAATTCAGTACTTGGTTTTAGCATCTGAAAAGACCACTCATCTCCTTTAAATGGATTAAGATCTTGTCAATCCACATATATCAGTTTCATTTCCCTCTTCCTATGATCAACCTTAGAGAAGATGATTGTGGAATCCCCATGAACTTTGTCTCTGTTGAGAGAAGAATTCTGTATTCTCATTAATTTACAAAAGAGGAAACTTACATATTTATACTCTAGTGTTAGGGCAAAAAATGAAATAAAGTTATTAGGAGACTAAAGACAGAAGGAAAGAATCCCCAAATAGATTAGGAGACTAAACATATATTTCATAATTTGGGCAATATAGGTTAAAAGCCGGCTTGTGGCATATATACTTTATCCTAGGAACTTTAAGAGACTTAGTGAAGATATCTGTTAGTTGGTCATTAGAGTTGACAAAACTAGTGGTCATGGATCCCGATGCAATCTTCTCATTGATAAAGTGGCAATCCACTTCGATGTGCTTGGTCTTCTCATGGAAAACTGGGTTAGACGAAATATGCAAGGCGGCGTGATTATCCCATATAAGTTTTATCTGTTTATCATTCCCAAATCTTAGCTTTTAAAGGAGATGCTTCAACCATATGGGTTCACATGTTGCTAAGGCCATAGCTCGATACTCGGTTTTAGCACTAGATTTGGCTACTACATCTTGTTTCTTACTCTTCCAGAATATTAAGTTACCTCCAATGAACACACAATACCCTGATGTAGAATATACATGCGTAGGTGAACTGCTGATTTAAATCCTGTAATAATCTCAATCTGGAATTGTGACCTATGTTCTCATATAACAACACCCCGCCCGATATCGCTGACATATGGAATACAAATGGCGTCTCAATAAGCTATTACAAGGTGAATGTAGGATTTGACTAACTACGCTCATAAGAAAAGAAATGTTAGGCCGAGTGATAGTGAGATAGTTCAGTTTACCTACAAGTCATCGATATCTCCCTGGATCTCGTAGAGGCTCCCCTTGACCTAGTACAAGTTTGACGTTCGGATCCATAGGAGTGTCTACAGGCTTACAAAGAAGAAGAAGGAATCCTCAAAATAGGTGACATCAACAGAGATAAAGTAGTGATTAATGTCGAGAGAATAACAACGATAACCCCTCTGAAGGCGAGAATAACTCAAGAAGACATACTTTGTGGGTTTGGCTGAGAGTTTGTCTTGCCCTGGAGTGAGAAGATGAACAAAACAGACACAATAAAAAACATGAGAAAGGAGGCAAAAGAGAGGTTGATTAGGTAGTAAGACAGAATGGGGGATCCGATCATGCAAAACAGAGGATGTCATATGATTAATCAAATAACATGCAGCTAAGATTGCATCCCCCCAAAAACGTTGAGAAACCTTATGATGAAGGAGGAGAGTGCGAGCTGTCTCAACTAAATAACGGTTCTATGATGAAGGAGAGTGCGAGCTGTCTCAACTAAATAACGGTTCTTACGCTCAACCACTCCATTCTGTTGAGGAGTGTAAGCACACAAGGTGATTGGTGAAGAATCCCATGGGATGACATAAAAGAAGAGAATGGAATAGAGAAATATTCCTTTGCATTATCATTTCTTAAAATACGAATAGAAGTATTGAATTGAGTGCGAATTTCAGCATCAAATTTTTGAAAGATAGAAAATAACTCGGCTCAAGTTTTCATTAAAAATAACCAAGTACATCGAGAATAATTGTCTATAAAAGTAACAAAGCAACGAAATCCTAAAGTAGATGCAGACCTAGAAGGACCCCAAACATCAGTGTGAACAAGCTCAACCGGAGACTTTGTCCGAGGATCTAAACACTTTGAGAATGAGACACGAGTATGTTTCCCAAGCTGACCTGACTTACACTCAAGCGAAGATAAACTAGAAAAATGAGGAACCAACTTACGAAACTTGGAGAGACTTGGATGACCGAGACGACTGTGGAGGAGGAGAGGAGCTGTCGTGGAAGTGCAAGAAGTGGAACAAAGAGGCGAGCTGAGGTGAAAGAGGCTTTGTGACTCATGTCCTATGCCAATCGTCTTCCCCATACTTCGGTCCTGCAAGGTTACAGAGTTGTGTGAAAAGTAAGTCTGTGATAGGGAGTCGTGAGTCAACTTCTTATGGAAATAAGATTAAAAGGAAAATCGGGAACATAAAATGCAAAAGAAGTAAGGGCGAGGAAGGGAGGGACAAGCGGGAGCCAATGCTGCCCAGCTATGGTTTGAGAACCGTGGCTAAGGTAATAGTGGGTAGAGGAGACGGAAAGGTAAGAGAGAGAAGAAAAAAGTCTTTGTGCAGAGATATGATCGAGGCTCGGTATCAGGATCAAATCTGGATAGAATGTGTAAGGCAAGTAGAGACATTATCAGTCTGGGCAACAAAAGCAATGGAGGAAGATTTGGTTGCTTGAGTGAGATGAAGGTACTTCTCATATTTGTTGGGTGTAAGAATGACCCCCTAAGGTGTGGATGAGCTCCTTGAGACAGAACTTCGAACTGTTGAATGGTCGGAGGCGAGGCAATGGAGTAGTGCGGGGAGGTGACCGTGTAGCCCCGATATCGATCACGAGGTGGAGTACAATAGAGCGTCTTGTTCGACCATAAAGATGAGAGAAATGCGGTAGAGAGTCCGCCGAAACAGCAGAATCGATACTTCCGGAAGAGCAAAGCAAGCTCAGGATGGTGAGAGGGCTTGAGGGTGTCGGACTTTGATGAAAAATAAAGAATCACGAAGTATGGCATGTGCGATGGAGAAGGTGATAAAGGATGAGTGCAAGTGTTGGATCAGAAAACCAGGGACATGCTTGTAGATCGGTGGTAGGCGACTCAGGTGGTGAAGTTCGGCGACCAGAGAATTTGCCACGCGCCCTCACGCGTCGGCACGTGAGGGATAGCGGCGGTGTGTGGAGGCGTTTGAGGGACCTGTTGCCTGAGATTTTTGCACCTGTGGGGAGCTCAGGCTCCGACGATCCTGGTGGAGTGTCCATGTGCCATAGTAAGGGTTCTTGGGAGAAGGATTTTCTCGGCAATCTGTTCCAGTGGCTTCCGAGAGGCTTCTAAGGACGACTCAGAGTGAGGCACAAAGCTGTTGACGGGTCACTACACTGACCACATGACGAAACCCTAACCCTAATATTCCCAAACTCTTCTTTGGCTCTGATACTATATTGAGAGAAAAAGAATTCTATATTTTCATTAATTTACAAAGGAGGAAACGTATATATTTATACTCTAGCGTTAGGGCAAAAAAGGAAATAAAGTTAGAGTCCAATTAGGAGACTAAAGAGAGAAGGAAAAAAATCCTAAATAGATTAGGAGACTAAACCTTAAAAATCTCCATCAAGCCATCCACCAAGGTTAAAATTTTAACCTCCATAACCTATCCCAAATTAGGTGGTTATGATGGACTGCAATAAGTGTATGGCATTGATCCTCAAACTCGATTATTTTAATATAGACTCTAAGAGTAATCTCCAAGCTCTGAACAAGTTAATGAGACTTATTCATGGCTTCATATGATTTATTATTGGTTACTATTATCATCGGACAAAAGCCAAATACTTAAATGCAAAATTCAAATAGATCATCAATGAAACAGACAATTGGCCATATTTATAAATCTAATCAGTGAAACAAAATCCACCCATGGAAAGATAGAATCAAACCCTTAAATAAAAGTTTCTTGATTTGGTCTATTATTGTCTTCAGGTTATCAGTAAAATTTTATCTAATTTTTTTGGCTGGGAATTTGAATCATGACTGACTACAACTGACTACAATTCAAAGCATATGTCCTGCTCTCTATTAATACATTTCAACCTTTTCTTTGTTCGTCTGTCTCAAACATTAATACGACCAATAGACAATTAACAATAAAATGGCAATAAGATAATTTTGGTTCAATGGTCAGTTGACAGTAAACACTGTATATGAGTCAAGTCAAAAGTAAAAAACTAAAGGAAGCTGCATGTATTGACCAATTCTCATTCCACCCGGTGGAGATTTCACACAAGACAATCAACTAGATCACCTTGTTGTAATTTAATAAATAGAAAATGAAATTTAACAAATAAAAATAAATGTAAAACCTAGTGGCTTGATCATGTGGTTTTGGTAGAAGCATAACTAATTTAATAATTTTTTATATGTTCATTTCTGGGGAACCCCTGAACACAAATAAGACAATCAACTGGTTTTATGGGATTTTCTTATCCTGCTAATTTTAATTTTCTTTTCAATTAGTACTTTTATCAATTAATTTCTTCTTGTACCAGAATGTAAAAACCTATTTTTATACTGCAACATGTTTGTAAAACCTCGAGTGTGATCCATCTTCTAGGTTCTTCTCAAGTTTAATGTTCAAGAGGAGCTAATTGCTAAGCAGACAAGGTGGCACCGTATTGCTATGATACGTAAGCTTTCAAGTGAGCAAGCTGCATCAGGGGTAAAGGTTGATCCAACAACCATAAGTAAGTATGCACGTGGGCAGCGCATGTCCTTTCTTCAGCTTCAGCAGCAGACCAGAGAAAAATGTCAGGAGATTTGGGATCGACAAGTTCAGAGCCTTTCAGCTGTTGATAGTGATGGAATTGAGAGTGACTCTGAAGCAAATAGTGATCTGGATTCCTTTGCTGGAGACCTAGAAAATCTACTGGATGCAGAAGAATGTGAGGATGGGGAAGAGGGTAACTATGAATCAAAGCATGATAGAATAGATGGTGTTAGGGGGCTCAAAATGAGAAGGCGCCCATCCCAAGCACAGGCAGAAGAGGAAATTGAAGATGAAGCTTTTGAAGCAGCAGAGTTGTGCAGGATGCTCATGGATGGTATGGATTGTTAGCAGATTTTTTTCATTTTTTTTATCATATTCCTTTGTGTCCTTGCTGGGACTTGAACTTTGAACCCTCCACATCACAAGACTTGAGGCTTTAGTCTTAGTGCAGGATAATGAGGGCTAAAGCCAACCTATCGAGGCATACAGCTTTGAAGGATACTTGAGGCAGTTAAAGTAAAGCCTCAAATATTCATTGGATATTGGGCCTTTGTATACTTTCGGTATATATTTTGTAAGAGGCTTAAGCCTTTGTGTTCAAATGGTTTTTGGCACTTTTGTATATTTTGGTATATGTTATATTTGGTTTTGGGTCTACAGTTCAGGATTAGAAAGAAAGAAAATGACAAATAATTATTTTCTTATTATGTATATTTTGGTTTTCATTTTTTTTGGTTCACTGGTCTAGAATTTTTTGAGAATTTTTTTTTCTAATAATTATGGTTTTTTTTCCTCCCTTTTTTTAGAAAAAAAAAAGTGTTTAAGTTGTGGTCCACATCTCATTCTGGTTTAAGACTGATGCTTGCCTTATCTGGGCATTATTACTGCTGTTACTATAATTAGTATTTCTATTTTTATAGTTTCCTTTACTTTTTGGTGTTTAAGTTGATGCTTTTGTCTCATTCCAATTTGAGGCTTATGTTTGCCTCGCAAAACACCTTAAAATTGCTTTTGCCCTTTTAGAATACATAGGCAAATATTTCTTCTTGCGTTTTACCATATTTGCCCTCTCGAATGTGTTGGCCAAATAATTTAGTCCACAGTGGAATATTTGGAATTTTTTGGGCCTTTTCATGCATGTGGATTGCACATGCCTGTTTTAAATTGTCTTATGTATCTATAGTTTGTTCAACTGAACTTCTGAGAATCCTATTGCCCTGGCTAGAATTAGTTAAATCCATTTGTATTTTTATTTTGTAGTTGACATAGATAACTGCTCTTGCAGATGATGAAGCTGAGAGGAAAAAGAAGAAAAAAACAAGACCTGTTGGGGAGGAAGAAGGATTGGCTTTGGGGTCGCAATTAAATTTTGGTTTTGAAAATGGACAAAAAATGAAAAAAAATAGTGCTTTAGCAAAGCAGAGCATTAATAGAGTACAGCCTGATGGATCATACACTCAAAAAGAGAGAGCCTTTCGAGACTCGAAGGAGGTAAAAATGGACGCCAACCCTCTGTATTGGCTAATTTTACTTCGATATGGATATTATGTCCGGTCAATTCTTTAAAATATTGAGGATAAGATTGAGATGACAATGTTTTCCGATCAATTCTTTTAACATATTGAGGATAGGATTGAGATGACAATGTTTTGGTGGCAGGTGGAAAGTTTTCTTCCTAAAAAAAATATTTCTGGGAAGGCAAAAGTTTCAAAGAAGAATGATGTAGCACGCACAGGAGTACTCCATAAGAAAATAAAAATAATGGGTGATGGAATTAAGGTAAGTCATTTCATTTGTTTTTTCTGTTGTGGTGCAATATAGGAAGTTTTATCTTATCTTGCAGAAAATTGTTTTTTTTTGTCCCTAATTTGCAAATATTATGCTATAGACAAAAAGATGTTAGAAATATAATTGAACTTGGCTTGGATTCGTTTTGGGATTTATTTTCCTTAATTTCCATTTCAGTTGTGCTGCATGTTTTACTTTGCTTAGGAGTGGTATAGGCATGACTTTTTTTTTTTTTTTTTTTTTTTAATTAATAGGATCTTTCATCCTTCTTTCTTTTGCTGTTTTTGGTCAAGAGGGAGGAGAGAGAGAAAGGGGAAGGGAGTATGCTACAATAAGCTCAGCGGGAATGCTCTCTGGTAATAAGCTAGAGGACCCAAAGCTGAGTGTCCTTGGTATTTGAGTTGGTATCGGTAGAAGAGTAGGCCGTGTCTCTGGAGTTTTATTTCATTGAGAAATTCAGATAAATTTATCATCATTGAGGTGGATTCCCCAAAATTAAAACAAGGAATGCATGTGTGTGCATGTGCGCATGAATGAACCCTGAAGTATTATTAATACTAATTAAGCTCACAACTTATCTAAGGATTTGGGGACATTTTTGTTGAGCTTATGTTTTGCAATCAGGCCTTCAGTTGTTTGTGTGTACCCATGACGTGTGTGTGTGGTAAGCATAATGTTAGGCCCTCTGGTAATGAACTAGAATAGCTAAAGTTCAGCCTTGCTAATGATTACAATAACTCTAGAATGAAAAGGGTCTTAAAGCGAATTATTTGTGAGCTGAATATTGAGAAGCCCTTTGGTCATGTAAGTTGGTACTTCTTATTAGCAATTTTAACTAAAATGGGTTTAGCCTCAAGTGGATAAATCGGATCAATTAAGGCTTACTTCTTTGTTCTGGCAAATGGAAGCCCTTACGTAAGCCAAGTGCTATAACAAGTTGGTTGCAGATTGATGACATCTGGCTTGAGCATTGTTGTATGTTTAAATTGTTTCTTCACCTTTTGTCCTCGTGTAATATTGTTTATTTTACTGTTGTAACACTGCTACATTTAGTTCCAGATTTCTAAGAAATTTGATTAAATCTGGTTTCAATGTCGAGGGCAAGTTGGTCAGCATCATTGATCTTATATGGATGTTAGAGGCTCACTTGATCTTGGATGGTCAATTGGAGACTGTTGATATAACAACTGAATTTCTAGGTTTTAGTTTTTGACCAAGCTGCTTTTCAATGTGATGGAACTCTTGCACGTACTCCTTATTCCTTGTCACAGTGTTGTAAGTTCTGCACCCTCGGATACAATTGCTTGCTCATAGTCTCAAGGCAAGTACTTTCAGCTTATCTTTCATCTTGCTTCAATTTCTGATGTTTCCTTTACCTTACATCTCTCTACCATTTTGATGGTGTTCCCTAAGTACAAGTTGCTCGTCTAAACTTAGCTCCAACAAGCTTAACTTCCCTCTCCTCTAGCTCTTCTTTCCGATCAAAATGACTTTCAATACTGTTGAGGCCGTTCACAAACCCTTCTAGTTCCATCTGATCACACAATTTGACTCTTTGAATTTTATAGAGTCCATACAATGTGATCTTCCCACTGTTGCAGTCTCATGTTTGGCTACACTCGTCTCCTTACATTGTTTGCTCTATCATCAAAAGAATTCTCTTTCACTTTCAGATAATTGATAGAGCACCTCTTGTTCATCCATTGGATGATTCATTTCGTGATTAAGACCATCGCCACGATTACCAGTTACTTATTCAAATGCAACAGCCAGCTGTTGGATTTGCTCTGAAACCTCTTGAAACATCTCTATTGTGACATAATTCCCAGCCCTTCATCCTCAATGTCTATGTGCATTTTTTGCTTCCATAGCTCTTCCCAATATTAAGACCTTTTTACAAGCTTAGAACCCATAGGAAAGAACCTGATATGTAAACCAAGTATTGTAACAAGTTGGTGGCAGATTGTTGGCCTCTGCTGTAATATGCACTGGTAGAAGGACCGGAAGATGCCACTGGTTGACTCCTTAAACCTTATCTTCCAATGCTTGGAACAGCCTTTCTGCTAAGAGAATATGGAGTCAATCCAAAAAGAAACTTGTGAAATGATAGAAGAAAAGAATACTTTTCCTATTGAATGGATGTATAAAGTGATACAATCTCTACGTATATATACAAGAGAGAATACAATGAAAAATGAAGAAAGATAGAATGTACAAGGAAGGAAAAACATACAAGGAATACAATACAAACATGGAAGGAACTATGAAAGGAAGGTCCATTGGAACTCAACACTCCCCTTCAAGGTGGAGCATATAGGCATCAAGCTTGTTATATATGTACTTAATCCTATCCGATGGGTAGATCTAGGGTCACGAAAAGCACCTGATGTCATGCAATGCGGAATTCCTCGGTCATCAAGAGCTCCGGTATCAGATGAGTTGATGATTAGAGGAGATATTGTCACCACCAAATTGAACGATGATGAAATGATGACCTGAGGAGACACGATCACTAGATGGGTCACCGGAATCGACTACATGGTGAGTTGATGTAACCGGAGTGAGACACGGTCACTAGATGGGTCACCTGGAATGATCATTTCATGAAATAATGCGACTGAAAAAGACATGGCCACTAGATGTGTCTCCCACCACTACATGGCAGTCATGACCGAGTGAGACATGGTCACTAGATGTGTCATCGGAATTGACTACACAACAAGTTGATGTGACTAGAGTGAGACACAGCCACTAGATGGGTTGCCAGAAAAGAAAACATGGTGAAACCCTAACCCGAACCTTCCATGGCTTTGATACCATGTGAAATGATAGAAGAAAAGAATACATTTCTTATTGAATGGATGTAGTAAAGGACACATCTCCACGATATATATTAATCGTATTAATTGAAGGAAAATTAGTAGCTGTATTGATTTCAAACAACCTATTTATATACAAGACAATCCCAAACCAAATAAGAAAGAATATAAAGTTTCCTAACTCTACATTGGGAAGCTGGAATAAGAGGAGATAAGAAGACAATTTAGGAAAGATGTTTTTTTTCTTCATTTTTTACCTATTTTTTTTTATGAAAAATTCTGAAAAAAATAGAAAAAATTATGGGAAAATAGAAAAAATCTGAAACAAACTATGCATGAGAATTTTCTGAAAATAATGTACAAAATAGGAAAAATGACACAATTAAAAAAATAGAAAAAAATTTATTATTAGGATAAAACTATAGAGTCAAGATTTAGGAGAAATTTAACTTTTATTTATATTAGATAAATCCCACTTAAAGCCCAAAATTTCAAGATCCAAGAGGCCTTACATTTTCGTGGTGGAAAATAGAGTTTTAAAGTTTTGGATTGACAAGTGGTGGGGATGAACTCTTAGGTAAACCAGTTCCGCTTGAAAGCTAATAGCTTCCTTCAACGCATGCAAGGGGTGGGTAAGATGTGGAAGTAGATTAGGGATGATGGCTAATGCAATCCTAGGTTCGCAAGAGGGATCCCTAACAATGAACTAGATGAGGTAGAGACCTTCATGAAACTATAGGTTTTTTTTTTATTTGTAGTGATATTCGAGAATAAGATGGTTTGGTAGCATATAAAATGTGGCAAATTCTCCACTAAGTCCATTTACTCCATTGAAAATTAAGCGGCATTTGCAACCAGCTTTGTTTGGAATCCTTGGGTTCCAATGAGGCTAGTTTCTTTAAATGAAAAGCTACTTGGAGGATGACATTGAACCATCTTTTAAAAGCAGAGGATGGAGAATTCTAGATCAATGCTGCTTTGTTGGAATCCTTGGGTCCCGATGAGGATGAGTTTCTTAAATGGAAAGCTACTTGGAGGATGATTTTGACATTCAACCATCTTAAAGGAGGGGATGAAGAAATTCAAATTGATGCTTTTGGGATAAAATGGGCAAGGCACTCTATCTTGAGAGAGACCCTCCTAAGTTGGAATGGTTTTGTATCAAGAAGAAGATGAAGGCTTGGAAAGCTGCCCTTTGTTTGTTTTGGACGTCCAGCAAACTTTCATTTATGATTTTAGATAGTTTAGGTTGTACATACATGTCTGTCTATGCTTTAACGTTATCGTTGTTGTTGTTGTGATTGTTGTTGTTTCTTCTTCTTTGTTGTTGTTGTTGTTGTTCTTCTTCTTCTTCTTTCTGGTCATAAATATTTCACTACTGGGATGGATTCCCTTCTTTGTCAACCAAAAAATAAAAATAAAGGGGCTGTTTGGTTCCCATTTTGATGAACAGTTTTTGTTCTCTGTGTGTTTCCAAAACACTAAAAACTTGTTTGGTAAAAGGGGGGGGCCCCATTTTTTTGTGTTCTCCGTGTTTTCAAAACCCATGCATTAGCCCTTAGGATAAATATTTCACTGCTGTACACATGCATTAGCCCAAAAGCATTATTGATGTTTATGCAGTCCTTGGTTACATGGGGATTTGGAGATTATTTCACTGCTGGGATGGATTCCTCATTGTTTTTTATTATATACTCTTCTCTCTTGAAAAGGAGTGCCTGTGGGTAAAAAACATAAAAAAATATGGTTGGCAGCTCCCTTGTGCATCTTCTGAACTTTATGGCGAGAAAGGAATAGGATGGTTTTTGAGAATGAGGTTACCTCCGCTCAAAGGACAAAAGCTACCTTCTTGAGCAATTTGTGGTCTTGGGCTAATTTGCATTAGTGTTGATAACACAAATTCTTTATTGGATTTCTTGACTTGGGTGGGGTGTAGGTAGGTTTGTCAGGTTTTTGTTTGGGCTGCTAGGTTTTTTGCAGTTGTTTTCTTACTGTTTTTTGTTTCCATCTGGTTCCCTCTTGTATCCTCCCAATGTTCTTGGAACCTCTTGGTTTTTTTTATTTTTTTTATTTTTTTTATCAATATATTGCTTTTTATCGATAAAAAAAGAAGTGTATGTCTTTGTACACATGCATTAGCCCAAAAGCAATATTGATGTTTATACAGTCCATGGTTACATGGGGATTTGAAGATGTTCTTGAGCCTTTCAGGTTTACAGTCATGTCTTCAATGTTTTGGTATGCCCATGCATGTGTGTGGTGTTGGTGGGGTGAGGACTGGGGCTCATTCTGTCTTCAATGTTTCTGACCTCTTGCATTGCATGATCATGATGTCTCACTGAGCAGTTCTTGAATGATAATTGGATGGTGGTGCCTAGAGCTCTTGTGATAGAGAATGAACCTAGAGCACAGCCATTGGAGCTGCCATTTTTTGGTTTCTTGCAACCATAAATATATCCATGGATCTGCATTGCATACTTCCCTAGGAAATTACATGCATATTTACATCATTTATGCTTGAATGCTCATAAATGGAGTTGTTGGTTCCTGCAATTATTCTTATATCGGTGTTTGTTGTATGTCATTTCGAACAAGAGAGCAGAAATGAAGGAAATTTAAGGAAGGTCTTGTTACTAATGGCTAAGTTCATGCATGTTAATGTGACTTAGTGTAGATTAATGTTCATAAGCATATCATATTTTCTTAGTGTAGATTAATGTTTATAAGCATGTCATATTGTAGACTTTGTGCCTCAAATATGTGGTTTGTGTATATATTGGACTGTACTTCAGTGACCACCTCCCATGGATTCCACTTTACACTGTACTGACTTTTTTTTGGGCACTTCACTCTTGGAATATCATGATGCTTTCTATGCGATTTTTCTTGTTGCTGTCCAAAACCAGCTTAATTTATTTTGTATTGTCTGAAACCAGATGTTCAAGGAAAAAAAATCAGCAAGAGAAAGTTTTGTCTGCGGAGCTTGTGGCCAGGTGTGTAATCTGACATGAAATTGCTGCTGCACTAGTTGGGAAAATTGTCATAATTACCTCATGATCATTTGCCTTCTTTTTTACTAGCTCGGGCACATGAGGACTAACAAGAACTGCCCCAAGTATGGAGAAGATTTAGACGTGCAAGTTGAGATTACAGAACCAGAAAAGGCATCAGTGAAGTCCAGTTCTTTGGAACATTCTGCTCAGCTCCAGCAGAGAACTCTCACAAAGAAAGTCATGCCAAAAAATGCAACAAAAGTGGCTCTGGCAGAAACTTCTGAGGGCGAGAAGTCTAATTCGAAGGCAAAAAATCTTCCTGTGAAATTCAAATGTGGCTCTGATAAAGTCGCTCCAGGGACCACACATGGTCCTGAACAACCGGTCATTTCTGATGCTGAAACTGGGACTAAGTTTAAGGTTAATAAAATAATAATTTCCAATAAGATGAAACCTGAAGATTCACAGGTTGAATCTCATAAACCCACGATAGTGATTCGGCCGCCTTCTGAATCAGATAAGGAACATGGTGAATCTCACAAGCCTTCTATTTCAATACGCCCACCATTGGAAATAGATAGAGACCAGCTTGAATCTCATAAGCCTTCTATTGTGATACGGCCTCCAATGGAATCAGATAGGGACCAGGTTGAACCCCATAAACCCTCTATTGTAATACGGCCACCAGTGGATACAGATAGAGACCAGCCTCGTAAGAAGATTGTAATCAAACGGCCAAAAGAGATTAGTCTAGACCAAGTCAGTCAGGACGGAAGCACAGGTCTTGAGTACAGAAAAACTAAGAAAATAGTTGAATTGTCCAGTTTTGAGAAGCATAAAAAGCCAGAGACCAAGCATTTGAATGAGGATGCAGCAAAAAGGAAAGCTAGAGAGCATAGAAGATGGTGGGAAGAGGAAGAGAAGAGGAGAAATGCAGAGAGATTGAGAGAAGAGAGGGCAAAGAGGCTTGAAAAAATGAGAATGCTAGAAGAGCAAGAAAGGTTAGCCGAGATTAGAAAGTTCGAGGAATCCATAAGAAGAGAGAGAGAGGAAGAAGAACGTCAGAAAGCAAAGAAAAAGAAAAAGAAGAAAATCCCTGAAATGAGGGATGATCATTTAGAGGACTACAGAACTAGAAGAAGTGATAGAAGGATTCCAGAAAGGGACAGGAGTACCAAAAGGAGACCTGTTGTTGAGTTGGGGAAATATGGTGCAGAGTATGCCCCACCAACCAAGCGCCGTAGAGGAGGAGAGGTACACCCATTTTCTCCATTCTCTATTATCTCTTTTCTATATTTTGTAGATGGTTTTTTGCTGCTTCTTATTTGGCTCTTACAACAACTACTAATTTTACTCCTATATTTGCCTTACTTGAACAATGATCACGAATGAGGGAATTCATTCCTAGCCATTTAATGAATGATGATGTTCTTTGCTATCATGTCATTTATATATATTAACTATGAATAAAAAGAAATCTAGAAGAATGAAGAGCTTGGTTGAATATTGATTATATATTAACTAGGAATAAAAAAAAAATCTAGAAGAATGAAGAGCTTGGTTGAATATTGAAAATAATGATCTTAAAATCACATGCCCTGGTGCAGCCTCACACCTTGCCAAGAATCTTACGGTGTTTTGGAATTAGTTCTTGAAGTTGCTCTTTATTTACCCTTATTAACAACCATCCACCCACTTGGAAGAGTCACCTATTCATTAGAATAGGTTATACAGAGAATTAGCGCAAGTATGCTTATTGAGTCCCTTTTTCATATAGTAACCAGAGGGGGGGATGGCATGGTTTTCGTCTACTTATTGTAGCCATTTTTTAATGCATAACTGGATTCAAACTACCAATTGACGTGAGATTCTTATTGATCTTCCTACACAGGTTGGTCTCTCGAATGTTTTAGAAAGCATTGTGGATGCTCTGAGAGACAGAATTGAGGTGTCTTATCTCTTCTTAAAACCCGTGTCCAAGAAAGACGCTCCCGACTACTTGGACATTATAAGGAGCCCAATGGACCTGTCGACTATCAGGGAGAAGGTGAGGAAGATGGAGTACAAGAGCCGAGAGGAGTTCAGGCATGATGTGTGGCAAATCACCTTCAATGCCCACCAGTATAACGATGGACGTAACCCTGGTATTCCTCCCCTAGCTGATCAGCTTTTGGAGCTCTGTGACTATTTGTTAAGTGAGAACAATGCCAGCTTGACTGAAGCTGAAGCTGGTATCGAATACAGGGATTAAATTGAGACAATTTTGTACAACCATTTTCTCTTTTTTTTTTTTTTTGGTGTATGGTGGATGGGGGAAAGGTGCTAGATGCCAGTGCCAGGTCACTTGTGCTATAAATTCCCTTCAGAAAACATTGAGCTGCTTCCCACCTCCCCCCTTTTTCTGTATATTTTATGGGAAAAATAAAAAGGCTGCATATCATTCATCATAAAGTATCTCACGGAGAGCATTAAACCTAGTTTATAAAAAGATACATCTGACGTCAGGAATTGAGATGGTAACCAAAAGATATCTATAGTGAAGACTGCACTCCAAAGTCTCCGGCTGGGTTTAGAGAGAATTAACTAGTTTAAAGGATGGCATAATCCTTAAAATTTGTGATTTTTGAAAACTCTTTTTGAGAATAGTTTTTGAAAACATAGATAACGTCATTTTGGTGTTCTTTGAAAATTGTTCTTGTTTTTTAAATTTAGTGTTTTTTATATTTTTCGTGTTTTTTAAAACACAGAAACTGTGTTTTTCTTATTCTTCTTATTTTTCATAACAAAAAAATAATTTTTAGAAAAATGTAAACAAACATGTCCTAACTTTTTCTATGTTTTAACTTAAAAAATTATCTATCGTTTTACTAAAGTGACATTATTTTAGAAAATATTTGAGAACATTAAAAAAAAGGATTCTAAGTTCTTAAATAAGTATTTATTTTGGAATAATATCATAAAATTATAAATTGAAAATAAGCTGTAGGCCTTCAGAAGAACTTTGTTGACCTTCTGTATGCTTTTTGGGATGACATTACTAGATGATCAATGAGTGAAATGTATTTGATAGAAGGATTCTTTCTTTTGATTATAGAGGAATAATAAGTGATGATTATATGTGTTAGGTAACTTCTGTAAGTCATGATAAAAAGTCTGATGGCAAAGAGGTTCAAATAGATGGATAGTTAGATGAGATGTATTGTCTTGTTTATGAAGAAAAGCAGCATTCCTCTCTTTACACCCTTCCACTCCATCCTGGATCCCAGGGAATAAAAAATAAAAATAAAATAGTAAAAAGTTTTCCATGTCTGATCTAGGGTGTATGCCACGTCACTGTCACCACTGTCATTCCAAGTACTTTTCAATAATGAGAAACCATGACAAAGTCATTTCATATAATTTAAAACCAATACTAAAAGATCAACATCCATATTACATTATTGTTTTTGGCTTCATGAGGAGGATGACAACCCACCAACACAACACATACCTAGAATTTTCAAATACTCTCTCACCAGTCACAAAAACATATCTCATTTACTAACTTATTTTTACAGTTTGAGTCAAAAGAAGAGACCATGGTCCCACTTCACACTCTCACTTATCACACAAACCACACAATACTAATCAATACACTTCAGACTGAGCGGATATCAAAGCAAACAGATAGGATAATTAGGTAGGTTCTTGATCAACCTCACCACCACCACTGGTGCACAGCAACTCCTTCATCTATCAGCCTCCCATACAAGGCCAAGCACTCCCAATAAGCTCTCTTCTTTATGTTTTCACCTTTCTGCCTCTGGTGGTTGCACCCCAGAAACAGTTCATCCACCAGACATACTGTTCTCCCCTTTATCATCTCATCCACCACTTCTGCCTCTGCTTTCATCACAACATACTCCTCTTCCCTCACATTCTCCATTAACCAATCTGATATTCCAACATTTGTTGCCTTCCCCATTTCTGGCATTAGGCTGCCTGCCTGACCATCCATCTCCAAATTGTAGATCACAAAATCTTGATTATTTTTAGGGTAGTTCTGATAAAACCAATCCATTGTACCTCTGGTTTCTTCCTTGAAGCCCACATTGATGAATATTCGTTGTGGGTAGCCTTTAAGAGAATCTCCCAGCAAATCAGGGAGGAATTTGGTTCTCTTTAAGTATTTTCTTGATTGTTTCAGAGTATACCCTGGTGACTCAAGCAGCGCACCCTCTAGACCCTTCAATGCCGCCTTCTTGGCCCGAGAGGGCATTGAACAAAGGCCCCTTTTCGTCGAGGAATTCACTTGCTGATTTTCCTCAACAGTTTTCCTCACAGCCACAACTGTTGAATTGAATCGCCTGACATACACAATTCTATAATTTGGTATTTCTTTGAAGGTCTTGCTCAATTGTAAGGCCAAAATGCCACCAGTTTTGATAAGAGGATCAACTAGCTTAATAGCTCTGAGGGAAGAGGCAAACACAACATCAAACTTCTCATCTGGGATGAATCCCCAGTTCATTATGTCAGATTCTGGTACAATTTCAATCTCATTATCGTTGAAGAGCCCCAAATTGTAGATAGGATCCCCAAATCCAGAGCTCAAACCATTGAAGTACTTCAAATTGTAAACTGGATCCCCAATGCCAGAGCTCAAGATAAGAGCTCTATGGCCTTTCCGAATTAGGCCTTCATGGACCAAATCCTGAAAAATCAAAGGTAATGACACGAATTCAATCGAATCAGCTTCATTGCTAAACTCAGAAGCATCAATGTAGGCGGAAGATGGTCCCCTGAAAATGATCCCAATGCAAGGTAACGAGACCACGACCATGGCCAAGAACAAGGACCTTGACACAACCCTCAAAACCCTTGAATCAGGAAGCTTAATGACCAGAAGGTCATGCGAATTCAGGTCCTCCGGATCACCATAACCACCACCACCACCACCACCGCCATCACCACTGTGTTTGACAATTCTGTTCTTGGCTCGAAACCCATGAGCCATTTCCATGGTTATCAGGCTATAGGACCTAAACAAAGGCCTCTGGATCTGAAGTTGCAGGAATGCAGCAATGATTTCGAGAAATCGATTTCGAAAAAATCGGGAAATTCCCAGAAAGAGAAGCAGACAGAGATTGGAAGCCGAAGAAAAAGGAAAAGGGGGGGGGGATTAGCGAGTGCAAAACCTGGAAGAGGTATGGTTACCACCCACAAGAGCCACACGGGTGCTTTGGATTCTGCAGTAGAGGAGCATCAATTGGGTGAAGCGCTGAGGCTCCATGAATTCTGTTGGTTGAAGTCAATGGCAGCAGAGACTAACCAGAAATCGCTCTGTAACGGATCATCTGTAACCCAACAACCAGTGACCAGAGAACGGAGAAGAAACGTGGAAAGGGAATCAAGAAAATGAGGAGATGAGTTGGGTGAAGTAGAGAGAGAAACAGAGAGAGACACAAAGAGTGGCGTTTGGAAAAAGACTAATAACACAAGTATAGCCGTAGTAGAACTGAATGCTTGCATTGCATGTGAAAGTGGGGACTCCGCCTGACACCTATTGCTTGATTCATTTCGAATCCCCACGGCCACGGCCTCTTACCCAAAAACTGTCGGTTTCGTCATATGAAATATAATCACACTTTTAATAAGAATTATTAGGAGGATAATAAAGAAACAATGGGCCCTTTTGGTTACGGTCTTTTAAAACTGTTTTTTTTTTAAACTATATATTTTTTTTGTTATTTTATAATAATTAAGCATTTTATTACAATATAGTTAAATGTCTCAACTAGGACTTGAACGTGAAGCCCTCCGCCATTCCGTGAATGTATTTTAAAGCTTTGAATATTACATCGATTGAATTAGGTATCTGAATCAGCTATTTTTTATTAACCCAAGCGAGAAGAATAAGGAAGCCTGGCCACAATTCTTTGATAAGAACAATTTTAAGAAATCTTTCAAATATTTGAGACACATTTATTCTATTTTGAAAACTGTTTTATATTCTCAAAAATAAGGAAATTAAGAGAAATGCATTCGATTCCATTTTTTTTTTAAGAAAGAACACGTCATCTGAAATTCGAGAATAAAACGATTTTAGAGAGCATGAAAACAATGTTAACTTATATTTCTAGCTGATAGCAGAGCAATTTTCAAAAGATAGAAACCAAACTTTTTTGTGTTTCAAAATTTGTTATTAAAAACATTTTCAAAAACAGTAAACGAACAAGCCTAATGTTTCACATCTGTAACAATATTAAATTATTAGAAGCACATAACTTTAAATTATTTTATTTGATTATGATAAAAGTAATATTGTAATACATTTCGGTTCATGTAAAGAGCCCCAAATCCAATATTATACCCTCTGAACATTTTTTGGGTTCTAAGACTTGAAAAAAATGAAGATTGAATTTATGTCGAGAGGGAAAACATTATGTATATATGTTTTAAATTCATGAAGACTACTTTGAATTCGGAGTAGATAATATTTGTATGTTTATGTAAAAGTAGTTCACAGTAGAATCAAGTGCATGTCCCGACAGCCAGATATAGTAGGTGGAGATAAAGTTTGAGATCTTCTCTGTAACCCGATGGTTTCGAGTTCAATCTTTGAGAATCTTTATTTATTGTTTGTGGTAGAAACTTTGCAGTCATTTATGGTTTCTCCCTATAAGGTATAGTATGAGCAGAGCGTTTCAGTATTGATAACGGATAAGTTTAAGACACCCCATAGTTTGAAAAAAAAATTATATATCTGAACTCTAATTCATGTATAAGAGCTTATTTCGCTCAATAATGGGTGTTTATCAACTTAACTTCATGATTTCACGGAAAACATTGTGTATGGGGTGTTTTTATTTATTTGAGAAATGATGTTTGATTGAATGAAAAGGTGAATATTATGAAAATAGATGTTAATTATGTGAAACAAGCTATATGTGGAATAAAGAAAAATATATTATGAAAAGATGTGGTGGAACAATAACTACTCTTTTGTAGACAAGAATGCCCCTCAGCTAGGCCCCACTATTACACATATGACAGAGAAAAAGAGGCTACACCAAGAACAAAAAAAATCAAAATAAAAAACAAATAACAAATTTTGCTCTTTCCCTCCCATTCATTCTTGATTTCTATAATATATTTGGGCTTTCAAAACAAAGAGATTAAACCTTAGGCCTTAGGTAAATGAAGCAAGAAAGAGATCTGCGAAAACCCTCGTTTCCTCTTTCAATTGTGAAGCAAGGAAGGTGAACCCCCAAATCCTAGCCCTTGTTCCAAAAACAAAGGGAGAGATTAAACCCAGGCCTTGAGTGGTAGACGAAAAACTGGCGAAAACCCTCAAATGCGCCTCTTTTCGATCGTGAAGCAAGGAAGATAAACTCTCAAACCCTAGCCCTTGTTCCCTATTACTGCTTCAACATTCAAGCCTTGTGTGCATAGAAGAAGGGGTTGATAAAAAAACCCTAAAAAGTAGAAGTTTGGACACCTCCAAAATTTGGTGAAGGAAAGAAATCGCTCAAATCCGCATCAAGGTAAGCTAAATATGTGTTTTCGTATAATTTTTTAAAATGTAAAGATGGGTAGTTGTTGTTTGATTCTTGGGTGGTGTTTATTGGTATTAGTTGTGAAAAAATGGTTTTCTCGGGTTAAATACTCCTTTTAATTTGAAAATCATCTTTATACTATCATTGAGATTGTTTTTCAAAGCTTGATGGAAACAAATTTAGGGAGAATTTTTAATGTTTTGGTAAATATGGTAGGAGAGTTACATTAATGTTTTATCTAGGTTACCTTAGTGATTTAGGGGTGATACGTTAGTGTTTTACAGAGTGTTACATTAGTTCTTTAAGAGTATTACATTAGTTCTTTAATGATGTTACATTAAAAATTTAAGGGTTTACATTAGTGCTTTAGGGGTGTTACATTAGTGCTATAAGGGTGTTACATTACTGCTTTAAGGGTGTTACATTTGTGCTTTAAAGGTGTAACATTAGTTATTTAAAGGTGTTACATTAGTGCTTTAAGAATGTTACATTAATGCTTTAAAAGTGTAACATTAGTTCTTTAAAGGTATTACATTAGTGCTTTTACCCTATTTTGTAAAGATAGCTCATATTTTATGTTTCATAAAGATGGTGATAATTTTACATTAGTTTCTTAAAATATACTTGTGGCGCTGACCCAGGCTTACGGAAGGAGCCTTCGAGCCGAAAGTGTCACATAAATCAACGAGACTCTTTAACTTTTCTTTCCGAGTTCAGCCACTATCCACTTGTTTTCTCATTCTGTACAATTTGCAACAATAACAAAAATTCTTTTTACATATACATTATACATACCACCATAGTGGCATTCATTATATTCTATACACATATACTAGAGTCCCTTTACTTGTAATATTACAATTTCACTATTACAAAACTATACATATAAAATTAGAGATTGCGAACGATGCGGTGAACCTCTATCTACGAGATAGCCTATCTTCTTGATGTGGATGTGCATCCTCTATCTTTGTCTGCAACACGTACCTCTGCGGATTAAAGCAGTCTTAAGCTTTAAGCTTAGTGGGAAGCACTATACATGGACGACCCAGTAACATTGATGTTACTTAAACCTGTCAGACCATTCTTATACTCATACGAGATCATATAATTATAGCTTCTGCCTCATCATCTTGTCTAATGCCTTTCATGGTTGGCTGTATTGCATATATCATATCATTCATATCTATCACATATACTTTACCTATTTCTTGTCATTTGCTTATATATTGTGCTTGATCTATTTCATATTATTTCTTGTATCATGTTCTTTGCAAGTTTCCTATACTTTCATGTTAAGTATCTTGTGTACGTATCATATACTTTCATATCATATACTTTCTTATAACCTATCTTATACTTGTCTATTTATCTTTTATCACATTCTTACACACTTTTCATATCACCGGTACTTTTGTATGCTTTCATCTGTCTTTTTCACTGTTTCTGATACTTTTCCAATCTTTGAGTTCTATGACTTATTATATTCTATGTACTATACATATATCGTTTCTTTATCTGCTTCTTCTATATATGTCTCCTTTATGTAGTGGCTACACGCCCATCACATGCTATTCATTTCTTACATATTGTTTTATCATATGTTGCTTTCACTTTCGACTATAGAATGACATTCGACAAATTCGAGAGGGAATCATCATGTTTGTCATTCCTATCTTGTACTTTTCATATATACTATATTTTCCTGTGATTTTCCTTATCGCATTGCTTTCATATCTTTGTACATTCATGTATCATCAGACATACATTCGTGTCATTGACACTTTATTTCTTGTGCAATATCTTGGTCATGTCTACTTCTCTTTCATATCTTGTACTTGTTCATATGCTTTTCATGTCTCTTGTACTTTATTGCTTTCATATCTTGTCATATACAATTCTATCATCCTTTTCTGCTATACTTTCCATGTACTGTACTTTTTCATATCTTTGTCATATTTATATATTGTCATCTTGTACTTTGCTTCTTGTTCTTATGTGTATACTATCATTGCACCAAATGATTACTATGCTTCTCGCATCATATCATATCTTCCTATCAGATTCGTTTGCGTATCTTTGTCTTTTAACTTTGGGTTTTAAGGCGCAATATATAAAGCCTGTGAAACGGATACGGGAAGCTATTTATATGTGCAGAAGGTATATCCTTTGTCTGAGGCCAGAGTGATCTACATCTATATGTGCAGAAGGTACTATCCTTCATGCGAATAATGATCTCTATCTTGTATGGTATTAAAGCGGACCTTCCTCTAATAAATCAAGCGAGATCTAGCTATGTCATGTCGTGAAATGGGGCCTCAATATACGTAAGCGTCTTTGACGGCTATGTCCTATGGTATCTTTATCACATCCCCTCTACCAGGACCTAGTAGACAATCCATGTGTATTTTTATATATTCAGCCATGCTCCTGTATTCGAATAATTATTGTTATTCGATGATATGATATTCCTGACCCATATATTTGTATCTTTGCATTTTCATATATCTTTTGCTTCAATTGTGTGTATTTCATAATTCTTTATCATACATGTAACTATTTTCCCTATCATTTGTGCATTTCTAGCATGTGTTATCTAATAAAGTATCTTAAATATAATGTAGTTCTATCATATATTCATTTACTATATTCTATATTCATATTATTTAAATCTATTCATATCATCTTATATTCATATATATTCTTATTCTTTATCAGTTATATCCTTGATACGATTCGGAATTTGCCGAAATCAGTCTGGCATTCCAATATTCAGTCACAAAATCTTGGGCCTAAATTACACGGCCTATTCCGGCCTCGAAACAACTTATGCCATTATATGGCTTTTTATTCCAAGTAGGGAAAATTTCTTACTAAAAATCATAGAAATCCTTACCTCGTGGGTTTGTGGCTAGAGATTTGATAACCAGCGCGTGGCTTCGCGTCGTGGATCAACTTTAATCTCTTGGTGGAGCCAATTCGACCGTCCGAACGCCGTAGATCTAAGAAAGTACTGAAAATTAGGATTTTCCGAACTTCTTACTTGAATTCTTTGCGAAATTTGGTACTCACGCGTAGCCTTCGTCGAGTAGATGAACTTTCGTTCTTGGCCCGGCAAATTCCGACGATCGAAACTTCATATATCGAAGAGAGAAGCGAAAAAAAATAAAAATAAAAGAAAATTTCTCTCCCATACGCTCATCTCTCACGTCCGTCCTTCAACTTGATTTTATCTTATCTTTTTTTTTTAATTCTTATTTTATGTTATTATTATTATTATTCTTATTATTTGAATACATACCTCATATTATCTTGAGCGGATCCGTTCCCAAATTTTTATTTCTTTTCCAGTTCACTTTATTTTAAAATAGAGACAGCCCATAACCATTTCGACTTAGAAGTTTACAATAAAAAATCTCGTCCACACCCAAAGAATCCATGGTATTATCTGAAAACAAAATATTCTAGGCGATCTCGAAATTTGATGAAACTTTTAAGGTCAGATTTAGGTAATCTAATTCACTTGGTGCAGTCCGTTTCGTCATCCGAGATCTAGAGAGAATTTTGAAACACCACTGAGCCATTCGATGTTTTACAAGCGTGACAAAATTACCGTTTGCCATTTTTTGTAAAGTATCGTTTTTTGAGCGAATCTGATTTTAACTTATTTTATACCCTAAACATGTTATAAAACTGTTAGGGTATATTTTGGGGTGTTACAATACTTGATATTGTCTAAAACGTATGAATGTAGTAATAGTAAAAATGCTTAGTGTTTATTAGTAGTTAAACAAATGTGTTGTTTGACTTCTTTACTTTCATGATAGTTAAACTATAATAAGATTATGGGAATCAATTGTTATTATTTAAAATGGTGTTACTAATCCCACTTTATTTGTTTTATTAAGGTAGATGGTGCCGGGTCCGATGAGATCGAGATGTTTAATGCACCGTTTCATTGAATGTGTAAATAAACTATCCAAAATGAGAAAGGGTACCATACAAGCTATAGGGTTATGGTGGACTGCTAGAACTAAAGTGCTACCAACTACACACTGTGTATGTGGTTGGGTAGGAAGGTAAATGATGCAAACTGTTGTTTAGATCTAGAAAATGGGCAACATATATGCAGTATTATCTTCGATTGAAGTTGGTAATGTAGTGGGCATTCCCTATAGAGGATGAAGGATTGCGATTGGAACGTCAAAAAAATAATGAGACAAAGATGCCTTTTGATAGGCCGAAAGCGTGATGTGTGATTTGTATAACTGGAGTAATGCGCATGTGCCCTGGGGTG
Organism: Tetrastigma voinierianum; assembly: GCA_016808115.1. Taxonomy (NCBI): domain Eukaryota; kingdom Viridiplantae; phylum Streptophyta; class Magnoliopsida; order Vitales; family Vitaceae; genus Tetrastigma; species Tetrastigma voinierianum. Next base: position 338,311 of record JAEQBH010001000.1, read on the forward strand.
GCGTCGTATCCTTGAGTATAGTGTACCCTATAGATGCCGATAATAGATCCACCCAGGGAGGAGGGTGCATTGACCTATTTGGAATTGGCCTATGATGGCCATCTGGACTCAAACTAACTAATATGAATCCCCAACTAAATGTATCAAATTAAACTAAATCTAATTAACTTGTGAGATCCCTTGTTTTGTAGAAAACTATGGGTTTGCTCCTCACACACCACCTCATTTGATGGATGTTGCTAGAATTGCTATTTAGTCTGGTGATTTCTCTGATGACATGAGTGTTGATGAGTGCACATGAGATACCTTTCTCGGAGGTATATCAAGCCTATATGATAAGGTTGGGTGCATCTACACCACCGACCACCATCCTAATAACCCAAATGCCTGAGCCTAATCGTCATACTCCGAATCAAGATGTCTCATCGCCTGGAATCGACCAGTTTGCTCTACTCGTATCATGGGAGTCTAACATCTCGATCTAGGATACCCGGCAGATCATGCCAATATGTTGGCCAAACATCCTCGCATAGGCCAAACCACGGATGTAGGCATTGATATAAATGCTGAATAAACTAATATCTTGCAGATTTAGCCTTAATCCATCTGATCGAGCGGGGTTGATAAAAACCTAAATAATTCTAGAACATATGAATTAATACAAGCATGATTTCTACGCAAAATATCATATAAGTTTTGAGAAAAGATAATACAAAAACATAATCTTTTGATCTCTATCGGGTTATTAACAACCGTTTTCGCACTATGTAGTCGTTTCTTTTATAATCCAAAAGTGGGTCTCCTGATGCTTTTATAATTACGACTGAAATCAGAAAATTCGGCGTTGAGTTTGCTCTTTGACTTTTCTTTTGTTGACGAGTAGGCGATGTTCTGGCGTCTACGCGGCATTGGGCGTGTGGCGTTCTGCTGCTAGGTTTCCACTTCTTCTTCTTTGTGGTTAAAGCATAGAAAGCCTACCATGTTCACAATTGCGATCCAAGCGAATGTATCGGGACATTAATACTTATTAAAGATATAAATTGAACTAAAATGTAGTAGGGCTGTAGCGATGTGCCATATGACATGGCGTTTTAGGCCATATCACCCTTCATGGATAGGAATACCAGAGACATCGATGACCGGTGCTCCGAAAATGATGAAGAGTTATGTCGATTATTTATCTTCTTTTTTTTTTTTTTTGGTGACGTCATTGGTACCTATTTCTAGGGTGGAAGGTCATTATTCAATATGGCATTCCCCAAGGAGTGTATTTGTCTAGGAGGTGAATTGGGGCCAATTCTTCTTGGATCATTTGATGTTAGCTATCCACGATTTTCAAATCAATGGGGGAGCATATATTCGAGGTTGTTTAATGTTTTTACAAGTTTGGCATTGAACCTTGAAACACAACATATTATATATATTTTTAGTATGAACTATTATTTTGGTAGACACAGAACTCTAACAAATATAATTTTAATACCCATTATATATATACAACTTTTTACATGTGTGTCACGTTAGTTTTGGCGATGGAGCTTTAGTAAGCTAAACCTCTAATAAACCCCAGATTGACAATTATTGAGGGAACACGTGAATATGAAGTTGAAGTTACTTTGTGCTTTTGGCTATGTTGTTGTAAGTTAAGTTGTTGTTTCCCACAATCTTATAATGTTATTATGTTAAAAGTTCTAACATTTTCATTTTGTTTCATTTGGTCATGATGATAACCTGGATGATAGCGATGGGAATTTTCGTAATGACTATTAACCAATTGAGGTAAAAATTTTGAACATCACATAGCATTAATTAAATAATTTGAACAATGTCATATGTTCAACAATTGTTAACTGTTTTGTAGGACATTAAGGCACATTGAAGCAAGATCATAGGAAATTCAACTTGCTCAAGCACATGTCAACAACTTGATCAATACAAGTTTACATGATACAAATTGTACTAACAAACATGCATGGAACTCCTTCTAGGCAATAATAATCATATCAGCCACGCCAAGGAGAAGCACCCAATGATTATATTCCTCCAACCTTTGATCCAAGTTTTGATGGGTCAAATATACCTTTTCCCACACCTTCTTCTCCCATCAACTCCATTCCTTCTATTTCACCTCAATCGATTGAAATCATTCCTTCAATGTCACCTCAAGCAGCTTAAATCATCCCTCCTATGTCACATGAAGGAGATGAAATCCCTCAAACTATTTCACCTGAAAATGGCGGACATCATATCAAGGAAGAAGTATTAAAAGGGCTAATAGTTGATGACACACCAACACAAAAAAGACAAAATAATACCAAAGGTAGGAGGGTTAGGTATCGTATTCCAGCGTGCAAGTCCCCATTTTTATTTTATTTTTATTATTGCTTGTTGCAATATAGCCGCTTGATTTATTCTGAAACTACCGTTGTGAATTATATTTTCGATGAAACCAAAGACCCCATGTAAGATTGATTTATTAATACTATTATGGAAAACTTATTTGTCTGCTTAATACATTTGTTTTCTATTCTAGGGAAGTGTTATGCGTTATAAATGATTACACCATAACACGTAAAGACATGCAATCTTTGGGTGGGACCTATGTAGTTAATGAATCAGTATGATATCGCTTTGACGAGCATTCTTTTGATAATATTATTTTCAGTGTTTCTTATGTATGTGGCATTGTTTAATAATATAAATCCATAATTTTATAGGTAATGACCCTCTCCTGGGAAAACACGGATGCGCTTAACCTCAATTTTTTGGTACTTCTCTATTTTCTTATGTACAAAGTTCTCTCTGAATTTAGGACTAAAATATACACTTCCAAAATGATTCAATGGAAATCATCCAAAGATTCAATATTGGCAATTGCCCAAACCAAGACACAAAAGGAACACTAAAAGCAAAGAAACAAAAAACAATTATTAAACCAAACGAAAAAACAAATTACAAACCCTAACCATGAATACAAATATTAAGACAAATGAAATCCCCATTTGGAAAACTTTAGTCATCTTTTCAACTAAAATCCAAATCGAAAACCCTAGTAGTGATAACCCTACTCATCTTTTCGACCAAAATCCAAATCGAAAATCTTAGTAACGAAAAGCCTAATAACAAAAATCCTAATTGTACCTTTTTTGCAATGCCGATGGAGATGAAATTGATCAACAAAATGCCAAATCTCAACTTAGGACTATGTTAAAAACAGAGATAAGAGACTTGTAGAGAAAACAAAGAGGAGAATTTCAAATGCGAGAGAGCTTAAGGCGTTCAAATATTGTGAAGCTGGATTGTCCAAATGGATGTATAGTTTTTCTTATAATTTTTGTAATTTGCATCCATTTAATATTGGATGTCCATTAAAAAGCGTCCAAACGTGTTTAAATGTGTTCAATTCATTTCCATTTTGTTATGTATTTTTCAGGTTTTTATCCATGATATTTTTGGTCACACTATTTTTCAATATTTAAATCATTATTACAAAGCTTTTATTATCATATTAAGAGATAGTAACATTTTATTTATAAGATACCTTAATTTTTTATTGCAGCAATACCATAAATTTAATGATCATGATTAGAGGTGGCAAAATTGGCCCGACGTGGAGCCTAGCACAGTCAAGCCCGAGGTGAGTAGGGGCGGCTGAGCCGTTAAATTGGCAGCAGGGCCAAATTTGGCCGGCCGTGGCCGACTGGTATAGCCACTACCCAGGCGACCTTGAATTTTTGTGAAAAGACATTTGGCGGACCGTATTGGTTACAAGGCGATTTGGGCTATTAAAATTTTGGCGAAAAGCAAGACCAATTTTGGCCCGACAGGTTTGGCGGAGCCAACTTTGTTGGCCGACCCGTCAAATGACTAGCCGATGCCACCTCTAATCTTGATACCCATATAATTGCTGCGTCACATAAGTTGAAATGGAATTGAGTTATTTTCCATATATAATTTTTAGGTGAGAGCGGCGTATGATCTTAATAAGAAGGTACAATATAGATCATTTTTATATGACACTGGTAAATTCAAGTTTCAAAGATCCCAAAGTTCACATAGAACGTCCATTAAAAACATGAAACAGGAAACACATGTCAAGGAACAGGATTAAACGAGCACGATTTATGATCTACTTGATTGAAACACGAACAATGGATTACATTTTTTTGACATGAATTGCGATTCAGTTCGTCTCTTTCGTGATCACCCCAGTGGACGACATGTACGAGGAGGCTTCATGGATGGATACACACAACCTAATGCGCCACGAACAATCCCATCACCTTGCATTGAAGGCATGTCGTACGTGACCAATGTATTTAAGATACTAGAGTAGATCATCTCTTGGGTATTCAACTTAAACCAATCATCAACATACTCAACAATATCACCATTAACACCACGTATAGCAACACATGCATGGTCATATGGAAGGCCTGGCATTTTTCAAGATCTACATGTACATGTTTTCCCGCGCAAATCAACTTCATGGTATGAAAAATCCAATCGTAACTTTAATTAACCCACCTAAGAAGGCATGAGTGATATGTGTTTCACCTCTTGCAATATTAGCAGTAATCTTTTCTTAGGTCCTTGGCTCGAAGCACTCATTCCATTATGTATTTTAGAATGGTGGTCAATAAGTAAAATACCAACTTTGTCCATATGCTCAATGAAGAAAACACAAATGTTGTGATGACATTCATGTCTTATCCACAAATTGAAACTCTGTCAAATTACTTGTCATCTTATCCCAACAAATTTTTGGAAATTTTAACATTATCCAATGTTCAGGATTCAACCCACTTTGCCAAATTTGCGTTATAACTTATAAGTGCGCAACGTTGCAAGGTCCATAACATATTCTATTTCTAAACGAGCAAGTGCAAGCTTTTCAAGCATCTCTAATGCATTTCCTTTCCTTCATCTTATATTGACTTTAGTTAGAATAATAGTGAAGTTCTCTTTAACATGACGATAACAATGGGAGTGAAACTTAAATCCGAAAACTTTAGAAATACTACAAATAATACTTTGGTGTCTGTTGGAAATGATGACAACTTCCCTTTCACTGATAACCATTTTCAATTTTTATAAGAACCAACTAATCTTCATAATTTTTAGACATTAATAAAACTTAAGCCAAAGGAAACAAACCATCTTCTGCATCATACGTTGAAGCTGAGAATATGACTCCTTTGTGTCGGTCACTCATGTGCAAGGAATCAACTATATTGGGCCAACACCCATGTTGAACTTATGGATAGACATTATAATAGCGACAAACATGTAGAGAAAATGACCTTTTGGATCTGTGATATTCAATAGTGTGCAAGTTCTGATTCTATCAAATGTTGGCATCAAAATGATCTTCATGAAAATTGTGGCATTCCATGGATCCTTTCCGTAGACTTCTCTTTCATATTCCATGCTTGCGCATAACTCATATGCATTCCACACTGCCGCTCAAAGTCTTTACAAAGTAACCTAGGAAACTAATCAGGTATTCCTTTAATCACATCATTAACCAATGCACCTTCGTGTTTTGTACTAATAATAGGTTTATGAAAAGTCACATCGTCCACAGAGTGGTTATGCATATTTCTAAAGCTAAACACGTGGACCATTTGTATTGCCCCAATGACATTGGTCGTGACCTTCCATGGACAACCATTAACATTACAAACCACTTTTGTATGTTTTGAAGAAATTTGCTTAAATTTATATCGAGACCATTGATAGATAGCAAATAAACTACATCTTTGAAATCTTTCATTGATGGAAATTTTTTTCCACTACAACTGAGTGCATTCTCAAAGCGAATTGAATATAATAGACTAGAAGAAGATCTAGAAAATATATGGGAATCAACAGTTGATTGCATTGTCAACTCGACATCCCTTCATGTGTATAGTATGTCTTCCCTTGTGCCTACATAGCCATCAATTGTCTTGTAAGGAATATATAGTAAATTACATATACATTAATCTGGTAAATAGTATGAATTTCATTTCTTTCACGAAAAAGTTATATACATTACTTTTCATAAATGTATTTTTAACACTTAGTCATTATTGATTTCCAACACCCACTTAACTTTATAGTAACTAGTATTTGCGATATATAAACCAGGTTAAATCATCCACTATATCTCTTTGGCTTTTAAAATCATCTACTGATATTAATGTTGTCGTTGAAGGTCAAGATCAAGAATTAGAATATGAGATTTACATTCTCTTAAGGAATGTTCAAAGTTTGACATATACTTTGCAAGAATTCTTTAACACCACATACCATGTTTCATGTATAACATCTGGAGAAAGCGCATGCCCATGACCTCAGCCATTTAAACTCAACATTTCCTATTCCTTGACTCTACTAGCTCTCCTCCCATATGAATATAAACAAATCATTTCACATGGTTGTGCCATAGGATTTGATTTGAAATTGTTTAAGTAAAAACATGTAATATATCTATGTTATTTAATTAAACTACTAATAATATATCCATGTAATTTACAAAATGGAGTTGCATCACTAATATAACACCCTTAAAGCACTAATGCAACACCCTTAAAGCACTAATGTAACATCCTTAAAGCATTAATATAACATCCATAAAGCACTAATGTAACACCCTCAAAGTTCTAATGTAACGCCCTAAAAACACTAATATAACATCCTTAAAGCTCTAATGTAACACCCTTGAGGCATTAATGTAACACCCGTAAAACACTAATATAATACCCTTAAAGCACTAATGTAACACTCTTCAAGAACTAATGTAACATCTTTAATGCAAGACTCTTAAAGTACTAATGTAACACTCTTAAATCACTAATGTGACACTCTTCAAACACTAATGTAATACCCTTAATGTAACACCCTTAAAGCACTAATGTAACATGTGTATAACATTAATGTAACATGTTTAGCCTTAATGTAACTCTCTTACCCAAATTTATCAAAAGATAAGAAAATCCTTGTTTTTGCTTCCATTAGTCTGAATTACTTTTTCATTCATAGTATAAGGTTGATTTTCCTTTCAAAATGAGCACTTAATAAAAATAAAAATAAAATCAAATTTTTTTACAACCAAGAACATTAAAGACCACCCAAAACTCGAGCAAGTCATACCCATCTTCCCACATTGATAGAAAACCAACGAAATCATAAAGTAAACTTACATAGATCTTGGATTTCTCTGATTTCTTCCCTTAACAGAATGTCTTCTTCCACTCACACAAGGCTTGAAGGTTGAAGCAGGTTTTTGGAACAAGGGCTAGGATTTGGGGGTTTACCTTCCTTGCTTCATGATTAATAGAGGCAGATGAGGAGTTTTCTCTTGGGTTTTTCTTTGCTTCATGATCCAAGGCCTAGGGTTTAATCTCTCCTTGTGTTTTTGGAGATGCCGACGTGATGAGAAAGAAGGAATGGGAGGGAAAGAACAAAATTTGTTATTTTGAATTTTTTTTTTTTTGTTGATGTGGCCTCTTTTTCTCTTCCATATGTAAAACAATGGAGCTCAACTGAGGGGCATTCTTGTCTACAATAGAGTGGTTACTATTCCACTATATCTTTTCATAATATATTTGCCTTCATTCCACATATGGATTGTTTCACATAGTTAACATCTATTTTCATAATATTCACCATTCCACCCACCTAAACATCATCCCCCTATTTTTTTTCACTTGTTCTTTTAGAGTTAATCTCATATCATATGATTATATTATTATCTAACATCCTAAATTCCATCATATATTATTAATAACTTGGATCACTAATCATCTTTTTAAAGTTTGTTTCTTCATTAAGGTTATGTTTCTCAAATCTTTAATTTTAGTTACTCTCTAAAAATGGAATAGTCACAATGTTAGGCAACTTATCCTTGAAGATGCAGTCGACAATAGGTTGGAAACGGCCGAAGACAGTAGCTGCAAAATGGAGAAGGAACTAGAATACGAAGATTAGTGGATGGACTTGTAAAATGAGCAGTATGTAGGAGAAAACATAACCAACTAAGGTGTGTGAAAACACACTATCCTTTGGAATTTGATTCCCCAGGATGCAACAGTTCTTCAGAGACTATGACAAACTCTGGAATAGGAACAGTAGACACGAAGAAAGGTGGAGAAGGAAAAAGTTGCAGAAGAAAGGAGTTTGAAAGTGTCTCTCAAACTTAGAACCCATTTGAATTTATAGGCAAAATTATGGTTGTTAGCCATTAAGAGAATTTAATTAAAAAAAACATTATGGATTAAATGCAAATTTAATTATTTAGAATTTGAATTCAAAATCAAACAGTTTTGTATTTACTGCGAATTTATGACTTGGACCGTTTTGATTTTACATTGATTTGCACTAAATTCGAGCTTTCGGCTCATTTCTCATGCATGCGAGGGTTTCCCTTTTCTCAAGTCATGTACAAGCCCATAATTGGGTTTTAGTAGATAAACCCATAAAAGACTCTTGTCTTTTTCCGTAATAGGTTCAACATCTTTTGAAAACTATTGTTTTATAACAATTCCCCATTTTTCAAAAAGATGGTTGTATTGACAAAATTTTGTATTTAAAACACTTTGTTTGGAATATGGAAGAAGGTGTAAGTGCCTTAAACTTGGTGTTCAATGAACTATGAACCAAACATAGATGAATAAGATTTAATTTACAGAGTATTGGTGAAGCTTATAACTTCTATGAACTAGAGTACTCTTGATCGTAAATTAGGGACCTTATCATCAGCACCACACATCATGATTGTTGTTGTTCAATGTCGTTGTGTGCGTTTAGGCCATGTGCGTGCCTGATTATTTCATAAGTGCTTTATAAATTTTGCCATACCACTTCATGGGAAGGCCCCTCCTGATTACATAGGTGATTTCATCAGTACACCACTTTACATTTATATGCATACTCATGAGAGATGTGGAATCATTAAAGTATTACTCATCCTCTCAAATTATGCATTCTAGCACCATAACCACACCATAGGAAGGGACAATTTTTTTGGTGCTAGCAAGATTAACAAGTGACTTGTTATTACCCATATGAACCTTCTTCATGGGATTTCCAATCACAAAGGTTGGGTTCTCATCATTGCTAATCTCTAATTGGCTTAAGTCTCATTCCACTTGATGTTTCCAATATTAGTTTTCTTCCCAAAGGTTTAGTTAGAGGATCGGCGAACTCATACGACTGCATGAGTCAATGGGAAATAATTCCATATCCTCAGCCGAGGCTATTTCACGACCTCGTATGTAGACGAATGTGCATTTTCCCATTGAATGCTTTATTCTTTGCGATTGATATTCTTTGCTTGAAATCCTGTCGCAGAAAGCAGAAGGTATTAATTTGTATTCCCAAAGAAATTCTTGATAGGAAGTTCCTTAACCACTCAGCTTCTTTACCCGTAGATTCAAGAGCTATAAACTCTGACTCCATGGTAGAAGTAGCGATGAGGGTTTGTTTAGATAATTCTAAGCAACTGCACCACCTCCCAAAGTAAAGACATAACAGGTGTGGATTTTATCTCCTCCTGAATCGAGAATCTAGTTAGCAATGCTGTATCCAGCCCCACAAACACAAGCGGAAATCATATACGATTACCATGGTTTATGGTTACCTTAAAAATCTTCATTAGTTTAGCTAAGTACACTTGATGATCTTTATTGGGATTATGTGTATATCTACTTAATCTACACACTGCATATGCTATGTTAGGTATAGAAAAGTTCATCAAATGCATCAGACTCCTAATAATTTGTGCATACTTAGCTTGACCCATAGAATCACCTCGGGTTTTCATTAAATGGGTGTTAGCATCATAAGGGGTACTCACAGGTTTGACATCGAAATGTCCGAACCTCTTGAGTATTTTCTCAACATAATGTTCTTGTGATAGCATTATACTATCCTGTTCTTCCATGTTGATCTTCACACAAAATTGCCTTGCTTCACCCATATCTTTTATGTTAGTGTGAAGCTAGAAATCTCTTAGTACTATATATACCACACTCGGTATTTTAAAAATCAACATATCATCTACATACAATGCAATAATTACATATTCTTTTCCTGTACATTTTATATATACACATTTATCCACTTCAACATATAAAAATCCATTTTCCAACAAAGCATTATCAAATTTCTCATGCTACTGTTTAGGTGCTTGTTTTAAACCATATAGAGACTTGTTCAGTTTACAAACTTTATTTTCTTGTCCAGGTATAATACAACCTTCATGTTATAACATGTAAATTTCTTCCTCTAAATCTCCATTTAAAAAAGCTGTTTTCGCAATCAAAATACGAATGGAAGAAATCCTAATAACAGGAGCAAATGTATCAAAATAGTCAACATTTTGTTTTTGTGAAAAACCTTTGGCTACTAACCTAGCTTTATATTTTTCAATAGAACCATTTGGCAAATATTTCATTTTGAAAATCCACTTGTAACCAATAGGTTTTCTCTGAAAATCGTCGACTAACTCCCACGTTTGATTTTTTTTAAAATAGAGTCAAGCTCTGTTTTAATGCCTTCTTTCCAAAGTAATGCATCAGAGAAAGAAATCTCTTCCAAATAAGAGGACGGTTCATTTTCAATTAAGTAAGTATAAAAATTATCTCCAAATGAAACCTCTTTTCTTTGTCTGTTACTCTTTCTCAACTCATCATGAGAACTTTCCATATCATCCACAGTAGTGGGCACATGCTCATCATATGAGTTTTCTATATCATCCACAATTGTGGGTGTATGAGAATTTCTTTTCAGAAATTGGGTAAATGTGTTAAAAAAATCTGGCATTTTTTGTCTCAACAATACTGTTGCATTCTAAAACATCACTTTTCAAAATCTATAAGCCGCACTATTACTAGCATACCCAATAAACATGCAATCAGAAGTCTTCGATCCTATTTTCCCTTTTTTAGGATCAAGTAACATTACCTTAGCAAGACACCCCCACCTTTTCAAATATTTAAGGTTAGGTGCATGACCTTTCCATAACTCATAGAGTGTTTTACCTTTTTTCTTGTGTGAAATTCTATTTTGTAGATGACATGCAGACAATATGGCTTCACGCCACATATTATTAGGTGCTGAAGCACTAACAAGTAGAGAATTCATCATCTCTTTAAGAGTTATATTATTTCTTTTAGCAACTCCATTTGACTCAGGTGAATAAGGAGGAGTCACTTCGTGAATTATTCCACCTTTTCACAATAATCATTTAAAGGGATGTATTCGCCCCCTCTATCAGATCTAATCCTTTTGATTTTCCTATCAAGTTGATTTTCTACTTCAGTTTTATAGCTTAAGAACATGTCAAATGCTTAAATATCTCTTCTGCATTTTCTACAACAAAAAAAAAGAATTTGCTGAAAAGTAAACTCTAGTGAGCCTAGAATAATCATCAATGAAGGTCACATAGAATTTCTTACCTCCTCTAGTCATAATTTATTTTAAATCTCCTAGATCGAAATGAATAAGTTCTAACAATGTTATTTCTCTAGTCATTGAGCGACATGTCTTTCTAGTTTGCTTAGAAGTGACACATATTTGACATTTACTTAAGCCTGAATAATCAATATTATTGATATGGGCTAGAGTTTGCATTTTCTTAATATATCCACTACTCACATGTCCTAATCTAGCATGCCATCTATCATAGGAATCAACCAAGTAAGCAAAAGAATAAGCATTTCCATTATAACTTTAGAGATACTGAGTACAAAGAGCCCTTGATTACAAAACCCTTTTCCCACAAAGATATTGTTTTTTGTCATTACAATCCTGTCAGATTCAAATGACAATTTAACCCCCACATTTCCCAATAGAGCAATTGAGACTAAATTTACTCTAATATTGGGAACATGCAGCACATCACTCAAGGCCACAGTCTTTCCTGAAGTGAGTTTCAACATGACTTTGCCTTTTCCCAGAACCTAAGAAGTGTGAGTCACCAAGATAGACAACCTTTTCGTCATCCCTTATTGGAGTGTAGGAGGTAAAAGCATCTATGTTTGCACAAATATGCCTTGTTGCACCATAGTCTACCACCCAATTCTTGGAATTGGTCACCATATTAGCTTGTGATACAACAACTATTATGTCATCTTCTTCGACCAAGTTGGCTTTAGGAGGATTTCCATTGTTTCCAGTTTTTACTCTATTTCTGCACTAGGGTGCATAATGGCTCGGTTTGCCAAAAAAAAAAAAAAAAAAAAACAAGTGCCTTTCGTTTTGAAAGTCCGGGGGTTAGAAACCTTGGGTTTGTTATCAGAGTTTTAAGCTTTATGTTTGTACCTTTTTGGGTCGGTTTGGACCAATTTTGCCTTGGTGGTCATCTGTTTTGCCTTGGTTGCTTTTTGTTATTTACAATTTGTATCCTTTATGATGATGTGAGTGATTAGATCAGCCAAAGACAACTGCTTATGTTTGTGTTTTAATTGTTCTTTGTAGTCACTCCATCAGTTAGGTAGTTTTTCTATCAGCGAAGTCTACTTCTATTGTTAAGTGTAGTTTTTATTTTTCAACCATAGTTCCTCGGCAAATTTATGATACTCATTGATTTGGAGTTTTATGTCCTTGTTGTCTACCATCTCCCATTTGTAGTAGTTTCCTACAACAAATTTTTGCTTGCCAACATCCTTAGCAATATATTTTCTGAGCATTGATTCCCATATAACTTTTGCTTCCTTATAAGCATAGTAGACATCAAACAATTCGTTGGATAATGTGGTTAGGATGGTATATCGACAAACCTTGTTCGTGTATGTCCACACCTCAAAGCTGGGAAGCGTGTTTTCAGTTGACAACAACCATGCCACTCCATGCATATCAAATGTGGAATATATGCGTTCTTGCCAACGCTTGAAATTTTGGCCAGAGAAGACTTCAATTCTGGAGATATTTGGGAAGGGCTTGACGTAGGTAGGAAACATAGGAACTGGTGTAGTAGTGGTTGGGTCTGTAACCGTTAGGGGTGAATAAGAGACATAAGGGTGAATAAGAGTAAAATGGTAATTTGCAAATTAAGGACTTAAGAGACATAAGTTAAAAAGATTATATGTTATTATATAATTTGAATAAGTTTACTTGCAAATGAAATAAAGAGGAATGACTAAAATGAAATAAGCCAAACTTGGGCAAATGGCATTAGAACCAAACAACTTCAATACATTGAATGGATAAGTTCTCCATTTTGGCTCGAAAGAAGTCAGGCATCTGATTGGGAGAAGAAATGGAATTTTGGTTTGATCTTCCATCTTTAGACTCTACTAGTTCTTAGCAAGATAAGGTTTCAAGAAGATCAAGGTATGGAAACTATAAGTATGGAATCCTAGTATGGAATTCTTATATGGAACTCTTGTTAGGAAATTATCCTAACTTTCTCTTTGTATATATTTGGGTTAGGGAAAACCCTAACTCATTATAAAGGTGTTTTTGGTTAGTTTAAGTCAGTTTGGTAGTTTTGTTTGGAAATGGTTTGTTTTGGTTGGAAATTTCCGATGAAAGAGGGCAAAAAGCCCTAATTTCTGTACAAGCTCGATCTTGCTTCACGTAGGTGAACCCGAAGCCCCAAAGTTCCCAGTCTCTACCTTGCCTCGGCTGAGGTTGCTTCGCCTTAGCAAAGGTCTTCGCCTAGGTGAACCTGCAGTCCGATTTTTGTTTCCTTTTTCTGCTAATTCTAGAAACCATCACTTTTTTGTTCGGACTCTCAAGGGGTGATAATTAGGTATGAAGTTGAATTAATGTAGGATCCTAACGAGTGAATGATAGGGTATGCACCTTTGTATACAAGTTATATGTAAAATGTTCTAAACCTCGCCATTGAGGCGAAGCTTTGTGTGCATTATATAAATACAAGAATGTTATTAAGAACAATACAATAAGCTTAATAATACAAATAATTGTATGCATGCCTAAAACTGAATAGTGAATGAATAGGCACTCTACATTGAGTGCTCTGGCCTTGCTCTTGCATATCTTTATGACACTTACGTGCGTGGGCAGACACGTCTTTGTTTTGTGCACTTTTGTTTCTATTTAGTATTGTATTGTACCTTCAGGTACTTATTTTGTTGTGTCCATCTCGTTCATTGTTACCGGTCTAGGCAGGCAAATACTTATATGTTGTGTATCTAAATAAGATGATATATGGAAATAATTATATGAAAACAAAAGTAATTAGTTCTGATGCTAATGCATATCTCAGTTATTCTTTTGCAGTATCTACGGTGCCTTTTGCTATAAAGATGCATAATGAACTCCCTACTTGGGAGATATGAATATTTTGATATATAGTGTATTTATAAGTATACTGTGGTGAGGGACCACTGCATGTGATGTTCATATTATATGTTTCCCACTAAGCTATAAGTTTAGCATGGGTGTTTCATCCGTATAGGTACTGAAGAGATCGTCAGAGACATCTAGCATTCGTCAGGGCCAACATAGCTTCAGGAGTCTTTTTGATGTAGGTCCATGAATTTTTTTTTTTTGAAATGTAAATATAAATGTAAAATATTGTAATTATGGAACTTGTAACACCCCGAAATATACCCTAGTCGTTTTCGACATGTTTAGGGTATTTTGTAAGCATAATTTGAACGTTTCGTGATTTAAATGCGAAACATGGAAATTGAGAAACCCGGAAATTTTACAAGACCACCAAAGACAAATTTGTAAATTGGAAAAAGGATATGAAAGTCATAAAATAAGAAGAGTGTGAAATTTAAACTAGAATATATCATAAGTTCGAATTGCAAAAATAAAGAAAGTTGGAGGATCAATGTGCAATAATTAGAAAGGTTAAGTATAAAAAGGGGAAGGAGACCAAAAATATCACATTTTTTGGTCTCCCAAGTTAGGGCTTCACGTATGGAGCCAAGAAGAGGAGAGAAGAAGAAGAAGAAGAAGAAGAAGAAGAAGAAGAAGAAGAAGAGGAAGAGAAAAAAGGTATGGATTCTAGTAAGGACTTCTATGATGTTGACTTTTAATATGGAATCATGTGTATTTTGGACTTTGATAGGGATCTTGATGGGTTTCAAACCTGGGGTTTAGTTAGGAATTGATTATAACCCTAGATTTGTATGAAATTGAGTTGAAAAACTCTAGCTTGGTTAAAATAAGCATGGGGAATCCCGCCAAATTTTATGTTTTGTATAAAGATGGTGGACTTTGGTATGGGTTCTTGGACTTTTACTAGGGTTTTGGTATGTGAAGTTCTAAACCACCATTACAAGATGAATAAGTGAAGTTTTGATGTATGTATTGATGTGGGTTGGTTTGAGTGGAACTATATGGAAAAGGGAAGAAGAAAACACACGTGCAGGCAATTTTCGGTGCGGTCTCGTGAACAAACAGTGGTACCGGTATTCCATAAGTAATTTATTTTGTTTTGACCGGTGTTAAGTAATTTGGCCATAACTTGATCATTTCTGATCCGATTTGAGTGATTCAAGTTTCTATTTAAACTAGACATCAAGAATAACCAAACATCCTGAAATAGGTACCTTCAAAATCTAATTCTATGTGGCCCAAAAATTCACTCAAAGTGGGGCTATGTTCAAGCCAATTTCTGGTTCTGTTTTTGAACATAGAGTAGTCCGGGTTGTTTAGGACATAACTTGAGTTTGATTACTCCCCGATTTGGGTGATTCC
Organism: Tetrastigma voinierianum; assembly: GCA_016808115.1. NCBI lineage: Eukaryota > Viridiplantae > Streptophyta > Magnoliopsida > Vitales > Vitaceae > Tetrastigma > Tetrastigma voinierianum. Next base: position 353,980 of record JAEQBH010001000.1, read on the forward strand.
AGTTGGAGAAGAACCCTTAGCACATGGCCTAAAAATGATACAAAGAACCAGTGTCAGGTATGATTAAGACCCTGTAAAGAAATGAGTGTTACAAACTATCCTAGTGTAATATCGGTAAAATTAGACTAGTTTGGCATAGAAAATGCCATAACTTTTAATTTAGATGATCAATTGAAATGATTCCAATTTCTAAGTAAAATAGATTCATAGAAGAACAAAGATACATGAATGATGTGTGAATACATAGGGTCATCACGAGTATAAGTATATGAAATGCCATTTGGGCAAACCACGAGAAACTATGAACTGTGATATGAAGGAAATATGTCAGGAACACATAATGTGGCTAGGAATGCCCTAATTATTCTGTACGAATGAAAATAGATTATATATGAATATTATCACATATAATTGTAGAACTGCCTAAGACCAGTTATTGAATGACATGGCACCTACATTGCATTAGGCGAGTACATTATAGTACTGAGTACTCACGATTAGTGCGACGGCGCTTTTGAATGTGCTTGGCACATTAGTATGATACTCTTTGTTTAGTAACGGTACTCTACGATTAGTGCGACGACACTCTCTGTCGGTGCTTGGCCTCTGCTTTGTGCTCCTGACACCTCGATCTTATGTGTACCTTGGTGCTGTGTGCTATAATCTACTCATTCATTATTCTCTTTGAGTGCAGAGCAATCCAGCAGTTATATGATAAGACTCGAATAAGAATAAGAGTAAAGAAATGAATATGGTAAAGATGCGAGATGTACACATGGGTACCTCTTGTCAGATTACGTAGTACCCTCGGGTACCTCTTATACTTGATTACGTAGTCCCCTCTGAGATACCTCTGTATCTGTGCAGTAGTACCCTACGGGTACTTTTGTACAAGTAAAATCTCTGCCAGTACCTACGGACACTTAGTATCGGTAAAATAAGTATAAGTTCTGTAATATAAGTATAAGTCCAGTAGTACCTACGGGTACCTCAGTATAATGAATCTGTGTAGTATCTATGGGTACTTTTGTACAAGAATAAGCTCCGTATAAGATTCAAAGTACAAGAATATGCTCCGTAACACAAGTATAAGATCCGAAGTACAAGAATATGCTTTGTAATACAAGTATAAGATCCGAAATACAAGAATAAGCTCTGTAACACAAGTATAAGTTCCGTAAGACAAGTATAAGTTCCGTAATACACGTATAAAATCCGAAATACAAGAATAAGCTCTATAACACAAGTATAAGTTCCGTAAGACAAGTATAAGTTCCGTAATACAAGTATAAGATCCGAAATACAAGAATAAGCTCTGTAACACAAGTATAAGTTAAAGTAGGAACAAGTATAAGTTCCGTAATACACGTATAAGATCCGAAATACAAGAATAAGCTTTGTAACACAAGTATAAGTTCCGTAAGACAAGTATAAGTTTTGTAATACACGTATAAGATCCGAAATACAAGAATAAGCTCTGTAATACAAGTATAAGTTCCGTAAGACAAGTATAAGTTCCGTAATACACATATAAGATCCGAAATACAAGAATAAGCTCCGTAATATAAGAGTAAGATCCGAAATACAAGAATAAGTATAAGTTCTATAGTACCTACGGGTACCCCCGTATGAGTATAAGTTAATAGTACCTACAGGTACTTTTAATTAAATATAAGTTTGATATAAGCCTGAAATCGTATGCTTTTGGGACATTTGAGCAGTAGTACTTACAGTACTTTCGTAATAAGAATAGGATTCACTTGATATCGAGTATATGTTCAGTAATATCTACAATAGTACCTACAGGACTCCAGAGACAAGTGCTCCGTGATCTTGAAATTATAAGCCTTATGATATAAGTATAAGCCTTGTAGTACCTAAGGGTACCTCTGTATAAGCATAAGCTCTGTAACTCCTACGGGAGATCTGAACAAGTATAAGAGAGATAGAAGTATGAGTATGTGGATAAGTACCTCCGTCTAAGTATATGTATAAGTTCAGTACCGTATACGAGGAATCTGAATAAGTATGTGTCCTACGGGAGATAAGTATAAATATGTGTCCTATGGAAGTCCCGAGAATAAGAATAAGTCTGTATAAGTGTAAGTTAAATTAGAAGTATAAGATAAAGTGTCGAGTATAATCTTTGAAATGCGTACGGGTAATAAGCTCTTAACTTTCAGATGGGAATCGAATAAGCATAAGTAATGGTATAAGTTCATTATATGAATCACGTGAAAAGTCACGATATCTGTGTTATTGTTTATGCTTTAAATATGCATAAGCGGTATATGTTTCCCTTAGCGTAAAACGCACGGGTTTTTAATCGGAGTGTGGGTCTGAAAGAAGGCGTCAGCTTAAGCGTGCAATTTGGGCGACCTGTAGTGGGGAGGGGTTCATCACAATATGTCAACGCTCACGGTTGTAAATGTAAAAGTGCGAGTTTTTGTATATATAAATGGGACTGATTATATGTGTATAGATTTTGATGGACACCACTGGTGATATTCTTTTGTATATGTAAATGATTTTGTTATTACGAAATTATTTGTATACCTGAGTCTGAGTTGGCTCTGGGGAAAAGCGGTGGGGTCGATATATAGTCTGCGCCCGGCTTGGGTTCGGATCACCATTCGGGTGGTCGAGGAATCTGGGTGTGACCGGAACTATTAAGTCTGAGTAAATGGGACTAGATGTATATCAGGACAATTTAAACACCACTTCGGTGGTAGTCATATAAGTTTATGTAATTATGACTTTATGTTTGAAATGAGCCCACTAATGTTTGAAAATCAGGTTAGAAGTCCCTGTCTTGTGTGGCGTCCCTCATCCGCTTATGCGGGGGATGAGGCGTTACAGTTTTAGTGGTATCAGAGCCTAGGTTTAGACATTTCTAGAAAACTTATTAGGTTAGAAATGTACCTACATGGTATTATGTTGGTCTAATGCGGATGTCCTTGTTTTGTATAGGGACTAGAATAGATCGATCCCAGGAAGCTGTAGAGGAAACAGATGAAAGTGTCAATCCTATAGATCTTGATCGATTAGTCTACAATCCGATTATTTCATTTAGAAATGAACCATTATCCAAGCGGAAGCGTCGTTAAATTTCTCGGGAGATAGCGGGCCTTAGATAGACTCCGACCCTTGAGCTCAATTAATTTGGTAGAAAACATGGAGTAGAAAATTACGTAGTATAAGTTTGGGCGTCGATAAAGTGAGTTTTAGCTTGAGAAGTGAAAAGGAGCTTTGGAAGGAAAATGTCCATGAGCAAATGTGATATGCGGTCTCAACACTACAAGGTGCAGCTTATGATTGGTGAAAGTTAGTCTTAGTAAATCCACTACTTTCAAACCCAATTTCATGGGACTTCTTTGTCCAAGAATTTCATACGAAGTTTGTCACTGATGACTATAAAGAGACCAAGTGGAAGCAATTCTTGAATTTGAAACAAGGTAATCTAACGATGGCGGAGGATGAGAAAGAATTTAGTCGCCTTAGTAAGTATGCACCAAAACTAGTCCTTACTGAAACTTTCCGATGTAGACCAAAACAAGTATGCACCAAAACAAGTACTAGGTACCTCATGACTGTTACATCATTACAAGTAGTGAATTTTTATCAAGTAGTACTGTGGCTATGAAAATTAATCTGAAGCTTGATGAGTCGGGAAGAAATAGAAAAAGTCCTCTGAAGTGGTTCCTCTTGAATTAAAAGAACTAGAGATTCTCAAGTGGAATCAAGGTACATAGTCTTTATACTGACGGTAGGAGACAGGACTCTGTTGACACAGGGTTCCAATAGGGGCACTTCAATCGGACAAGAGGAAAGGCATGAATGCTTGCATTGTCATAAACATCATCCTGGTACTTGCTGATGGCTAACCAGGGGTTCTTTCATATGTGGGAGTACGGACCATCTGATAGTAAATTGTTCACAAGGATGTGGGAGTTCTAGAAATCCTCAAGGAGGTAGCAGAGGAGGATTAAATGTTCCTCCACCAACTCGTAATAGGGGTAGATGGAGAGGTAGTTTAGGGCAGCAAAGAAGTATTGAATCAGAATAGTAAATCGCCTTACTACTGCAACCCCAGCCCGAGCTTATGCTATGAGAGCTCGTGAAGATCAGGATGCACCAGGGGTTATCGCGTGTAATTTCACTCTTTATAACAATGAAATGCATGCTTGGTAGATCAAGGTTCTACACATTCTTATATATGCATTGAACAATTGAGTGATAAATTGCAATTAGTAGAACCCTTAGCATATGACATGCATGTTACAAGTCCCCTAGGGCATAGTGTTAGAGTCAATTGAGTGTATAAGAAATGTCCCATAATGGTCCATAATAGAGAATTTTCGGTCGATCTGATTACTTGTCCTTTTCAAGAATTTGATTTGATTTTGGGCATGGATTGGTTATCCAAACATTGGGCTATAGTTGATTGTGATAACAAAACAATAATGCTTAAATGTTTTGACCTGTCAGAGGTAACTGTACAAGGTATCCAATCCAGACCAATGTCAAAAATAATTTCAGCTATGCAAGCTCGGCGTTTTCTTAGAAAAGGTTGTGAAACCTTTTACGCACAGTGCATGACTCTAAGAAGGGATGCAGTGAGATCTGAAGATATTCCCGAGTGATGAATTTTGATGTGTTTCCTAGGAATTAGGGTTGCCACTGAAGAGAAGTAGATCTATCTACTGAAGTTGTACATGGGACGACTCCTATTACAGGGCACCTTCTGGGTGTGGCTCCATCCCCAAACTAAAAGAGTTGGCTCGACCTCTGAAGCCTATTGGATAAAGTTAGGTCTGACCCTAGTGTTTCGCCCTAGGGTGGGCCCGTTTTGTTTGTCAAAAAGAAAGATGACACTCTACGAATGTGCATTGATTATAGGCAAATAAATAAGGTAACAGTAAAAAATAAACATCCTTTGCTGAGAATAGAAGATCTTTTCGATTAGATGAAAGGAGCGAGTACCTTTTCAAAGATAGACATGCGATCGGGATATTATCAACTTTGGGTGAAAGATGTTGATGTCCCGAAAACAGCCTTTAGGACCCGATATGGTCATTATGAGTTTTTGGTAATGCCATTTGGGTTGACTAATGCACTGGCTGCATTCATGGATTTGATGAATAGGGTATTCCACCATTATTTGGATTAGTTTGTAGTGGCATTCATAGATGGTATTCTGGTGTATTCTAAGGATGCACAAGAACATGAACAACATTTGAGGATAGTGTTGTAGATCCTAAGAGAGAAAACGTTGTTTGCAAAGTTAAGTAAATGTGATTTTTGGCTTAGGTGTGTTCTAGGCCGTATTGTGTCTGACCAGGGTATTAAGAAGTTGACGCACCAAAGATTGAAGCGTTATAAATTGAGCGTCTCTCGAAATGTAACAGAGGTGAGAAGTTTCTTGGGTTTAGATGGGTATTACTGACGGTTTGTAAAGGGATTCTCCATCATAGCATCTACACTTACTAAGTTACTCTGGAAATGGGTGAAGTTTGAATGGGATGACAAGTGTCAGTCAAGTTTTGAACATATAAAGAAAATACTGGTTGAAGCACCATTGTTGACTCAACTTATTCCGGGTAGAGAATATGCTTTGTATAATGATGCTTCAAAGATAGGCTTGGGATGTGTATTGATGCAAGATGAAAAAGTAGTGGCAAATGCCTCTAGACAAATAAAACCACATGATAAGAATTATCTCACACATGACCTAGAGTTGGTAGTGGTAGTGTTCGCTTAGGAAATATGGCGACATTAATTATATGGTGAAAAATGTAGAATATTTACATATCATAAGAGTCTTAAGTATTTATTAACTCGGAAAGGTGAACAGAGCAACGTGGTGGTTAAATTATTTAGGACTGCGATTGCATAATTGATTACCACAGAAAAAGCTAATGTGGTGGCGGATGCCTTAAGTAGAAGAACAATTTATGTTTTGTCCTTGAAACACTATGCATGGATATTTACATCTAATGGAGCCTTGTTAGCTCAATTAAGAGTTATACCTGATTTGAAACAAATTATAATAGATGCTTAGAAAAATGATGTTAAGTTACAATAAAGGGGACAATTAGTAAAAAATGAAGACAAGACTGACTATTCTATAGAGGAAGATGGGGGTTTGTATTACAAGAGTAGATTATGTATATTGAATGTCTAGGAATTGAAAAGAGTTGATGTGTAAAGCCTGTCTGTATTCACCATGAATCTAGAGGTAACAAGATGTACCGAGATTTGAAAGCAATCTTATTGGTGGGAATGAAAAAAGTTATAATAGAGTATGTGATGCCCCCAATCGGGAGGGGGTTGGTGTGGCAGTCGACCGAAAATTCCGTGGATGTCGGGTAACTTGACACCATACCACCGTGTCCCCTTTTCCGGGACCCATGATTTAATGAAAATTGAACGGAGTCTCCTTTGTATAGGTGATGAGTGCCTAAAACACTCAGGTTATACCCCCGTCTGTCTTACGTTTTTAGCGTTATTTTACATTTAAATACGTGTTTTTATAGCTCGATATCCGATTAGTTCAATTGGTGTGAATCACGGGTGCAATTGGTGTGAAGAGGCTGAGTTTTGGAGGCATTACGGAGGCGAGAGGATAAAGAAAGGCATAAAGATGGCTGGAACGTCGCAAAGTTCCAACGTCGCGGCGTCCCACGTCGTGGCCCCAGCGTCAGCGTTAGATTGACACAATATAAAAGTCGGCAGCAGCGGTCGCGCGGCGCCTCGGCGTCGGCGTGTCTCAGCGTCGCTGACGTTCCAGCGTCACGGCGTCGGCCTTGGTATTCCTCTCAATCATTAAAAGCAAAAGGGGGAGCAAAATTCAAGGGGGATAGGAGATCGAGGACGTACGAACTAGGGCACAGAAATCATCACAGTAGCAAGACTTTAACCTTGGAGAAGGGCCATCATTTTGTATCTTCATCTTTTCGGATAAAAAGACTGATGTTTTATAGATTAACTATTTGTGTTTTCGTTGTTCTTGGATATACCTAGGGTGTTGTTGAACCGTCACATTGCATGGATTAAGATTAGTATTTTATATTATTAGTTTATAATTTATTAGCATGCGCATATCGTGAATCATTTACATGGTGATGTCGGCTTGACATTAGCGCATTGACTATACTAGAATCCGAGATTTGAGAGATGAAGTACCCGAGAGATCGAGTAGACGACCTTCGGTTGATTCGGGTAAATAGAGATATTCAGGTCGAAGGTGTGATTAAGGTTAGAACATTTAAAGGCGTTTCGAATTATCGGAGTTGGGAGTAGAGATACACTCGACTCTACTAGAGAAATGGCGGATACACCTCGAGAGGTATTAAAGTAAGCGAATCACCTAGCGTCAATAAATCGGAAATAGTGAGATAATATCATCTTTAAGAAATAATCCATCAGCGGCAAAAGGGGAGACATATTTAGTCTCCATTACATAGTAATTCATTCGGATAAGTTAGTTTAGTTTAAATTCGGAGCGTAGTACTCTTTCACACACAACATATAACGAGATAATATTCAGCGATCTACGTATTCAGCGAAACAATTATCCCGTGGATCGATGTCAGGTACCATAAGTACTATATTACTTGAGGTAGCATGCGCTTGCGCATAGGCGTACATATATACGCATCAAGCTTTCCAGCCTATCGCGGGGGCTACACATCTGACACGTACGAAAAACACGGCAACATGACTGATATAATACCGGTGGCCTCATTGGGTCCGATTATGAAGTGAAAGTGGTTCATGGACCTCATCCACCTTTGCGAATATACGGAAGCTATTACTATAGTCCTCAAGGACTAATTACAACACTCTTACAAATATTACAAATTGAACAAGGTTTCTTCCAAAAGTATTTTACTACAATTCTTTTCTGAAATACAAGTTAGAAGCCCAGTTTGTTAAGCTTCTTTACAAAATTAATTACAAGCCACAATTCGGCTTTCTTCATAGCTGTGACATAAGTGAGCACACGTCCTGCATACTCCTGCCTTGAATGGGGTCCCACGATGGGAGTGAGCAATGTCGATAAGTGTAAACTCTTTAGTACTCAGCCTAAGTGCACATCTTGATATCGTATTACACAATCAAACATTCAAGTAAATGGTTCTACTCTGCGGAATGCCTACATGCCATGAATGAAGTGTCACTCACCATGCACCCGGCCAGGAGTTATCATGAGCTCCTCACACATGCTTATACAGTGTAAAAACTTGTCATTGGTGTTTCACCCAAATGACCATCCCCAAAACAAAAAACTTTTGTTTTTCGGCTCATTGGACATCCTCAGATGGCATGGCTTTATTCAATGCCATTGGACAATGTCAAATCATTAACTTTATTCAAAAGCATTAGACGGTCTTTAATACGCGGCTTTATTCCAGCATTTGTGATGCGATAAACCTCTTTATTAACATTGGGCAGTCTACGATCGCAGCTTTATTTAAAAACATTGGGCCAGTCTCAGATAAGCAGCTTTATTCCAAAGCATTGGGCAGTCTGATAAACAACTTTATTCAAAGCTATGAAGTGCAGTGAGACTCCCGGATTTAGACGTGATAAAGTGCTAGAACTCTGCCCCATTCACAGAATGATGAATGATTATGGCCATGCACGCACCCATTTAATGCGATCCGTGCATATGAAATGCAATTATGCCATTCATGCTATACCATGCCACCATATACATGATGAGTGCTATATGGACATTTAAACCACATGCAATACCCGTACATCATTTGAATGATCATATCGATTAACATCTGATTTCGAATAACCCACCTGATACATGTCAGCATAATATACATATATTGACATCTACAAGTCATCACCAATCAAGAAATGACTTACATTATCCTCTAGGCCAAGTTGTGACATATCATGTCCCTGAATAGCTACTACCGACCATCTGTGTGCTCCCATACGTCACAACCTGAGTCAATTCATTAGAACACACAGAATTGACTTTCAAGTAAATTCACCACAAGTATATCCTCAATTTAGTAATGATATGCTATAATCCTTAAAACCAATTGTATGGAATTACTTACACAACGAGGCCATGAGCAGGCCACCAAAATAGTACACAAAATCAAATTTGAAGCATTCGACATAGCTCTTTGAAAAGAGCATAAAAAAACCCAAAGTTCTGAGCACCAAATTCCATTCACTAGAATATGGTTAGATTTTAGACTCAAAGAGCTTTCCATAGAGTCCAAGAACGCATGAATCGGAGTTTGAACGAGAAACTTATGGTCGTTCGAAGTTGAACTTGCCGATTTCGCATGAGTGTTGTGAAAATTTTGCAACCCCCATGAAAATTTCGCAGGGTGTGTAAAAATTTCGCAACCCATGCGATACTAAGCACCATCCTAAATTTTGCGAAGTGCGTGAAATTACGATCTACGCTTGACCTTGCAATTTTTCGCAAGGTGCCTTTATGTCCACTAATATCTTTATGGTCAATCCAGGTTCTAGCCACCATACGATCTACTGTTCAAATTGTAAAAACGCCCAAACACACGGACCATAACCAATCCCGAAACGGTAGTCCCGGGAACCAAAACAGACCAAGAAATCGATCTTTCAATTTTCAACAGCACAGTCTAAACTATCTTTGAACCAGCCCTACGGTTCATTTGAACCCGATGGCCGTTGAATGGCCATGGCGTCGAAATAACTAGAGTAGGAAAACCACATCCCGGAGCAAAGGCGAAACCCTTGAGTCCTAGAGACTGAGCCCGATCTCCAGAACTCTTCACTTGAATCTTTGGCGAAATCCTTTATTTCCAATACTCATGCGTAGCTCTCATCACATAGATGGACTTTAGTTCTTGGTCCGTCGGAAACCGACTACCCGATCTCCGTAGATCGTAGAGAGAAGGTGGAGATTTTCTCTTTCTCTCTCCCTTCTCCCACTCTCCTACGTGAAAACTGGAAGAAAATCGGGCTCTTTGAGCCCTAGTCCTCTTTTTCCCTTTTTTCCCCTTACTTAAGTTCAATGGGTGGCTTATAACGCGCCACATGTGCACGACTCGTTCGAGTTTGTTTATCTTGCACGAAACAATTTGTACTAGGTCAGTTCGAGTTCAATTTATTTTAAATGAACTTAGCAGGTTATTTCTAACTCAGAGATTCTCGTAAAAAATCTCGTCATTGGGGTCAGCTAGACCTTAGATTACCACGAAAATCATGAAAAATTTGACTGTCTTGGAATTCGATGAAATTTTTTTGGATAACTAGATTTCGTGAGATGAATCCAATGGTGAAGTCCGTTTTGTCATCCGAGATTTAGAAAAATGTACAAGTTTCCCTGAACCATACTGGCAATTTTTACTATTTTTGCCATTTTTCAGAAAAATTAAAATTTTCCCGGGTTTTACAGAGTATGTATCCAAATGTCTGACTTGTTAGCAAGTAAAAGATGAACATCAAAAACCGTCCGGTTTATTAAATCCCATCGATTCGCGATGGAAGTGGGACAACATTGCATGAATTTTGTCTCAGATTTTCCCTCACGAAAGGAAAGCATGATTCGAGTTTAGGTAATGGATTGAGTCCTAAGAATCTACTCACTTCTTACTAATTAAATTGACTTTTCCATGGATCGGTTAGCGGAGTTGTATGTGACCATGATTGTTCAGTTACATGGGATTCCAGTGTCAATAGTGTCTGATCGCGATCCACAGTTTACGTCGAGTTTTGGAATATTAATTCTGATTAGCCTTGGGCTAATTCTGATTTACAGTACAACTTTCCATCCATAAACAGATGGACAATCTAAAATAGTGATTCAAGTGTTAGAGGACATGCTTCAGGGTTGTGTGCTAGATTTTCTAGGAAGTTGGGATATGTAAATTTCCCTTATAGAATTTTCCTATAACAACATTTATCAGTCTAGTATTAGTATAGCCCATATAAAACTGAAGTAATGGAGAAAATCACGGAACTCTGTATCTTTGAATGAACTGAATGAGCATAAGTAGAATTTAGTCTTGACATAGTGAAAGAGATAGAAGAAAAAGTTCGGGTTATTAATGAGTTAAGGTACGCTGGTAATGAGACAAAAGTCATATGAGGATGCGAAAGAAAATATATAGAGTGAAATTAGGATAGGTTTTTTCTTGAAAGTATCACCATGGAGGAAGATACTCCAGTTTGGAAAGAAAGAAAAACCGAGTCCAAGGTTTATTGGACCTTATGAGATCTTAGAAAGAATTAGACCAGTAGCTTATCGTTTGGCTCTCCCATTGGAGTTGGCCAAATTACATAATGTGTTCCATGCTTCGGAGATACTGTTATGATGATGAATCTTATATCTTGCTCTTACAAGATATACAAGTGCAATCAGACTTCACTTTTGATGAAGAGCTAAAAGCTATTCTAGATTGTGAAGTAAAACAACTGCGGAATAAACAAGTCCCTTTGGTAAAGGTGCTTTGGCAAGACCACGGTATGGAAGAAGTAACTTGGGAACCATAATTAACGATGAGGGCATAGGACCCGCAACTCTTCAATTTAGGTATTAATTTTGAGGATGAAATTATTTTAAGAGGGAGAGAGTTATAACACTTCAAATTATACCCTAGTAGTTTATTACAATTTAGTGGTATAATAAAAGTCAAAATTGTACTTTTCGGAAATTTAAGTGCTAAGGGTGAATAAGAGTAAAATGGTCATTTTCAAATTAAGGACTTAAGAGACATAAGTTAAAAAGATTATATGTTATTATATAATTTGAATAAGTTTACTTGCAAATGAAATAAAGAGGAAGGACTAAAATGCAATAAGCCAAACTTGGAGCCAAATGGCATTAAGATAAACAACATCTGTGAATGGATGTTCTCCATTTCAGCTGAGAGAGCTAGAACGTCTGGTTGGGAGAAGGGAAAATTTTGGTTTGATCTCTCCATCTTTTGGAGCTCTATTGGTTCTTGTAAAGAGAAGATTTCAAGAAGATCAAGGTATGGAAACTATAAGTATGGAATCCTAGTATGGAATTCCTATATGGAACTCTTGTTAGGAAATTATCCTAACTTCCTCTTTGTCACATATTTGGGTTGGAAAACCGCAACTCATTATAAAGGTGTTTTTGGTTGGTTTTAGTCAGTTTGGTAGTTTTGTTTGGAAATGGTTTGTTTTGGTTGGAAATTTAGGTGAAAGGGCAAAAGCCACTAATTTACGTACAAGCCGATCTCATACCACCTGAGCGGAGTCGCCGCCTAGCAGACAGAAGCCACCCCAAAAGTTCCTTGTCTGCCCCTCGCCTCGGCTAAGGTTGCTTGCTAAGCAAACACAATAGTCCGTTTTGTTTCCTTTTGTTAATTCTAAGCGAGTCACTCTTTTGTTCGGACTCGGGTTATAATTGAGTATGAAAAGTTGGATTAATATGGATCTAACAAGTGAATGAAATGATATAAATACAAGAATTTGTTTTCTTGCCCTTATTTGCGTGCGTTATATAAATACAAGAATATGATTAAGAACAATACAATAAGCTCAGTAATACATATAATTGTATGCATGCCTAAGACTGAATAGTGAATGAATAGGCACTCTCTATTCAGTGCTACGACACTCCTTCATAGTGCTACGACATACATTACGTGGCGACAGCGTCTGTTTGTCTTGTGCTCTGTTTGATCTTGTCTTGTACCTTGAGGTACCTATTATGTTGTGTCCCTCTCATTCATTATTCTGGAGTAAGCGGACAAATACTTATATGTTGTGTATCTGAATAAGATGATATATGGAAATAATTATATGAAAACAAAAGTAATTAGTTTTGATGCTAATGCATATCTCTGTTCTGTAGTGTACCTACGGGTACCTTATGCTACAAGATCTTTGTTATGAACTCTTACGGGAGATATGAATATTCTGATATATGAATTATGTTATAAGTATACTGTAATTGAGGACCATTGCATGTGGTCATTTATGTTATCTGTTCCCACTAGTATAAACGCTGCAGGTGTTTCATCTAGTGTAGGTACTAAAGGAGTATTCGGGAGACATCCCAGGCATTCCTTAGAGCAATGACTTTAGGAGTCTTTCTGATGTAGGTTCATGAATTTGTTTTTGAAATGTAAATGTAAAATATTGTAATTATGGAACTTGTGTAAGTATGGGACTCCAATATATGTAAAGGACAATTTAAACACCACTACGGTGGTAGTCTTATAAGTTTATGTAATGATGAATTTATGCTCGAAATGGGCCCTGTGTTGAATCGGGTTAAGTCATCTGTTAGGTGTGCGTCCCCTCATCCGCTTAGGTGGGGGACGAGGCATTACAGGAGAGGTGAAGTGGAAGGAGCTGCAGTTGAAGGAGCTGCAAATGTTCCGACAATAGGGGCAGGGACTGTAGCATTGGCGTCCATGGTCAAATTCCTAAGAATGTTGAAGATCACGGCTGCGGCCCGGTCGGGCTGACAGGCAATAGTAGCAAAATGGAGAAGGAGCTGGAATACGAAGATCAACGGATGGACTTGTAAAATGAACAGTAGGTATGAGAAAACATAACCAACTGAGGCATGTAATAGCGCCGTCGCTACAATTTGATTCCCAGGGATACCTTGATTCTTCAAAAAAGTGACAAACTCTGAACATGAACAGTAAAGATGAAGAAAGGTGGAGAAGGAAAAAGTTGCAAAAGAAAGGAGTTTGAAAAGTGTCTCTCAAACTTAGAACCCATTTGAATTTATAGACAAAATTATGGCCGTTGGCCATTAAGAGAATTTAATTAAAAAAAAAAACATTATGGATTAAATGCAAATTTAATTATTTATACTTTGAATTCAAAATAACGGTTTTGTATTTATTGCGAATTTATCACTCTGACCGTTTTGATTTTAAATACTCAAAAACTAAGGTTTTTTTTAGGCCTACAAAAACAAAACTGATTTGGAGCAAAACTGAATTTGTCTCGGGTTTATTCAATCCTTACATGTTCTTTTTGTTGCACCAAGTACTTTATTTGGTGTGATCAGATTGTCAAATTTTCAAAGAATATGTATAAAAAAAACTGGCATGACAAATGATTTATGTCCAGTTTTGGTCATATATTATGATAGTTGTTTCCACCCTAGAAGCCACCCTTTTGGAAGATGGACAATCATGAGAAACTAGAAGCCTGTGAGATGAAGAAGCATGATGGGAATATGCTGTTTAAGGTCAGGAAATTTTGGTGTGCCTCCATGAAATATGAGAAGGAAATTTACAGATTATGAGTAAATTTTTAAATAGAAAACTAGGACATTCTAAACTGAGTATAAGTTGTTTAACATCTGTTTTTGCAGGCTGAAAAGTATATAGAGTTAATTTGATCACTCTTTCACTGATGAAGAGAAGGTCCAGGCAAATGCCTTGAGGATATATATTGTAATTTGAGTAATGCAGCCTGCAAACTTAAGCTGGGTGATTATCTTGAAGCTTCAAAACAATGCACAAATTAATGCCCTACAACTTGATCTAATCTAATTAATAGCCGGGCTCTGTACAGACGATAACTATGATTATCTGAGTTGGAAAAGGCAAAGGCTGATATTAGGATAGCTCTGACTATTGATCCAAGTAACTGGTACTTGTATCTCATGTGAGATTAAGGTCTGTTTAGTTTTTGTTTTTAAAAACTAAAAAAAAAAAAACAAAAAAGAACCAAAAGTGTTAAAAAAAAGAAGAAGAAAAATAACAGTTTTCAAAAGCTGTAAGGCTCTTAGAGTCTGTTTGGTTACAGTTTTTAAAAACCTTTTTTTGTTCTAAAAAACAAGAACATGTTTGTTTTTTTTTTTATTCTGAAAATACGTGAAAATCATAAAAAACATTAAATTTAGAGAATAATGAGTAAATTCAGATAATACCATGTTTACTATATTCATTGTGTTTTTTAGAATAAAAAAAAATGAAGCCAAGCGTGTAATCTGTTTTTAACATTACCATTGAAAACAGTTTAAAAGAAACAAAACGAAGCATGCCCTTGGTTTCTTCCGCTTATAATATTTGCTTTCCAGTAGTCTCTCTAGTCCTTCCTGATATGAAAAATCGAAGAAATCAACTCTATGGGAAATTTGTTTAAAGGTGCAGAGATATTGTGAAACTTGTGTACAAGGAGTTGCAGTTAAAGCAAAAGGAGTACATCAGGCACCAAACTGAGATACGCATATAGCCTTGATTTTTTTTTTTTTTTAAATAGACTATTTTTTAAACCAACACCCCTTAAATTTTGGGATAGGCATGCTAGGGATAAAAATCATCGGATAAATATATATATTTTAATCTCAAACTTCAATAATATCCTACAAATATATTTTTAAATTTGGATAATCATTATATAATTGGTAATTAACTATATTTCTTGCCTTATATTTCTACTTATTATATTATCGGTAATTAACTCTAAGATATGAATATTAAAATAAATTATGCATGCATCACAATTATTTTATATTATTGAATACATTTTAATTAAATAAATTATAATTTTAGTATTAAATATCTCTTATTTATCTTAAAAATTATTATATTTTTAACCTTGGTTAGAATATAGAACTAGAAGCATGGAGTTGGTAACCTAATCATCTCGACCATTTCTATGATAGGCTACCAATCTAAATAAATTAAGACTAGGGGGTCAGTACTTCTTAGTACATGATATCATGCAGTTTACCTTATTCACTACAATCATCAATACTATTAATTTATTTAAAGGTATTTTAAAAATACATGTATTTTTAAAAGTTAGAAATAAACTACTTTTCAATATATACTTTTTGTTTATAGAATTGTTTTCATTTTACTTGATATTAAATAAAAATGTTAAAGCTATTTTATGATCACCTTAATTTTGTCAAAAGTGTCTTATAATTTATTATTATTATTATTATTATGTAATGAAAACATACAAGTCATTTTTGAAAAGTTCTCTATCAATCTTAAGTGTGAAATAAAATCTTTTTAATTTCATAATTAGTAACAAATTTATATCTTATGTTATATAAAAGGGATTATCATTTCAAATGGACAAATTACACTAGGATTACAACATAATATTGCAGTAATATTCAAACCTATTTGATTTTTATTTTTCCACTGGGGTCATGACGGATCATCCAACCTCTTAAAGATTAAATATCCATAGCCAACCTCTTGTATAAGCTTGCTGACAACCTTGGAGTAGGAATAGCTTGTAACGGAGTCCCCATGTAAGTGACTAGTCCAGGGGTCTCCGATATGTCCAAGTCCTCTAGTTTAACCCCTTGAGGTGGAGCCCAGTTGAAATGGTACAATAGATGACCCAACATTGATGTGACCAAATTGATACCGAGTTGTGCACCTGGACAAATCCGCCTTCCAGCCCCAAAAGGTAGTAGCCTATAATCATGACCTTTCATATCTACATCCTCCTCCATGAACCGTTCGGGTCGAAACTCTTACGGATCTTTACCTTGATTGGATCACCTTTTGCTTGCATCATTTACGTAGACGGTGGATCAAACTGGAATGCTCATATGCAATCTTAACGTGGCGTTAGGCACCGATAATGGAGGCATCCAAATGGGGTTGGAGGGTCTGGCCTTAATCTCGCCAGTTCTGCGTGTAGATAAGGAAAGGTTTGGGAAGTCGAGATTCGGTCATGGCAACGGTTTGGCCGATCTGAGTGCAGTCGAGCTTGAGCCTTTTATTTGGGCTGCAGGTTAACGATCAGCTAGTCGTGGCGATTCAGCGAATAATCTTTGTGTCATCCCGTGATGATCATATCACATATTAAAAAGTAAAAATAAAAAAAACCCGTAAGTAATTTTCTTGCTTCTAAATGTAACAATATATATATATATATATATATATATATATATATATATATATATATATATATATATATATATATATATATATATATAAAAGTATAATTAAAAATCAACTCACCCAAAAGTAATCCAATAATGAATTGTCCTCACTAAGATCATATTTTTGTTGGAGAGTAAGCAAAGCATCGACAAAATGCTGTTGGGCACCACCGGTCTTGTGGCGGGCAAGGGTGTGCTCCTCCATGATTGCTCTAGTGAGCCGGTCGCGGCGCCTGCCACCGAGTTAGTCAAGCGCGTCTTTCTCAGGGGGAACATCAGCGAAGCCAAAATATAGGATGTGCTCGGCCACGGTTAGTGATGCGTTAAGCTTTATCAGATTGCCTAGTACTTAGCGAATTCCAACCCTTGCTCGTCTAATACACCCTCCGAATTCATACACCTTTTCCCAAATGCCAGTCTTGTAATGTTGTTGAACGACACTGCTCCCAAATACTTCCTCAACCCTATATACTTAACATTTTCTGCCTTACATTAACCTTTCAGTCGTTAGCTCTTGTTCTATCTTAGGAAATTACCAGAGAATGCAAGGGAAAAAATAAAAAATAAATTTTTTTTTTGCTGTAAATAAAAATTTATTTTAAGAAGAAGATGAGTGTACGTAGGTAATAGTAAAAAATGACACAGAGGAGCGAAACGAATACTTACCAGGAATGGTGATGTCTCTGAAAATGGATTGAACCATGGAAGTGACTTCATCTTCTCTGATGGGTCTGAGAGCTTCAAGCCTCTTGGGAGTGAAAAGCTCAATGGTGCACACTTTTCGGACCTTGTAAGTAGGGACCATGGTGGCCGCAGGTCATTCCGTCCCTGGTGAATCCCCAGCAGATGATCTGCTCATGTTCCTATCAACCAACTGCTGATCATTCTCCTTCAAAACCTCCTTAGCCAACTCTGAGCTCGAAACTATGACGTGGAGGTTAGACCCCAACCACACAGACATGATGGGACCATAGGTTTGTGACTACTCAGCAAAGCACCGGAACCTCACAGGCTTAATTTTGCTGAGGTTTCCGAGGATGGGCCAGGGGTGTGGGCCCGGAGGGAGCTTCAATCTGAGGCGTTGGTAGAGCTTGTAAGCAAGGGCGAGGGCTGTGATTGAAATAAGAATCAGTAGGAAAGCCATTGGATTGGATCAGAGGTATGGTGATATTTGATATATGTTGGGTAAGTACTACTTTTATTGAAAAGCAAAGGGGTGGAGGGAGGAGGTATATATAGAAATAGAATTAATGGATGATGGTGGTAGACTGGTGGTGGTGGTGGTGGTGGTGGATGGACTATTCCGCATGTTCTAGACTCTAGGAAGTAGGAGGAGAAATGTCTGAGCTCACCTTTCTGCCTTCTTGGAAGCTAGGAGGTACATATAGAAATAGAATTAATGGATGATGGTGATAGACTGGTGGTGGTGGTGGTGGTGGTGGATGGACTCTTCCGCATGTTCAGACTCTAGTAGTAGGAGGAGAAATGTCTGAGCTGACCTTTCTGCCTTCATTAAAGCAAGCATAACCACCAAAACATGTTGACCGTATTAATTGATTCTCCATTATTATTTTCTTTTAGTTTTTGTTTACCAAGTAAAAACAATGAAAAAATGTCAAGTACTAAATACCCAAAATCTAGATTGAAGCAGTGTCGTGTCGTTGAAGCATTGTGTTTGTTATCTTTGCTAGCCCCGGAAGTCATTGTTGCTTTGCTAGCCCTGGAATGTGGTTTTTGTTTGGACTTGTTTTCCATATCTTTTGTCAACATATTTATGTTTTTTTTTTAATTTGAAAAGGTCAACATATTTATGTTATTAACATTTCGCTTTCCTCTCTTTTTTCTTCTTTAGATTATTTCTTTTTACATAAGCGTCTAAACCCTCCAATCTTGCCAAGAGCAATTTTAGATTTTTCCTCATAAACTTCCGCTTCCAAGGTTTTGACATCATTGATTATATATTGAGTTTTGATTGGCTGTTGAAAATCCGAATCAAAAGAAAAGTAAAATTTGATATGAAAACAAAAAAAAATCTAGATTGAATGGTTGAATGGAAAATAAAGATTGAATTCTATTTTTCTTGCTTGGTGGGATCAATAAATGTATAATCACTTATGGATAAGACAAAAGAAGATGAATACATAATATTGGGATAGAAGTGCATAAATAATAGAGTTTTTTTATGTCACAATTTTAACGCGCGAAACGCTTTTTAAGCCGAATCTTCATGCTTGTTCTTTCGTGGATCGGTCGTGTTCCTCTTTGTTAGAAAATGTAAGTAGATGAGCAAACGTCACGTTAAATATCTGTTTTCAATTTGTTTGATTGTGACTTTTTTAAGTGTGAGATGAGCGTAAGTGGCCTGAAGAAATATATGTCGAGGGGATATCTTGGGTATCGGGTTTGGGTGAGGTTTGATGACATAATTTAAAGGGAGTATTGTACCTAAATATTGAGCAGTTTGGTTGGATTTTTTGTGTGTGGTGTTTTTATATTTTAACACTTTTATTTCGATATATAGATGCACTCCTTATGCACATAATTTATAAATTATTGTACGAAATTCATTCGAAATTATAATAATATACTTTGTAGCTTAATCGATGAGTGATAGTTCGACCTTTTGTGGTAGAGTTTTTCTGCGCTTCTTATGGTCCTCAGAGGCTAGTATGGAAATTAGTCCCAGATATAGTATGGCTTTAAGCGTTTCTAAGTATGTGTTGTATGGAAGCCACTTTCGAAGACAAAAATAATAATATATTTTGTTTTTATACTATTGTAGTTGGGTCCAATGAAAAACTATGATATGATCTCTTATGTTAATAATTAATGTAATATTTTTTTAGAACTAATATGATATCAAACTAATTTTGTATGTAGATTAACATATAGTATGGTGCTAAATATTCTTATGACATAAATAATATTAAAAAATCTCATTTCTAATTTTTACTTGCAAAAAAATAATTATTATTTATTTATTAAAAAAATCATTTCCAAAACTTTAATTTTCAAAATTTCTCATCTTATCATTATTAAAATAAAAAATAAAACTATATTTATAAAAAAAAATAATTAAATTCTTATCTCATATTAAGGAAAGTATATTTTATCTAAAAATCTAAAGAAAAAAACTATGGCCAAAAAATTATTTAGGCCTAAACACGATTAATTACATATAAAGTTGTCAATCCAAACGATTGATCAAACTAGGCTTATATGAAGTAAATGATAAAATCTAATAAGATCAGACCTAATTTATATCATATTGATATTTTACTATCCCAATTCAATCCTAATTTTGGATTGATTGAGTTAATTAACGGAACGAACTCAAACTAATTACAAATCCTTTTTAGAAAATTTCTGATATGACTATATTTAATATTTTCTGAGTTAGAAAAAGTCAATTAGAAGAAAAACGTGCACTGGACCGGTTCACCAAACGCTAATAAAAAAAACTCAACAACGAGCTAAAAGCTAATAGAAGAAAAAGTCAAAATATCAGATGTACGGATAGATGATATTGATGGGGATTCTTTTAATGGTGCATGTTTCATGTAATATGTATGAAGTTAAATAAGATAATTTTGGTAAACGATTTGGAAATTTGGTTTTTGCCACTTTCAATTTTCATCAATGGTGCGTGTTTCTATATATATATATATATATATATATATATATATATATAAAAAATGTTTTTTTAGTTGACATCAACACCCCCCATGACACTTTGAAACATTTAAAAAGGGTTTCTTTTTTCTTTTAGTATGAAAAGAGATTACTCAAATATTACTTACAAAAGCATGACTTTAAGTCGTTGAATTCTTCTTTTAAGCTTATGTTAAAATGAATATATATATATATATATATATATATATATATATATATATATATATATATATATAAAAGATGTTTTTTTAGTTTACATCAACTCTCTCCCATGACTTTGAAACACTCAAAAAGGGTTTCTTTTTTCTTTTTTTCTTTTAGCATGAAAAGAGACTACTCAAATATTACTTATAAGAGCATGACTTTAAGACGTTGAATTCTCCTTTTAAGCTTACGTTAAAATGAATATTTTAAACCATGACATGTCATTGAACTTTTAAAATGACCTTGATAAAATGACTTGTCATGATAATAAATCATAATACGATCAAACTATGTTACTTTAAAATATTGTATTCTTATTGATAAAAAAATTGTATTCTTCTCTATAGGGCTATAGCAATATTAAAAATCTTCCATATTATATGATATATTATTAAAGGATTTATTTAATTATCTCATGAATATTTTAAAATGACATATCATTGAACTTTAAACCATGACCTTGATAATAAATCATAATGTGGTCAAACTATGTTACTTTAATATATTGTATTCTTATTGATAAAAAAAAATTGTATTCTTCTCCATAGGAGCTATAGCAATATTAAAAATCTTCCATATTATATGATATATAATTAAAGGATTTATTTAATTATCTCATGAATATTTTAAAATGGCATGTCATTGAACTTTAAATCATAATGCGGTCAAACTATGTTACTTTAATATAGTGTATTCCTATTGAAAAAGAAAAATTGTATTCTTCTCTATAGAGACTATAGCAATATTAAAAATCTTCCATATTATATGATATATTAAAAGTTTATTTATTTAAATAAATACATTATAAAAGAGAAGTTATTTTAATAAATGATTATTTTTATTTTGGTAAAGAATTGTCACGTGATTCATACACTTTGCTACCTAGCCATGAGCCACCATGTGTAAAGCTCATTAAAACTTCTTTCTCCATACTTGGGATTTTGAATAATTTTCTCCATTGGTCTAAAATTATTTTTCTTTTTATATTCTTATGTTTGGTTTCATCATGAAAAAAAAATAAAAAAAAATCAAATAATCAAAATTCTTCACAATTTTACATATTTTTAAATTTCTTAGTCCTTATTTAATAGAGATAAATAAATAAAATAAGTTTGAATAAATATACTAATTTATTAAGTTCAAATCTATTTTTTTTTCTTCATTCAAGTTTTATTTCCTTCCAATTTTTCTTTCTATTTTCTTCTATATTTTGTGTGAATACGAAAGAATCTATAAACGATGATATCTTTTGTTATAGAAACCTTACTTAAAATAGAAATTGTAAAATATTATTTCAATAATTTATATGCTAACTTTTTTTCATACGGTTTAAGAAAGCACATGACATACAGTCTTGAGGGTCACAGTGACCGCACAGTCAGCCATGAAAAACCTATGTCTCATGTCATGAGACATACGTATTAAAAATGGCCATGAGCCCATACATCCTTCTTCATCAAAATACATCGTATATTTTCTGTGGATTCGAGTTAATATATCACTTTGTCACAATATATTAAAATTTAAATTAATACGTGTTTTTCACAAATTAAATCTAAAGCCACAATCAAACTTCTTACAAGCAGCGGAGGCCACAGTGGTAGCCAGGTCACTCAGATACACTCACATACTTGAAATAATGATCTCTCTTGACAAGGTGAAGCGTGCCCGATGGTTGAATTATCTAATGGGTTACTCACTACCCTAAGTGCATATCTGATAATTGTATGTCATAGCATTCAGTAAATACGTGATCGCACTTGATTGTCTCGTGATATGGATGAGAATGCGGCTCACCCTTTCCCATTCTCGAGCCTATAGGCTCCCTCATGCATACTGAAAGCTGATGTGGAAAAAGCATCGTTTCGAAGCAATCTTTGTTCTTTGAAGGCATATCCCATCTAGAGTTTTCGGTAAATATATTGGACTACCCTCAGGGCAAATTCTTGGATCGTTTTTAAACGGTCGTGGGTTAGCACCGAGATGAGCTGTTTGGACCACTCTCAGTGATTCTTGAAAATCTTCCTTGAAATTCCTTTCATAACCACTTTCCATTTTGATTTCTTTAAATGCAATGCCTTTCATACCTAATTTTAGGATTGCCCCAGATGCATATAAATGCATTATGCAATTTTCAAACAATTCATGTTAATATATAAATCATGTATGTACTAACATAAATTTACCCACATGCATCATGTCATTCAATTCACATACTAATCCGCATGTATTTATTCTTATCAATAACGTAGATTATTTCGCATGGGCTTTAAATGCAATTTATTCGATGGCTTACACGCGATTATATTTTTATATAATTCATCGTATGTTAACACATTTAATTATACGCATTAACAGAACCTTTTTTCACACAGATTCAAGCCACAATTCAAAGCGATATTTTCTTGAAACACCTGTGGACAGAATTTAGGTCGACAAAGCAAACCGGGATTGTTTTTAATAGTCCACTAAAACGAGCGGTGGGTGCAATCAGGTAGGTAGCCATGCAGCTTTTATCGGTTCCACTTTGTGGAGCAGAAATCCTAGTCATTCAGGCCCAAAACACCAAAACCATAATTTGTTGCATAAATTATCATGTGGCTCGCAGCCGGTCCACACTAGCGTCCCAGCAGGTTCAAATATTCCAACAATTTGGTCCCAGTTTTGGGATTGATCAGCTGACTACTCGGTCTCGAATAAACGAATCATTTACCAAACTCTTAAGCAGAAAATAACTAAGTAGGGAGACACTGCCTCTTGGGTTGTCGAGCTCCACAAAGCCCAGGTGCACGCGGCCCGCTGGAGTGTAGAACAACTTTTGGCTCTTGGCTCATTGGTCAGGCGATTAGAAGCGGAGAATCTAGAGAGAAGTTGCACTTTCTCTCTAAAAACCCTCCATTTTTAAAATCTGCTCTTCTCCTCCCACCTACGCGTATCGGCAAAATGGAGAAAAGCTCTCCTTTGATGCCACTCTTTGTCGCGTGTCGAGTTACAGTGGCTCGTTGGATTTATCAGCAATCCTGACCATTTGATTTTCCTCCAATGGCATCATGCCATGTGTCCCGCATGGAGCCCCGCGAGCTGAAGTTGACTCATTACGCACGACACGTGGCACCTTTGTGAGCAACCCTCAAAATGTGCAGTATATATGATAAACTCGTTCTTCGGCGCGTGCAAATTAGTTGTCTCGGAGTCGACGAGAAGTCGACGTGGTAGCTAGATTTCACGAAGACGATTCAACGGTAAAGTCGGTTTTAGTCTTTGAGATCTAGAAAAATTCGAGTTTTGACCCGGAAATTCACCAATTTTGCCATTTTTCAGAAAAATTAGATTTTCTCAGGGTTTCACAAAACCCTTGAACTTACATCAACAAATCACAAGAAGTAAAATATTTGAAATTTTATGATTACTAGGTTAAAAATAAATACACTTAAAAGAATATATAGCGCCCCCGAGCACACTTGGGGTGTCAGTTATTTCTGCGTCGGCAGCGGAATACTAAGTGGATGTCGGGTAACTTCGACCACCACTCATGAAAATCGGGCGAGTCTCAGCACATGCGGGAGCTCTGAGTCTGAAAACTTGTCGAATGAGTTTTGCAATGACCCGCATAGGGTCGCGTGCGAGAGTAAAATAATGGTAGCTTGAGCACTGCTGTCGAGTATTCACAAAATACATCAGCTATATACGTAGTTTAGAGTTAATAAATTACTCTTTGCAGACATATATCAGAATTTACAATTTTAATACATGTTATACAAAATAAAAATGCCAAAGCCACAATCCGGTTTTAACCCAAATGCGGCGCCACAGTGGCTGAGTCCTCGTGCCTCCACGTACCTAAAATAGTGATCCCTCGACAGGGTGAGCAATGCCCAATAGTGATAATTTTCTACATAGGTTACTCCCCACCTAAGTGCACATGTTATGGCAGAGCAACCACATCAACAATTACATGAACCTACTCGAATGTCTACATGCTGATCCAGTAATCTCGGTCCTCTTGACTCCTCACATATGCAAGAATCGAGAAAAATATCCGATTTCAAAACAAAAGCTTTTGTTCTCGAAAACTTACTGCGAATTTTTGGTAAATACATTGGACTACCCTCAGGCGAGTGGATATTTCTGCAGAAGCAGTCATGGTCCTGCGTCAGTGATCATCATTTAGGGGACCGCTCTCGAAGCGATTCTTGAAAATCTTCCTTGAATTCCTTTCCGCAAACATTTTCGTTTTTTTATTTCAATTTCATATTACCTCCTCTAATATTCTAGGGTGCCCCAGTGCATATGGAGGGCATGATGCCAATCCTAACAAACTCATGCTAATACATAAAACATGTATATACATTAACATTATTAATTCAAACAAATAATGTTATTAAATTCCACATCAAATGTACCAATTAGCTCCACATGGGCTAATTGCAAACCTGGCTAATTCATTTTGAATAACTAAAAACTGCATTTTCACACGAAAATCTCGTCACTATTCAAGTAACAATGAAAACCCTCGGTTGTAGCATTCACGGCCCGCAACAACCAAAGGGATTTTCTCCACTGGTTCAAAGTTTTGAGGCCCAGAAAACACGGCTAATCAAGCGAATATCCTAACCATAAATATGGCTCTTAGCCCAAAGGAATATCACAAGTAGGAAAAGATCCTACACTCTTTGAGTGTTCGAACTCCCTGATTGGTGTCCACATGTTGCCCCTGCCGTCACGTGAGATCAGAGCAACGCTGGCACGTGCGAGAGCGACGGTCCGACCGGCTAGAAAATATAGAGGCACACTTCACTCTCTCTAGATTTCAAAAACTGAGCTTCTTGCACTTTTGTTACAGCCCATTGGCATCGTTTTAGTCTTAAAAATGGAGAAGATGACACTATGCATTTTGTCTCATTCTCATTAATATTTGCAAAAATTCCCTATGTGTCCATTTTCTTGATTTTTGACACTTGGCACAATCTCGACCATCCATCTCATCCTCTCTCTACTGCATTACAACGTATTAACGCGGTACATGTGATAGGTGACTTTTGTCACATCACATGTCTCAAAAACCATTTATGGCACAGGCCCGCTCGGTCGCGCCGAAAAATATAATTTCATTGTCTGGAATTGACGAAGTCGACGTGGTAGATTTCACGAGGCGATTCAACGGTGAAGTCCGTTTAGTCATCCAGAGAACCGGAAAAATTTTGGGTTTTGGCCAGAAGTACCGTTTTACCATTTTTCGAGGAAAATTGGAATTTTCTCTCGGGTCTTACATTCTCTTCTCCTTCTGAGGAATTTTCGTCCGAAATTACGGACAATCTAACAATTCACATGCATAATACAGCGTGCCTTACACCATGCATGTAAACTAGTCGTTAAGTATTAAGCGACCCCACGTACATACCTTCATCCACTAAGCGAAGGGATAGGTGGCCACACTTTGTCGTGTCCTCATGACTCCACGTTGACTCCTCCACTCCCGTAGATGTGCCGCGCACCCTCATTGCTCTCGCGGTCTTAGTCTCAAAACCTGATCCGGAGCTATCCATAATACCTGCGGTCCTCCTCGAAGGTCCCATCAGGTGTCAACCTCCAATCTCTCCCGATCCATTACATGAAATTGGATGCGCGGTGTACCTCGGGACATGGAGGCATGAAATACCTCGTGGGCACGACATGATGGTAGTGAGCCAGCCGTGCGCTATAGTGCCTGCCCTTTTGAATATCTTGAAGGGCCCAGTAAACCTCGGCGATAGCTCGCGCTTGTCGAACGACCACTCCTCTTAGGCATCACCTTGAGAAGGCGTAATCTCAACCTCGAACTCTAAGGGTCAACGTCGTACATCAACATAACTCTCTTACTGTAGGCTTTGGCGGAGTGAGAAGGCAGTGACGTAAATATCAAGCTCACCTTCTCGGAGGTGTCTCTAATCTAATCAGGACCATTGATGAGGCTCTCTCCCACCTCAGTCCAACATATCGGTGATCTGCATGGCCTCTCATATAATGCCTCATATGGTGCCATGTATGCTCGCTTGATAGCTGTTGTTGTGAGGCGAGGAATTTCCTTTGGGGCAAATGCTCTTTGGCTACCCTTATGATCGGGATCTGTGCTCGTGTGTCTCCCCAACACGTATAGTCCTCTCTTACCGAGACCATACGATATGGGTGGTTGTACTCATGGTCGTTGTGTGCCCACTTTAGCCTTTGGAAACTCTTCTAAAAGTGCGCCGTAAACCTCGGGTCCTGATCGACCTTATAGTGCGGTATTCCATGTAGCGGGACTATCTCTCGAATGTATAATCGACAGTCTGTGTGAAGGTCATCCGCACGGCTAGAAAATGTCTTGGAGCCGTGGCTGGGTCCACTTATCACGATATCGCGTCATGTCCTTGCGATTGTCGGGTGGCAGGTGGTCGCGAAATCCATCGTGGCGTGCTCCCACTTCCACTTTCGATACCTCCATTATTTCAGCCAGAAACTCCCTGCTGATGCGGGTGCTCAGCCTTAACACACAACATGTGGGACATCGTCGAACAAAAGAGTCCCTACGTGTCTCTTCATCCCTCTCCGGTGAATCTTGTGGCGAAGATCTACGGTACATCTTCGTGCCACTTAGGGATGCCTGACAAATCGAAGCGGTGAAACTCCTTGAGAATCTCTATCTCAAATCGGTCATTGGGGAACCTGCCGAGTCCTCTATGCGAGAAGACTACCATCTGCGTGGATGGTCGACCATAATCACTGTGGCGTGTACTAGTCCTTGATGGACAACATCTTCGTGTCACGTCACGGGACTCGTCATCTCGATAGAGCGGTGTATCTACTAGACTCCCGATGTACCACGAGCACCTTTCGTACTATATGGCTTGTCCCACGGTCTCGAGCATCGCCACTCCCGGGGGAAGCTATCTTGTGATGCTCTGTGACTTCGGTAGCGCGTAGCCACATTGCCTTACGGGATGGTAATGCAAAGTGAAGTCATAATCCTCTAGGAACTCCATCCATTTGCGTTGCCTTATATTGAGGTCCTACTGCGTGAAAATATACTTTAGACTTTTATGGTCTGAGTATACCTCGAACTCCTCGCCATATAAATAGTAGCGCCCGAATCTTGGGCGGCTACGGCCTTGACTGTGTCGCGTGTGGGAGTAGTGCTCATGATTCTTCAGGCGGCGGGAACCTTAAGCTCACTACCCTCGGTTGCATCAAAACACATCCCGATCCAGGCCCTCGAGGCATCACAATGTATGCCCTGTCCCACATGGAATTTATCGAATAGGAGGCTAGTAAGCCTCCTTTTGACTCTGGAATGCCTCTCGCATCGGTCGTCCAATCCAAACCTGACCTCCTTAGGTGTGATCTCGCGTAGAGTGCCGCGTGTCGGGAGAAATCCTTAATGAATCTCCTGTAGTACCCAGCCAATCCCAAGAAACTACATATCTCGAAGAATGACTTCGGCTTCTCCCAACTCATCACGGCCTCGACCTTCTCTAAGTTCACTGACACGCCTGATGCTGACACCATGTGTCCCAAAAATCTCACCTTAGTAAGCCAAAACTCTAACTTACTGAACTTGGCATACGGTGATGGTCTCGGCAAGCGTAACACAATCCTCCAAATGATACTCATGCTCCCTGCGTGGGAGTAGATCAAAATGTCATCCACGAAGACTACGACAAACTTATCTAGATAGGGTTGGAATACCTTGTATAAGGTCCATGAATCTTTGATAGGCGCGTTCGTCGATCAAAGAATATCGAAGTAGCTGAAGTGCCCATTTGTCTTAGGGATATTTGTCTCCTAACCCTCGAGTTGATGGTAACCGGTGCGAAGGTCTATCTTGGAGTAGACTCGCTCCTGTGATGAATAAATCATCAATCCTCGGCAATGGATCTGGAGTTCTTGGCCAGTAACCTTGTTCTGGCCCTTTTTGTAATCAATGCACAGTCGAGAAGGGGTCTTGTCTTCTTCTTCAAGCAGGGCTGAGATGCCTCATGGTGAAGTGCTGGGTCATTCTGAACCCTTGTCAATAGCTCATGTAGCTAGACTCTAAGTTCCTACCTTCAGTGGTGCCATCATGCGAGTCATGAGGGTGGGCAGTACCAAGGTGTAACTACGATCCCAGAAGTCTACAACCCTACGGAGGCAATCCCAGGTAGCTCATGCGGAAAAACATCCTCATACTGCAAACTACTCGAGGTAGATCTAAGTCGGTCTCACCTCGTCCTCTAGGAGTAAGGCTTGCTAACTTGACCTTATTTCCACGACACTGGACTCGTACTATATGGGAGGCGAAATATCATGCTTGTCCCCACTAAATACAACAGTGATCTGCGTGTAGCGATAACCTCTACGCTCGCAATTGATAACAACCACGTAGGCGCAGTGATCCATCCCGGGATGACGTCGAACTTCTGACATGCCCACATGACCCTCGGGTCACGTGAGTAGAATCCAGAGATCTTTAACTCGCAACCCGACATATCATCCTATCCTCGCTCTAATCCTAGGGAGAACACATCTGAGGAGCTCCTCCAAGGCCTGTTCTCAAATGACTCTATCCCATGACTAATCTGGCTTGATAAATGAATGCGACACCAGGAATCAAATAACACTCTTGCACATAAAGCGAGATAGAAAAAATGTACCATGTAGTGGGCGTCTGGTGACTCGGTAGGCGGTGTGATGGTTTAGACCGCCCTTTGAGACCCCCAGTCCCTGCTGTGGGCCTCAGTCTCTGCCTCGGCCCAGCCAACACGGCCTCTCTGGCACACTTTGTGGCAGGAGGTGCCGCGCAACTCCACGAGACAAGCGCTCTCAGCTGTGCTAGGGTGTGGAGGGAGTATCTTGTGTCCTCTCATGTTCTCACAGTTGGTGGAATTGCATTGTCCACGAAACCACAGGATCCTGTCTCTGAGGCGATCCACTCCTCCTTATGTAGAGCTATTGGCGATGGTAGCACACCATCTGTAGGGTTGATCTGACCACGATGCATCCTGCTTGGGATGGCGTGGGCCTGGAACATATGAACTAAAAGCCCTCACCTTCTTTCGAACTAGAAGAAAGATTGACTCTCCTTCCTCTTGCTACTAACACTCACATCAGAGTGCTTTCAAGGCATCCTCGATCTCTCTCTATGGTTGAGGTTGTCCCTGACCATGGAGTCCATCACTATGGTCGAATCCTGATCACGTCGAATGGACGCTTACGGCTCATTCTCGAATCTCTGACCTTGGCCATGTCGTAGCCACGTAATCGTGTAGCGGGCTAGCTCAGTGAATCTAGCCACGTACTCTATCATAAGTCATAGTCCTGCCGGCTTGGGAACTCTGGGCCTTCGCATGACGAGGCATTATCAGAAAAATACTTGCATGATAGCTCACGGAACTGCGCCCGTGTCATTGCCTCCCAGGTCTCTAAGGTCTTTGCCCGGGTTCCACCATGTTGAGCCTCGCCCTCGTTGGAGCGTGGCTAGTCCCCAATCTGGTCATATGGGGCGATCTCAGTAGCCTCGACCCACTTTCTTGTCTGCTGAACCCGATAGTGCGCCCATAGTGGGATCTCCTTCCCTATTGAATGTCGGGAGGATGAGTGTACTGACCTCTGAAATTTTCCGGACCTCCCAATTTTCTTTGCACTGCTTTGTGCAATAGCGGCTGACAGTAATATCTCTGACCTCGGCCAAAGCCTCACGGTTAGCTCATGAGGTGGTGCTTGGGTTGGCACCTCGTGTGGGCCGGCCTCTGCGTCCTCGTTCTCGACTCACCATCTACACATGTCGAATAATGATAAATTCTAATGCGATATCTCCCAAGGCGTAAACCACGACCAGAGACACTATACACATGTCTGAAGCATTTTATACACAAACGTCCATGCATTCATAGGTAATGCAAGACATAATTTCATTATATTAAATCATATTTAATAAAAAAAAAATTATTTTATTTTGTCTCATTTTATTTTATTTTAAAAAATTTTATTTCATTTTATTTTTTATTTTTGAAAAAATCTTGTGAACAATGTTCATGACATTGGTCAACGATTACTGTGTAAAAATGGGTCGGGTGCGCAGTGCACACCCAGTCTGAATTTAGCAGCGCTGGTCGGCGCCTGGCGTACCCCGGTAGGCCGGTGTCGACGTGTCGTGGGTTGTGTCGCGACTGCGATCGGTGTGCGTGGCACGGCCCGCGCCTCGGGCGCGTGCCGTGCCTCATTTACGTGACTGCCTGCCGCGCCGCCATGACGCCTATGCGCGCTGTATTTTGCCTGCGCCGCGCCTTTGCGTGCTGCGCGCCTTCTTGTGACTGCCTCGCACGCATTCTTCGCCCACGCACCCCACTTATTTGCTTCTTACGCACTTCTTGTGGTACCTGCTTACTCCTTCGTGTACTGTGCCTTCTTGTACCTCGCACTCCTTCTTGTGGCGCACCATGCGCCTTTAGCGTTATTTGCCTCTCACACGCATCGTGTGTCGGCGCGCCCTGGCAGTGGCACCTCTTGGAAGTATCATGGCCTTCTGGCGTGTCCCGCATTGTATCGCGACCTGACCCGGTTGCCGAGCCTCCCACGTCGCATTACAGCCGGTGTATTGTGATACAACTCCCAGCCTGACAGGCCATGCGCTGACTACGGCCCACTCCTCATGTGCTGTGTGGCTGTGTCCTCAAAGCCCATATCGTAGCCCGAGACGGCGTGTCATGCCCTTTCTCGTGATATCGTGGTCGCTCTTTGGCCGTCCATCTTGCGCTGATATGCGCCATGTGTCTGATACGATTACCTTTATTATAAGTGACGAGTGTAAAATGGCGTGTGACTGCTTTGTGAAACGTTTTTTTTCATTCCGGCTATTGGAAATACCTAAAAAAATATATATATTTTTCATTTTCGATAAATCAAATAATTTATTAAAATTTATTTTATTCATTTTTCAATTTTACACCTTTGTAAAACCTCGGAAAAATTTTTCAAACACATCATTTTTTTTCATTTAATTATGGACTATTTGCCAGAATTTATAACCTCCTAAGGTTTTAATTTCTCCTATGCTATTTATCAAGCATACTAGCACATAACCACACATCATACACAACAACTCATGTTCACACATCAATCATCAAAGTGCACAATGAATGCGTTATCTAGCAGGTGCCTCGTGAGTCTGAGTATTCGTATGCCTAACTTCTGGGTACTAGCTATAACACAGTATCCAACATCGAGATATATCAACCTACGATGCTCTTACACCTTATGACCATGGCCTAAGCCTAAGTCCCTCAAGCCCTAGGTTTTCATTTACCTAAGCTCTACACCCACCGAGCTCCCAAGATAATTGTTTACCTTAGCTTTGATGCAGTGTGATACTAGGCTTTCGGGTGTCAGATTTGTGATATTCGTCGACAGCGGAATCTTTCGTGGATGTGTTCGGGTAACTTGGAAACACCACTCATGAAAATCGACGAGTCTCCTTTATGCAGGAGCTCTACCGGAGTAAGAAACTTTGTCCTAACAAGTTTACAATGACCACATAGGGTCCACATACGAGTAAAATAATGGCCACTTGGGCCCTTGCATCAATACTCACAAAATACATCAACTATATACAATAGTTCAAGAGTTAATAAATTACTCTTTACCAAACATATATCAAAATTTACAATTTTAATACATGTTATACAAAATAAAAATGCCAAAGCCATAATCCGACTTTCTTCTAAATGCGGCCTCTAGTGAGCGCCGTCCTCGTGCACACTCCCTGTACCTAAAAGAGTGATCTCTTGATAGGTTGGGCAAAGCCCAGTAGTGATAATTTCCTACATGGGTTACTCCCCACCTAAGTGCACATGTCATGACAAACAATCACATCCAAGCAATTACATGAACCTACTCGAATGTCTACATGCCCAATCCCATGTCTCGATTCTTCACCGACTCCTCATATGCCTAGTGAGATGCAGTAAAATATCCGTTTTCAAAACAAAAGCTTTGTTCTCAGAAAACTCACTGAATTTTTAGTAAAATACATTGGACTACCCTCAGAGCGAATTCTTGGATATTTCTCTAGCAGTCATAGTCCTCTCAAAGTGATATGTTAGACAACTCTCCAAGGTAATTCTTCGGAAAATCTTCCTTGAAATTCCTTTCACAAACATTTTCGATTTTTCTTTCAATTTTATGTCATGCACTCACTCCTAATATTCTAGGGTGCCCTAGTGCATATGGAATGCATAATGCCAATCCCAACAAACTCATGTTAATATATAAAACATGTATATACATTAACATAATTAATTCAAACAAATCATGTTATTAAATTCATATGATAACACACGAAATTAGCTCGCATGGGCTAATTAGCAAACACAAGCAATTCATTTCAGATCACACTTAAGTACACATTTTTCACACGAGAAAATCTTGTCCTTTATTCAAGTGAACAATGAAACCCTCGGTTGGCACTGTTCACGGCCACAACAATGGGGATTTTCTCCACTCGGTTCAAAGCTTTTGAGACCGAAAACACGGCTAATCCAAGCCTCAGAATATCTCTAACCATAAACATGGTTCTTAGCCAAAGAATATCACAAGTAGGAAAAGATCCCTACCTTTTGGGTTATCGGAACTTACGAGTGTCGGTGTCACGCGCGTAGCCCTCACTTGGCGTGGTGCGACTTTGCTTCTTGCTCGGAGTCGAGGAATAGTGTTACGAACTGAGCGAAAATCTAAGAGAAGACATGGTCGCGACCTCCAAATGGGATCTATCTGGCACATGTTGAAGTGTTGTTTGATTCTGGTGCTTCACATTCATTCATTGCTGCATCAGTTGTGATTGAGTTTGGCTTAGAGGTTGAGACCTTAGAGGAGCTGTGCGTGAGTTCTCCCACCCACAGGGATTAGGCGAGGAGTAAGGTGATGTGATATGTCATGGTTGCGAGTTAGAGATCTCGGGGAACTCTACTCACAGTGGACTTGAGGATCATGGACTTGTCAGAGTTCGATGTCATCTTGGGGATGGATTGGGCGGCGACACGGGGTGGAGTCATCGATTGTGGCGTAGGAGGTTCTGCTTTATCACAGCGGAGACGGTACTCGTGTTGTATTTCAGGGGGACAAGCATAGTATTTTGCCCCAGACGGTGTACGAGTCCAGGTGTTAGGAGCAGTTAGGGTTATTTGCAAGCCTTACAGAAAGGACGAGGTGAGGCCAGGACTTAGATATACCTCAGTGATCCCAAGTATGAGGATGTTTTTCGGATGAGCCTCACGGGATTACCTCGCAAAGGGTTGTAGACTTCGATTATCCCAAGTCCTGCCCCGGTACTTCGCCCGTCTCTATGACTCGCGCCGGATGGCACCGAGTTGAGTTGCGGAACTCCCGAGTCCCGAGCTACCAGGCCCGTGGGCGGGGTTCGTGGAGCACCCAGCACTTAACCATGGGCGCTGGTTACGTTTGCGAAGACTGAGACCCTTCGTTGTGCATTGACTGACCGGTTGAGCAGTTCTGGGGGAGGGGGGGTCAGAATCAGTGCCCATTACAGAGGATTGACATTTGTTTGATGGAGTTGAGTGGAGCGTGAGTCTACTCAGATAGACCATGCTTGGTTACCATCGGTGAGGTTAGGGGAACGAGATATCGTTAAGACATCGTTTTAGGATGCGTTATGGGCACTTTGAGTTTCTGATGATGCCCTTTGGATTGTGAATGCACCCGGCGACATTCATGGACCTCATGCATAAATTATTCCAGCCCTATTTGGATCGGTTTATCGTAGTCTCGTGGATGACATTTTGATCACTCCCGTCAGTGGGAGCATGAGTATCATTTGAGGATTGTGTTACGATTGTTGAGAGACCATCAGGTACATGCATGAGATTCGGTAAGTGCAGGATTTTGAGAAACTGCGAGGTGGTTTGGGACACGTGGTGTCGGCGTAGGGCGTGTCGGTGGACTGGAATAAGGTGGCCCAGTGATGAGTTGGGGAGGGCGAAGTCAGGTCTTCGAGATCGTGGTTTCTTGGGATTGGTGGGTACTGAGATTCATTAGGGATTTCTCCGATTAGCGGGATCTATGACGAAATTGACACGGAAGGAGGTCGAGTTTGTGGGATGGCCGTGCGGAAGCATTCAAGAGTTGAAGAGGAGGCTTACTTGACTCCTATCTTGATAGTCGGACCAGGGACCCAGTGCAGTGTATTGTGATGCCTTGAGGAGGTCGGTGAGATGTGTTTGATCACGTCCAGGGAGGGTCGTAACTTATGGTTGTCAGTTGAAGAATCATGAGCGAGAATTACCTCACACGACATGGAGTTGGCGGTAAAGCAGTCTTGACTTGAAAGATTTGGCGCCCCTTGCTTATGTGAGAGTTCGGTGTACTCGGCCACAAAGTTTGAGTATATTTTTCACGCGTGGGATCTCAATATGAGGCAGCAGCAGCGAGATGGATGGAATTCCTAGAGGATTATGATTTCACTTTGCATTACCATCCTGGTAAGGCAAATGTGGTGGCTGATGCACTCAGTCGGAAGTCATGAGGAGTATTAGCTAGTATAGCTTCCCGGGAGTGGCGGATGCTCGAGACTGTGGGATAGTTTGGATTATAGTACAACGGCGGACTCGAGTGCAGTTAGGGGGTTTAGTGGCTGCAGATCTCGTTGACGGAGTGATTGAGTCGATGGCGGGGGCGCGAGATAATTAATCCATCGGGGGACCGGGTCTGATCAGTCACGGTGGCGGCTGGACCATCCACCGCGGATGGTAGTCGCCGATTTATAGAGGACGGGTAGTGGTTCCCCATTCGACAGATTTGAGAGAAGAGATTCTCAAGGAGTTTCACTGCTCTCGATTTGTCGTGCATCCAAGAGGCACGAAGATATACCAGGATCTTTGTCGCCAGTACTATTGGAGTGGGATGAAGAGACACGTAGGGGACTATGTGTGACGATGTCTCACGTGTGCGGCGGTAAAGGCGAAACGCAGGAAGCCCAGCGAGTGCCGACCATTGGGAGGTAGGTAGTGGAAGTGGGAGCATGCCACGATGGACTTTGTGACCCACTTGCCACGGATGCAGCAGAGGCCTGACGCGGTATAGGTGATAGTGGACCGGCTCACTAAGTCGGCACATTTTCTAGCCGTGCGGATGACCTTCGCCTTGGAGAGATTCTGCCGGTTGTATATTCGAGAAATAGTCCGGTTATATGGAGTACCGGTATCCATAGTATAGGATAGGACTCGAGGTTTACAACACACTTTTAGAAGAGTTTCCAAAAATCTATGGGCACACAGTTGACCATGAGTATAGCTTTCCACCTACGAGACGGATGGTCGATTACGGGAGGAAGGGTATCACAGTGTTAGAGGATATCTTTGCGAGCATAGTCTGGATCATAAGGGTAATTGAGATGAGCACTCGCCCTTAGTGGAATTCGCTTACAACAACAGTTATCATGTGAGTATACAGATGACACCATATGAGGCATTGTATGGGAGGCCCGTAAGTCATAGTTATGTTGGGCCAGGAGTGGGAGAGAGTTGCATCAGGTCACGATGCGATTAGAACACCTCGAGAAGGTGAACTTGATACGACAGCGTCTTCTCACGGCTCAGGCGAAAAAAGAGGCTATGCGGATGTACGACGTCGACCACAGAGTTCGAGGTTGGGATCACGTTTTCTTGAAAGGTGATGCCTAAGAGAGGAAGTGGTGGTTCGGGAAGTGAGGGAAGCTATCATAGGAGTTTATTGGGCCTTCGAGATGCTCGAGAGGATAGTGTATTGCCTCAGGTTGGATTTCTTAGCCCGGCATGTCGAGGTGTCCACGAGGTGTTTCACGTCTCCATGCTCCGGAAGTATACACCAGATCCAGCTCATGTAGTAGATTGGGGAGAGATTGAGGTCGACACAGATGGGACCTTCGAGGAGGGACCAGTGTGCATTTGGATGGCAGAGTGATAAGGTTTTGCTGACCTTGAGACCTTGAAGTTTAGTGAGGGGTGCTATGGCTGACTTGTATAGAGTGGAGAAGTCCACGTGGGAGCGCGAGGACACGATGCGGGCCACCTATCCCTTCTTGTTTAGGGATGAAGGTACGTGATTAGTCGTTTAATAATTAAATGACGAGTTTACATGCATGGTAGAGTGCACGTTGCATATGCATGTGAGTGATTATGATTGTCTAGAATTTCGGGACGAAATTTCTTTTAAGGAGGGGAGATTGTAAGACCCGAGAAAATCCAATTTATAAAGTGAAATATTATTTAGATCAAAAATCCGAAATTTATTCTCTAGATCTCGGATGTGAAATGGATTTCCTTAGTTGGAATCGTCTCCACGAAATCTAGCTAGAAAATTGATTTCGTCGGTCAGGACAATGTCGGGATTGCATGTTTTTCAAGGCGCAGTATCGAGTCTTGGTAAGCGATATTTGATGTGAAAAAATCCATATAACATGTACTCATGTCCATAAGTTACATGGTAGAAATGATGGAAATGGATGGCTAGAGGATAGTGCGAATGTCGAAAATCGAGCAGATCACATGTAGATGTCATTTTAGAATTCTTAAGTTAGATAAGACAAAATACCTAATAGTGTTGTCTTCTTCAAAGGCCACAAAAGGCAATCGAGGCGTGGTAGGGAAGAGGAACGAAACTGATTTTTGTGATTTATTTTAGAGAAGACAACTTCTCTCTAAGATCAGATAATCAGGTAGTCGAATTAGTCGGGACGAAAGCAAAGCTGCTCTACGCATCGAGGCCTACGCGTGGGCACTGGTTTTGGGAGTTTTAAATGACTCAGGTGAATTAGGGTTTCATCCCACTTGTTTTACACTTTGTTTAAGTGTTTTGTGGATGTTTCAGTTGGGTTGAGGCCTCGAATGGCCATTTGATCGGTCCCAACGTGGGGCAAAAGTGTCTTATGGAGCCCGAATACACGGTCAGAATGCGTGTAGAGTGTTTGGGTGTTGTTCATAGAATTTATAAAAATAAATCTTATGTTGATGGTATGAGGCCGAAAATGGCTTGAATTGTGTGGAAAATGTAATGTGGTCGTGAACCGTGAACCAGTAACCCGAGGGTTTCATTGTTCATGTGAATAGTGTTCATGAATTAATTTTGTGAAAAATGTGTTTGGTTGAGTGATTCAAATTGAATTGCTCGTGGTTGTTAATTAGCCCACGTGAGCTAATTTTGGTGTAATGAATTGTGAAGTGCGTAACATGTTTGTGTGATTTAAATTATGTAAATATATGTATGAGGATGTATTTGCGTGTGTTATATAATTTGTATTGGAAATGACATCGCCATTCCATGTACCTTGGGGCACCACAGAACTGATAGGAGTGAGTGCATGAGGTGATTCTTGAGATAATGGTTTGGAGGGTTGACTAAAAATAATTATCGGTAGTCCATATAAAATGTCAATCGTCGAATTATTTGAATTGATATAATCGAGAGGGATGTCATTAAATAGAACATTGGAGTCGGTCCACTACTTATATCGGAGGGTTTTCTACAAATATAAACAAATATCTTTGTTTTGAAAAATAATGTTTCTCATACGTGGCTTAGGCAAGTGTGAGGGAGTCGGTGAAGACTTGGGGTAGGAGTTGATCATGTAGATATTCAAGTAGGATTACGCATTTACTTGAATGTATGTTTTCATTGGAGCATCGCATATGCACTTAGGTGGAGAGTAACCCATTTAGGGTGATTCCACTACTGGGCGATAGCTCACCCTGTAGAGGGATATTATTTTTCAGGTACAAGGGGCGCTCGAGAAGACGGCTCTTCCTGAGATATCTTGAAGAAAGCGGGTTTGTGGCTTTGGTGTTTTAGAATACATGTATTAGAACGTTGTAAACTTTTAATATGTGTTGTATAAGAGTGACCT
This sequence comes from Tetrastigma voinierianum, assembly GCA_016808115.1. NCBI lineage: Eukaryota > Viridiplantae > Streptophyta > Magnoliopsida > Vitales > Vitaceae > Tetrastigma > Tetrastigma voinierianum. Next base: position 392,616 of record JAEQBH010001000.1, read on the forward strand.
TTTAACTCTTGAAACTATTGGATATAGTTGGGATTTATTTGAATGGATATTGGTTTATGGGCCCAAGTGGCCGTTTATACTCATGTATATATCTTTGGATGTTGATTGGGACAAGTTTGTATTTGGGTAGAGTTTCCCGTACAAAGGAAACTGTGCCCGATTTTCATGAGAAATGTCGGGTTACCCAACGTTCACGAGTGTTTTCGCGGGTTGACAGGTAGTTAACGGACCCTCGGGATTTGGGGCGTCACACACTTTCTCTCTCTAGATTTCAAAAACTCAAGCTACTGCACTTTTGTTCCAGCCCACTGTCGTTTTTGGTCTTCAAAATGGAGAAGATGACACTATTGCATTTTGTCTCATTCTCATTAATATTTGCAAAAATTCCCTATGTGTCTTTTTTTTTTATTTTTGACACTTGGCATAATCTCGCCATCAATACCAAGTCCTCTCTCACACTCATGTAGCATGTCATGAGTACGCATGATGGTGACTTTTGTCACATCACATATCTATCAAAAAACCGTTTTACGGCACTTGACACCCGGTGCCTCGAAAAACGTGAAATTTCGAATGTCTCGGAATTCGACGAAATTCGACGTGGTAGCTAGATTTCACGAGACAATTCAAACGGTGAAGTCCGTTTCATCATCTGAGATCTAGAAAATTTATGGTTTGGTCGGGAGTGCAGTTTAAACTTTCTCGAGAAAGATTGAATTTTCTCAGGTCTTACATAATATAAAAAATATCTTTCTATTTTCTTCTATATTTTGTGTGAATACGAAAGAATCTATAAACAATGATATCTTTTGTTATAGAAACCTTACTTAAAATAGAAATTGTAAAATATTATTTTGATAATTTATATGCTAACTTTTATTCATACGGTTTAAGAAAACCCTTGAACTTACATCAACGAACCACAAGAAGTAAAGTATTTGAAAATTTTATAAAATTTTCATTTAAAAATAAATACACTTAAAAAAGAATATAAAAAATAAAATCCGGAAAAAATAAGTTCCTTAAAATTATTTAGAAGACTTATTTGGTTAGAAGCGGCTAATTACCATAACAAAAAGTGATATTTTATAGTTTTGATTTTAATTCATTTTGTTTTTGAAAATTTTTCCATAAATTCAGTATAAGAATCATTGCTTTTACTCTCTTGTCTCTTTTGTACAAGAAAAGTTCTCTAATTTTTGTACAAGAAGATGGCATTATATATATATATATATATATTGTTTTTATATTATATAGTGAGGATTAGAACTTTGTTTAAATTATAACAAGTATGAGATATTTAGTTATCGTTTGTCCATCTATGACCTTTTCTTAATAATAGAAGTATGAGTGAATTATGACATTTTCTTAATAGTAGAGACATGAGTGAGCAATGAAACTAAATGTTAGGGGTATCTTGAGACAAAAAAAAGAGTTTAGGAGTCAAGTGAAACATATGTGCAAAACTTTGGGACATTTGTGTACCTTATCCCAATATTATGTGTTAAACTTCTTTTTTCTTATGCATAAGTGATTATACATTTATTGATCCATCAAGGGAGAATTCAACCTTTATTTTCCATTCAACCACTCAATCTAGAATTTTTGTTTTCATATTAGTTTTTACTTTTGTTTTCATTCGGATTTTCAACAACGAAGCAAAACTCAATACGTAATCAATGATGTCTCTTTCTTTTTGGACTACAATATATAATCAATGATGTCAAAACCTTGAAAGTGGAAGTTTCTGAGGAAAAATCTAAAACTGCTATTGGCAAGATTTAATGGTTTAGACGTTCATGTAGACAGAGATAATGTAAAGAAAAAAAAAGAGAGGAAGGCTATATGGAAATATCATAAATACGTTGACAAAACATATGGAGAAAAAGTCCAAACAAAAACCACACATACCGTAACTTATTTTAAATTCAAAATAAAAATAGTACTTTTCTGTTTGAAAAAAAAAAGAGAAATAAAGACAAAATACAAGATTTAACAATTTTTTAGTATTTTTTATGAGATAGGGTGTATTTTACCAAGTAATTTCATTTGTCACAGTTATGTGAGCCCCATTGTGATTTATTTTGGGCGTCGGAGAACGTATGCACTGCATGCATGGCTCCACCGGTGGTGTTCTCCTTCTTTTTAGAACGTTTTAAAAAACTGTAACCAAGCTCATAATTTTTGTTTTGACACTCTTCTCCTTTATCTTTTTTCTCCTTTTTCTATGTGTGATCTATTTATCCATCTGGAAGAAGTATACCGATCAGAGGGAGCCTAGTATTACTAAACACCCAATTTTCTTCCAGGCTGTAAATAACCGGTTCTAAAATAGCTTTCAATCAAGGCCCTGTTTGATAAAATGAAAAAATTAAGTGCTGAAAAATTAAATGCTGAATTTCAAAAGTATTGAATCTAATTTATAAAAATTTGTTTGATAGAGATTTGACAATTGAATGAAGATAGTATATTGTTTGATAATGTAAATGAATCTTGAAAATTATGTATTTTACATATTTACCCTTATTATCATTAAATTACATATTATCAAAATAAATAGAGTTTCCTAATAATATTTTATTTTTCACTACAATTATTAATTATTGTAAAAATAATATCACTACAAACATATCCATAAATAAATCATAATATAAAAAAGAACAAAATATGTTTAAAAAATAACTAATAGAATCTAAACTTTTAAACTATCAAACTTTAATATAAAAACAAAAATTAATGAGCAACCGTTGATTTGCTATTTCCTCTCTAAAATTAATCATGAAAATATGATCGTATCTGACTCTTCTCCTACTTGTATTAGACCTTCATGATTATTTTGAGGCATCCTGATTATCACCATACTAATTTTCACCTGCTCAGTATCATAATAGATAATTTTCGAATATAGTTATGTATAGCTCATAAGCTTAATAACAATGTTCATACGTAGCAGAAAAGGATAAGGTGCCATCCTCTTTAAGATTGGAAAACGAGGTTTCAAAACTCCAAAAGATCGCTTAATGACATTTCTCAATCTGGCATGTGCATAGTTGAATGTCTCTTCTTTTTTACGAGGGCGGACACCATTGCGAAAATCAAGCAACCAATGTAAAACTAGGGAAAATTCTAATTTTCTGAAAAAGGGTAAAATGGTAATTTCGATCAAAATCTGAAAATTTTTAGATCTTGGATGACGAAATGGACTTCACTGTTGGAATCGTCTCGCGAAATCTAGCTACCACGTCGAATTTCGTGAATTAAAGACAATCGAATTTCACGTTTTTCGAAGTGTCGGTCTTAGTAAAAACGCGTCTTGTAAAATATATAATGATGTGACAAAAGTCGCTCTCTTACGATATCTTGTGTATGACGTATATTTATGATTTATAAAACAAGAAAATTAATTTTATGAAAAAGGAATTAAAATGATCATTTTAGTAAAAATACGAAAATTTTCTAAATCTCGGATGGCCAAGCAGACTTCCTGGTGGAATCGTCTCTCAAATTTAATTCTGCCTTTGTCCAATTTTGTCAAATTTGAATAGTCGAGCCCCCGCGTTTTTCGAGCGCAGTTGTCGGGTGTTGAAGTAAAGCTAACTTGTGGAAGACATGTGATGTGACAAAAGTCACATACTACATGTGCCCATGTGACACATGTTGCATGATTAGTGAGAGGATGAAATGAATGGCTTAGATTAAGCCATGTGTCAAAAATCCAAAACTTAGGGACATTGAGGGAATTATTGAAATGTTTAATTGGATAAAGACAAAAGATGAATAGTTTTCTTCTTCAATTTGAAGAAGAAAAGCGTGCGATAGAAAGAATTTGGAATTGATCACGATGGGTTGGTGTTTCAAATTTTAGAGAGAGAATGAGTGACTTATCTCTACAGATTTCCTGGGTTCGGTAGTCAGGTTCTCGACGGAAGCGAGAAGCAAAGTCAGATCTGCGCGTGAGGCTGCTGGTAGGCCTTGGAGTTGGTGGGTTAGACAACTCCGAGGGTGGGGATCTTTTCTCTTGTGTTGTCTTTAATTTGGGGCGTATGAATTAGGAATGATACAGGAGCAGGTTGGCCATAAATTTGGTCTTAAAAGCTTTGAACCGAGTGGAGAAAATCCCTATTTGTGTGGCTGTGAACAGTGCCAACCCAAGGGTTTCACTGTTCACGTGATTTTTGGTGTGATTTTTGTGTTGTTGAGTGATTCAAAATGAATTGCTTGTGTTGCTAAAGTAGCCAGTAAGGCTAATTTTGGTGTTATTGATATTAGTTAATAACATGAATTGTGTGAATTAATTATGTTAATATGTACATGTTTTATATATTAGCATGAGTTGTTGGGATTGACATAATGCAATCCATATGCATTGGGGCACCCTAGAATATTAGGAGTGAGTGCATGACATGAAAGAAAATAAAAAGGAAAATATTGTGAAAGGAATTTCGACAGAAGATTTTTCGGAGAATGGTGTGGGGAGATTGTCCAACAATTCACGTCGGAGGGGCCCATGAATTGTTGGAGGTTATCCAGATTGCCTCGGAGGGTAGTCCAATATATTTACCGAATCTCGGTAGTAAGTTTTCGAGAACAAAAAGCTTTTGTTTTGAAAATTGTATTTTTACTCACATTTGGCTTAGGCATGTGTGAGGGAGTCGGTGAGAACTTGAGACATGGGATTGGGCATGTAGACATTCAAGTAGGATCATGTATTTACTTGAGTGTGATTGTTTGCCATGACATGTGCACTTAGGTGGGGAGTAACCCACGTAGGAAATTATTACTCTTGGGCTTTGCTCACCACAATAGAGGGATCATATTTCGGTACGAGGGTATCACGAGAGGGACCTTCATATAGGTGATTTTAGAAGAAAGCCGACTTGTGGCTTTGGCATGAAATTTGTATAACATGTATTAAATTTTAAATTTTAATATATGTTTGAATTAAATGATTTCTTAACTCTTGAACCATGTAATATAGTTGGTTGGATATTTTTTAGTGAGTATTGATGTATGGGCCGCATTGGCCATTTTTACTCATTTTAATTGCATATGGACCCAGTGTGGTCTTTGTAAAATATTGGGACAAGTTGCCATGTGATTGGGACAGGTTGTATTTTGGGTAGAGCTCCCCGTATAAAGGAGACTTTGCCCGATTTTCATAAGTGGTGCCGGGTTACCCGATATCCACGAATATTCCACGGGTTGACGGGTTGTCAATGGACCCCCGGGAAATGGGGAATCATAGCTTGGTTTCAGAGTTAAGGTAAACGATTACCTTGGGAACTCGGTGGGTGTAGAGCTTAGGTAAATGAAAACCTAGGGATTGAGGGACTTGGGCTTAGGCCATGATCTTAGAGTGTAGAGCATAGGTATACGAATACCTAGGACTCGATGGGCACGAGTTAGATCATGCATCCTTTGTGCATTTTGAGGAATGAATTGTGATGTGTGATTGAATTGTGTGTTGTATGTATTGTGAAATTGTATGCTTGGTGAATAACATAGGAAAAATGTTGAACATTAGAGTTGAGAAAATATAACCTTAGGTGTTTGAGAATTTTGGGCAAAATAGTCCAGAAGTAAACGAAAAAAAAAAAAAAAATTTCCGGACAATAGTTCCAATTTTGAACAAGAACATAACGGTTTTGTGAAATCCTGGAAAATTATTCTAGTTTTTGCACAAGAAAAAGAGTTGTAATTAAACTCTTGAAAATTTTTGAGTTATATGAAATCACGGTGGTCCTAGCTGCGCATTTAGGAAGTAACAAGAGTCTGACTGGACATGAAAAAAAAAATGTTTGTTGAGGAATTTTTTTTCTAGGTTTTACAGTGTGTAAAATAGGGAAAAAAATTATTTAAAATAAATAATTTTGGTTCTACTGGAAAATGAATATATATATATATATATATATATATATATCTTTCTATATATATATATATATATATATTTTGATGTTTCGATCAGATAAATAGGAAAAAAAAAAACAGTGCACGAGCTAGAATGGGCTACTGCCCATTTTCCCAGCATGAGTCACGATACAATGCATTGTATCGTGACCTGTGAGGAGCACCAAGCACGATGTGAAGTAGGAGTGTGGTGCATCTTTGGGCGGCCACGATACGGCCAGAGACGAGGCCCGACTGGTCGGCCCGGTAGCGATCTGTGCGGCCTTTATGCGTGGGAGCTTGGCGGCGGGTTATCGTGAGACGGGCGCATGGTCGGGGCGCCACGTCGGCGGGAGCGCCACGTGCGGTGCGGGGGCACACGCGATATGGCGCTGGAGGCGTGCGACATGGCGCCTTGCGAGATGATACGATCTGGGCGTGGTCGCGCGGCACATGGTGCGACGCGGCGCGCGAATCGCGGCGTGGGCACCTGCGGCCACGGCCGGGCGGGCTGCGACAGCTGCGGGCCCGGCCTGCGACGTGCCGGGCTGGGCTGACATGGCGCGATGCAGCGCGGCTCTACGCCTGGCACAGGCCATGGGTGTGTGGACACTATGCACTTGACCTAGTCTTGACTCAGTGCACTGTTTTGATCCTTTGTTTCGGGACCTTATTCTGTGAACACTTTGTTCATGAGCCACTTATTCACGAGGTTTTAAAATTTTTTTAAATAAAGTAAAATAAAATAAATTTTTTTGTTAAATATGATTTAATATGATTATTGTCTTGCATTACCTGAATGCATGGACATTATGTATGAAATGTTTTTACGTATGTATAGTGTCTGGGATGTGTTTATGCATAGAATCTTGCATTTAATATTGCTTGCCATTTGATATGTGTAGGTATTTAGTCGAGGGCGAGACGTAGAGGTGTCTACGAGGTGCTAAGCGAGCACCACGGTGTTTGACCAATGAGCTTTTCTTTGAAATTTGTAGGGATTGCGGCTCTTGCTATTGCAGGCTAGTCTCATTGGTATGAGTCAGTAACCTCTAAGGAGTTTAGGGCACATCATCCTCGACATTCACGGGGGAAGTCGGAGTAATTGGCCCGGACCGTTGGTTCGTGCAGTTGAGAAGGTGTTGGAAACTGATGGAGATCGCCTCTAATCGACTAGAGGATCGGACCATTTTGCATTCCATTCAGAGAGGTGAAGGCCCAAGTATGGTGGAACTAGGCGAAGACCTCTGAGATCTAGGCGATGACATGGACGAGTTCTAGGAGGCATTCATGGGTATTTTCTAGACAAGCTGCGTCACGCGAGAGAGCTCGGGAGTTCCCAGAGTTGAGACGGGGATGATGACGATGATGGAGTATGTGGTTGGATTCAGGCTAGCCTATTTGTTGATAAACTCGTGGCCCGCGGACATGGCCAAGGTCGGGAAGTTGAAATGACTGGGTTGTCCGTGAGGCGGATTGCAGAGCAACTACGGGACATGGACTCGTGGTTGGGACTGACCACGACCATAGAGAGTCCGGGGATGCTAAGTAGCTTTCGGGATGCGGGTGTTAGTAGCAAGAGGAAGGAGTCAGTCTTCTTCCGGTTCGAAAAGCAGAGGGCTTTTAGTTCCGTATAGGTTCAGGCGCGGCCATTGGGCTAAAGGACAAATGAGGTTTTCCGGTCATTTAAGCGAGATGCGTGTCATACCATTGCCCGGCTGCTTGGTTCTCTCGGGAGGATTGCCCCCGACGGGGATCAAGGGTTTGGGATAGCGAAGTCCTAGTCAGCGATTGGGACGGGAGAGGATGGTAGTATTCCTCCATAACCCGATCGTGAAGGCGATGTCGGTTTCGGGGCTGTGCGGGCACCTCCCAGTTACACCTGGCAAGCGAAAGGCCGAGGTTATGGGCGGAGGCGGAGGGCGGGGCCCACGGTGAAACGTTAGGGGGTTCAAGGGCGTGTCACGCCATCCTGCCGGTGGTCGGCTAATCAGCCGGTTATACGAGTGCGTTTTGCTATCTACTTTATGGGCCCGAGAGTGTTATTTGATTCAGTGCGTCGCATTCATTTCATTGTTAGCTATCGGTTGTATTAGAGTTGGGCTTAGAAGGTTGAGGCATGGAAGGTACCCATGTGAGTTCTCCCTTAGGGATTGGTGGATAGGGATGATATGTCGTGGTTGCGGAGTTGAGATCTCGGGGGTTCTACTCATAGTGGACACGGGTCATGGACATGTCGAGTTTGACGTCATCACAGGGATGGATTGGTGGCGGCTTACGGGGTGTCATCGATTGTGAGCGTAGGAGGTTCACATACTACACTTTCGGGACGGTACTCGTGTTGTATTTCAGGGGGACAAGCATGATATTTTGCCCCAGACGGTGTACGAGTCCAAGTGTCAGGGACAGTTGGTGGGTTAGCCTAGCGACCTTACTAGAGGACAAGGTGAGGCCGGGACTTGAGTCTCAGTGAGTACAGAGTATGAGGATGTTTTTCGGATGAGCTACTCGGGATTGCCTCAGCGAGAGGTTGTAGACCGATTATCGAGGTTACACCACAGTACTTCTCCCATCTCTTTGACTCCGAATAGGATGGTACTAGTTGAGTTGAAGGAACTTAGAGTCCAGCTACAGAAGCTACTGGACAAGGGGTTCATTAGATCGAGCACTTCACCATGGGGTGCTCCGGTTCTATTTGCGAAGAAGAAGGATAAGACCCTTCGACCGTGCATTGATTCCAGGCGGTTGAACAGGGTTACGATCAAGAATCGGTACCCATTGTCGAGGATTGACGATTTGTTTGGTCAGTTGAGAGGAGCGCGAGTCTACTCCAAGATAGACCTTCACACTAATTTTTACCGTCGGGTGAGGTTACGGAGGCCGAGATATCTGGGCGGCGTTCTAGACACGTTATGGGCACTTTGAGTTTACGGTGATGCCCTTTAGATTGGCCGAATGCGCCCGAATCATTCATGGACCTCATCGTAGGGTATTCGATACTGTTGGTCGGTTGTCGTGGTCTTCGTGGATGACATTTTGATCCCTCTCGGTCATTGGAGCATGATATCATTTGAGGATTGTGTTACAGTTGTTGAGAGACCATCAACTGTACGCCAAGTTTAGTAAGTGCGAGTTTTGGCTTATTGAGGCAATCGAATTTCACGTCTTTCGAGGCACTGGGTGTCGAGTGCCGTAAAACGGCTTGTGAAAGACATGTGATGTGACAAAAGTCACATACTACATGTGCCCATGTGACACATGTTGCATGATTAGTGAGAGGATGAAATGAATGGCTTAGATTAAGCCATGTGTCAAAAAATCAAACTTAGGGACATGAAGGGAATTATTAGAATGTTTAATTGGATAAAAGACAAAAGATGAAGGGTTTTCTTGATTTGAAGAAGAAAAGCGTCGATGAGCTCTTGACCTCCAAATCGGGGTGTGGGTTGACCACCCGTCAACTGAAAATCTATCGTCTGTATCCTGAGACACACACATGAGTAAAATGGCCACATTGGCACACACGTCATACCTTCAAAATATATCGACCAATTATATTACATAGTTCGAAGTTGATTACACTCTTAATACAAACATATACTAAAATTTAAAGTTCATAATACATGTTTTACAAAAAGATAACAAAGCCACAATCCGGCTTTCTTCTCAAAACGGCCTCTAATGAGTGCGCCTTCACGTCGCCCACATTGCACGAAATAATATTCCCTCGGCGGGGTATTTATTGCTTGATAGTGGAATTACCCTAAATGGGTTACTCCCCACCTAAGTGCACATGCAATGATTCAATGTAAACACACTCAAGCAATACATTGATCCTGCTTGAATGTCTACATGCCCCGATCCATGTCGAGTCCTCACCAGACTCCTCACTTACCTAAGCCATGTATGAGAAAATCTTGGGTTTTCAAAACAAAAGCTTTTTGTTCTGAAATACCTTCTTAGAGTTGGTAAAAATATTGGACTACCTTAGTCGAATTCTTCGGATAACGCTTTCGAAATGATCATGGTCATCATTAAGGAAGTGATACGTTGGGCGACTCTCAAGGCAATTCTTCTGAAAATCTTCCGTCGAAATTCCTTTCCACAATCATGTTCCATTTTCATTTTCTTTCATGTCATGCACTCGCACCTAATATCTAGGGTGCCGGTGCACATGGAATGCATTATGCCATTCCAAACCACTCATGCTAATATATTTGTGCATATATTAACATAAATTAAATCAGCATCATGTTAACGCCAAAAATTCATGCATTAATACTAAATTCCACACAATTGACCATTCATCTTAGCAAGATTTCATGCAAACCAACACATGGAGCGTTTTGGTCAATCAATACAATAAAATTGTTTTAACAATCCCAAGCAGAAACGATGGGCGTCCGTGAGCAACCGGCTCATCAACATCGGTCAGCTTTTTAAAGCCAAGAAATCCATGGCCATTTTAGGCCTCCTTACACACCAAAACATAATTTACGGCATAAATCTCCTGACCACCACCCAGCAGTCCTACCTTTATCCAGCGGGTTCAACACATTCCAACAATCCGGTCCCAAGTTTTGGGACCGATCAAACGACCACTCACGACCTCAAATCAACCCAAGCATTAACAAAATACTTAAACAAGGGGTAAATCAAGTAAGAGAAAACCCCTGCAGCCAAAGTTTGTCAAAACTCCCCGAGGTGGTACCCACACGTAGCCACTTTCAGTGAGGAGCAGCTTTGCTTCTTGTCTCGCGAGGAAGCGGAGTGGTCCGATCGTAGGAGATTCTAAAGAGAAGCGAGCTTCTCTCCCAAAAATCCCACCCTTTCTCTCTCTTTCCTTTTCTCTCTACCATTTTTGCTTCTCCCAAGCCCAGGTTGGGAGGCTTGGAATTAATTGGGATAGTGACTTGTCCTGCCGATCTGTAATGTCGATACAATTGGCTCATTGGGATTACACCTTATCCACTTATCCATCTCTTTGGATTTTCGCACCTAATGGCATGATGCCATGTGTCTCATGTGAGCCACTTGAAGCAATGTTTGAAACCTTTCATGATTGACACATGGCGCCTCTTAAGCCACTCCTGAGTCTTGCAGAGTGTCTGTCTTACTCCGGATTGCCTCGAAAAACGTGAAATTTCGACTGTCTTGGAATTCGACGTGGTAGCTAGATTTCGCGAGACGATTCGAACAGTGAAATTTGTTTTGTCATCCAAGATCTAGAAAAATTCCGGATTTTGACCGAAATTACCATTTTGCCATTTTTCAGAAAATTGGAATTTTCTTAGGTCTTACAGTAGAGGGCTGGAATTGATGCAGTAGGTTGGTGTTTCAAATTTTAGAGAGAGAATGAGTGACTTCTCTCACCGATTCATGAATTCGAGCCAAGTTGGTTAGGCAGATGAAACAAAGTGATCTATCTTGTGAGGAGCTACGCGTGAGCGATTTGGTGGAATTTAAACAACTCCAAAGAGGTAGGGACCTTTCCTACTTGTGTTATTCTTTGGCTAGAGTCATGTAGATGGTTAGGAATATTAGGCTTGATTTAGCCATAAGTCGATTATAAAGCTTTAATTGAGTGGAGAAAATCCACCTATTTGTGTGGCGGTGGCGGTGCGAGATCACGAAGTTTCCTTTGTTCACGTGATTTTAGTGTGATTTTATGTTGATGAGTGATTCAAAATGAATTGCTTGTATTTTCTAATTAGCCCATGTGAGCTAATTTTGGTGTTATTGATGTGAATTTAATAACATGAATTGTGTGAATTAATCATCTTAATATGTACATGTTTTATATATTATGAGTTGTTAGGATTAACAATCACGATCCATATCTTATTTGAGGCACCCCTAAAACATTAAATTGGTACATGACATGAAAAATAAGGAAAATATTGTGAAGGAATTTCGGCCTGCAATTACAGAGGTGTATGGGAGATTGTCGGCAATTGTGTCGTAGGGACCCATGAATTGTTTCGGAGGGTTTATCCAACGAAGACAAGCGCCGGAGGTAGTCCCGATGACTGCGGGTCTCGATAATGGATTTGAAACAAAGCTTTGTTCAAGCGCCATTTTACTCGCATTTGGCTTGGCATGTGTGAGAGGTCGATGGTTTCAGGTGTGGAGTAGGCATGCATTGATAAATAGAATCATGTATTTACTTAGTGTGATTGTTTGCCATGACATATCATAGGTGGGAAGTAACAAATGAAAGTATCACTACTAGGCTTTTCTCACCACGTCGAATCCTGGCTTCGGTACGAGGGATCTGAGGGCAGCTCACTAGAGACCAGCGTTTTAGAAGCGGAGCTTGTGGCTTTTACATGAGAATTTGTATAACATGTATTAGAATTTTAGAATTTAATATATGTTTTGAATTCGTGATTTCTTAACTCTTGAACCATGTAGCTCTAATTGATTGGATATTTGAGTAGTATTGATGTATGGGCCCATGTGGCCATTTTACATATTTAATTGCATATGGTTGGTGTGGTCTTTTTAAAATATTGAGACAGGTTGCCATGTGATTGGGACAGGTTGTATTTTGGGTAGAGCTCCTCGTACAAAAGAGACTTTGCCCGATTTTCATAAGTGGTGTCGGGTTACCCAACATCCACGAATATTCCGCGGGTTGACGGGTTGTCAACGGACCCCCGGGAAATGGGGCGTCACATGATTAGTGATAGGATGAGATGAATGACTTAGATTAAGCCATGTGTCAAAAATCCAAACTAAGGACACAAATGAAATTTTGAAAAGTTAAATGAATAAGACAAAGATGAATAGTTTTCTTCTTCAATTTGAAGAAGAAAACGTGCAATAGAGGGCTGGAAATTGTGTAGTGAGTGGGGTTTGAGATTTTCGAGAGAGAAAGAGTGACTTATCTCTAGATTTCCTGCCGTTCGGACCGTTGGTTCTTGTGAACAGAAGCCAAAAAGTCAAATCCACGTAGAGGCTACGTGTGGGCTGATTTGGTGGAGTTCAACAACTCAAGTGTGAACCAGAAGAATTCAATTTTGAAAAAGGGCAAAATCTTAATTTGGTAAAATCGAAATTTTTTTAGATCTCGGTTGTGAAGCAGTTTCACCAGATTGGAATCATCTCGAAATCTAGCTACCACATCGAATTTCATCGAATTCAGATATAGTCAGAATTTGCACGTTTTCGATGCAGAGGTATCAATTCTTGAAAGCTGACGTGTGATGTGACAAAAGTCACCTATAACATGTACTCATGTGACACATGTTGCATGAGTAGAGAGATGATGAAAATGGACGGCCGAGATCGTGCCATGTGTCAAATAGTGACAAAGAGGGACAAGATGAGAATTTTGGAAATTTTTAATGAATAAGACAAAAGATTGCATAGTGTCATCTTCCCCAAATTGAAGCCAAAAACGAGTAGAAGCTGGAAAATTGATGCAGTGGCTGTTTTTGGTGTTTTTATAGAGAGAAGGACCTCCTTATCTCTAGATTCCCGGCTAATCCTACCGTCGGATTTCTTCAGAGCAAGAAGGAAAGTCGTTACACGGCGAAGAGACAGCAGCGTAGGTCTGGGTTTCTTGGAGTTCGGCAAACTCGTGAGGAATTAGGGTTTTATCTGCCAGTTTATTTCGATTTAAGTGTTTTGTTGATGATTCGGTTGGTTTGAGGCCTTGAACGACCATTTGATCGGTCCCAAACTTGGGACCGAAGTGGGAAAAAATTTTGAAACCAAATTAGACCCAGTCATGACATCCACGGAGCTATTTAGTGCCCTAATGGTATAATTTATGCCATAAATTGTGCTTTGGTATGTATGAGGCCAGGAATGGCCATGAAATTCGGGTTCACAAAGTGGAACCGATGTTGGGTAGTGGTCGTGAATAGTAACCCGAGGGTTTTACTGTTCACATGAATAGTGACACATAATATTTTTGTGAAAAAAATGTGTTTGGTTGAGGAATTCAAATTGAATTGCTCGTGTTTGATAATTAGCCAATGTGAGCTAATTTTTGGTGTAATGGATTGAGAATTAATATAACATGTGTTGTGATTTAATTTACATCAAAATATGCATGATGATGTATGGGCATGTGTTGTATAAATTAGATTGAATGGCTTGAGTTGTATGAGAATTAGTAGGTTAATGCATAAGCTTGATGTGTTAACATGATACTAAATTATTTGGAAAATAATTGTGTGTATAGGCCATTGGAGATGAAATTGTGATTTGCTCAATTATATGGAATATAATTGTGTGTATAAGCCATTAGAGATGAGATTGTGATTTGCTCAATTATATGGAATATAATTGTGCGTATAGGCTTTGGAGATGAGATTGTGATTGTGATTTGCTCAATTATATGGAATATAATTGTGTGTATAGGCAATTGGAGATGAAATTGTGATTTGCTCAAGTGAGCTAATTTGGGTGATGGTTGATATCATTGAATTACATGTGGTGTAATTGTAAAATTATGAATATATGCATATTTGATATATTGGTATAAAAATGGTTGAAATGGCATAATGCATTTCATATGCACCGGGTAACCTAGATATTAGGTGTGAGTGCATGACATGATTTTTTTGAAAAACGAACATGGTTGCGAAAGGAATTTCACAGGATGATTTTTCGGAGAATGGGGTTGGGAGACGGTCCAACAGATCATTTCGGATGAGGACCATGACTGTTTAGGGAAGTTCTCCAATACATTCGCCTCGGAGGGTAGTCCCATATTTTTACCGAAATTCGGTGGTGTATTTTCAAGAACAACAAGTTTTGTTTTGAAAATGATATTTTCTCATGTGGCTTGGGGCAGAGTGTGAGGTTGGTGAGGACTCGTGACATGGGAGCGGGCATGTAGACATTAGTAGGATCATGTATTTACTTGGTGTGTGTTTTAAATTGGATCATTGCATATGCACTTGGGGTGTGGAGTAACCCATTCGGGTGAGGATTCTCTTGGGCGATAGCTCATCTTGTCAAGGGAATATATTATTTCAGGTATAGGGAGCGTACGAGGAGACGACTCATCTTAGAGGCCAATTTTGAAGAAAGCAGGGGTTGTGGCTTTGATGGTATTATTATGTATGACATGTATTAGAATTTTATAATTTTAATATATGTTTGTATAAAGAGTAATGTAAAAACTCTTGAACCATGATATATATTTTGGTTGGGATAAGTTTGTTGTTAGTATTAATGCAGGGGCCCAAGTGGCCATTTTTACTCGTTTTAATTGTATATGGACCCTGTGTGGCCATATTGAACTATTTGTGTAAGACCCGAGAAATTCCAATTTATGGAAAAATGGCAAAATCGTAATTTCGATTACAAAATTGTAATTTCGGTTAAAAATTCAAAATTTATTCTCTAGATCTCGGATAATGAAGCAGTTACCGTTGGAATCGTCTGTGAAATCCCCAGTTCTGCGTAAATTTCGGTAGATTATGAGGCCGGTCGGAGTTGACACATTTTTTGAGGCATCGCGTTTCGGGTCGTAAAACAATTTTCGATGTGTGAAGTCACATATAACACGTACTCATGTGCCATAAGTGGCATGAGTAGAGAAATGATGAAAATGGACGGCCGAGATAGTGCCGAATGTCAAAACTGGGAAAATAGGGACATAACGGGTATTAATGGAATTGTTTAAGTTAGAAAAAAACAAAACATAACTAGTGCTTGTCTTCTCCAATTAAAAGAAGACCAAAAAACATGAATTGAGGGAGGAGGATGCAATGAGTTGCAAAAGGCGTTTTTAGAGTGAGAGAGTGTCACTTCTCTGCAGAGATATCGAGCGTCAGAGCCGTCGCGATCTTCGGGACAAGAAGGAAAGCTGCTCTATGCGGAGCAGGCTACGCGTGGACACCGGATTTAAGGAGTTTTGACAAACTTTCAGTGAGGTGAGTTTCTCCACTACTTGGGTTTACACTTTATTTAAGTGTTTTCAGTATTTAGTTGGTTTGAGGCCTTGAGCGTGGTTGATCAGTCCCAAAACTTGGGATCGAATTATTGAAGAATTTGAAACCAATTTGTGTAGTGATCCAACTTTGGGCACGAGTTTGTTGGGTTGATTAGTATGTATTTGTGAAATAAATCATGTCTTGTTGGAAGAGTAGGAATGACCATGAAATTCGGGTTCCTGAAATGGGCAGACGATTGAGTGATTTTGGGAATAATGTAGGGTTTCATATTCTAGAGAATAGTCTTCACAAAATAAATTTTGTGAATTAATGTGTTTAGTCGAGTAATTCAAAGTAGAATTCGTGTTTGATGCGTTATTAAGCGCGTGAGCTAATTTTGATGTGATGAGAAATGAGAAATTACATAACATGATTGTGTGATTTAATTTTTATGTGAATATATGCATGTTTATACTCCATGTGTTATGAAGCTGTAATAGGTGGCATCATGCATTCCATATGCTAGCTAGGACACCCTAGGGCCAGTGGAGTGAGTGCATGAGATGAGTCTAGAAAATGGTTTCGGAGGGTTGTCTAAAACTAAAAATGATTGAAGGGTAGTCCATCTTAAAGAAATATCAATCGTCGGAGGCAATGGTGTTATACATCGGAGGTGAATCCATAAATAATATCAATGCGTCGGAGGCGGCCCAATTGATATATATATATATATACTATATATATATATATATATATATACATCGAGTGTTGTCCACGAACAAACATAATAATTCTCATGAGGTAGGCGAGTGTGAGAAGTCGTGAGGACTTCAGTGCGAGATGATCAGTTAGACATTCAAGTAGGATCGTACATTTGCTTGAATGTGTGTTTATTTTGGCTTATTGCATATGCACTTAGGTGGATAGTAGCCCACTTACGGGTGATTCCACTCGCAGCATTAGCTACGCCACATCGAGGATATTATTTCTGAGAGATGCAGGGGGAGCGTCACGAGGAGACGACTCATCCTAGAGACTGAGCTTTAGAAGAAAGTAGGATTGTGGCTTTGGGTTATGATGTATGACATGTATTAGAATTCTCTAATTTTAATATATGTGTTGTATAAGAGTAAAATTTGAACTCTTGAAACTATTGGATATAGTTGGATATGTTTTATGGTATTGTTCATGGGCCCAAAAATTAGTCGTTTTACTCATGTTATTTATATTGATGTTTAGGATAGGTTATATGCGAGTTTGTATTTGGTGAGCTCCCCGTACAAAGGAGGCTACCTGCTTGGAATTTTTCGTGAAAAATGTCGGTCCTTTGCAGCGTTAATGGGTAATAGGTGGGTTGTGGGTGGTCAGCGGATATACGGGTTTGGGGCGTCACGGCAGTATCGGAAGCTTAGGTATGCGAATGCCTAGGGAGCTCGGGTTTGGGTATCCATCACCAATAGGGTGGTTTGATGTAGAATATAGGTATATGAAAACCTTGAGATTGAGGGCTTGGGCTTAGGCCATAGTCGTGTAAGAATATCACCACTTGGTGTGGTTCGATGTTGAGTTTAGGTATGAGATTATCTAGGAAATTACGGGACAAAACTAGGACACTACTTGCATGTGTTGGTGTGTTTTGTGTGATTTGATGATTTATTGTGTGATCATGTATGAATGATGTTTATAACATGGTTTGTGATATGTTATGATGTTTAGGTGTAGGTAATTAACACTTATTATGTTGGAAAACAAATCTTAGGAGTTTACGATTATTATGGCGGAAATGATATAAATTGTAATCAATTTATTTGGTTTATTGGATGACAAAATAGAATTTTTAATAAAATTTAAAGTGTTCATTCACTTTGAGGGTTCTGATCAGTAAAAAGCGGAAAAGGAAAATAAATAAATAAATTATAATAAATTTATTTAGGAAAAGGAAATAAAATTTTAATAGATTTTTATAGTTGAACTCATAAAAGTTTTGAGTTGTGTGGATGCGAGTATTTAAGATTCTTGCATGTAGAGGTAACAAGGAAGGCCTAACGTGAAGCAGAAAAAATGAGGAGAGAAAAAAATTTGGTTTTTCGTTTTACGGTGTGTATGCTTGAAGAAAAGCCCAGGATAAAATAAATTTAATAAATTTATTTAGGTGTCTTGGAGAATGAAAAAAATTTTGGATAAGTATTTTTGTGTCTCCAGTAGCAAATAAATGAAAAAAAAAATGATGAAGTGAAGAAAATCATTTTTCTAAGGTGTTTGATAGTTTGAAAAAAAAAAAAAAACTAAAGAAAATCAAAGAAAATAAATTTTTTTATTTGATAGTTCTGGAAAAAAAAAAATTTATGAATTTTTTTTGGGTATTTCTAGTAGCTGGAAATATCTTTTGAAAAAAAAGGAAAAAAAAAAAACTGGTCTGGAAACTAGATGAAATTTCTTGCCCCAATTATGTTGTGAAGAAAAAAAAAGAAATTGTATTGAGATGGAAGAATCATTATTACTTGAGAGGGGTTAGAAGGAATTTGAAAATTGTATTACTGAGATTAGATTGTATTGTGACATAGTGGCTTTGGGAGTACGGGTTGACTAGGTATTGTGTGCAATATGAGGTGTATTCTGAAGTTAGCTAGAAATTTGTTGGAATTGTATTGCAATACAGTTAGTGTATTGTGAATGAGAAGGCTTGAAGTGTATTGCAATACACCATTGTATTGCAACATAGGTTGCTGGGTTCAGCTGTATAAATTGTATTGCAAGAGTGTGCAGTAGGTTAAAAAAAAATTGTATTGCAATACACCTTTATGTATTGTGAACAAAAGGCTACTAGAATGGTTGAATTGTATTGCAATACACCTTGAGTGTGCGTGAGGCGAGCAATTTCTGTTAAGGATTGTATTGCAATACAAATATTGTATTACCTTCTGATAACAGTATAGTGAGCAGTGACGATGAAACAGTGAAACTGATAAAAAATTTTCGAAAAATCTTTTTTTGAAAATAAAATAGAAATGGGACAAAAATTTGAAAAAAAAAAGTGAAAATTTTGAAAATAAAATTTTGTTGATAAATATGATTTAATATATTGGATAAATGGTCTTGCATTGCTTAAGAATGTAGAGACTTGAAATATACACTGATTCTGTGTATGAATAGTGTCTCGGGGCTGCATTTACACCCTTTGAGATACGTAACGAATTTTGCATGTTTTGATTGCGAGGTTGTTGCGCAGGAAATTATATGCATGGTGTAATGCGTATAGGAAAAGGGTAAATGCTAAGGTTAGGAATTATGACCTTAGGAATTTGGATAATGAAATGAACAGAAAAGCTTAGAAGTTTATTGAAATAAATGAATTGAGTGGTTGGAGTTAGCGCCACTTAGGAAATGGGCAATTCGATTCATGGTTGTCAAGTTTTATTAAGTAATTAGCATGTGCATTGCTAGTTAAACAAATGAAATTAAATGTCTTGTTGCCATTCGACATGTGAAATGGCTAGTCGTGGGAGAGGACGAAGAGGTCGTCCACGAGGTATTGGTCAGGCACCACGATGTTGATCAATGAGCCTTTCTCTTGAGGTTGTAGGTATTATGGCGGCAGCTATAGCACAGGCTGGTATAGCAAGTAGTCAGGGAGGTCCTAGTAACCTCCCAGGGTTTAGGCGCATCATCCTCAGAGCATTCACGGGAGAGATGCGATGGTGTGACCATTTAGTTTATCTTGAGGAATCGAGAAAGGTGTTAGAGGCCGTGGAGATTTACCTGCGGCCCAGCGACCAAGATTAGACTAGGCTGCGTTCTAGGCTGGGCGTGAGGCAAGTATGGTGGAAATGGGCAAGGACCTCTAAAGACCTTAGAGGAGCCTTTGTATGTGAGTTCTCCCCTAGGGATTAGGGTGAGAATAGGGATGATATGTCGAGGTTGTGAGTTAGAGATCTCGGGGACTCTACTCACAGTGGACCTGAGGATCATGGACATGTCAGAGTTCGATGTCATCTAAGTGGATTGGTACGACGACTTACGGGGTCGTTATCGATTGTGGCGTGGGGTTCTGCTTTATGCTGAGTGAGTGTACTCGTGTGGTATTTTAAGGGCTGAGCATGACATTTTGCCCCGGACGATTATCTGAGTCGGAGTGTGAGAGACGAGTTAAGCGGATTGGCTAGAAGGCCACTACTAGAAGACGGAGAGACCATACTTAGATCACCTCGAGAGTAGTATGCGAGTATGTGGATGTTTTTAAGACTGACTACGGGATTACCTCCTGAGGTAGTAGACCCGGTATTGAGTTACGCCACAGTGCTTCACCATCTCTATGACTCAGTATAGGATGGCGGAATTGAGTTGTAGAGACTCGAGTCGATTACGAGGAGTATTGGACAAGGGTTCATCGGTGAGCACTTCACCATGGGGCGCTCAGGTTAATTTGCAAAAAAGAAGAAGGGCAGACCAGCCATTTGTGGTGACTACAAAGCGGTTGAGCAGTTACGATCGAATCGGGTACCCGTGCAGAAGTTGGCCGATTTGTTTGATCGATTGAGAGGGCGAGTCTACTCGAAGATAGACCTTGCGGTTACCATGTTTGAGGTTAGGAAGACGGATATCCACAAGGCGGCGTTTAGGACGTGTTATGGGCACTTTGAGTTTACGGTGATGCCCTTTGGATTGACGAATGCGCGAAGTTGCATTCATGGATCTCATGCATAGGGTGTTCCAACCTTATCTATATCAGTTTGTCGTAGTCTTCGTCGATGACATCTTGATGCCTCCCGATCAGTGGGGCATGGTATCACTTGAGAATCGTTTTACAGTTGTTGAGAGACCATCGGTATGCGGTAAGTTAGGTAAGTGCGAGTTTTGAAGCTGCGAGGGGAGATTTTTGGAGACTGAGCGTGGTGTCGGCACCCGGGAAGTGTCGGTCGACAGAGAAGGTTGAGCGTGATGGCGATTGGGAGGCCCAGAGATGTCAATCTTCGAGATCGTGGTTTCTTGGGATTGGTTGGGTGTGCGGGGAAATTCGAGGGAATGGGGTGAAGTTGTCCGTTCGGGCGAGTTGTGGGAGCTTTTCTATGGGACGTGGACTCCATGGTTGGGCGACCACGACCATAGAGAGATCGAAGATACTGGGCACTCGGGATACGGGTGTTGGTAAGCAGAGGGAGGATCGACCTTAACTGGATTCGGGAAGAGGCGAAGACTTACACTTCACACGAGTTCCAGGACCCGGGACGGGATTGGACATGTGAGGCAGGATTACTTGAGGAGATAGGGATCAGGACTTTGGGACAATGCGGTCCCCAGTGCGTATAAACGGGAGAGTATACGGTTCATTCCTCGCTTTTTAGTGCAGATTAAGAGGAACCGAGTTTTAGTTTTGGGGTGCTATCTGAGCGCTCCGGCGGCACGGATGGGCGGAGGGGCTAGGTGTTAGATTAATCGAGGGACGGATCGGAGTTGCGCGGCCAGGCGTAGTGGACCTTAGAGATTGGTAGACATATTGGTTGTTGATGTCGGGCTTGAAACTTGTAGATGAGTTGTGACCATCGGGTTGTCGATAATTAGGACCTTATGCTTGGGTTGTCATACTGAGCCACGACCTTAGTTTGGGCTTAGAGGTTAAGGCCTCTAGAGAAGCCAGGTATAGATGTTCTTCCCTAGGATGTAGGGTGAGAGTTGATTTGATAGGTCGGGATTATGAGTGGGAGATCTCTGAGATTCTGCTCATGATGGACCCCTAAGGTGAGAATCCTGAAGTTAGGGTGTAAGAGACCCGGGGAGATATCCCTAAATTTCTATATGAATGTAAGAGGCTCGAAATGTGGCTAGAAGAGTTAAGTTAGTGAGATGAAAACACGCGGTCGGGGCTATCAGTAGACTTAGAGTTGAGTGATAGAGTCGGGATGACTCGAGATTTGGATACCCCAGGTCGCATTGGGTGTTAGTCGACAAGGGTACCGGTATATGGATATCCATACATGACATGGACTAAAGTGACGGTCCATTGGATTACCGGCGTTGTGACGTATGAAGGTCAGCGTTACACGTAAAGTAAGCGTCGTGTAGGGTTACACGTTGTGTGGATAATATACAGGTGTTAGAGGACAAGCTGCGAGCATACGTCCTGGGTCATAAGGGTAGAGGAGCAATTTCCCTTAGTGGGGTCGCTATGACAATAGTTATCGGGGCGGAATTGGTATCACGGATGGCACCATATGAGGCATTGTATGGGAGGCCATGTAGATCATCGTTATGTTAGGCCAGGAATTGGGAGAGTTCCGTCAGCGGTCACGATATGATTAGGGCACCTCGGAGAAGGTGAGCTTGTCTGACAGTCTTCTCACGTGACTCGGCGGTAAAAGAGCTATCACGGATGTCTGACGTCGGCCTTTAGAGTTCGAGGTTGGGGATCACGTATTCTTGAAGGTGATGCTGGGAGAATTGTTGATTGTAGCCTTTCGAGATACTCGAGAGGGTAGAGGTTGTAGCGTGGGTTGGCTTCTGCTTGATTATGTCGGGTGTCACGAGGGTATTTCACGTCTCCATGCTGCGGAAGTATACTCCGGATCCATTTTCATGTGGTGGATTGAGGGGACGGGATAGAGGTTGACAGATGGGACCTTTGAGGAGGGACCGGTGTATTTTTGGATAAGCCCGAGTGATCGGGTGCTGGCCTTGAGCTGAGTGAGGCTAGTGAGGGATCTTGTATAGGCGGCACTATGGAGTGGAGGAGTCAACGTGGGAACGCGAGGACACAATGCGGGCCACCAATCCCTTATTGTTTAGGGATGAAGGTACGTGGTTTAGTCGTCTAAGATTTAAATGACTGTTTACATGCATGGTAGAGTGCACGTTGCATATACATGTGAGTGATGTGATTACGAGATTTCGGAATGAAATTCATGCAAGAGGGAGAATGTAAGGCTAGAAATTCGATTCTGGAAAAGGGTAAAATCGTAATTACGATTACAAAATTGTAATTTCGGTTAAAAATCCAAAATTTATTCTCTAGATCTCGGATGATGAACGGATTACACCATTGGAATCGTCTCGCGAAATCTAGTTACCACGTAAAATTTTGTAGAATTCGAGACGGTCGGGTTGACCACGTTTTCCACCCCGAGGGCATCACGTTTGGTCTTGAGTAAAACAATTTTCCGATCACGTGAAAGTCACATATAACATGTACTCATGTGCCATAAGTGGCATAAGTAAATGATGAAAATGGTTGGCCAGAGATAGTGGAATGTCAAAAGCGGGAAAGAGGGACATAGCGGTGTGTCGGTATTTAAGTTAGAAAAGACAAAACATGACTAGTGCTTGTCTTCTCCGATTAAAAGAAGACCAAAAAACATGAATTGAGAGAGGAGGATGCAGTGAGTTGCAGAAGGCGTTTTTAGAGTGAGAGAGTGTCACTTCTCTACAGAATATCGACGATGAATGAAGTCGCGAGTCTTACGCGGGCGAAACTCGATAAATCTTGGATTTGAGTTTGACAAACTCAGTGAGGTAGGAGTTTACCCTGCTTAGGTTTTACACTTTATTTAAGTGTTTTCAATGTTTCGGTTGGTTTGAGGCCTTGAACGACCTTTTGATCGGTCCCGAGCTTTGGGGGTAGTGTCAGAATTTTGAAACCCATTTGTGCTAGTCCATCCGGAGCACGGGCTGTTGGAGTTGATTAATTGTGTAATTTGTGAAATAAATCATGTCTTGATTGATTAGAAAGAGGCCGGAAATGGCCATGAGTCGGAGTTCTAAGAGTGAGCCCAGACGATTAGTGATTTTTCGGGAATAGTAGCAGTGGAGTTTCACTATTCTGAGAATAGTGTTCTAAAATAAATTTTGTGAATTAATGTGTTTAGTCTAGTAATTCAAGTAGAATTGTTAGGCTGTTTGATCATTAGCCCATTGAGCAAATTTTGATGTGATGAAATGAGAAATTACATAACAGTTGTGTGATTGAATTTTATCATGATATATGCATGTTTATATATTTTGCATGTGTTATAGACTGTAATGGAATTGACATCATGCATTCCATATGCCCTAGGACACCCTAGGACGGTAGGAGTGAGTGCATGAGATGAGTCTAGAGAAAATGGTTTCGGAGGGTTGTCTAAAACTAAAAATGATCGGAGGGTAGTCCATACTAAAAATATCAATCGTCGGAGCGTGATTGATATACATCAGTTAGTCCATAAATGTCATCAATCATCGGTATTTGATTGATATATATATATATATATACATCGGAGTGTTGTCCTGAGCAAACAATAATTATCATACGAGGCTTGGCGAGTGTGAGGGAGTCGGTGAGGACTAAGTCACGAGATGATCGATTAGACATTCCAAGTAGGATCATGCATTTTCTTGAATGTGTGTTATTTTGGAACATTGCATATGCACTTAGGTGGTAGCACTTAGGATGATTCACTGCGAGCGTGAATCCTTGTCCGAGGGATATTATTTTACGGTACAGGGTATGCGAGGGACGGCTCATCCCCAGAAGTTGACTTTAGAAGCCGGATTGTGGCTTTGGGTTATGATGTATGACATGTATTAGAATTCTCTAATTTTAATATATGTGTTGTATAAGAGTAAAATTTGAACTCTTGAAACTATTGGATATAGTTGGATATATATGTTTTATGAGTATTGTTCATGGAGCCTGATGGTCGTTTACTCGAGTTATTGTTATATTGATGTTTGGGGCCGGGTTATACGGGTTTGTATTTGGGTAGAGGCTCGTGCAAAGGGACTGCAGATTTTAGATAAAATGTCGGGTCACCCGACATTCACGGGTATTCCGCGGGTTGACGGGTAGTCAATGGACCCCCGGGTTTGGGGCGTCACAATTTGGGATAGGTTTTGTATTTGGGTAGAGCTCCCCGTATAAAGGAGACTTTGCCCGATTTTCATGAGTGGTGTCGGGTAACCCGACATCCATGAGTATTCCGCGGGTTGACGGGTTGTCAACGGACACCCCGGGTTTGGGGAGTCACACCAAGAGGTAGGGTCTTCTCCTACTTGTGTTATTTTTTGGCTAAGAGCCATGTGAAAGGTTAGGGATATTCTGAAGCTTGATTTATCCGTAATTTCGGTCTCAAAACATTTAAGCCAGTGGAAAGAAATCCCATCTTTGTGTGGCCATGTTGATCGCAGGCAGGGTTTCCTTTGTTCACGTGATTTTTGTGTGATTTTTGTGTTGTTGAGTGATTCAAAATGAATTCCTTGGATTGTTATTAGCCCATGTGAGCTAATTTTTGTGTTATTGATTGTGAATTGAATAACATAAAATTATGAATTAATTATGTTAATATATATATAAAAAAATATATTAGTATGAATATTTTGGAATTGACACCTTAATGTATTCCACTTCATTGAGACAACCTAGAATATTAGGTGTAGTGCATGACATGAAAGAAAACAAGCGAAAATGTTTGTAGGAATTTCGCGGAAGGCTCGGTGTGTTGTGAGATTGTCCAACAATTCCACGTCGGAAGGGCCCATGGTGTTTAGGGGGTTATCGGCCAGTTAAGCCTGGAGGTTGTCGATAAATTTTACCAAAACTTGGTAGTAAGTTTTCGAGAACAAAAAGCTTTGGTTTTGAAAACTGTATTTTTACTCGCATTTGGCTTAGGCATGTGTGAGGGAGTCGGTGATGACTCGAGATATGGGATTGGGCATATTAGACATTCAAGTAGGATCATGTATTTACTCTAGTGTGTTTCCATGACATGTGCACTTAGGTGGGGAGTAACCCACGTAGGAAATTATCACTACTGGGCTTTGCTCACCTTGTCGAGGGATAACTATTTCAAGTACAGGGAGTGTACAGGAGGACGACACTCCTTAAGACAGCATTTTAGAAAGTAAGGTTGTGGCTGATGTCGTTTGTAGAACATGTGTTAGAATTTTAAATTTTGATATATGTTTTGGTTAAGAGTATTGTAATAACTCTTAAACTATTGGTATATAGTTGATGTAATTGTGAATATTGATGTATGGGCCCACGTGACCATTTTTACTCGCACATGGACCCGGTGTGGTCGTTGTTAATTGTTGGGACAGGTTTTGTACCTTGGGTAGAGCTTCCCGTACAAAGGAGACTCTGCCCGATTTTCGTGAGTGGTGTCGGGTTAGCCGACATCCACGAGTATTCCGCGGGTTGACGGGTTGTCAACGGACCCCCGAGAAATGGGGCGTCACAACCAATATCGTGCATTACGGTAAGGCACCATAAACCCTCGAGTATGTGGATGTCACGACATCCCACAAAAGATAATATTTATCTACATAAAGAATTATAAAATAAATTAATTGCAATTTATTAATAATAGTAGGAAGGAATTATAATAACTTTGGTGGATGTATTGGAAGAATTATTTTGGATTACGCATAGTCAAATAATACTCTTGAGTCATGTCTTTACTCTTTCCCATCAATAAAACAAATGTAAAAATCATATTGAAGTCACATATTCTTTGGAACATTTTGATAACATTCTCCTCTTCACTCTTCCTACATAAAGGGACTTGTTTATCGGGTGGTATCACGCTGACATGAACAAGCGTCCCATCAAGTGCACCAATAGCACCCTATTAATTAGAAAAAAAATCAATATAACAACAATAATAACAACAACAACAACAATAATAATAAACTTATATTTATTTTTTTACCTTAAACACTTCCCTTAACCGTTGATGGGGATGATTTTACCTTAACTTGATGGCAAGGGTAGGCACGATGTCTCTTCGAGAAAGCTTGTGCCTCCTGACACTTCATAGAAAGTAATGATCATGGTTTGAGTTGAATGGTTGAATCTTCTTTTGATATAATTTACTCATGTTGTGATTTATAATGTCATAGGAATTCATCGTATTTTCTTCAACTTTGATGCTATTTGTCTTTCAACCATGTTTATTTTAAAAATACTGCAAAATTCGCAAAAATGCTTGCTTATTCATTCTTAAAATTTCTAGACAATGTGCTGCATTACCATTTAAAATTTGTTGCACATATGCAACACCTTTCAGTGCCGAGTCAGTATTTGGTCTTCTTCCAAGTCGCTTTTTTCTAATAATCTTCTTGACTAGAATCACTGCTGTGATTTTCAATATTTTTCTTTGCTTTTCAGTTAACATCTTCTAATAATATTCAACAGATGCAAATATATCAATTAAAAATAATAAAAGTAAATACAATTATAAGCAAAATGAACCACATAATATTGTCATGAAAAGAAATAATGTCAATACAAACTAATGTCAAGACAAAGTATAAAAATAACCCATAAAATATCACATAATTGCATTTCGTAAACGACTACACAAAAAGAAAACCAAAAAGTAATCTACAATTTTTTGCATTCTATTCAGATCAAGCAATTAGGCGCCTCGGCTTTTTGTGAAAGCATCATCCATTGTTCTGTAACTGCTTTAAAATGCTAGAAACGACAATATGCAATGGGTCATCCATAGGTAATGTTGCAATCTCATCCAACTTCTTATTACGAAAATTTCTTCTATGCTAGGTCCATCGATTGCTCCAGGTATTAAGAACAACTAGCAATTTTTTCAATAGATCTCATGTTATTTTCTTTTAGTACTTCCTTTTTGAGTGAGACATTTTCTTTTGATGATGAAAGGGCTTGCTAGAGATTCGAGCTCTATATCTATGTGTATATAAGAATTCTCTGGTCAGTTGAGCACTTGATGAATGTTTATCGCACCATTTTAAGCGACCCACATCTAGATGGACCCCGTGATTCTGCCCGTGCATTTGTAATGCCGTAAGAAAGTGATCATCTCCATGCGCATGTGGCAGCCCGATTATATCAAAATTGTTTTTGTCCAGATTTTAATTCCATTCAAATCATTGTAATTAGTCGATAGTAGTTTAATTTTCAAAATATGAACTAAAGAAAGAGCTATACCTTAATATATTCTTCCCGCTCTTAAGTCTAGTAAAGCGTGTGAATTCTTCAGTTATATTGACGGACTTTCCCTATTAAGTACCCAGGTGTATTTTGTTTTTAAATAATTCCATTGGTTTCAATTGCTTTTGAGTGAACTTAATATTTTTGTTCTCTTGAAGATTTTATTATCCCATGATTAAACATACGACCTTCCCCACCCCACTTTTCCCAATATGTTTTGGTAGAGACATAAATCTAAAATCTTTAACTGAGTGTTGGAGTCTTTCCAACTGGCTACGGTAGTATCCAAGAGGCCATTCCTACATAAGATAATTTGAAACAATAACTTAATATTAAATATAGAGTGGAGAAGTATACCAGCTATGAAATTTAAAAAAAAATAAATGAACAGAATAAGAAACAATGACAGGGGATTAACGAGTATCTATAGGACCAAATCCTGATCCATCAAGATAACCAAAAAGATAATCCTTAAAATTTTCCACTTTCAAGGCAATCAAACAGAAGATAAGCAAAAACAAACGCCAATCCATGGAAAGTTCTACAGGGATGGCTTGAAATTCAAATTAATGATCAAAGAACAAAATAAAAGATCGAAATGCAGCGGATCACCAAAAAAAAAAAAAAAATTGGGATTTATTTGGACAACAAGAAGAAAATGAAACATGGAGATCCTACTCGAGAAAAGAAAATCATAGAAATAATAACAAACCCAACGATAAATGAAGTCTTTATAAAGCAAAAGCCGAGGCTTGAGAATAAAAGAAAAATGAAAATATATCAAAAGGCTGAATAGATAAAATGCTTCGTGAAAGCCGATGAAATCATATATTACCTAGTCCTCGGCAAGAAGACACTGAGTTATTGAAGAATCGGTGGCCGAAGATGGTCTTGGAGGTGGAGAGGCGTTTCTTGAGTATGGTTTCTTGATGGGTATTGATGGGTAGGGTTTAGAACAAAAAGAAGGAATTAAAGAATCGGTTGGGGTTGAAGAACAAGAAAATGATTTATAAACAAATGAAACCCTAAAAAGAAAATTTTTCGTAAAACCCTAGGATTTCCTATGGCGGATTCATTCCTCACTTGCCTTGTATCAAAAGCCTCGAATTTTCATCTCTTTCTTCAACGTGAGTGTCGCCGCCGTCACGATCTCATAACTACTCTTACGGATTTATTTTGATGGGTTTAGGGATTTTTGGAATCGCTTCATGGGTGTTGATTGATTTCATTTTTCTTCAATGGAACTCTTCTCCTGGAGCATTATTTTTGTATGGGTTTATTAAGATAGGTTTCATATACGGAGTCTATGATTCATGGGTATAGATAGCTTCTATTTCCTATGAATCAAGATATTTTAGTAGGGTTTGGTTCAATAGTTCGAATGTAGGGTAGAGACGATGAAGAGATATTTTCAAATTATTATATTATTTATAAGGGTTTTTTGGTCCAATTTATTTTCATTTAAAATTTTTTTTGTTGACCATATTCTACATTCCATGTTAAGTGGTCTTTACCTACTTATAATTCTCAACAGTTTTTCATTTAAAATTTTCAATTAAGAGCTTCCTAAAATTTTGTTATCAAACATATTGAGGGATTAAACCATTGAAAATTTTCATTTCTTAAATTGGGCCAACATTTTCACAACTTATCAAACAGTATTCATAAATGGTATGTGTACAAACCAATTTGCCTTAATTTATATATTGGATTTAAATTTTAGTTAAAAATTGAAGTCGATCAATATATATATATATATATATATATATATATATGTAAGAGTAAGATAAATTTATTGATTGGAGGTTAGCAACAGAATCAATATAACACATATAATCAAAAGTGTTAAAAACTTGTATATTTGATACAGATCTAGATTAGATCAAGGTGTAGAGCCCCCAGATGGCTACCAAGTGGCAGTTATCAAAATGGAGTTTTCTTTTTTGTCTTTAGTATAAAATGAGATATTTTTAGGGTTTAGGAGGGCTTTTGGAGAGAGACTACGGTTTCAGGGGAGGAGCATCTATTTAGGGGAGCCGTCACCTTGGAAAGATGCTAGGTTCATGGGGAAATCAGTTTGAAGAAGACTCCTGAAGAGGCGGCTCTTTTTCGAATATGAAGAATCATTATTTGGGGTTCTGAGGGAGGAGAGTTTTTACTTGGGAAACTTGGTAGAGGAGAGCCATTGAGATTCTGCATACAATACAAGATTGAGGTAGGTATTCACTGAACTATTTATTCATGATTTTATTAGGTTATTGTACTATTCTATTTTGGAAAATGCACCTACCACTTTCATTGAAATTATTTACATAGGTTTTTATTGATTTATCATAATCTACGGCAGAGTAAGAGTGCTATGAATTTTATGATGACAAAATACTTCTCTTTAATGGTGGAATGTATAATGTCTTTGACATCGATGTTTGCTTCTGGTATTGGGATACGGTAAGGTTTGGTTAAGTGGAGGAGGTTGTGTAGTTGATAAAATTGGATGGGGATGTCAATTTTCCTACAAATTTTTCTTTTTGCCTTACTTCTAGGTCTTTTAAATCTTGATTGTTTCACTGTCAATAGACTTATTTTGATCAAAGATTTTCTCAATTTAATGTTTGTTAATAATGATTCTCTTTATTTATTTATTATTTTTCTTTTCTTTTCTTTTTCACTTTAATATTTCTCTCTCCATTTGCTATTTATTCGTTAATGATTTCTATCTACATTATTATTTTTGTGCCATAAAAGATGATTTCTTGCACATGTATTTGTGATAATTATTACACAATTAGGATATATATATATATATATATATATATATATATATATATATATATATATATATATAAATTTTTTTTTATGTTGATATTTTGTAATAAATGTTTTATAACTTTGATTTTTTTCTCCGTATATTTTTTTTAATGATATGACTCATGCTCTTCCTAATTATCTCATTAGTAACTCATTTTCTCTCACCTAATCTTCTAATTAATTTTCTCTCTCCTAATATACACAATTGATATTTAATTTTATACTTTAATGTTTGGTGATTTTTTTTTCTCTCTTCTCTCATACTCTTCTTTTTTCTCTTCTAGGTGTACACATTTTCTCTCTCATCAGCTTAACTGCTACTCTATTTTGCATCATATCATACTTTTAAATAACTGCTATTACTTATTATTATTATTATTATGAATTTGATCATGTCACTTTGCTTTACCTTAAACTTAGCTCGTTGATACCCCTTTAAGCCCATTAGATCCTTTGACTAATCCATTAGGACTTGGTTAAGAAAATTATATCATCTCTCTAAGGCTAACTCATTAGGTCTTTTGATCAATCCATTAGGACTTAGTCAAGAAAACCCTACAATCTCTCTAAGCTCAACCTATTAAATCATTTGACTAACCCATTAAGACTTAGTGAATGAAGTCCTACCATCTCTCTAGGCTCAACCAATTAGGACATTTAACCAAACACATTAAGACTTAATCAAGAAAGTCATGTCATTTCTTTATGCCCCACTCATTAGGTCCATTAGGTTCTTTGACTTAGCCTTTTGTCTAGACCCATAAAGACCTTTGACCACCGGATCTTTTGACCAGCTCTTTCGCTCATCAAGCTTCTATCCTTAATTTATTCAAATTTCCAATTTTAACACACACAATTTCCACATTTCACAATTTTTTTTAATTTTATAAATTCTTAATTTAAAAATTCAATTCCTTCAATTTTCTGTCAATTTATGCTCACTCAACAAAATTAAAGTGTCATGATTTCAAAATTCAATTTCCTCAATTTCTAATTTCAACTTCCAAGTTTCCAATTACAAAATTACAAAATTCCTAATTTTAAAATTTCAAGTGCCCCAATTTCAAAATTCAAGTTCCACAATTTCCAATTTCAAAATTTAAAGCTTCAAATTTAAAAAATTACAAAATTCCTAGTTTCAAAGTCAAGTGCCCTAATTCTAAAATCCAAGTCTCCCAATTTTAAGTTTTCAATTTCAAAATTCAAGTACCATAATTCCAAAATCCAAGTCCCCCAATTTCAAATTTCAAGCACCATAATTTCAAAATTCAAGTCTCCCAATTTATTACTTCAAAATTCTAAATTCCAAATTACAAATTTCCAATTCTCAAATTTATAAATTCAAGTTCTTAATTTCAAAATTCAATTTTCAAAATCGCTATTCAAAATTCTCAAACTTCAAATTCATTTCAAAATTTCGATCTTCAAATTTCAATTTCAAACTTCCAAATTTCAAATTTTCAATTTTAAATCAGTTTTCAAACATTCCAAATATATGATTAATTCTACAATTCCTATAAAATGGAATCTTGAGAAGTTAATTTGTGTAATATATAAATGGGCTTGAGTGGGGCCCGACATTTCATGTATCCTTTTAATAAATAATTTGACATGATTTATAACCAATTTTTAATTGAATGTGAATAGTTTGTATTTTTGTCATTGTACTAACATTGTTTCCTAATTGGTAGTGCTTCTAACATGCCGTCTAGGTACACATTTTTCTCACTGACTTTTCTTGATTATTTATTTATATAGTGTTTGTATTGTTATTTCTTATCTTCGGTATTCATTAGTTGATTAGTCAAAAGCCATATTGTTCTTGTTTGTTTAGTAACACCCGACTTTTTATGCCACTACTTTTCCATCGTACCTTCCCGATAAGTAACCTGACCCTCGAACCTAGACTCGATTTTCCCAGACCTGCATTTTCTCAAACATGCCTTTTCTTATCAAGAGTCACATTTAGGGTTTTTCTTACTTATTTTATTTTCCCTTTTAAAGTAAAAAAAAAATAAATGGCAACTCCAAATCGTTTTTAAAATGGTTTTTCAAAAAAAAAAAAAAAACGAGTCTAGCCTTTTAAGTGGGAAATGCATAATAGCAAAAAATGCGAAGTTCACAAAATGGCAACTCCGCTGGGGACAGTGAGGATCAAACTTGAATACAAATTGGGGGAAAATGTGGATTTTGATTAGTTGATTGATAGATACCTCTTTTTTGTGCTTTTTGTATATTTGATTATTGGTAGCATATTGAGAGTTTTGATTTACTAATTGTACCTTTCACATGCTTGATTGTTGTATCATCAATATTGGTTGGTTGACACTTTTACTCATTTTGTTATGTCACTTGCTTATTGTTGTATGCTTATTCTATTCACCTTGACACATATTATTTTATCATTGTTGTATAGTCCACTGACTTTGATGTGTTGATTGCTTTGCTTGACTATTCTCATAGCATGTTGACTTCCTCTTACTATATGATATTTTATCTCTATTCTCATATGTAGACTCTAATTTGCATACTTCTTATTTGTCATGATCTAGTTGATTATATTGGTTAGATATTTTGTTTATCGTAGCATGTTGATTCTTCCTTGTCAGATATTTACTTTACTCTATCATGACACATGTACATTTTGATTGATTGGTTATCTCATTTGCTTTGACATGTTGATTCTCTCCATTGTATATTCATCTTGATCACCTCTTTTAGCACGTTGTTTATGTTATGTGTTCACCCTGTGTATCTTATACTCCTACTTAGATTATGTGTATATATGAATGATATACCTGCGCTTTGCATGATTATTTGTTGCATGACTACATTTCTCTTGCATAATTTCTTATCACATGTCTATGTGGGGAGCACATATATCCCCTTATCTCCAAACCTCTAGTCTCGGTTGACTTTGTGTCTCTTTGATAAAGGCATTGTATGGTATGGCGTGCGGTTTATGGTCGGATTCTTCCTTTTCTGATAGTAAGGGGAATAAGCCATCCGACCATAGACTGCAGGGAGGTGAGCCACGGGCTCATTCAGATGGGTACTCCAGCCTTAGTATGCATCTATTCGGCCACACGGGGCTTTATCGACAAGGTTTAAATCTTTAGCATGCACCTTCCATATCGAATGAGCCGCTAGCCACAAATTCCATACACCCACCACACCCGCCTACGCCCGCATTGAGTCGTGGAGAGACCACCTACTACTCATCTTAGACCTCGAGCGCCCACATTTCCTACACACAGCCTAGATAGCTCAAACACTTTACACCACTAGGCATGCCTTTAGGTGAGGTCTTACAGACATTGATGATTGTTGGATTGCTCAGTCCATTATCACCGAGGCCATTACCGCATGTTGTTTACCCTTATTTTCGAATGGACTTACATTGCACCTATCATCAAGGTCTTAGACATACTACAGATCAGTGTACTACTTTAAGACATGTTGTTCAGGACTTGATTGGTCAGGGTATTGTGCAGTTGGGACAGCCTAGAGTTAGTTCTAACCCCCTTCTGACATATTCTACACATGCAGTTCCTCTTCCAATAGGAGGATTCATTCTATTGATTTTGCTGAGTCTAATGATTGCATTCATATGTTGTCATGGGATGATCAAGGGCTGGAGCCCATAGTATTTGATGATGGTTATGGCAATGACGAGGTTCATGAGGTGTTTTCGATCCAGTAGATTCATGAAAATTTCTTTTCAATGTAGAGTATCACTCCAGTTTGGATCCCCACACCGAGGCAAGTGACTTTGCCATGTTATAGTGTTCAGACTCCATTTATTCTAACTCCATGCCGAGGGACACTTGATACACCAGAGATTCAGTATGTTATCAGAGGAAGTAGGGTAGTCACACAGCAGCCTCTAGTTCCATCTCTACCATGGGACCTTTCCGACATCTAGGAGACGATAGCAAAGAGGATGATGAGATCCTCAAGTAGCTTCAAAGTACACAAGCTTGCATCTCTATTTGGAGCTTGTTAGCTTCCTTTACCACCCACAGAGAGACTTTGATAAGGTCTTTGAGTCGGATTCAAGTTGACACGACCACATCACTAGAGGGCCTGATACATATGCTCACAACTGGTCAAGCCAATTGCATTGTTTTCTATGAGGATGACTTACCTCAGTTAGTGTGGTCTCGCACTTCACACTGACCTTGCATATTAGTTGGTTGTTCGGGGTCGTCAGGTTCCATCTGGTCCCGACAATTGATCTGCCCTAAATGTCTATCCACTCGCCACTACTATCACTTTAGGATTTGGGCCCACTGATTTTGAGCCATCTACACAGACAATGAGAGCTTATGACAGTACTCCTAGAGAGGTGATGAGCACTTTGACTCTCGAGTTGATGATTAGCTACTATTTTTCTCAGTCCTATTTCGTGCTTCGAGGATCCATATATCCTTTAACCTACTCTTAGGCCGCCTATGGATTCACAGTGCTGGTGCTATCCCATCTTCCCTCTATTTGAAGGTGAAGTTCATTCATTATGGTCCAGTGATCACTATTCCGTCTACTGGAGGGACACATTTGACTTTTGAGCCATTATTGGAGATTAGCCATGGGAGTGATGATTTGCTTATGACCGGATTCACTTTTGATGAGGATCAAACCGTGGAGCCATGGGATTTTGTTAAAGATTCAGTACCCATGTCATTTGATCAACAAAGTAGCCCAGTCATTTTGGACATGATGAGGAGCATGTCGTACATGCCTGGTTTGGGCTTGTGGCGTCGTCGCATGGTCAGCGAGTTTATCCCGCGACCATGACCCACCCTTTGGCTTGGGATTTATACCCGTAGAGGCTAATTTTCGATGCATGGCATAGCTGCGCTAAGAGAGGGTCAGATCTCGACTTCATCTCATTCCATTTGACTATCTCCGCTCGGCCTTTACAATTCGAGGTCGGCGACTCATTTCGTGGAGGGATTTGTGAGCCATTATCGTGATCCCGATGAATTGATTGATGAGCCTATTGATATCCACCATGTTGAGCTACATCAACTTTTTTCACAGCTTCAGTTGAGCGGTGGGGCTCCTAACACTTTTAATACCTTGATCGCTTCTCTTTCCCATGGGCAATCTAGTGTTTTCACTATGTGCTTTCCGGACAAGATAGTTGATTATGAGGGTATTGATGGGGTTATGTCTTATGATGATTATATTGAGGAGCTACTTCATATGGTCATCAGTCAGCTCGAGCCAGATTATGTACTTAGTGATTTTTGTGTACTTGCTTTGTGAGATGATAAGGATGCTTCTCCTGCTCCAGCTACTAATGCGATTATGGATGATGTTATCATGATATCAGATCTCTCGATATTCAGGTCATGCGTTGTAGAGAGTCCGATTCTATGGGCCCACCACTTTCTTTTGATATTTTGTCGGGATTTGTCTCTTGTTTGGATGATGTACTTGCTTTTTCATCTATGGATTTGAGCAATTTTGAGTATTCACCTATCTCTTTTATTGATGATATTGACACATGTGCACTTCATTCACCCACATTACACATTCATGATATTGATGATGAGCCTTTGCAGCTCAATTTTGATGACAGTTAACGGTCTGACTTCGATCATAGCTTTACTGAGGAGCGAGTTTCACCTCCTTTTGATGACCTTGAGACAATTGACCAAGGTACAGTGGACCAGCCTAGAGAGTTGAGGATTGGTACCACTCTATCTGTAGATGAGAGAGATAGTTTGCTTAGGTTACTCAGATCATACTTAGATGTTTTTACGTGGTCATATGAGGACATGCCATGCCTTGACCCCTCTATAGTTCAACATCATCTACCGCTTATGCCACATGCTAGACCGATTAAGCAAAAATTGAGGCGATTATACCCCGATAGAGCTCAGTAAGTGAAGAAGGAGATCTCGTACACCTGTGTTGGCTTTGATATAAGTGGTTCATTATCCTGAGTGGCTGGCTAATGTCGTCCCTGTTCCTAAAAGGACAGCAAGGTTAGAGTTTGTGTGGACTTTAGAAATCTCAACAAGGCCAGCCCCAAGGATGATTTTCCTCTCCCACATATTGACATGTTGGTTGATAGTAATGCAAGGCATGCGATGTTGTCTTTTATGGATGGATTCTCTAGTTATAACCAGATTCTGATGGCTCCCAAGTACAAGGAGAAGACATCTTTTATCATTGAGTGGGGCACCTACTGTTATAGAGTTATGTCGTTTAGGTTGAAGAACCCAGGTGTTACCTATCAAAGAGCAGCTACTACACTGTTTAATGACATGATGCACAGGGATGTTGAGGTCTATGTGGATGATTTGATTGTGAAGTCTCGTGATAGGGCAAATCATTGGGCAGCTCTAGAGCGCTTCTTCCAAAGGATCAAATGCTTTAAATTGAGACTGAATCCCAAGAAATGTACTTTTAGAGTGACTTTTGGGAAGATCTTGGGCCACATGATTAGTGAGAAAGGTATTGAGGTAGATCCCGATAAGATCAGAGCTATCATTGACATGTCTCCATCACAGACCATGACTGAGATCTAGGGTTTCTTGGGTAGATCGTAGTATATAAGAGGGTTTATTGTTAGACTGATAGATACATTTGAGTCCATCTTCCAACTTCTAAGGAAGAAACAACCTAAGGTTTGGGATGATTAATGCCACCAAGGGTTTGAGTGGATTAGAGAGTATTTGCTTCTCTCTCTCCTCGTTACCTCTCAAGCCTAAAGACTTCTCTGTTATATTTCATTACTTCAGATATATCAGTTAGGGTGCATGCTAGCCCAGCTTGATGATTTTGGCAAGGAGCGAGCTATCTATTATCTAAGTAAGAGGATTGTTAGAGTATGAGACGAGGTACATTATGGATCGGAAAGCGCTTCGCTTAGCTTTGGTTCGGGGCCATCAGAGATCGGGAGACATGACATGACGCAGCATTCTCGGTAGCTTATTTTTGCTCGATCCTGAGATATCTCTGCTTTGACATACCAATGATGAGCAGACTTATGATGGCTTCTATTTCTTTGACAGAGTTTGATATTCAGTATGTCACTCAAAATTCTATAAAAGGGAGCGTCTTAGCAGATCACTTGGCCTCACTTCCTAAGCACAACAATGTAGTTATCGATGATGATTTTCTGATATGAGATCAAGGTGAGTGACTAGTTTGTTTGGTTGGCGCATGTACTTTGATGGTGCAGCCAACCATTCTGGATATGGGATAGGTGTTCTATTGATTTGTCCACATGGTGATCATATCTCCAGATCAATTCGTTTGGCCTTTTTCAGATCATCATCCAGCCACGAACAACATTATTGAGTATGAGGCATGTATCCTTGGGTTAGAGACTGCACTTAAGCTTGGGATTAGAGGGATGGAGATATTAAGCAATTCTAATCTAGTGATTAGACAGATCCAGGGTGACTGGAAGACCAGAGATGTGAAGCTTAGGCCATATCATGCTTATTTAGAGTTGCTAGTCGAGAGATTTGAAGACTTGAGCTACACTCACCTACCTAGAGCGCAGAATCAATCCGTTGATGCTTTGGCTACTTTGGCTTCCATGATTGACATTCCTAAGGGTGTGGTAGTTTGCTCCCTGCTAGTTGAGACTAGAGTTGTTCCTACTTATTGTTACCTAATTTATGAGTCGTATTCACACATTCGCTACGATCATGATATTTATCGCTTAGATATGACATAATTCCGAGGCCATGACGCTGGCGATAAGAGATCTTTGAGGTAATTGGCCACTCGCTTTGTGATACGTGGAGAGACACTATATAGACGTGCAGTTGATGGAGTGTTATTGTTGTGCTCATATCAAGATCTGCTGATCGGAGCTGACATGAGAGAGGTCTATGTCATTTTTGGGCCCCTCATGAGAGGACATATATTGGCTTGTAAGATTATGAGGACTGGATATTTTTGGTTGACCATGGAGAAAGATTGTTGTTAGATTGTTCGGAGATGACTAGAGTGTCATATGCAAGGAGATCTCATACACGTTCCACCATCAGAGTTGCATACAATGACCTCACCTTGGCCATTTTTAGTCTGGGGCATAGATGTTATTGGGAAGATTTCGTCGAAGTCTTCCAGTGGTCATTAGTTCATCTTGGTTGCTATTGATTATTTCACGAAGTGGGTAGAGGCCACTTCTTATGCAAAGTCAATGCAGTTTAAGGTTGCTACCTTGGACTTATTCAGACATTATTCGCGATACAGGTTCCTATGAGTTGATATTAGGACAAAGGTGTACATTTGCAGGTGTGAGGTCGACACTTTTATTAAGCGTAGATATGGCATCCAACATCACGATCATCCGCAGACAAAGTTGCGATGAATAAAAATAGAGGCCTAGCCAAGAATTATCAAGAGGACTGTAAGATGATTAAGACTTCGAGACCTACAGAGAAGCTTCCGCATTATGGGAGTAGTGCACTCTTTCTTCGTGACTTCTACAACAAGAGCCACACCTACTCCCTAGCTTATGCATGTAGGCAATTTTGCCCTTGAGATAGAGACGGATCCTTGAGAGTAGCCCTAGAGCAGATTTATGAGGCGAGCAGTTTCACATCTTAGATCATCTTAACTTGTTGGGGATTTTATAGTTTGAGATTTGCTTGATCAAGTTCAGCTACTGAAGGGAAGACATTCCGCACTTTCAAAAAGCGGGTCAAGCCTAGACCACTACAACGAGGCGATTTGGTTTTGAGAGTCCTCAAAGGATTGGTTACTTACCCGAGAAGGAAGTTTAGACCAAACGGGAGCAGACCTTACATTATTGGAGAGCTGACCCCAAAGGGAGCTGCATGGCTGATGGACTTAGATGGAAACCAATCTCGGAGCCAACCAACGTGGATCAATTGAAAATTTTTTACGTTTGAGACCATGGTCGTAGGATGGGTGGCCATCATTTTAGTTAGCTATATACCTTATCACATGTTACTCACATTTTTACCGTTGCTAGCCCATTGAGCCTCACTAATGATTTATGATTTTTCTATAGCCTGCTACCTTTCATACATGGGATAGGGAACTTCTGGTGTGGATGCCTTGGTTTAGGATCTTATGAGTTATGGACACATTGACATATTCTTTATCTTTACCACATTCACTTATCAGATTCCACTAATTTCATAAGTAGTTTCATGTTTTCACCACTTTTTTTCCACCTAACTTCTTGTTCTTTCTCATTCTTTCCTACTTAGATTGGTGATCTATTCATTTTACTGCATAGAGGTTTGTCAAGTCATCCCTTCACTCATTCCATCGACATTTATTGAGAGACCTTTAGTTTGAGAGGCTTATGTCATTTCATCGAGTTTTTTATCAGACCTTCCATGCTCGAGGATATGTTCGTATATTTCCGCATTGGTCATTGTTTTATTCAGTCTATCTCAAAAAAAAAAAAAAAAAAAAAATATATATATATATATATATATATATATATATATATATATATATATATAAATGTGCACGTGTATGTATTCAGGATCAATATTCCTTGAGTATGTATATGGATTTATGAGGATCATTATTTTGAGTGTATGTATTACTTATGGGAGTTCGTATGTGAGCTTCCCGAGATCTCAAGATTCAGGCTTCGAGTACATATGGATTTGTGGAGGACTGCTCTCGAGTGTATGTATTACTGTGGGAGTTCGTATGTGAGACTCAAGATCCAAAGATTACGTGCTTACTTTGAGATTTTATTAGTGGTATGTGAGTGAGATGATTGATCCTCCTAGGCTTCGAGTCAAGTGTCATATTCATCATCCCACTTGTCCACTGACGTGTCTCTCCCATGCAAAGGATTTGGATAGATCCATCATATCATCATCGCTTTTTTCCTTATCAAGTATCTATCTCTAATTTCATACCTCTTGTTTTCACATTTATCACCCTCATATGTTTATTGATTTTGAGTCTAATGTTTCACTCTACATCCTTGTCTTTACCTATCTCGCCACATGTTACACTTTTTTCATCACATCATTATCACCGGCACTTCCATTGAATGTCTTAGTGTCAATGGCTCATGAGACTTCTTATGCATGTGGCATTTCACACACAAGGCTGTGGTTGTCATCAGTGTTTGTTTGGGGTTTCTTCATATATATTTCTTTTAGATTTTATCACCTTGAGCCTACATTACACCCGTGGTCATAAGATCTCACACCAGACTATGCGAGATTTGACGCTTTTTTAACAACATCTACTGATAGGTATTTGAGGACTAGTTGATATGTGTGCATGCATTCTGCGGAGATGTCGGCTCATATTTTTTATTGGGGTCATGTTCTAATTAATGTCATACTTTGTCATACTTAGGCATATCCCTTATTCGTCTGAATCATCAGAGGTTTGTTTGTTTGCATACAGTCCTTATTGAGAGGATGAGTCTTATTATGACATTTTTGGGATTTCATCATGTTTTGTTAGATGCCATACTAGGGCATATCCTCTATATTTCGGGATCATTTAGAGGTTGGTTAGTTTGTCTAAGCAGTTCTTATCGAGGATATAAGCCATTGTTATGACATTTTTGGACTTCATCATGTTTCTGTTGAATGCCATACAGAGGCATACCCCCTAATTAGTGAAATCATTTGCAGTTTGTTGGTCTATGCAGACAGTCCTTATTGAGAGGATGAGCCTTGTTATGACATTCTCTTTATTTGCATCATGTTTATGTTTGATTCCATACTAGGGCATACCTTTGTTGGTGGTTGGTTTATGCAGATAATTTTCATCGAGAGGATAAGCCTCGTTATGACATTTCAGGAAGATGTTATCCTGGAGTATATTTCTCCATTTTTTGAGATTACACGGTCTTTGGACATGTGTAGATGGTTTTTGTCGATGATGAGCTTCATTGTGACATTTTTGCTCTAGTATTGATTATTTAGCGGATCTTAGTTAGGCCATACGAAAGGCGTATGGATTCATTGTGCTTATTTTTTTTCATATCCATCATTGCATTGCTCGACCATTTGTTCTCGTGTCTGAGATTTTGCAAAGTCAAATCTACATATTTTTAGCATGGCTTTTTGAGCCTATGAGAGGAGTTATTCATTTTGGATGTTGAGTTCTTATTGGTCCTTCATGATAGATGCACATGCTCGTACTATGGTTGATTCGACTTTTGAGCACAGTGTAACTGCCAAGAGTCACTTCGGATATCCACTCGATGTGATGTTCCACTTACCATACTGTGGCATATCCCCTTATTTTATTTATGAGATGATTTGGCTTTACTGGTAGTTACTTGGCGATTCTTATTTTATTAGGGGATCCTCTTTACATTAATAGCAGTGTTCTTGAGATACAGTGATTCATGCAAATATTATTCGGCCTTTTATATATGTTTATTCCAGATGAGGTTTTCATAATAGATTGTTCAAGAGTTCGAGGACTTAGCCCACTAGGCCATGGCTATGTTTGTCTACATAGATTTCAACCGCTAGGAATTTCGCTTTTGCTTTTTGCTTTTTGATTGTGCTTTCAAACTTCGCTCGCTATCTTCATTTTAGATCGTGCATTCGTATTTCATTATTGCCTTTTCGCAAATCAGCGCTCGTATTTCGCTCATATGGATCATATGTTCGCATTTCGCTTCATATGGATCAATGTTCGGGACATTTGTATCACTCTTACTAGCACCAAAGTTCAAACGTTTCGGGATCGTTCTTCCGTAATTAGGTGTTCGTGACTTCGCTTTAAGAGAGATAAGATATTCAGACTTCATCTACATCACATTTGTTAGCATCGCAGTTCAGATGTTCAAACTTCATCTTCTACGTGATCGCCGTCGACTTAGCCTTCAGATGGATCGATGTTCGCACTTCATTTGCATCACTTTGCAGCAATCAAGAAGATAGACGTCGCATCATCTTTGTAGGCGTCAAACCATTTCTTCATATGATTAGATGTTAGACTTCATCCATCATCTTTTCAGTCACGCGATGATGTCTCGCATTTGGCCTTCTATAATCAGCATTCGCACTTCGCTTCATATGGATCATATGTTAAGACTTCATCTATATCATGTAAAACCAAAATCTAATTTTTGAAAGTGGTAAATGGGAATGGCCAAAACCGACTTTTTAGATCCGGATGAGGAAATGGAACTTCACCGTTGAATTGTCTCGCGAATCTAGCCACCACATCGACTTCGTCAATCCGCGACACTAATTTCATCGCTGAGGCAACTGCGTCTAAGGTCAGATGACTACCAGAAAGATACGCGATTCGACAAA
Organism: Tetrastigma voinierianum; assembly: GCA_016808115.1. Taxonomy (NCBI): domain Eukaryota; kingdom Viridiplantae; phylum Streptophyta; class Magnoliopsida; order Vitales; family Vitaceae; genus Tetrastigma; species Tetrastigma voinierianum. Next base: position 435,407 of record JAEQBH010001000.1, read on the forward strand.
GCCACCTACTACACGCACCTATACGACACACGTCAGACGATTGAAAGCGAGAGACTGAGGAATGGCTTAGATTTGCCAAGTGTCAAAAGGCCCATTAAGTCACTTAAAGGGACAAGCAGAATGGAATTAATTAAAAGATTCAAATAATAAGAGCAAAACTCCATCTTCCATGGAGGCTGCCGGAAAACGGTAGGGTGGTATCTGCTCTTGTGAGAGAGAAAGAGGACTTTTCTCTAGATTTCCCGCTGGACCGCCTGGCCTTCGCCAAGAAGCAAAAAGCTGTTCACGCGAATAAGGGCTATGCGTGAACACCGACAGGAGTCTCGGCTAACCCAAGTGAGTGGTATATTTTCCCCACTTGTCATCTCCGCCAACACAGCTACCACTGACGTGGGATTTGTTGAGGCCCCAGAATACTGCGGCATCTCAAAATCTGAACTAAGCGAAGAAATCTCTACTTCAGGTGGTCAGTGAAGCGAAGGTCACCCTAGGTTCTACCGTTCATGTGATATGCTGTGTGATTTTTGTGTTGTCAGAATCTAAAATGAATTGTTTGATCGTTAATTAGCCTATGGTTAATTTAAAAGGCTGTTAGAATGAATAAATATGATTTTCATGTGAGTTAATTGAGTTAATATATGCATGTAATATATTAGCATGAATTGTGGAAATGGCATAATGCATCTATATGCACCCGGCACCTTTGTAGGTGGAGCATGACATGAAAGAAAATGAAAATGGTCAGAATCGCACCTCAAGAAGATTTTCTCCAAGAATTGCCTTGAGCTGGTTCAACAAAGCCATCCTATATGATTCGACCGCTTCGGAGAATTACTCCAAAGAATTCACCTCGGAGTATTGTTCAATATATTTACCAAAACTCGGTAGTGTGTTTTCAAGAACAAAACTGCTGTTTTGAAAGTCGTATTTTTGCTCAAGATTTGGCTTAGGCATGTGAGGAGTCAGAAGACTTTGTGACATGGATTGGGCATGTAGACATTCCAAGCAGTGATCATGTATTTTCTTAAGTGTGTTTAAGGCTTGCCATAACATGTGCACTTAAAGGGAGTAACCCATGTAGGAGATTATCACTACCTGGGCATTGTCACCCCGTCGAGAGGACTTCATTATTTGTGTAGATAGGGAGTGTAATAGATAATTATCGCCACTAGAGGCCTGCTTAAGAGTTTGGATTGACTTTTGGTATCTATTTTATAACATATTAAAAACTCTAACTTTTGATATATATGTTTGGTTAAGAGAATAATAACCTTGAACCATTGTTATATAGTTGATGTATTTTGATGAGTATTGAAGGGGCCCACACCATTTTTACTATATGTACAGTCTCATAATATGCATATTGCGATTTCGCAGTCGACGTAATGGCCAACGACACACCGGACGTATGCTGGCACATATCACATTTGCTAGTACAAACAGACGTGGTTCGACTTTGTCTTCAGACGCTATCCATACTTTGCCTTCATATATGCCAGTTTAAACTACTAACATCAGGATGCTGCAGCACAAATACACTGTTCGAACTTCGTCTCTACAACAAGGGCTTTCAAACTTCGCCTCTACTTTCATCTTGAATAAAGGCGCTCAGAGTCGCTTTTGTTTTCCTCTATATTTCATACCGAGACGATGCCTTCACCATAGTTTAGACCCTCAGAGTTCATCTTCATTAGAAATATCGCTACTAGTATTCACGATCGCTAGCATTGCCCACTTTGATCACATGGCCTCTTTTGATTGTCTTACTTTCCACTTGCTAGCTCATGAATTCATTTTGAGCTCCGCACACCATTATAATACACAAAGATACCATTTGCCTTCTCGTATAGATTCCTTATTTGTTTCACTCCATTTTGTCGAAAGCATTCCCTGCTTTTTATGTCAACATGATGGGTGTTGATCAATATACAGTGGCATATGACCATTCTAGCACCTATGGGCGGTCGAATTCCACTTAAGCTTTAGATTTCGATGTGGGTTTCACCTTTGAGAGGTTCTTAGAGGGAGCTCAGATCTATATCATGACGTTGTTGACCTCCCGGTTGTCTTGTCCTTTTGTTTTTTTATATATTTTTTTAAGAATCCTTTAGCTACTTGAGTTTGAGTGAGCTAGTGTTCCTCTTGGACACTTTTGGGGTCTCTTTTTTTTATCTTTGATAGAGTTTATCTCATTTCACTCACTTTTTGCACATTCGTTTCACTCCATTGTTTGTGTTCACTACACTCTTGAACTCTATCAAAGAGGGGCATATTTGTAGAACCCCCAGATGGCTGCCAAGTGGTAGCTATCAAAAGAGGGTTTTCTTTTTTGTCTTTAGTATAAAAGATTTTGGGTTCGAAGGAGGAAAGCCCACTTGGGAAATCGGCAGAGGGAGCATTAGTTTCGAAATTAGTTATACTCTGCCTCATAAAAGATCTTCGGAGGTAGGTATTCACCGGAACTATTTCTTATTTTCTTCTCATGATTTATTAGGCTATTGTACTAGTCTATTTTGGAAAATGCACCTACCACTTGCATTGAGATTATTTACATAGGTTTTTATTGGTTTATCTTGTAATCTGCGATGAGTAGAGGTGAGTGCTATGAATTTTATGATGACAAGATACTTTGTCTTTAATGGTGGAATTGTGAGACCCCAGATAAAGTAAAATGATAGACACGGGTTGAAAACTTGCGAATTTCTCTAGATCTCAGATGATGACGTGGGTCATACCGCGTTGAGTTCGCCTCACAAACTAGTACATAACAATTTTGTCGACCCGAGAAGTCATATAATTACATGTATTTCGAGACAAACGAACGATCGAGAGGACACATGGCATGAAGATGCATACACGTGCACTGGAGAGAGGACACTTAGCACTGGGTGGAAGCCAAGTGTCACACTTCTATCTTGCATGGAGAGGATAGTGGTGGGAAAGGGGCATGAATGATACGTGGAATGCTAAGTGTCATGAGGAGAGAAGGAAGAGGTGTTCTACACCTAGGTAAGTATTCTCTACCTAAAGCAATTTGTTCGGTGGAAGAGGAGAGAAAAAGGGAAAAAGAAAAGAGGAGAAGAAAAGAGAAAAAGAAAAAGAAAAAGAAAGAAAGAAGAAAGACAACGGATAGGAAAGAGAACCAAACAGCCTGACAACAAACAAAGGAGTTGCAAGCAAGGAACGAATCCGCACTTCGAGAGTCAGCCTCCCTCCCACTGGGTTAGGTCTTGTTTAAGAGCCATGAAATGGCCATGAGGGTTAGCCTGAGTAGTGGGCTGGTTTAAAGAATAATTTTGATAGAAATTGCTGTTGGTTGGGACCAGTTTCTGGGTCTGTGTAGTTTTTAGAACTGCAGTTCTCGAATTGATTGTTGTACTGTAGTTTGGGATCTGAGCAGGATGATCTTGGTTGTGTACTGTGCATGCCGTCGAAGTTTGAGATTGAATCTAGTTTTGTGTGTTATTACTTGTTTGAATAACATGCAACATTGTGTGAGAAAATGATGTTAATATATGCATGCTTGTTATATATTAACGTGATGCTTGGTGAAGCATATTATGAAAGGTCGATGTAGTTCCCATTATGCATGTAACATGAGATATTATGCAGCTGACATTATCATTGCATGTGCACTAGGGTCATCGCGTGAACGTGTGAGTGCATGAATAAAATGGGTATTCCTGGAGGGTTGTCCAAGAATGTTGATTCTGGAGGGCTGTCCAATAAATTATATTGGAGGTTTGTCCAATGAACTATATCGGAGAGTCATTCTAATAAGGGCTCCTGAGATGGTCCAGCTGTCTCGACACTTGAGGTTGTCCAAAGGGTTACTATTCTGAGGGTCATTCAAGTGTGTAAAATATCTCGTAGGGTTGTCCGATATCGTGAGGTTGTTCTGCTGGGTTTCAAAACAGTGCTTTTGTTTTGAAACTAGTTTTCATACATGGCAAATTGTATGTGTGAGAGTCAATGAGGATCAAGATGGACATAGACATTCATATAGAGATATGCATATTTTATATGAATGTGTGTGAATGATTTTATGGATTATGCTATTGCATGTGCACTTAGGTGGGGAGTAGCCCTTGTAGGAGACTTTCACGGGCATAGCTCACCCCCGCTAGGAAAATATTTTCAGTACTGGGAGGTACACCAAGAGAAGGCACTTCATGAGGTTTTAGTTGAGAGGAAGATCTAAGATGGCTTATTGTGTTATTTTGTAAAGTTTATGGGTAGAAAACCTAGTTTTTTTTGTTTTAAACTGAACTGTTGTCAAAATTTTGTACTTTTGATGTAAATAAATTGTAATTAAACTCAGATTATATGTTTAATACAATTTGGTAAGGGTTGTGTCTTGCCTTGAGGGATGTTTAGTCATGCTCCAACCATAGGAAGTCGCTCTATTTCAATCCTATGTATTAACCGAACTTTAAGACTTATTTTTGGTTGGGAAGTAAAGGGAATTTGGCCCTATTGCCTTTTGGTATATTGTAGCCCCATCAGTGAACTTGATGTGCTAATCACCCAACCTGCCCTACAGCCTAAGATATGGACCTTTAGTCGGAGCAAATTCGAGAGGTGAGTCGCGTGGGCCGAAGGCCGACATCTTCTGGTCGAGTTGACCTTTTCTGGTCGAGCTGACCTTTGCTGGTCGAGCTGACCTTTTGGGGCAGAGCTGACCTCTTCTGGCCCAGCTCTCTTGGGATGAGTTGACCTCTTCTAGCCAGCTCAAGCAGGATGAGCTGCGGTTCGGTCGGTAGCTCACAGGATGAGCCGTGTGGGCCAACCTTACAGGATGAGCCGGAGGTCGAAGCTGACTCTTCTAGCCAGGGCTCGTGATGAGCTGCAGCGGCCGAGCCCGCGAGGGATGAGCCGCGGTGAGTCGAGTCGACCTTCGAGTAGAGCCGACTTTTCCGCCAAGCCTTCGATAAGCCGACCTCTTACGGTTGGTGTTCGCTGGGATGAGGTGCGCGGGCCGAGCCTGCAGGATGGCGTCGCGGTATGGCCGAGCTCGGGCTAAGGATGAGGTATGGTCGAGCTCGTGAAGGATGAGCCGTGTGTAGCCAACCCTAGCAAAGATGAGCTATGTGAGGCCGAGCCACTTCTTTTGGTTGGCTCTTCGGGCCGAGCTCACAGTAATGAGCTCCTACTGCGGCCAACCCTGACAACCATAACTTCTCATTCAAGTCCGTTTTACACGCTCAGACTCTACAAGCCCTTTGAGTCTGAAAAATCCATCCATATGCCCAATACAACTGATATCATATTATGCCGGTGCGACGGAAGATGCGAGGTACCCGCCTGCTTCGCATGTCGGCCGCCATGTGAAACGCTCAACTGATGACTATAACTTCCTGGCCCCAAGTCCGCTTAGGTGTTCTAGACTCTATGGAAAGCTTTGAGTATAGAATCTGACCACATGCCTGTGGATGGAATTTGTGCTCGTAACATAGCTGAGATGATCTCTTGGCGGCCGAGCCAACCTAGTCTAGGGAATGGAGTTCTAAGAACGCCAACTCTGACGACCACATAACTTCGTCCGGTCCGCTTTTGTGCGTTCGGGACTCAAGGAACATCCCTCCAGCCTAGCATCTGATCCATGTCTGTGGATGGTACGGTGGTGCCCAGATATTTTTGAAAAGTTGATCATTGTACTAAGTGCACTAATTCATCAGAGTTCTGAATGAGAGGTACCGGTTATGTGTCATCGCTTGATAATCGAGTGACGTAGCACATACAGAATGAGGCTATTATATAGCTTGTTGTAGGTTACCTATGTAAAAATATTTTTTTTTAAAAAAAAAAAGACCCCCGAGATTTGGGGTGTCACAAAGAAATGTATTAAATCTCTTCACATCGATGTCTGGGTCTTGCACTGGGATACACAATGTTTGCTGGCGGAGGAGCAGTTGCCTCCACTGATGGGGATGTCAATTTTCCTATAATTTTTCTCTCTCTTCTACTTTATTTAGGTCTTTTAAATTGATTGTTTCCCTCATCATAAATAGGCTCATTTGATGTAAAAAGATTTTCCTCAATTAATGTTTGTTAGTACGATTCTTTATTTATTTATTTATTTATTTTTCTTTCTTTTCTACTTTAATATTTTTCTCCATGTGCTGCTATTTATTCCCTTAATGATTTCCTCTTATCCATTATTATTTTTGTGCTATAAAGATGATTTCTTATATGTGTATTTGGTGGACAATTTATAAATAATACCAGGGATATTCTTTTCTTTTATGTTGACATTTTGCAATAAATGTTTTATAACTTTGATTTTTTCTCCCTGTAATCTTCTTTTTAATGGTATGGCTCATGCTTTTCCTAATTATCTCATTGGTAACTCATTTTTTCTCACCTAATCTTCTCATTACTTCCTAATATGTTACAAATTGATATTTAATTTTTCTCTTTAATGTTTGGTGATTTTTTCTCTTCATACTCTTTTTTTTTCTCTTTTACATGTTTTCTCTCTCATCGCTTAATTTGTTACCTATTATACCGTTATCATGCTTTTTTTAATAATGACTTTAATAATCATGTTCATTATTATTATTATCAGGAATTTGATTATGTCACTTTGCTTTACCTTAAACTTAGCTCGTTGATATCCATTTAAGCTCATTAGATCCTATTACCAACCCATTAAGATTTAGTCAAGAAAACCCTACCATCCCTTTAAGCCCAACCCATTAGGTCCTTTAATCAACCCATTAGTGAAGAAAGTCGTACCATCTCTCTAAGCTCAATTCATTAGATCATTTGACCAACTCATTAGGACTTAGTGATTGAAGCCCTACCATCTCTCTAAACCCAACCCATTAAGACATAGTCAAGAAAGTCTTGTCATTTCTTTAGACCCAACCCATTAGGACTTTTGGCTCAAATCGTTAGGTCCATTAGGTTTTTTGACTTAGCCCTTTGCCTAGACCCATTAGAATCTTTGACCACTATACCTTTTAACCAGCTCTTTGGTCCATCAAGCTCTCACTTTTAATTTATTCAAATTTCCAATTTCAAAATTTTTAACACGCCCAATTTCCACGTTCACAATTTTATTGATTTTATAAATCCTGAATTTAAAATTCACCCTTCAATTTCCAATGTCACTTACAAGTTTCTAATTTCAAATTTCAAAATTAAAGTATCATGATTTCAAAACTAATTTCCTCAATTTCCAATCTCAAATTCCAAGTTTCCAATTACAAAATTACAAAATTACAAAATTACAAAATTCTCAATTTTAAAAATTAAAGTGCCCCAATTTCAAAATTCAATTTTACAATTTCTAATTTCAAATTTTAAATCTTCCAATTTCAAAATTTACAAATTTCTAATTTCAAATTCAAGTGCCCTAATTCCAAAATCTAAGTCCCCCAATTTCAAGCTTTCAATTTGAAAATTACAAAATTCTCAATTTCAAAATTCAAGTGTCATAATTTTAAAATCCAAGTCCCCTAATTTCCAATTTCATTTTTTTCAAGTTTCCAATTTCAAAACTACAATCCCCCAATTTCAAATTTCAAGCACCATAATTTCAAAATTCAAGTCTCCCAATTTATTATTTGAAATTTCTAAATTCCAAATTGCAAATTTCCAATTCTCAAATTTATAACATTCAAGTTCTTAATTTCAAAATTCAATTTCCAAAATCTCAATTCAAAATTCTCAAACTTCCAATTTTCAAAATTTCAATTTTAAATCAATTTTCAAACATTCTAAACACATGATTAATTCTACAATTCCTATAAAAAGGAATCTTGTGGAGTTAATTTGTGTAACATTTAAATGGGCATGGGTGGGGTTTGACATTCCATGTATCCTTTTAAAAAATAATTTGTCATATAATTTATAACCAATTTTTAATTGAATGTGAATAGTTTGTATTTTTTTTTTATTGCATTAACATTGTTTCCTAATTGGTAGCGCTTCTAACATGCCGTCCAGGTACATATTTTTCTCATCTAACTTTGTTTGATTATTTATTTATATAGTTTTTGTATTGTTATTGCTTATCTTCGGTATTCATTAGTTTATTAGTCAAAAGCTATATTTTTCTTTGTTTATTTAAGTAGAGATCCGACTTTAGGGGCTTAGAGGGGTGCTACGCTACCATCATACCTTCCCGAGCACTCGACCTGACCTAGACTCCTAAGCCTGCACTTGCATTTTCTTATCAGGAGTCACATTTAGGGCTTTTCTGTCTTATTTTGTTTTCCCTTTTAAAATAAAACAAAATTAAGTGGCGATTCCAAACCGTTTTTAAAATGGTTTTTATAAAATAAAAACGAGTCTTACCTTTTAAGTGTGAGACACATAATAGCAAAAAAATGCGAGGTCCACACAAGGCCTATACCTTTCATAAACCAAAAATGACTAAAATACCTAAGATTTCATATCCATAGCATATTGACGAACATGATTTGATCTAATGACTTTGTCAGATTGAACTTTGCCATCTAAATTGCCAACGTGAAAACCTATGAAAAAGCTAACTGTCAATGACATAACTATCCATCACAACAAGTCAGGATGAACATGCCGCATCAGACGGATAAAAGAAAAACAAAAACAAATGAAAACCCAGATCGATATGGAATAAACCACTTTATTGGAAAAGAAAACCCAGATGAAAACGATGTGAATGATAATTTCAGGTCAAGAAAAACAAAAAAATCACCCCTACTCTCTAACAAACAAGGGATTGAAAGAAGGAACACAAAGAGGCGGTATAAATATATATATATATATATATATATATAAAAGGTGAAATTTGAAAAATCTTCCTTTTCATGGCAACGTGATTCTTTTAACAAAAAATCTTTTGTGATTTTCATTTTTAAACTTTATTTAATTCATAAATTCTTTTAAGGAAATTATGTAAACAAACTCTAATTAAGCTGAAAAGGGATGTCTTTTTGTCTTTTTTTTTTCAATCCAAATATAGTTTAATCTTAATTAATTTATCCACTACTAACTAAAATCACCATATAAATTTAATAATGAGAAAAAGTATTTTAAGTTATAATTCAATAATTAATCTTAGCTAAAAATTGATATTAACAATTTTTTTAAAGCTAATAACTTTTTAATACAATGTAGTAAACTCTTCATTGAGACTCAAACCCCTCCTCATGTCCAATCATTTTAACGTAGATGCTCTAACCAAGTGAGCTAGACTTGTAGACAATATTAACAAATTATTAGTAGCTAAGTTTACCAGTTTGATCACCCTCAGAAGGCCCGTGTGAAAAATTTCGCCCCGCATATGTTTACACTACGCTTAATTTTATAAATACATTAGAAAGCTTCATTTTATTATGGTACATAAACATCTATATAAAACATCTATATAATTGAATACGAAATGTTACAAATGGTATCAAAACCAATGTTTAAACCACCGACGCCGAACCGATCGGCCGAACCGCCGACGCCACAAAACCGGTCCTGCTTCAATCAAAAACCGGTTTTGCATTAACCGGTCTTGAACCGCCGTAATCGGGCGGTTTTTCCGATCGGTGAACCTGATGAATAAGTTTGCTTCTCGAATCGACCGGCTTCATCGCCATAATTTTTTTTTTTAAGTTAAAATGAAATCGTTGATGCTTTTTACATCGAAACTACGCTGCTTTTGCTTAGGATTAAAAGCTTGCAGGTTAAAAGGCTTGTAAATTAAAAAAAATTCAATTAAATAATGCAGTATCGCGGATTTGAATATGGGCTATAGTTACGTTTTAAACCACTTACCATCAGATCGCTATCATGATTATTTTTATATTAACAAAATTATATATTACTACTAATTAAGTATATATTTATATAAATAAGTTTATTCCATTTTTAATATGTTTTTATATATCAACATTATACATATTTAAATAAATTTTAAAATATTTTATTTATATAAAAAGTAATAAATAATATCTAAATATTATTAATTATATATTTTAAAATATAAATAATATATTTACTACAATACCTAAGCTCAACTACTTGCTCGAGCCTGACCTGGCCCGACCTGTGCTGAACCGTGAACCGGTAACTTTTCCGGTTCAGTCACCGGTCCGGTTTTTAAAACATTGATCAAAACCAATTGCTGACCCCATGTTACCTAGAGGTTATCCTAAAATGCTTAATAATCTTTCACATCTCACCAAACATTTCAAACTCAAATCAAAGCTTCAAAGCTTCAAAGCTTCAAACCACAAACAAATGAAGCTATATCATTACAATATAAAAACTCCTAGAAAATCATCTATGAGGAGATTAAACATATTGTAAATACTTATGAAGAAATCTAAAGGAAGAGTAACCCCTATATGGTTGCCTGCATAGAAACAGATGTGAAAAGATCAAGTCAATTAACGGCTACAGCCACTACTCCATGCATGGGATCTTAGGCTATCATCACTAACTGTTAAACAACTAACTCGTCTAACAACTCAAGTTTATAGGATTTGGATTTAATATAAATATAATGCTTCACACCCTCCCTTACATGTGGTCTCATACCTACACTTGGAGAGTCAAATAAATCAAACGAAATCTATTATGGATTTTCAAATACACAAATGGAGATCAAACATTTAAATTGCAAAGAAAGGTCTCAAATGCATGACCCTCACTAAATCAAGCCCCAATATCACAAGTAATAAGAATCTCCAAAGACCTAAAAACTATAGCTTATAAGATTTGGGTTTAATATGAATATCATGCTTTCCAGTAACATACATTAAATAAAGTTTCAATCATAACTAGGAGATGCAAGTTTCACACTCCAAATTTCCATCAGTACTGTAACTTCCAGTCGCCAACATCATCAGGTGCAAGGAAAAGAAAGAGATGTAGTGTAAGATGCAGAATCTTGATGATGAAATTGGGGAGAAAAGAGGAAAGAAGAGTACTGCAATGATGATAAGGAAAATAAAACCCATGATTAGGACAGTATTTGAAAGCCAATTCAGGTTGCTCACTATAAGAGAGAGACCATCCATGAATGCTAAGGACATTGTTGCAAGTGAGATTCCTAATAAAGGCAATGCTGCTGCGGTCAGAAACTAACTGAGGTCACATAACAGGCCCAAATGAGGGAGACTGCAACAATGATGGAGCTATACATTGCTATCATGTCATAGAAAATGAATACTTGGAACTTCTTGTGTCTTAGCATGGTTGCCATCCCCTGTTCTGGCTAAGAGTTATTATTTCCAACTGGCATTGTAAAACCATCTGCAAAGGTTACTGTGGGAACCATCCTTGTAACCATCCATCTTGGGTGGCTCTAGCTGCATAGTAGATTGTCTAATTGCACTAAGGGTTTTGCAACAAGTACCTCACGGTGTAACGACAACTCTCAATTTTGTCCATGTTAGCCTCTACAGGGTGGGAGAGAAGGTCAGATCATCTGCTAATGGTGATTAGAGATGATAAGGAAATTTCAAATCATGTAAGAATGGTGAGGAAGCATGACATTTATATTAAACTCAAATCCTACAAGCTCGAGCATTTAGGAGAGTTGGTAGTTAAAAATAATATCAAAACTTGGTCTGGTAGGAAGTCATAGGTTCGAGACCTCCCATTTGTGTATTTAAAAGTCCATAGTGGACTCCATCTGATTTGTTTGATTCTCCACATGCGTATACGCGTGACCTTGCTGCTATCAAAGATTGCAAGTGTTAACTAATTCAACTAATAAGCATATCAACTCACTGATCTACTAATGCTAGGAACCATTCATTCCATGTGATGAAAGACAAATATTTGCCTTCACAATTATTTGAAGTACAATCATTAATTCACATTGATCAAGTCCAACACAAAGTGAGTTATGTTATTAGTACTTCCAAACTGAATTTCTCATGACACAACCCTTGTTCTCTAAAAGGCCTCCTCTTTTTCTTTCTTTATGCACCCTTATGGAAACATGGTTCACTAGAATCCAGACAACACCAAAATCTAACATAGAGATCCTATAGAAGAACAATAAGTTTCCCGTCTTTCAGTTACTTTTGATTAATGCGCATGACATACTAGTAGATTTTTGTGTCATAACAGACAGATGCATGAACATTGCAGAGAATAGCCCCAGACCATATCCTATATAGGGTATCAATCTAAATCCAAAAGATTGTTCAAATAGCCTAATATATGGCTTTTTAGTTCATTGAATAAATTAGTCTAGTTAACATTGATATGTTTAATAACTTGAAAGTTGTTTTTATTAAAAGACAATCCTCATAATCTAAGTAACAGATTCATATAGCGTTACTGAGATAGATGATAAAGAAGAATTGTCAACTTGTAAAAGAAAAATAGTTGAAATATGACAACTTGAGTAACTACTAAAACTTAAAAATAACGGATGCAAAAACCAATGAAAGGAAAATGGGAAGTTATATCTTGGGCAGTGAATTCACTCATTAGTTAATTCATAATTACAAAGAAGTAAAGAGTAATTAATACTTATTCAACACAATCTTGAAAACGATGCCGTTGTTTCATGTAGTACTCAATGACATCAAAGGCCGTCATCCATCATTATTCACCAACTTCAAGTCCACCCTTTTATCCCAAGTTAGGACACTGACAATCCTGGGGTGCCAATGCATGGTGGCTAAATGCAGGAGTGTGTTTCCATCCTTATCTCTATCATTTATAAGTTCCTTAAGCTTTGGAGTTTTGAGAATGTAGCTGACTACATCATATTTACCATTGATAGTTGTAGTATGGAGAATGTTTTGGTAATTATCATTGAGCAGCTCCCTGGGATACGAGCAACATCAAAGTAGCCCCCTTATAACATCAATACGGCCTTTCAAAGAAGCCATGTGAATAGGTAAGAAGCCATTTTTATCCCTTTCAACACCTCTTGTTGGGAAACACATGAACCCACCCATGTTGTAAATTGTAACACAATAGTTACCAATAAGACGGTTAAACCTAGTTAAACTGAAACTCATAAACCCACCCATCTCCTTAATAGAGTTGGCAATATGGGCTAAGCCCGATGGTCTAGCTCACTTTAGTCTAAATTTTTGGAGGGTTGGATTATAAAATTTAAGGTCCGAATAAAAACCGGGCCACTGACCCAACCCGACAACCTAGTTAGTTTCTAAACTCATAAACCCACCCATCTCCTTATTCCTTATTGATATGATATTGTCCTCAACTTGACTGACTTTGGTACTACTAATTAGAAAAAGTATGGACCTACCCATCTTCACATTGGTATAATTGATGCAGCATCAACAATAAATGCTTATAAGAAGATAGTATAATTGAATAACTCTAGGAATTGCTCCTAGAAACCCTAGGCTTCACACCATAGGGATCTTTGCATCACACAAAAAGGCTAGTATATGCTGGAAAAATTTGTTCTTTTCATTCATTGATTCTTCAAGACTGAATACAACCATATATATATATATATATAGGTGTGTGTATAGGGAATCACAACTTTTAGAACTACCATTTAGTAAAGCATGTAACTAGGAACTAACAACTTTGACTGACTTAGAACTAACAACTTTGATTGACTACGTAAAGACTAATAAAGACTATTGGAAAATGACAACCATTGGAACTGATACTAACTTATGACAATCATCACCAACTCCTTATATAAGATCCTCACTAAGCTCCTTATCAACCATTGGTGGCTATCACTTGCCTCCATCAACTCCCCTTAGCTTAGGAAAACTCAACCGTGATGAGTTAAAGGAATGAAATCTCTCTTAAAGGTCTTGATTCAATTGTTTGAACTCTATTCTCAAAGAATATGAAGAGAATTCTTCTTGGTTTCAAGAACTTTTTGTTGACTCCTCGAACCCCGATACTCTTCCCATTTTAGCAACAGTCATTGGCTCTTACTACCACTCTGCTCTAAACATAAAGCTATAGGTGTTTTCTCTCCCATAGTGATCCACATCTCGATCATAGAGTTACGGACGCCCAAGAATAATATGTGCTACTTTCATAGGAATCACATCACACCAAACAAAATCACTATAAACACAATAAGAAAAAGATACCAAACAACGCTTATTAATTAGAATCGACATGTTATTTATCCATGCTACCTTGTATGGTTGCGGATGTGACTCAACTGGAAGTTTAAGACGCTCAATTATAGAGGCTGAAACAACATTCATGCAGCTCCCACTATCAATAATGAGCTTGAAGCCGATTTGCCATCGGGAACCAACATTTGAAAAATAGAAGTTCGGTGCCAATCTTATTCCTCAACTTTGAGGATTGCAAGAATAATCAAGCAAAATCAAGCAAATATAGGGACATGTATGAAGAATATGGAGACAAATCAGGTCAATTTGGGAGCATCTCTAAAAAATGTGGAAACTCAAATGGGACAATTGGCTAAATATTTGAGAGAAAATCCCCTAAAATCCTTTTTGAGTGATACAGAGAAAAAACTAAAACAATGCATGGCTGTGACACTGAGGAGTGGAAAGAGCTTGATGAGCCTAAAAATATCAAAGATGATGAAAAGCAAGTAGATAAAAAACATTTGGAAGCTGAAGAGAAGATGGAAGTTGATATTGGTAAATAGGGAGTTGAGTTGAACAACAAAGGAAAGAATAAAAAATCTGGTGAAGTTGTTCCAGGAAGAATGACTTTTCCCGACAACCCTCCCTTGTACACTCCACCCTTGCCTTTTTCCCAAAGATTCCAAAAAACCAAGATGGATGAGTAATTTTCTAAGTTTCTGAATATGTTTAAGAAACTCGAGATAAACATTCCATTTGCCCATGCTTTAGCTCAAATGCCTAATTATGTAAAATTTATGAAGGAGATAATGAGCAACAAGAAAAAGTTAGAGGCATATGGGACAGTAAATTTATCTTAAAATTGCAGTACAATCATTCAATGTAAGCTTCCCAAAATACTCAAAGATTTGAGTAGTTTCACTATCCTGTGCATCATTGGGGAGCATACATTCAGCAAGGCACTTTGTGATCTTGGGGAAAGCATAAATTTGATGTCATTTGCAGTGGCTAAAAAGTTGAATTTGGGGGAAATTACATCTACATCTCTTTCACTTCAAATGGTGGATAGATAATGACTTTACCTAAAGGTATTATTGAAGATGTTCTCATAAATGTGGGTAAGTTCATTTTTCCTATAGACTTCGTGGTATTAGACATGGAGGAGGATGAAAAGGTACCGATTATTCTAGGGAAGCCATTTCTAGCCACAAGTCGAGCCCTCATTGATGTAGAAAGTAGAGAATTTACTATAAGGGTTGGAGATGAGAAGGTGCATTTGAGCATCTATAAAAGCGACAAGCTTCAGAAGAAAGAGAATGAAGTGTGCATGAGAATAAAAGCTATACCCGTGCAAGGAGTGGAGAACATGAAAAAAGTACCTAAAGAGGCACCCCTGAAAAGCCTAAGTGCTACCTCACTAGGTGAAGAACAATGGGGAAGAAAGTGTAATTAAAGCATAAATTCAAAAGTTGACTAGAATGAAATGGTACCATTGGTGAGGAAGGTGGATTTTATGTATTTATCAATTGAGGGGATTGAAAAATCAACGAATGTGAAGAAAAATAAGAAAAATAAAAAGACATCTATCCTACCAAAGAATCTCTTTATAACATGTTTTGGAAACCATGACTAAGAACCCATCATTCATTCACCGGATTGAGTGCATAATTTTTCTTGTTTTGGGAAATCAGCTATGAGAAACAGCTTTGTTGAGCTATCGACATTAAACTTAGCGCTTCTTGAAAGGCAACCCAAGTTTTGTAAGAATCCTACTTTTATTTTCTTACTCTATTTCAATTCTTTTTGGTTAAATTTTGCTACTTTTGGGATTCTAGTTTTGTTTTGTTTTGTTTGATGTGTGTATTAAGCGTTTCAAGTGCCAAAAAGAGTCATCCAAAAGGACAAAGACGGGGTTGATTTGTTTGGAACTGAGTTTTGGGGAGTGGACTATAAATTTGTGTAAAACAGGGTGTTTTCCAAAGGGAAGAGCCATAATCTCAAATTGATTTTATGTGAACTAGGTATAAATTTTGGGAACAAAAGTTTGGTGTTAAAAACATTTTTTGGGTTCTTCATTTTTTAACACAATGTTCTAGTTCGTCGCAGTGAAGCTTGCTTTTGCCAAGGTGAACCCTTCATCATGTGTCTGAACCTCAAGGGTTAGCTGCTGCATAGAACCCTTTCACCGCTGTTGAATACACAAAAGAGCAACAATTATATCAGAATTTAGTACCTTAAGGTCATACTTTGCTCACATTTTGTATAAGAATAGGTATCTTTGATTGTTCTCGTGTTTCTAGACTTGTGCAGGTTTTTCGGGTTTCATGCATAATTGTTACAAGTGTTCGGGTCCAGAGAGCGAATATGGATCATTGAGGATGATGGCAACCGCTGTGGTGAGGTCTTGGGAAGTGCAAAGATGTTAGAGCAGTGTAAGAGGCAGTGCGGTACTGGCATTCACTTAACCCACACCTGGCACTCCCAAAGGTGAAATCAATAGTGGCCAACCGGTACAGGTACCACTCCAACCGGTACAGGTACCCCCATATAGAAAAGCACCAGTAGCAAATCGGTACCGGTACCACTCTAACCGGTACCGGTACCAACATGGAATAGTTGCGGGAATTGAGTAAGATTACGATTCCAATGCAAGGGTACATTCGTCCTTTGACCACCAACTCGAGATTACAATGGTGTGTATGCGTTTCAAAGGAAAGGTGAGAAGGCAGCCTTGATTTCTGTGGTTTTGGTTTTCATAAAAGAGTGTTCTTCTCATAGTTTTTGCTAGTGGTTTGCTTGAGTAGAATAGAGACTCTCACTTTTCAGCAGAGATTCTGACTTCAAGTTCATGTAACCTTTCGCTAGATCACAACTCGCTTTTCTTAGTATTTTGTGTTTTTTGATTCTTTGGTTTTGCAATTGAAGTTTGATTTTCTCAAGTTTCTTTATGAATAGTTTCTCATCAATTATGATTCTATAATTTCAATAGTTCTAAACCTTATGTCAGGTTCTAACGGAAACTCAATTCGATCACTGTAATAAATCCATCAATTCTCTTTATACTTCAATGGGATTTTATGATGTTAAGCACTTATGTAGAACTTTATAAACCTTTGTTAAGAACTGACAACGTGTGAACGAGATCCTCCGTGACACGTCAGGCGGATTACAAATGCAAGTTAAGAGTCTGAGTTAATTGTTGAACAAGTGTTTAACATCCTTCGATCATATTTCATTCTAAAAGAGCGCTTAATGCAAAATCTTCCGTCGAAGACCGTTCATCAATGGTTCTTAGATGAGATTGTGATCCAAGAGGTGGGAATTACCTGATCAATAGTGAGTGGAAACCTAAGAACCCCATCAATAATCTTCTTGTTTTAAAATAGTCTATTTAATTAATTACTCAATCAACCAATCACAACACCAAAAATTCCTTTTAAATACACATCCTTTGGAGAATAGCTCCTAAGGATCACCTAGAAGACCACTCCCTATGGAGATGACCTGTGGACTCCCATAGTATTACAATGCTAGATTTAATTTAATTCCTACGCTGAATAAATCTTGCATACGAATAAGACGAAGCATTTTTGGCACCGTTGCCGGGGAGTGGCGACCAATCTAGTTGAGCTGAAGAGAGCTATAGGTAATTTGCAATTGCATTGCAAATCCGGTACGTTCTCTACCTTCAATATTTTTTTATTTTGCCTTATGATGTAATCTGGCGGGTGCCTCGAAGGAGTAGGATTAGCGCATGTCGGCCAGGGCTCGCAACGAGCAACGCCGACTTGTAAGAATTATACCTCCAAGAAATTCTGAAGAGTCCATAGTAAGTCAATTGTTTCAAGATAACCCTACAAACCAAATGGACTATCCCGAGTCAACAACCTCTTTTAATCAAAATGCCAAGGGATACCCATTAACCTAATAGGCTCCATGAACCTCCACAACATGGGAGACTCAAGCAGACCAAAGAACACCAACAATAGGAGGGGGAAATGCTTCATTGAACCACATCGAGCTCTCGCTCCTCTTTACCTAATGTGGAAAGAACTCTCCGAGAGATTTTGCAACCTCAAAGAACCACAACAAACTCATGTATTCGCTCGAAGAGGCTAATCAATTCCTCATGAAGTCGGAGATGATCCGTCTTCTACCTGTGTACCAAGGGGTCGATTATGAGAACCCCTATT
Organism: Tetrastigma voinierianum; assembly: GCA_016808115.1. Lineage (NCBI taxonomy): Eukaryota > Viridiplantae > Streptophyta > Magnoliopsida > Vitales > Vitaceae > Tetrastigma > Tetrastigma voinierianum. The sequence goes on from JAEQBH010001000.1 coordinate 453,612, forward strand.
CATTCATGAGAGACTTTGAGGATGTTTGCAGTGCATTTCTCTCTACTGGATCACCTTTCCACATAATCTGTATGGTTCTATTCCCTTTTGCTCTAAAGGAAAAGGCCAAAATCCGTTTCATTCGCTTGCACCCAATTCACCTTTACACGGGAGGACATGCAATGAATTCCTTAACAAGCTCTTCCTCCCAAGACGCATCAATGCTCTCATGCGAGCAATTCATAATTTTTCTAAAAAGCCGTGAACTTTTGGTCGTAGTAATGAAAGATACAAGGACCTCCTCCATATCCTCATCATGGTTTGATGTTGGACAAATTGCGCGTATTTTCATCAAGGGCTATCCTTGAATAATAAACAATACATCCAAAGTCGATAAAGTAGAGAGTTTTATGAGAAAAGTGTGAGGGAGGCAATTCAATTTCTTTTTGACACCATAGCGTAAAAATGCTCGAACACGGGAGACTAATACCTCGTAGACATCGCTTAAAGTGCATAGCGGCACCTACTGTGAGGAATCCATCATTTAAGAGAAAATGATGATTCGCAAGCAAAATCGCTAATTTAACAAATGAAGTTGGAGGCCATAGGAGTTGAAAAAGGGAATGAGGTAACTAGTGGTGCCTCAAGTACTTTTCAGACTATGGGACCCAAGAGTGGAGGAGCCATGCATCATTTGCGATGACCCTACGCACTAACTATTAACTCCGCCCAAACCTTCCTGCCATGGTAATCCAAATTGTGAGCAAGCTAATGCCCTTAACTACCAAAGGAAACCTTCAATTCTCCATTCTAAACATATAATCCGTGGCGGTAAGAACCTTAATTTTAGTCGGAGAAATGAGAGCCCACACAACGCACTCAAACAACCAAGGCCCCACTTATCAAAACCAAGGTTTTTCAAATCCAAATGATTTCGTAATCAAGGTCCTCAAGGATTTCCCTGTGAACCCTAATCAAGGTTTCCATCCGAAATCAAGGAATCCTAAACCCACAAATTTCTTATCAACTCACATAAGAGAAGTTTGAGGATATTGTGATTACGTCAGACACTAACAATCCACAAACATGTAATTTTGAACTCCGTCTCTTTGAATGGGGCTGAGATCCCAAATCACTAAGCTAACTCTTATATGGGAAATTTTCAACAAGAAAGGGAAACTCGTCTTAAAAACCATCCAAAACCCCCAAGGTCAAAATAGTGTTGGAGTTTCAGGTCAAAGTGAAGGCACTTTCGAACATTGCAAGGCTGTCACCACTCTTCGAAGTGGTAAGGTAATTGACAAAACCATTCAACCCAAGGAACTAGCATAAGAATTCAACAATCCGCGGATGATGAGGTGTCTCGATAAGCCTCATGTTCCTGGGGATGACAGGACCGATAGTGAGCCGTAGAAAACAAGGCTTCCTATATCTACCGCTTCCATACCCTCATAGGTTGAGAGCCCCAAAGAAAGTGAACAACCACTCTGAAATTTATGAGTTGTTCAAACATGTGAAATTGAACATTCCTTTACTAGATGCCATTAAGCAGATTCCATCATATGCCAAGTTTTTAAAAGATTTGTGCACTATAAAAAGAAAATTAGGTGTCAACAAGGAGGCATTTATGACTGAGCAATCCACCTCATTGATTCGAAACACCTCGCCCCAAATACAAAGACCAGAAGTCTCTACTATTTCCATAGTGGCAGGGAATCTAAAGTCAGACATGCCTAGTGGATTTAGGCAAGTTAACTTGTCAGCTTACTCAAGATATGTCTAATTTTAGGTTAGGAGAATTAGAGCTAACCAATATCACCCTCCAGTTAGCTGACCGTAGTGGAAGATCTCCCGCAGGGATAGCGAAGACGATTGCAAGTGGACAAGTTCTACTTCCTCGTGGACTTTATGTGCTTGACACTCAACCTGTAGAACCAAGGAACTCAATTCAAAGGATTCGGGTAGACCATTCTGCCATCGCGTAATGCCATCATAATAATTATGTGAAGGCGACGACATTATCATTTGGTAACATGACTATAATTTGAATATCTTTAATGTTATCATGAACAAGAGGGCTATGTTTGTGGAGGTAAACATGGTTGACTCTGCGGTGTAGAAATACTTAGATAATATCTCATATGATGATCCGCTCATGTCTTGTCTAGTAAGCCTGAGTTGGGATGAGGAGGTGACCACATTAGAGTCGGAGTTCCTACACTCCATAATTGAACACAACGAGGTATTGAAGTGAAATGCGGGGCACCTAAAATTCTGATCCATTGCCACCAATCCCGAGGATGTGGCATTACCTTCTTAAGAGAGACCACCTAAACTGAAGCTGAAACTCTTACCATCACACCTCAAATATGCATTTCAGGGTAGAAGAAACTTTTCCGATAATCATATCTTCTTCTTGTATTAGACCAAGAAAATAAACTGAGATATTGAAAACCCACCTAACCGCCTGATGGACAATTGCGTATATTAAAGGAATTAAATTTCTGATCTCGCACATTATAGATTCACTGGAAGAGGATGTTAAACCCTCTAGACAACCACAGAGACGACTGAACCCAATAATGAAAGAAGTGGTAAAGAAAGAAGTTCTAAAACTTTGGATCGAGGTGTTATTTACCCTATCAGTAGATAAAGTGGGTAAGCCCAACTCGTAGTCCCCAAGAAATCTGGAGTCACTGTGGTAGCAAATGAAAATAATAAGCTAATTCCTATCAGGTCACCTCCTGGAGGGTGCATGTAATTATAGGAAACTTAATGCGGGCACTAGGAAGGATCACTTCCCTTTACCTTTTGTCGATCAAATGTTAGAGAGAGTCGCAGGGCATGAATTTAATTGTTTTCTTGATGGATACTCATGGTACAATCAAATTGAGATAGCTTTAGAAGATCAAGAGAAAACCACATTCACCTGTCCTTTTGGTACATTTGCCTTTAGGAAAATGCCCTTTGGATTATGTAACGCACCCTAACCTTCCAACTGCATGATGGGGATTTTCAAAGGATATGATAGAAATCATTTTGAAATTTTCATTGATGATTTCGCTTTTAAGGACTACACGAGGGATGTTTCGGAGAATTTACGCAAGGTTTCTTAGAGATGTCAAGAGAAGAACCTCGTGTTAAATTTGGGAAAAGTGTCATTTCATGGTGATACAAGGATTGTCTTAGTCACATAGTATCGAAAAATGGAATCGAGGTGGATAAAGCCAAAGTCGAGTTGATCTCCAACTTACCTACTCCTCAATGTGTAAGAGACATAAGGTCATTCTTGGGACATGCTGGATTCTATAGGAGATTCATAAAAGATTTAAGTGCTATAGCTCATCCCTTATGCAATTTTCTTGCCAAGGATGTTCCTTTCGCATGGTCATAGGCTTGCGAGGCCGCCTTTGATAAACTCAAAACTATGTTAGTGTCTCCTCCTATCATGCGATCTCCTAATTGGAACCTGCCATTTGAGATCATGTGTGATGCTAGTGATTATGCTATAGGGGCTGTTTTAGGACAAAGGAAGATAAAAGGCTTTGCGGATCTACTATGCCAAGAAGATTCTAGATTCTCGCCTACAAACTACACAACTACTCGAAAAAGTTTTGGCCATCGCTCTTTGCTCCTAGAAAAGTCTCAGTCACATCGTAGGATCTCCCGTGAACCATTTTCACGCATCACGCAAATGGGCAATTCCGCCTCAAGTAGGATACTAAGCCTCGTTGACTAGGTGGATCCATTGTGCCAAGAATTTAACCTGACTATTAAAGATAAAAAGTGAGGGAGAATGTGGTAGTCACCACTTATCCGGTTAGTTCCGAATCCACGCCTCTGGCCACGATAGGCAATAGTTTTCCCGATGAGCGTTATTATCAAGCATCGCCCATGGTATGTGGACAAATTATCTGGTGACTGGGTCAAATTCCACCCTCAATGGACCTTCAACAAAAGAGGAAATTTTCGTGGACATTAAGAAATATTATTTTGATGACCCATATTTGTTTAAATACCGTCTGCACTAATTAATGAGAATGCAGGTACCCAATGAAGATCAAATCGGGGGTACTCACTTTTTCCATTCGTGCTTGGAGGCATTTCTCCGCATGAAAACAATGTGATAAAATTTGCAAGCCGTTTTTATCGCCCACACTCTTAAAGATCATGAATCTTGGTAAACTTCTCAGGTTTCTGTACAACAATTAGAGGTCACAAGAAGGAACATGATGCCTCTTACCTCGATTTTTTTATTGAGATCTTTGACTGTTGGGTATAGACTTCATGGGGCCTTTTCCTCCTTCTTGTGGGTACCTTTACATTTTGTTGGCTGTTGACTATGTGTCAAAGTGGGTGGAGGCCATTCCAACGAGAACTAATGACCACAAGGTCGTTTTGAAGTTTATAAAAGAACACATTTTCTCTCGCTTTGGAGTGCCTCGTGCAATCATTAGTGATGGTGGGCTCCATTTTTGTAATCGATATTTTGAGAATTTATTGAAAAAGTATGGAGTCACCCACAAAGTTTCAACGACATACCACCCACAAACCAATGGTCAAGCCTAATTAGCTAATAGGGAGATTAAACACATTTTGGAAAAAACGGTTGCCCCAAATCGCAAAGATTGGTCGCCCGACTCTTCCGATGCTCTTCAATACCGCACTACTTTTAAAACTATTCCTCGTATGTCTCCTATAGTTTGTTTATGGCAAGGCTTCATTACCGTCGGCCGAAATGGAGCACAAGGCATATTGGGCTATTAAAACTTTTAATTTTAATTTGGATCAAGTAGGTAAACAGCGACTGCTGTAGATGAACAAGTTAGAGGAATTGAGGCGGGAGTCATATGAGAGCTCCTTGATGCATAAAAGAGAGGCTCAAGTCAGTTTTATGATAAGACCATTACGCGGAAAACTTTAACCTAACTAAAAGGTACGTCAGATGCTTTCCTAAGTTGCACATGTTTCCGTGCAAACTCGCCTCGCTGATCGTCTGCTCGCTGTCAAGGTAGTTTACCCATATGGTGCGTTGGAGATTGAAAATTTGGAATCGGGAAATCCTTTAAAGTCAACGGCCAACGCCAAAGCCATTTCTCGAGCACTTCGACCGCCGAGAGACAGACCCGGTGTACTGGGCCTCTACCAGATACTCCTTCGTATAAATTTATCCAACCTTGTGTTGTATATAATTTTGCTTTCTTTTCTTGCATTTCGCTTTCTTTATTTCAATTGCTTTTCACAAAAAAAAAAAAAAAAAAAAACACAAAAAAACACAAAAAACCTAAACAAACAAAAAAATTAACCGCCCTCCGTTATTTCTTGGCCGCCTCCACTTCTGTTGTGGGGGTCCCCTGTGTGTATTGAGGACAATGCTTGTTTCTATAGTGGGGGTGGGCATACACTGGTTGGAACAAACTATGCGCATGTTACATGTTCAGTGTATGGCAAAAATTTTCGATTTGCGGCTCTTTTGGGTATAGTACTTGACCTGTAATGTATGTAGTCACATGACTTCTTATACACACTAACACACCAATGCATTTACACACAATAAAGCATGCACAAAATCTCTATGTTCATATCATGAACCTTATTAACCCGACTCGTTCTAATCCCACACTGTAAACCATGCACTTCTGCTCAAACTTTGCTTTGGCCCGCTATTACTACCAGGCATTATTTTAGCACTCCATGTAACTACATGCATCATATTCTCCGAGGAACACCATGCATAACTCGGAAAGTAATCTGAGTGTCGTTATTTCTATGTTACATTTTGTGAAATCATTTCGACTCACTCCCTTGCACCCATCTTCAGCCTGAGCTGCCAATTCTGCCGAACCCTAGGAACCTTGATCAAGAAATACAAAGGGGCCCATGGTAAGTAGAATGTGTCAAAAGAGGGAAGTATTATTGTTAGCCTGCGGAACACAAATAAGCCAGCGTATCATGAGCAGAGAGAAATGAGCATGCAAAGGAAATCGGATGGAAGGACTAAAAGGATATATTTATACATCTAAAATTACTATTCCCAATTTACAAAAACAAAAATTAAAAATGGGACAAAGGGCACCACCACCTAACCCAAGACCTGATCTTATGCAAAAAAAGGGCAATATTAGAGCACCCATCAAGATCGCACTTATCGGGTACTCAGATCGGGCCAAGCGATTTTGGGAAAATTAGGGTTTTTAACCCCTTTTTTGCACCCCTTTCCATTCCCCATCTTATCCACCCTTATATAATACAAACCCTAGCCCTTTTGTCCTCTCACACAAGCGAATCCGAGTTTGAGTGTTCCTATTAGTGTTTTCTAAATTCTCTCGACCCTGGGATTCTTCTTCATTCGCCGTATGTATGGTAAGCACCCTAAATTCTTGAAAGCCATTCTTTCAAGGGTATTATATTGTATCTCCATGGATTTGTCTGGGTGGTTCGTTGGCAGTATTTTGCTCTGTGGCTTGTGTGGCTTACCGATGGTAATGTGAGAGTGTTTTTCTCTCGATCTCGCATCTAGGGCCACCCCAATACTTACGGAGATAGGGATATTAGGATATTGTTTTATGTGTTTGGGCCAGATTGCCAGAGTTTATATTCTGCCATATCTATGGCAAGATCTAAGAACACTGGAAAGGGCAAAGCGCCTAGCTCCTCTATGGAGCGCGCTGTGAAGAAAAGGAAAGCCGACACCTCACAGACTATAAAGAAGGGCAAGGGAAAGCGAAGAGATTCATCTTCTGAGAGTGAGGAGGCATCGGAGAGCGATGATGAGGAGATCGAAGCCATGTTTATCGAGGCTTCGATTCGCATCAGAAAATGGGCCTGCACTGACATGGGCGGATTTCTATCATGAAAGGGTGTGAAGGTGGACACATTGTTCACCCATCCTATCGTGGCTATTATTCAAGAGCAGACTTGCGGCTATTCAGGCTGGCACAGGTATCTACTCTACCTTAGTTCGGGAATTTTACACCAATTTGAGAGAAAATCGGTAGACACCTGCCAGAGACCACCGTATGGCAAGGAAGAAGATCACCTCGATTCGATAGCCTATTCATTGCAAGATATCCGCCCGCGCTCATGATCGACCTTACCCCTTAGGGCCACACGATTCGACGCCATTTGTTCTGAGGCCATGCACTCATCCTGTGGCTATGAGTGGATTTATACGCAAGGAATTTATGTCAGGGAAGCTCAAGCTGGAATATGAGTCGATGAACAAAATTATTCATGATAAGGACGGGGCCAAAGGGTAACGAAATTTCCGAAAGCAAGGAAGAAACTCGCCTTATATGAGGTGATGACCGAAGCCTACTGACTATACCTTGGTTATATGGTGCTATGAGGGACTTTTCATAATTCCCAACCTGGAATGTGCATATCCCATTCCCCGTCTCTAAGGACAAATCTCAGGAAGTCATGGACGAGGAGTGGTTAAGGAAAGAGAATTCTTCCAAAGTCGGGCCCATTACAGCTGAACAGAGGCTAAGAGCCGAAACAAGATCCACAAGACTTCAAATTTCTTCACATCCCCCTGGTTATTCCCTGGCCTCTCCACTTCAAATTCGTGTGGGTCGATGAGCACATCCCCTCCGAAAAGAATGAGCGCCTGATTAAGGGGTGGTTTAATGCATATCGGGGGAAGCAAACAGTCGGATCACAGCCTCCAGTTCGAGAGTCATGGCAGCTTCACTAAGGAGAGCCCGCAGCGGGGAGGAGTGCCCCCCTTGGACGGAAGGATCTGTGAGGAGCTCACGACCGCCGATGAGGACGCATTTTCTTCATTGCATCGATCGAAGGACATCGAGCAAGAGCACAAGAGGCCAGATTAGGTGGTGCTGGCAATTGGGTATGAGACCCCACCACGTCATGCCGACACCCATTTTGTTCATGTAACCCTATTTGTGTAGCCTATGGTCGCATAGCGTTCCTAAAGACCTTTTGATTTCATTGTGTTAGTTATTCCTCTCGACTTTATGCATAGTAAGCCAAGGTGGGTAATGTTAAACTCAAGGTTCTTATAATATCGTTTGGCTTCGCTTAGTGATTGCATGGCTCTTTCTTTTCTCAATTCCATGGTCCTTTATATGAATAGCTTGGTTTTGTGATAGTTTGTTGTTATGTTCATTGCTTGAGACTTTAGTTTTAATTGAGTCAAACGAAAGATTACTATGTCGTCATACTATGTTTAATTTTTGCCCTTTTTGAGAAACTTGCAAAGCTTAACTACACCTAGAGCATTTTGTTGGAAATCATAATCAGTAGGTGTCATTAGTTCAAATCTTGCTAGGGACTAGCAAGATGCAGGTTGGGGGGTGTGTTGAATACACAAAAGAGAAAAAATTATATCGGAATTTAGTACCTTAAGGTCATACTTTGCTCACATTTTGTATAAGAATAGGTATCTTTAATTGTTCTCGTGTTTCTAGACTTGTGCAGGTTTTTCGGGTTTCATGCATAATTGTTACAAGTGTTCGGGTCCAGAGAGCGAATATGGATCATTGAGGATGATGGCAACCGCTATGGTGAAGTCTTGGCAAGTGCAAAGATATTGGGGAGCAAGTGCAGAGGCAATGGTACTGGCACTCACTCTTAACCCAGACGGCATCCCAAAGCAAGAAATCAATAGTGGGTTAATCGGTACCGGCATTACTCCAACCGTACCTGCGACTCCCCATATAGAAAAGCACCAAAGAGTTAAATCGGTATTGGTACCACTCTAACAAAAATTCTGGCATTCAACATGGAATAGTTATGGAATTGAGCAAGATTACGATTCCAATACATATACATTCGCCCTTTGACCACCAACCTCGAGATTACAATGAAAAGTGTATGTGCCAAAGGAAAGGTGGAGAAGGCAAATTTTTTGATTTCTAAGGTTTTGGCTTTCATAAAAGAGTGTTCTTTCATAGCTACAGGGTTTATGGAGTAGAATAGAGACTTCACTCTTCCGCAGATTTTGACTTCAAGTTCATGTAACCTTCGCTTAGATCACATAACTCATTTTCTTCAAGATTTTGTGTTTTTGATTCTTTGGTTTTGCAATCGTTTGATTTTCAAGTTTCTTTTATGAATAGTTTCTCATCAATTATGATTCGCTTTATAATTTCAATGAAGTTCTAAACTCTTATGTTGGGGTTCTAACGGGGGAAACTCACCCTGATCAAGGTAATAACCCTCAATTCCTCTTTTATACTTCAATGGATCAGATGCGATGTTAAGCACTTGTAGAGAACTTTATAAAACCTTAGTTGGGCAACTTCTTGACAACGTGTGAACGAGAGATCCTCCGTACACGTTATGCTTGATTACAAATGCAAGCTAAGAGTCTGAGTTAATTGTTGAACAAGTGTTTAACATCCTTCGATCATATTTCATTCTAAAAGAGCGTTTAATGCAAAATCTTCCATCGAAGACCATTCATCAATGGCTCTTAGATGAGATTGTGAACCAAGAGGTGGGAATTACCTGATCAATAGTGAGTGGAAACCTAAGAACCCCATCAATCATCTTCTTGTTTTAAAATAGTCTATTTAATTAATTACTAAATCAACAAATCACAACCCCAAAAATTCCTTTTAAATACACATCCTTTGGAGAATAGCTCCTAAGGATCACCTAGAAGACCACTCCCTGTGGAGATGACCTGTGGACTCCCACAATATTACAATGCTAGACGACCTTAATTCCTACGCTTGGGAATAAATTCAGCATACGAATAAGACGAAGCAACCGCAATAAAGATGTTTGCCGCTATGAAGCAATCCTTCGCCTTAGCGAACAAGGGCCCAAAATTTTGACTTCCCTCAAGTTCGCCGTAGTGAAGGCCTCTTCGTTGTGGCAAAGCTCCTCGGGACTTTTTAAATTCCACCCCTTTGCCGCTGCAAAGCCCCTTTTGCCTCGACAAAGACCCCGATTTTAGGGCATACAAAAAGAAACAGAAGGTCATTTGTTTTTATTCACTTCAACTTCTAGTTTTTCCCTCTCCTCAAATTGGTGAGTCCAAAGAGAGGATCTCCCCTTCACTCTCCTTCCATGGCCTCAAAGAAGATGATTTCGCAAAAGAGGAGGAGAACCAGCTCAAGTTCATGTGCACCTCTAGCTTTCCCTGAAAACCCCGAGAAATTTATCACACTTGAGGCAGAGAGGTTGTACCATGAGTCTCTATTCAACAAAACTTTCGTCGTAAAGCACGGTTTCTCAAATTCCAATGTGTACTTCAGTTTTTTGATACAAAAGAAGGGCTGAAACAAGTTATGTAAGCATCCACCACCAGGGATAGCACCTGTTGTCAAAAATTCCATTCCAATTTGCGGTACTGGATGGATTCAATAGTTTATGTTTGAGGGAAGTGGGTGGACTTCATTGCGGCAACCATAAATAAGGTGTACAATCTAGTCGATTATGATTGGGACGCCTATAAGGCACTGTTCCAGAACACTGACTACCACATGACGATACAAGCCCTTATAAGAGGTAAAGGTGAATGGAAACGACACCCCTCCACGTCCAAAGTGACTACATTCCTATGTTCCATTCTAAAGCCGATCGCTATGCTCGTACAATTTATTCAGGCAACCTAGCTGCTTCATCTTCCATACAGTCACACGAGACAAGATGATTCTTCTTTATGTGATCGTCCATGACATAAAGTTTGATGTGGGGCATGTCATTGGGAAGGGGATCATTGAATCCACCCAAGGGAGATGCACTGGAGCCCTCATTTATCTATCCTTGTTCACCTAGTTGTGCCAGCTAGCTGAAGTGTCAATGCTCGAATCTAAAGAGAAGTACCCCCACAGACCCTTAGTACCGCTACCCAAGGCAAAGAATGGACATCTGATGACAGAGATGACGATGAATCAGGAAAAGGAGAGGCCAAAGGAGTAGAGGAAAAACAAGAAGAAGAATATTTTGGAGAAGACGAGGACACTAATGAGGCACCACGAGGCCATATGCATCCATAACTGCAGAGAGAGTTCATAAAACTCTCAGTCCATCAGGACACGCTCGCCCACCAACAGCAGCTGCAGGCATATAGAGTAGAGCACAATATCGCTTATCTTGCAAGCTTGATGTAGTGCTACCACGGATCGACATCTTCATCAATAGAATTTCCAAAGCCTCCGCCCCCATTCCAGTTCCCAGCATGGCCTCCAGTCACACTTGAGCTGTCGTTCCCTCCCATCGATGAGCATATTGCAAATGAGGATCGTCCCGAAGTTTGAGGGGAGTTTCTTTTTACTCTTATATTTTGCATTGCATTGAGGACAATGATGGTTTTAAGTTTGGGGGAATTTTTAATTGTGTTACACCTCGAACAATTTAGTTATTTTAAGCTTATCTTTAGATATTTTATTTTGGATAATATTTGGTTTGTTTTTATGTTGTTTTTGGATATTTTGGATATTTTTGTTTGTTTTTATATCGTTTAGTTGGTTTATACTATTTTAGAGTGTTTGATCATTTTTTTAGCATATTTTGGTTTTTAGTTTGTTTAAAGCCATAGTTAGTTTTTATATGCATTTTGGAGTGGATGGATACACTTGTGGTTTAATTGTTTATCGAGATATTCCGATCCTTACATATTCTTATATGTGTTGGAATTGTCGTGGGTTTCTAAGGCCTAACCATTTAGTGATTCATCCAAATGCCATAGTGTATAAAAATTTTGAAAAATTTTAGAAAATTGAAAATTTTTTTTTTTTTGTTTTTGTGGGTTTGTTGTGGAGATACTTAGGATGCCTATGATGATACCAAATTTTGTTTCCCTCTACATATGAATAATGTGAGAGATAGTTGTGCTAAAAGCCAAATAGGATGACCATGTAGTTGTACACTTAGCTATAGGTTTGCACCAAATTAAACACAAGTTTCATGTACCCTCGTTGGCTGAGTATGCTTGGTTTAGAGAAAAATTGGAGGGATATCTTAATGTCTAGATCTCATAAGACTTTAGAACTTGTTTGATCATCATTTAAGGCGAAATCCTAAGCATCACATCTTTTGGGAAATGATATAGGCCATCTTGGAATTAGTTCAGCCTTTTTAGCCCACCGAGATATGCATTAGTACATAGTCACCCAGTTTGAGCCATAATAGCCATACTCTATCTTGAAAACCAAGAATGAACACCCATATCCCTTTGTTTTACCCTTCAATCAAGAACCCATTTTTACCCTTAACATGTCGCTTATAGAGCATAAATCATGAGAATGACATGTAGTTTAGTGGGAAGTCTTAATGAAGTGGTTCTAATCAGTACAGAATGTCAAGGAATGGGTGTCAGTGCGCAAGAAAATAAAAAATAGCTAGGAAAAAGGGAAAGAGGCTTTAAGAACTCAAGGGGGAGCAAATTTAACCTCATAGCCTTCCTATCTCGAGCTACTAAGTCCGTAGAGGTGTTTTAACACCTAGTACCCTAAGACCAATTGGTCTAGGAGTTATTAACCTAAAACTCGATACATGGGGTAGGTAGAAAGCTTAAAGGGGTTTAATATTGCACTGCTCCGCACCTTGATGTTTAGAAAAAGAAAAAGGTCTTGGTGATTTTGAAGAAAGGTAGAAACAAATAAGTTTGGAGGTGAAACGAAATGAAAAGCACACTGATGCTAATTAGGTTGAGTTTGAATGACTCAAATGGAGACATAGTAAAATTCTGAAGGATAAAGCATGAGAATAAAAGGAGAATGTGCTTGAGTGTTTTAGGTAAAATCTGAACCTAAATGACTTATTCAACTACCCTTTCACCCAAGCCACACATTCCAAGCTTGAAAATACCTATTTGATCCCGATAGTATGTAATGCCTACATTAGAGGAGAATGGTGTGCCAAGCAAGCCTATGAAGTCTTGGTCACTCTCCATTCATGGAAAGTCCTTATGAGTGAGAGATCTCCCACCTCATGCATTCTCCTAATTTCATCTAAACTGCATGTGGATTAATGAGGGTAAGACTGCACACACTCACGCTATAACCTTGAGCAAGGTGCATTTAGCTTGTGGTCAGCATGTTAGCTTTGAAGAACATTATCTTGAAACATTATTCATGTGTTGGAATGCATAATTCCTGAGGCATAACATCGTAAAGTTCATATCTCTAAGGGCTCACATTTTCTTTTTAATAAATCTGGAAAATGCGTCTTTGTCTTTGCTTGAGGAAGAGCAAAATGTTAAGTTTAGGGGTGTTTGATAGGTGTAAATCATACTACCATTTATAGCGTGTTTTTCATGTGTTTATGTAACCTAAATGCTAGATTCACACCCGTATTCTTAAAGATTACACTAATCCCTCATTCATTGATGTTTTGTAGGTATTGAAAGAAAATCAAGCAAAGAAAAGGGCAAAAGTCTAAGCAAGAATAACAACATGATACTTGAAGTTTCTAGTTCACCAAGGCGAAGGAGCATGTTTGCTGCTGTGAAGCAATTCGCCAAGGCGAAGAGAGGGCTTTGCTACTGCAAAGCTAAAGATCATAAGATACAAGCCTAGGGTTCGCTAAGGAGAAGGCCAACCTTCGCCGTAACAAAGCAATTCGTCACTACAAAGCAAAGGGCTCACTATAGCGAAGAAGCAGATGAAGTTCAAGAGGAGTTTCTGGTTTGCCACGGTGAAGATAGCCTTCATCGTAGTGAAGAGCCTGGCCAAGGCGAAGCTAACCTTTACTAAGGCAAAGGAAGAAAAGACAGAAAGAAGACATGTGTCTTCACCTAGGAGAAGGACCTTTCACCTCAACGTATCAAGGTCGTAATAATGACAGAAAACTTCCATTTTTAAATTTCAATCATTAGCCCATTTTCCTCCAAATCCAAGATAAATACTGCATTTGTATTGTATATTGAAAGGACTTAGAGGCAGAACATTTTCCATTTCTAGGTTTATATTTTAGAGTTTTTAGATTTACTTGATTTTTAGCTTGTTTTTGGAGCTGAGTTGCAAGATCCAGCTGCTAAGGGACTTCTTATAGCTATGGAGTTGGTTTATAATTTTACCATTTGTTTTGTATTCCTAAGCTCCTCTCTCTCTCTCTTAATCTTTCAGCATTATGTTTGGTTTAAACATACTTTTGTTGGGTTTTGAGGCTACTATGAGTGGCTAAATCCTCCTGGCTGGTTGTTGATATTAGTGTTTGGTTTATATGTTTTATGGAAATGATTTGTGAATATAATCTTGTGTTGAGGTTTTATGGATGTTGTTATGTGAACTTCCATGTTTTTATTCAATTGTTGTATGCTAGGTGGTGAGGTTGAGGCCTAGAGCTCAAAGGGTTTCTAGAGTGACAACTGGAAGTATACCCTTAGGACTTGATTTTCATTCCCTAATATCTTACAATTGATAAAATCAAATTAACTTAATCAAAGAAGTCTAGGAAATTATGAATGCCTAATACTAGATGGATTTTATTATGAGGGACATCATTTAACCTTATGCGATGATCATATGGACCGAGAAGTGATCGATCTAAGCATAACCTGGGAAATTCCATTGCATGGATCAAGAGGTGACCAATAGAATTTCCCAAGGACTAGTTTGCCTTAGAACAAGTATCACACTGTTTGACCTAGTTGGATCAAGAGAAGAATAGGGATTAAGTGTGAGAAATTGAGGGGAGACTTGAAAGAGTAAACCTCATACCGAGTTCCTTGGGTAAGCATGAGAGTGTTTCACTTAATCAACACTTAATGAATATAAACCATAATTGCACCAATGGATACAACTGACCCTAGTGCCATTTTCTAAGGTTTTTCTTACAATTCATTCCAATCATTTGTTAATCTCAAGAATCAATTTTTAGTTTAATTTAGTTCTATTTTCAGTTAATCATCAATCCCAATCATTGTTCCACTCAAATAGTAAAGCTATCAAGTAGTCAGGGTACTTAATCCTTACTTGGCTTCATTTCTTTCCTAAGTGGTTCGACATTTCAGTTTTTTAAATTGAACCATCAGACATTTCAGGGTCTGTGGTCAAGGGTGGTGTGCTGTTTTTACCAAACTTTTTATATAACATGCAAACAACCTAACACAAGCAATGGTCTAAATATATTAATAAAGGGTGATAAGGGGTAAGGCTTACCGAAATGATGACCACCCATCCTACGGTCATGATCTTAAATGTAATACTTATTCGATTGAGCCACATTAGTCAACTTTGAGAATCAATTCCCCTCTATATCATCAACCATGCAGTTCCCTCTAGAGTAAACTCTCTAACGATATATGGCTCGATCCAAGTGGGTCTAAACATCCTCAAATCCCATGTAATATATAAATATTCATGATCTACAATGTGTAGTGAATGGGATGTCAAATGAAGAAATGTCACCACAAGAGTCTATAAATGCCTAAAATGCTTAAATCCATATGTGGGGGAATAAGCAAATCATATGACGAGAAACAAATCCCCTTAAAACATGTCCAAACAAAATGGTAGGTTCATGTGATCAAACTCATATCAAAATCTAAGCATACTGCATTGGAGATCAAAGGAGGGAACACTAGACCCAAATGTGACCAAAGTAGCCCCAAAAGCTCCCAGATGCGCCCACGTGTAGGATAAGGAATCCTAAAAAAAAAAATCTAATCTCAACCTATAGGGTTAAAGTGACTCTAAAAAAATGAGGATCCAAGTGATGGGTCCTAATGGCAAAGGCTATCAAAACTGGGTGACTGATGAGTCTTAAACTCATATATTTTTAGTCCATTTTTCTGGCTTGTTTTTAGTAGTTTCCGATCAGTTTTAATGCCAAATTATGGAGTATTTACCAAACTTTGTGTTTTGTAGAAATTAATTCAAAAGAGAGAGAATTCCAGCAAGAAATAAGAGAAAAATAGCAATTATAGCAGTCTATGTCGCGATTGAAACTTATGTGTCGCGACAAACTTCCAAGCAATTACCAAAGAAATCGTGTCGCAACAACATTTCCTGTGTCGCAACACCATAATTTGATTATTGACAATTGAGCTAGGTCACGACAGTACACGCGTAGGGCAGCGACAGAGAAATGGAAAACATACAAGTCACTAGAACAAGATAGTTTGTGTCATGACATAATGCCGAACTGGCGAATATTTGTCGGGCGATCGGGAACCCTCCCTGTCGCGACATTGACTTCTGCAACATAGAAAAGTTTGTTAAGACAGAAAAGATGCTAGAGAAGAAGTTTAGGTCGCGGCAAGAAAACTAGGTCGCGACAAAGGGTGCTTAATGGAGAACCGACCTCATTGCGAACAAGGAGACAATGTCGATTACGCCTCAAGCTTGTGTTAGTGCTTAGGATGTCATGACAGATCTGTGTCATGACACGTAAAGAAGCTAAACACAAGAAGTCCCGTCAGGACAGAACTAAGGGTCGCCACACGAAGACAAGCTAAAGGCAGAAGAGTTATGTCACGACAAGAAAAACTAGGTCGCGACAGGAAAAGATGTTGCATACAGAAAAGAGTTGTCGCGACATAACATATTAGGGTCGCGACATACAAAACATCCCCAACACAAAAGTCCAGGTCGTAACATCTAAAACAAAGCTGCAACAAGAAATCAAGCTCGGGCACAAGCCTCATTACTTACGTAACTTTCCATCGCGATGTAAATGCGATAATACAAGACAAAGGCCGCAACATAACCGAATGCGAGATGTCGTCGCCGATACGGAAAGTCGGGTCATGACACCACCCCGTGTCGCATCAAAATTCCCCTGTAAGGCGACATGATTATAAATGATGAGACATAACTGTTTAAGGAATGCGTAAAAGACACGCGATAAAGGAAACTCCGCTTGAACAGAAGTTATCGCTACCAGAGGAAAGCAGAAAATGTCGCAACAAAATATGCTACCGTCGTGAACTCAAGCAAGAACAGCGCAAGATCTTGTGTCACACCTGACGATCAGATACCCAACAAAGACACAAAACTCTATTGACACAACTTCTAGGTCGCTACAGAGAAGACAATTCTAGGCCAAAATGCTTAGGGTTTCACTCACAACCTAAATTTTAGGGTCAAAACTTTTAGGGCTCTATAAATAGAAACACATTTAAAGTTTATGGTAGTCAAAGAATCACGACTGCAGTACTCAAAGCCGAGGACTTTTCAGATGATATTTTTCTCTTTATTTTTTTCTTTTATTTTTCTTTTCTTCGTAGATTAATGTAGCTTGAGATTTTGATTAGTTACTGGATCTGAAACAGCAAATTGTTTAGAAGTTTTGAAGTTGAAATTTAATATTAAAATTCATTTACGATTACTGTTTGAATTCAATGAACTCTGTGACAACACTGAACTCATTTCTTTTAGTTGATTTGCAAATACAGCTGGAATTTTCTTGAGATTATTTCAATGGTTGTTATAATCTAATTTTTCGAGAATACAACTTCCACCAGAAAGATCTCATGTTAGCAGGTATTTTCCAAAATGAGAAGAAAAATTTCCTGAGTTGAATTTTTACAGCTTATTTGGATGGTGTTGGATCTTAAGCATTGAATTGTTCTAATTTTAGTAGCTTATACCCATGAAAGAACTGTGGTTTGGCTCTGATTTCAAGGAGGCCCTCTGAGTGACACATAGACAGAGATTCCTAAGAGTTTAGATAAGTTACTTGGGGGTATGATAGATTAATATTGAAGAACTAATGAGATCTGAAAGGTTATTTAGATAAATCCTCAATTTTCTCTCTGCGAGTTTGAGAAACGGGTTATGGCACTTAATCACCAGATATCTTCCTCGTCCGAAGAATGATCTGATCCCACATGTTAGCATGAAATTTAACTCAAGGAAGAGAAAACTCAAATCTTAAGGATGAGACATCATTCTTGTTGTAGAAATCTTGCAAGTTGCCTTGTCTTAGGAGGCAAGAAATCTGCAGTCATAAGAAATGGGTATGAAGCAATGAAAAAGAAAAATACGCAGATCTTACAGAGAAATTCTAATTACAAGTAATTGATTAGTATCATGTTTCAAAAATGAACATGAACCTCTACTCAGTGAAAAGTATGGTTAGCCGATAATCCAAACTATACTACCGTCTCTTGACACCCTAGATCCAACTCGTAGGGAAAATAGAAAAGAGATTGTGGATGCGGTGGAATCGGTTAATTTCACAACAAACAAATCCCAAAGAGTTTACTTCCAAAGAATAACTGTTCAAACTCATTTTTATATTTAGGATTTAACTTTTTTCATACTTTAGTATCAAATATAGAATTTAGTTATTACAATTTTTATTAGGTTACTAAATCTTCATCTAAACTATAGACGCTCAAATAGTGTAGAACTTGAGTAGTCGTAGCTAAACTTTCAAATTCCTTTAACCATGGGAACAATATCAAGACTTAGGTTTACTTGATATTGTAATGTTCTGTGCACTTGCGCTTAAGACCAGCAAATTTTTAATTGAATTCTAGTGACAAATTATTTCATATATATATAATGTATATTTGGTCTTAGTTTTCGTGCATTTATCCTGGGATTCTAGTTAGTCTGTAATAGCAAATAAATCTGTACATACTATTTGGTCTAATCAAGTTTTTGGTTTCAAGTGTTTCGTGGGGATCTAAAGAATTTGTTAATAATCAATATTCACAAAAAAGAGAAATGCTAGCACTTGGCTATTTTTCTTTTGTTTTACAAAATTTCAGAAATCAACAAAATAGTTTTAATAGCGTGAATGGATAAGCTACCGATCTTCGAAGCTTATTGAATATACACTTTGTTACGCTTACTTACCTATTTCATCCGGTATGTTTCCACTTAGAAAATATTAAATTTACAGAAATAAGAAGCAGACTACGCCTAGATTACGTAAAATTGAAAGAACCTCGCAAAATCCGAGAAAAACTAACAATGCTAAAGATAGCTTAGGCTCATCAAATAGAAAGATTGCAAGATCATTCCGTATAGCTGAAAATAGAGAGACCATAGAGACCTAATACAATGGAGGAATTTTGGAGGCCCATCATCCAAGAAGAATACTCTGCTGTGAGACAACCCCCTATTGAAGTAAACAACTTTAGGGCGCTGACATAATGAGTTCAAGAACACTAGCTCACTGCCACTTTTTCAAAGACCTAAATGTGAGCATTTGGGTAGATTTATGAGGATGCAAACAATCGTGAAACTGGAATGGAAGGAGACTGATGTAATCAAGCTTCAACTCTTCCCATTCTCACAAGAGATGTAGCACCATTACGATTCACTCATCAAGAGCGGGATCAATGAACACTGGGAAGAACTGGTGGAAGCATTCATGAGTAGATTTTTCCCCCCAGCTCTCACTGTTGAGAGAAGAGGGGAAATCATTTTGTTGCCAAGGAGGATGAGAGTCTCACTAATGTTATGGGAGAGATTCAAGATTGTCAAGAGGTGTCCTATGTAATGGATAGATATGACAACTCGATGGACATTTTCTACTATGCCATGAATTATACCCTCCAAGGGTATAATTGATGCATCTGTCAGGAGGATTTAAAAAGAAGAAGTGCAAATAGAGTCAAGGCAAAGTATTGAAGATCTTGCTAAATGCAACTACAAGACCTGTCTAAATCTTCAGTGGAGTAGTAGCAGGATGAGGAAAATGGTCTCGAAGGAGAGGGATAGAACTACAAATTATATAAGCAAAGTCATGATGCGCTGAGAATCAAGTCGAGTGAGCAATGAGAGCCAAGGATGCATGCCTCACATGAAGTTGGAGCAAATGAGAGAAATAAGGAGAAGAGGCGAGGGGTATGAGGAAGAAGAGCCTCACTGTTGAGGAAACAAAGTATAGGAGAGAGAGAAGTTACCACTTCCAAGCCTAACCCACTCTACCAACACACTATACTCTAACATCGGTGAACCACAGAACTTTTCAGATGGTAGAGCAATAACAAGGTTCAGACATGGACATAACCACCATCAAGCGAGTACTACTGTGGTTCAACAATAGCAAGAACATGGGTGGACAACAGGAGAGTATCGGCGGCGAAAGAACTCAAACTCAAGATCAAAGTCAATTCATGACAAACAAAAGGATCTTGAATGTGCATGAGAAAAAGTTTGCTGAACTCTGAGAATTTCCAAGCTTTCAACACAATCAGAAATAAACAGCCATCAACAATGTTACATTGAGAAACTTGGAAACTCAAGTAAGGAAGCTGGCCCTAACCTTGCAAAGCCAAACCAAAAATACCTTTCCCAACAATACTGAGGTCAATCCTAAAGATCTCACACCAACTGCAATGAGAGGTAGTAATGAATTGCAAGGAAGCAAGAAAATGTAGGACAAGGCATGCATGGAGACTGAACTAATGAAGAAGAGCTCGGACTAGAGGAGCAAGCGTGCCGGGAAGCCTGGAAGAGAAGACAAATTACAGAGATGTCTAGCGGTGACACTAACCGAAAGTGTTTCGGGGAGGCAAACCCAAGTAGGAAGTTTCATTTTGTTTGTTTTTGTTTAGTCGGATTTATTCAGTTATAATTCTTGAGTATTCGATGTTTCAATGAATTTGTTAGTAGTTTTATTTTTAGTTGTTTATGATTTTCGTGAAAACGGTTAAAATACAAAGAAGAACCATTTTAAGAAGCAAATTGTTTCAAAAGAAAATATGCGTAAAAATGTCTACAAGGGAGGTAATCTAATTTCTAAACTACTCTTAAGATAATGCATATCTGAATGTTTTAGGAATGTTATGTTGCTTAAATAAAAACATATTTTGAATATTTGGGTAAAACAGATTGAATGAAGAATTGAGATGAGTGTTAAAGCTTGAAGTAAGGTTTTTGATGATTTGAACAAGTTTTCACTTGTAGGTTCAACTGAGTATAAATGGATATAGGTTGTTTTAAATGTTTTATAAGAGAAAACATGAGAAAGATTCAATTTCAAAAATCCTTAGCTAATGTTCAATGATAGCTTTTCTCGTGGCTCATGATTACGCTTGAATTAGGCTAACTGAAAAGAAATTTTGTCGCGATTGCATTTTTGTTATGTCACGCATATAAATTCAAAGCACCTTAAAGAAATGTTGCAACATTCTCGGTCGTGGTCGCAAGATTTGAATCAGCTCTATCTACAAATACGTCGAATTCTATCGTGACATTTCAGTATGCTAAGTGATAGAAAATCAAAGATTTACAAACTGAGGCAAAGAATTGTTAGATATTTAATGTAGAACACAATGAATCAGTTGGCTTATAAATGGAAATGTTTTGAAAATTGAATAGCCACCTTTCTCATAAACTCTCACTTGTCTCAGCTTCTCTACTAAACTCTCTCTCATCTCACTCCTTAAAACCCTAGAGTTTAGAAACCTTAACATTACCATGTCTGATCCTACCACCCTGATTCCAAACCTCCAAGAAGTCATGGAAGAATACACTGAGTTGGAGAATCAAACAGAGCAAAGTTTTGAAGCAACAAACTGTAAGTTGGAGGAAAGGTGGATGTTCATGAAGAGAATCATCAGACAGTGGAGGAACCAAGAAAAATAAAAAGGGGAGCAAATGAAGCCAAGGCAAAGAAGTTAATTTCAGAAAAGGCAGTAGCTTTGATGGATGAAAGTTTGAAGAACAGAGGCTTCATTGCTGAAAGAGGATTCAAGAATATTATCTCCCATTTTGCTGAAATTGTGGAGAAAAGAGAATACGGGTCATGTAACACAAAGAAGTCGATGTGCCTCTTGGTAAGGAATTCTTTAAAAATATGGTAGAAAGATATAAAAAGTGTATACAAAGGACAAAGGGATAGGATTTACGTGAGAAGATATCAACAAATTGTCTAATCCTGAGGCAAAGATGATCACAAAGTTCAGAAACAACTAAGGGAAACAGAGCACCAGAAGATAGTTGACCTTCTCATAGTTAGGTGCAAGGAGAGTGGTACAATGAAGATAAATCCTTAGATCCATTGCCGCAGTGAGACCTAATGAGGGAAGCTAAGGTATGGTTTGATTACTACTCATTTTATGACATCTAAGCATCTACTATCAGCAAAGAGAAGAATCAATTCTCCTTTATGCAATGCTAAAAGGTTACAAAATAGATGTGGGAAAAATGATTGAAAATTCCATCTTGAGCTACTCTGAAGGTAAATGCAGAGGAATGATTCCACTCCCTACAACAATAACCAGCCTATGCATCTAAGGGGGAGTTAAGAAAGAATGGGGAATTGAGGAAACTTATCCCAGAGCCTCCCCTCTGACTTTAACAGGTATTACCAAAAGACCAAAGAATAGAGGGAAGGGCAGAGAAAAAGAAACTGAAGCAAGAAAAAGGAATGAAGGGTGCACTAAGATAGAACAGTGGGAGAACCAAGCTCCAATGCAACCAGAAGTTCAGAGAAATCAAGATCCAACCAGGAATACACTCTCAGAGCATAGACAAAACCATAATGGACAAGCTGAATGTTCCAGACAGGATTGCAGTAATGGAGAACTCATGGGAATGTTGATGTCCATGCGGCAAGATATGAAGGCAAGAGATGATCAATTAAGGACACAGCTGCAGCTAAGGAAGGAGTATTTTGATGCAGAGCTTAAAAGAAGAGACCAAAATTTAGAGGATGCATTAAGAAAAAGGGATGAAGAATGGAGATCAGAGATAGAAAAAATGGACCAAGAGTGGAGAGCAATCTGGAGAGATAGGGATAATACCTTAAAAGCAAGCATGGATGCAAGGGATAACAACTACAAGAACAATCTAGAACACTACAAATAGAGTTTTCGCATGATGAGCTATGATGTTAAAAATAACAAGACATTCTTGGAATCTCTAGCTATGAGGAAGCAAGAACTTACAAAGAGCAATGCCAAGATCCTAGACTGGACTATGAAGATAGTTTCCAATAAGAAAAAGATACCCCTGCCACAAATACGAATCTCAGATCAGAGGACTTACATTTGTACCCCCCTCAGTGTGTGGACAGAAATAATCTATATCCTATATACTTCTCAACCAGGATTCAATTGAATAATTCTCACACCCTATAAAGAACATAAAAGATAAACTAACCAAAGACATCAGTAAAAAGGAACTCACCCAATGGAAGAAGTGGAAGAATACCGTGATAGAAGTAGCCAGTAAAGAGAAGTAAGGAATAAAAATGGTACAATTTACCTTTTCCATCTCTCCTCCTCTGTATTCAAGGCCATTCCTCCTAATAAAATAAAAAATTTAGCAAAATTTATGTTCAATTAAGTTTAGGTTTTGATTGGTGTGTTTTTTGATTAGTTTCTTTTGCTTCAGGATGTCATTTGTTTGGTTGAATAAAGAAGAAATCAACTCACTGATATATCATTTATTATTTACGTGAAGATGTTCGTTGAAATGACTTTATAAACAATTGTGGTTGTGTTGTATTGTTTTGAGCTGAAAGCATGATCAATTGAACTCTTTTACTTGATTAGAACAACACAACAACAAACCTTAGAATCAAACTATAAATGTAATTGAAATTAAAGTAAGCCTCAATGAATTAGAACAGGAAGTTGCATGTGTAAGCTAGAATGAAGTTTAAGGTTCAGATTTAAGAAAATGTATTTAATAGACTACACAAATAAAACCTTTGAAACTGTTGTATAAACAATAAGGTCAGTAAGTCCTGAAAGATAATGCACATGGTCAAAAGGTTCCTAACAAATTAAGAAGGACTGGACATCTTCAAAGTTCACTATAGTCAAACAAATCTAAAGTCCTAGAACTTATTAGATTATTAATGAGTGAAACCCAGGCAATACCATTAATGGGGCTAGCTGACATAGCCATCCTGGAAGTTTGAGCCTCTGCCTACTCCTCATGATATGCATAAGCATAAACTCTAGCTCGATATTTGAGCCAATTGTCTAGTTTCTTCATTTAAACAACAAAATGAAAGCCTCAAACCCTCATTTATTCTAATTCTACAGTAAAGAACCCTTATTTGCCTAAGTTTCAGGACAGGAACTTCAAAATATATAAAAGGATAAGTTTGGGGGAATGTTATTTTGATTTGAAAGGAAACAAGAATGAAGGATGAAAAAAAAAAGAAAAGAACAAATGAAGAAATGGAAAAGAATGCAGAGATGAAGTAAAAAATTTTACATTGAAAGTAATGGGATTAAGTTTGTCTTGTGGCCTCTCTTGAACAATTAAGTTTTAGGGGTGTTTCAACACCTAATACCCTAATGCTGAATCAGTATGGGAGCCAGCCCAAAGTTCTCTTAAGAGTGGTAGAAAGTAAAACCTTAGAAAATTTTAATTCTTCAAAAGTAAATGGTAATTTCGTCAAAACTAGAATTTTTTTCAGATTCAGATGACGAAACAGACTTCACTGGGATCAGCTCAAATCTATCTACTCATGTCGACTCTCAGAGAATTCCTAGACAAATGACTTCACGTCAGGCATCAAAGTGGCTCAAAAAAATGTGAGACAAATTATAAGACATGTGATACATAAAAGTCACCTACTACATGTACTCATGGATGATGAATGAAGGATTAGTGAGAGAAAAGATACATGTCTTAGATTACTATGTACAAAAGCCTTAAAGTCAAACTGAAGTGGGACAATTAAAAAGGGAATTATATTGAAAAGAATTAAAAGAATAAAATAAA
Organism: Tetrastigma voinierianum; assembly: GCA_016808115.1. NCBI lineage: Eukaryota > Viridiplantae > Streptophyta > Magnoliopsida > Vitales > Vitaceae > Tetrastigma > Tetrastigma voinierianum. Next base: position 478,160 of record JAEQBH010001000.1, read on the forward strand.
GACAAAAGGCTTCATCTTTCCACTTTATTGAAACGTGCAGTGAGGGGGAGAATGGAGTTTTAGTGAGAGAAAGTACAACTTCTCTAGATTTCCGCTTTGGACTGGCTGTTCTCGCTTCTGCCAAGAAGCAGTTGATCTACGCTACGCTACGACGGGATGACCGATTCAGGAGTTTCTGCAACTCCAAGAGGTAGGTCTTTCCTACTGGTTTACTTTGGCAAGAGCCATTTTTAACGGATGGGATTTGCTAAGGCCTGATGGAGCCGCGTTTTGGGTCTCGAAACTATTTGGACCGAAAGTGGTTGAAAATCCTGAGTGGCCGTGGAATGCGACTTAGACCTAGTGGTTTTACTGCTCACGTGATTTTATGTGTTTTCGGTGATTCAAAATGAATTGCTTGAATTGTTTATTAGCCCATGTGAGCTAATTTTTGATGGGAATACATAAGGAATTCGAATAACATGATTAGTATGTGAATTTGTTAAGAGATGGCGATTTATATTAACATGAATCGTTTGGAAATGGCATAATGCATTCCATATGCATCGTGTGGCACCCTAATGGTGGGGAAAGAGTGCAAGATGATGAAGAAAAATAAAAGGAAATGGTTGTGAAAGGAATTTAATGGAAGACGCTTCAGAGAATTTGGTTAGAGATTGTCCAACAATTCACGCCTCTTAGGGCCTATGAATTGTTTCAGAGAGTATCCAACAAATTTGTCTTCCAATAGATTTTACCGAAACTCGGTAGTATGTTTTCGAGAACAAAAATCTTTTGTTTTGAAAACAGTATTTTCTCACATTTGGCTTAAGCATGCTTGAGGAAGTCAATGAGGGCTCGAGAAGTGGGAGAGGGTGAGTCACATTCTCATCCATATCATGTACACATTCAAGTAGGATCATGTATTTGCTTGAGAGTGTTTGGTTGCCATTACATGTGCACTTAGGTGGGGAGTAACCCATGTAGGAGATTATCACTACTAGGCATTGCTCACCCTGTCGAGGGATCATTATTTCAGGTACAGGGAGTGTTCAGGAAAACGACGCTCATTAGAGGCCGCTTTTGAGAAGAAAGCCGACATGTGGCTTTGATTTCATTTTTGTAAAACATGTATGAATTATTACAATTGAAACATGTCGTATTAAGAGTGATATATTAACTCTTGAACTATGGTAATATAGTTGATGTATTTTTAGTGAGTATGGATGTATGGGCCAATGTGGCCATTTACTTCATGGGCGGGTCTCATGATATGAGACACGTATCTACGTGTTGATTCGGTCAACGGGACACCTCGGAATTCGGGGCGCCACAAACTGGGTATCGTGAGCTAAGATGCAAACTGATTACCTCGGGAGTCTCGGTGGGTGTGTTTATAAGTATGGTTCTCGATACCACCACAGCCTTGCACGTAGCTTATGTATACGAATACCTAGGGCTTGAGGGACTTGGGCTTAGGCCATGGTCATTAAGGTATATGAGCAACATAGCTCGATGTTAGGGTTTAGGTATGTGATTACCTATGTAGTCACGGGACAAGATTAGAACACTTCATGCATTGTGTTTTATGTGTGCTTGGGTGTATAATATGATGTGTTGTGTGAAATTGTGTGCTTGGTGAATAGCACAAAGGAAAGATGTTGAACACTAGGGTTGAGAAAATAAAAAACTCAGAGGTTGGAGAGAAATTTTGGGCAAAATAGTCTAGGAATTAAATGAAAGAAAAAAATCATGGAAATAATGATAAGTAAATATGGAGGCTACAGAGGGAAAAAAATTGTGTCGAGGAATTTTTCCAGTTTACAAAGATGTAAAACAAAAGAAAAAAAGAAAAAGAGAAATAATAATTCTTTGAGGTTCTACTGGAAGATTTGAAAAAAATAATAATAATTTTTTTGTGGTCTTACAAAGAGTCGAACAAAGTGAAAAAAAGAGGAAAAAACGCAAGGTGAGACTAGCGGCTACTACCCATTTTCCAGTTTGGGTCACGATACAAAAGATTGTATCGTGACACAGGGCCTGGGAGGCAGGGCTGGGGCGCAGCAAGCGCTGCACACCGCGCTTGGGGGCGTCACAATACGTGCCAAACAAGGCCAATGATACGCCCATGCCGAGCGAGGCGAGCCGCAGCTGCGCCGCACGACCGAAGCACCGGGGTATGCCTGATACAATGGTTTGTATAGTGGCAGGAGGGTGGCCTTTGTGTCTTGACACAACGCCCAAAGACTAATGACATACGGCGCCTGAACTCACGATACGGCGCCCCGCTGTGCCACGACACAGCACGCAGGCGCAGCGCCTGCCGCCAGCGTTGTGCACGCAACCTGGCTCAGCACACCGTGCACTCAACCCGGCTTGACTCGGGAAGGTAATCGCTTGGATCACTGTTCATGGACACTGTTCATGGGCATTGTTCATGAACACTGTTCACGTGTTTTAAAAAAAAATTATAATAAAATAAAATAAGATGAAATAAAATAAAAAAATTTTGTTGCGTATGATTTAATATATGAAATTATTGTTCCCAGACACTGGGCGAATGCATCATGATGGCGTGATATAAAATTTTTTGGTATGTGAATAGTGTCTTAGGGCCAGGTTTACACCTTAGAGATAAGCCAGATAAAACTTAACTTCTGCCATTTGATTATGTGTAGATGGCTAGTCGCAGAAAGACGTAGAGGTCGCCCACGAGGTGCTAGCCAAGCACAAATCAAGATTCACCAACAGCCTTTGCCGAGGGTCGAGGAATTGCGGCCGTTGCTATTACACAAGCTTAGTGCAAAAGAGTAGCCAGTGGAGGTCCGAGTAACCCCAGAGGCGTTCAAGGCACATCATCCTCCCGATATCTGCAGGGGGAGGAGATATGATGGTGGCAGACCATTAGTTCATGTAGGTTGAGAAGGTATTGGAGGATATGGAGATTACCTCTAATACAACTAGGATCAAACTAGCTGCATTCCAGCTAGAGGGCGAGGCCCAAGTATCGTGGAACTGGGCGAAGACCTCTAGGGACCTAGAGGCAATGACATGGGTACAGTTCTATGAGTTGTACATGGGCAAGATTTTCCCAGCCACCGCATACATGCAAAGGTCAGAGAGTTCCCAAAGCCGCTGCGGGCTAAGGATCGTGATTAAGTATGTGGCCAGTTCACGAGTTAGCTCGCGGCCGACGACATATGTGGGCCAGCAGACCTAGCCAAGGTCAGAGATTCGAATGGACTCCAGACGTCCATTCGAGGCGTGATCAGGATTTCACTACAAGACTCTGGACTTCATGGTTTGACCTTCGCACCATGAGAGAGGATCGGTGAGCTCGAGCACCTCGATGCGAGTGTTAGTAGCAAGAGGAAGGAGAGTCGGCCTTCTTCCGGGCCAGAAAGCAAAGAAGGCTTCTAGTTCACGTAAGTCTCCAAGGCCGCGTCATCCCGACCAAATACGGAACAGGTCGCTGGCCAGTCGGGGCGCATGGCGCGCTACCATCTCCACAGCCCGGACATATGAGGAGGGATTGCCCTCAAAGACAAGGATCCCAGGGTTTTGGGACAAAGACAACCCTAGTTAGCTTGGGGACAAAGATGGATACAAAGATGTTCCCTCCATCTCCCAAGATAGGCCAAGGGAGCTCATTTTCGCCTCCCAAGGAGCCGTACATGCACCTCCTGCTACATGCAGCCGTAGAGCGCCGCTATGGGCTGAGGTAAAGGACGGGCCCACAGTGCGACACATCGGGGTTTAGGGGCGGTTCCAGCATCACACCACCGGGGCTGAGTTAGCGTATCAGCTACCATATAGGGTACGTTTCTTGCTATCTCGCCTATCGGCAAGAGTATTATTTGATTATGCAGGTAATATCAGATTCATTTATCACAGATCGGTCAGATAGAGTTGGGTTGAGGTTGAGGCCTTAGAGGAGCCCTTGTATGTGAGTTCCTCACCTAGGGATTAGGGCTGAGGATAGGGATGATATGTTGTGAAGGCGAGTTAGAGATCTCGGGGATTCTACTCACAGTGGACCTGAGGGTCATGGACATGTCGAGTTCGACGTCATCCCGGGATGGATTAGCTGGATACCATGAGTCGCCATCGATTGTGAGCGTGAGGTTACCGCCTACATGCGTGACTCGCACTCGTGTTGTATTTCAGTAAGACAAGCATGATATTTTACCCTGCATAAAAGGTGTACGAGTCCAAGTGTCGTGGATAGTCGGGAGGGCTGGCTAGCAAGCTCACTCCTGCAGGACGAGGTGAGACCTACTTCAGATCGCCTCAGCAGCCCATGAGTATATGACGTTTTTCAGATTTAGCCACGGATTACTTCTTGCAGGGTTGTGGTGACTCTATCGAGTTACACCGGTACTTCACCATCTCATGACTCCACATAGGATGGCACCGCTGGAGTTTAGTAGAACCTGCAGTCCAACTACGTGAGCCATCGACAAGGGATTCATTAGACCGAGCACTTCACCACGGGCACCCTAAGTGAGATTTGCCAAGAAGAAGGACAAGACCCTTCGACCGTGCATTGACTATGCGTATAGTTGAACAGGTTACGATCAAGAATCGTACCATTGCCGAGAATTGATGACTTGTTTGATCAGCTGAGAGGAGTGCGAGTCTACTCCAAGATAAGACCTTCTCGTGACCGGTTACCATCACCGAGGGTTAGTGTGGAGACAAGAGATCCGTAAGACAAGTGTTCAGATCATATGGGCACTTTGAGCCGGCGGTGATGCCCTTTGATTGACAAATGCACCAGCTGTATTCATAGATTCTCATGCATAGGGTATCCAACCCTATTTGACCGGGCCTTTGTCGTGGTCCCGGAACACACCTTGATCTGGTCCCACTGAGAGGGAGCATGAGTATCATTTGAGGATTGTATCTCAAGCCGGGCCGAGAGACCATCGGGCCAGGTGACGCCAAGTTCAAGAAGTGCGAGTTTTGGCTTACCGAGGTGAGATTTTGGGACATGTAGCCGCCTGTGGAGGCTCGGTGAGACCCCGAAGGTCGAGGCCGTGATGAGCTGGAAGAGGCCACAAAGTCGGCCGAGATACGCAGTTTCTTTGGATTGGTTGGGTACTACAGGGGATTCATTGAGGATTTCTCCCGATTAGCGGCACCTATGATGAGATTGACCCGGAAGGAGGTGAAGTTTGATTGGGATGACTGATGCGAGGAGACATTCCAGGAGTTGAGGAGGAGGCTCACTACTACTCCTATCTTGATAGTCCCAAAGAAGGGACAGGTACACAAAGGTATCATGATGCCTCGAGGGCCTGAGACTAGGATGTGCTTTGATGCACCGAGGGTAGTAGCTTATGGTTCCCGTTAGCTGAAGAATCATGAGCACTGCTCCCACACACGACATGGAGTTGGGCGGCCGTAGTCTTCGCCTTGGAAGATTTGGCCTACTCATTTATATGGCGAGCAGCTTTGAGATGTACTCTCGTACTACAAAAGTCTCGAAGCATATTTTCACGCCACGACCTCAATATGAGGCAAACGAAGATGGATGGAGTTCCTAGAGGATTATGATCTTCACTTTGCATTACCATCCCGTAAGGCAAATGTGGTGGCCGATGCACTCGGGCCGGAAGCCATGGGAGTACGACCAGTATAGCTTCCCCGAGCCGTCGGATGCCTCGAGACCGACGCTTGGGCTACAGCATGCTGAGCGTGCCCAAGGTACGCTGGGAGTTTAGTGGCTACACCTTCTATTTAGCGCAGTGATTGAGTCCTGGGCGCGTGACGCCGGAGATAGTGTCCATCGTGGACCGGTACGGGGTCGCATGTGACGCAGGGTCGACCGCCCACACAGATGGTAGTCTTCAAAGATGTGTAGGATGGTAGTGGTTCCCCAAATTTCTGACCGATTTTTGCAGAGAGATCCTTAGGGAGTTTCACTACTCTCGATTTGCCGTGCATCCAGGTGGCACAAAGATGTACCAGGATCTTTGTTGCCAATACTACTAGAGCGGGATGAAGAGACATGTAGGGGACTTTGTTCAACGATGTCTCACATGTCAGCAAGTTAAGGCTGAGCACCGGGCCATTAGGGCTACTACTTCAAACCATCGAGGTGGCCGAGTGGAAGTGGAGAACATCACGATGGATTTTGTGACCCACTTGCCACGCATACACCAGTGACATGATGCGGTATAAGATAGTGGACCGGCCCATGAAGTCGACTCATTTTCTAGCCGCGGCGATGACCTTCACATCGAGAGAGTCCTGTCTGTTGTATATCCGAGATCGGTCCGGCTACATGGAGTACCAAGATCCATAGTGTCGGATAGAGACTGAGAGGTTTATGGCGCACTTTGAAAGAGTTTCCAAAAGGCTATGTTACCGGTCACTCATGAGTACAGCTTTCCACCCACAAACAAATGGTCAGTCAGAGAGGACCATACAGGTGTTAGAGGACATGCTACGAGCATGCGTCCTAGATCATAAGGGTAGTTGGGAAGAGCATTTGCCCTTAGTGGAATTCGCCTACAACAACAATTATCAAGCGAGTATACAGATGACACCATATGAGGCATTGTATGGGAGGCCATGCATATCACCGACATGTTGGACCGAGGTGGGAGAGAGCTCCATCACTGGTCCTGATATGATTAGAGACACCTCCGAGGAGGCGAGCTTGATACGACAACGTCTTCTCCCGACTCAGAGCTGGTAGAAGAGCTATGCTGATGTGTGACGTCGACCCTTAGAGTTCAAGGTTGGAGATCACGTCTTCTTGAAGGTGTTGCCTAAGAAAGGAGTGGTCGTTCTAAGTAGTTACGGAAGCACGAGAACCACGGGGCCTTCCGAGATACTCGAGAGGGTAGGCACCATAGCATACTCTAAGCATTTTACCGCCCAACATGTCGGGGCTTGTCCACGAGGTATTTGACGTCTCCATGCTCCGGAGGCACACTCTAGATTCAAAATTTCATGCAGTGGATTGGTGAGAGATTTGAGGTCGACACGAATCGGGACCTTCGATGGTGGACCATGTGCACAGGATAGCTGGGATTAGGTTTTGTGACACAAGACCGTGAGGCTTGAGAGGGTGCTATGGTAGCACCGTGGAGTGGAGGAGTCAACGTGGGAGCGCGAGGACACGATGCGTCGGCCACTTCATCTCCCTCTGCGAGGACGAAGGCATGTGGTTTGGGCTGCTTAATACTTAATGACTAGTTTACATGCATGGCATAGTAAACGTTGCATATGCATGTGATTTGTTGTGATTATACGAAATTTCGGGACGAAATTCTTTTAAGGAGGGGAGAATGTAAAACCCGAGAAAATTCTGATTTTCTGAAAATGGATAAAATGGTAACTTCGATCAAAATCCGAAAGTTTTCTAGATCTCGGATGACGAAACGGACTTCACCGTTGGGATCGTCTCGCGAAATCTAACTACCACGTCGAATTTTGTCAAATCTCGTATAGTCGAATTTCACGCTGAGCACCTGTGGTGTCTGGGTGTCATATGACGTACCAGAGAGATACATGTGATGTGACAAAATTCACCTACTACATGTACTCATGTGACACATGTTGTATGATTAGTGAGGGGATAGAGATACATGGCTTAGATTAAGCCATGTGTCAAAAAGTCTTGAAAGTCAAACTAAATGGACACAAAGGGAATTAAGTGAAAAGAATTAAAAGAATAAAATAAAGACAAAAGGCTTCATCTTCTCCAGTGTTTTCTAGAAACATGCTGTGAGGGGGAGAATGGAGTTTTAGTGAGAGAAAGTGCAACTTTTCTCTAGATTTCCCGGCTTTCGGATCGTCGGTTCTCGTCGGGTCAAGAAGCAAAGTTGATCTACGCTACAAGGGCTACGCGTGGACACTGATTTTGTGGAGTTTCGACAACTCCAAGAGGTAGGGGTCTTTTCCTACTTGGTTTATTCTTTGGCTAAGAGCCATTTTAATGGATGGGGATTTGTTAAGGCTGTGGATGACCAGTGTTTTTCGGTCTCTCGAAAATATTGGGCCAGGAAAATCCCTAGAGTGGCGTGAACAATCACTAAGGGTTTTCTTCACATGATTTGTGTGTGATTTTTGTGTGTTGCCCAGGTGATTTACCAAAATGAATTGCTTGAATTGTTTATTCGCCATGTGAGCTAATTTTGATATTGTGCTATGAATTAGATAACATGTGATTAGTATGTGAATTTGTAATATATGCATGATTTATATATTAACATGAATTGTTTAAATCTTTATAAATGCATTCCATATGCACAGGGCACCCTAGAATGGTAGGTGTGTGATGCATGACATGAAAGAAAATAAAAGGAAAATGGTTGTGAAAGGAATTTCGGCGAAGATTTTAGAAATTGGGTTGAGAGATTGTCCAACAATTACATGGACCATGAATTGTTCGGAGAGTTATCTAACAAATTCACCTCGGAGGGTTAATCGATAGATTTGCTCGAGCTTCGGTAGTATTATGTTTCCAGAATAAAAAATCTTTTGTTTTGAAAACAGTATTTTCTCACATTTGGCAAGCATCTTGTGAAGTCAATGAGGGCTTGAGAAGTGGGAGAGGGTGATCTGCGTTCTCGTCACCACATTCAAATGGATCTGTATTTTGCTTGAGTGTGTTTGGTTGCCATTACATGCCTTTTGGTGGGGGTAACCATGGGAGTTATCACTCTTGGGCATTGTTCACCTTGTCAAGGATCATTATTTGGTCTGAGAGAGTGTTCGGGAAAGCGGTGCACATTCAGAGGCCTCTTTTGAGAAGAAAGCCCAGGCATGTGGCACGATTTCATTTTGTAAAACATGTATGAATTATTACAATTGAAACATGTCTTATTAAGGAGTGAATATATTAACTCTTGAACTATGGTAATATAATTGATGTATTTTAGAGTGAGTATGGATGTGAGCCCAATGTATTTACTCATATTATGGTCTCATGTTATAAGGACAGTTCCAAGGTTGATGTCAGTGAGTCAGTGATTACCGAAATTTGGGGCGTCACAGAAAGCCTAAGAAAACAAGACATTGCATTAATCCTAAAAATACATGACAAGTAAAAGAAAAGCAAAGGGCTTTCTCTCTAAAAAGATGCCAAGGCGAGAATAGGCGATGCGTTATCAGGATAAGTTTGGGGAATATATTTTAGGACATTAGTGAAAAGAAAAGGATGAAGAATAAAGGCAAAGATCTACTGGCAGAGTAAATTTTATTTTAGAAATTCTCACTTATCTGATTACCAAACTGAACTCTACAAGCCTAAAAACTAATTGAATCTTGAAAGTGCTTGTATCACATTAGTGGAGACTAATATTAAAACTCAGCATATGGGACTTTAAGAGTTAAAAGAAATTAGAGTTACTATGTGAGTCTGAGTTAACTTAATCCCATGAAGGAAGGGAAAGAAAACCATTATACACACACGGATCGAGGATTAATTGTGAATTGTTTACATTGAAATTCATTATTTGTTGTTTATGACAATAATTGAAAAGTTTTCTTAAGTCTAAACTAAAAACTAAATTTGAAAATAAGCTGCAGCTAACTAGTTTCAATTTAGGTTGCAGATTTAGAAAAGATTGCAGTGCAAAATAGAAAAATGTCCTTAAAAATAAAGCTGAATTGTTTGAGGACAAACAAATCTTCTTTTTCTTTGGCAGGGACAAGCAAAACTTTTAAGTTTGGGGAATTTGATGAGTCTTAAACTCATCTATTTTAAATCTATTTTAAACTGTTTTAATGCGTTTCTCATCAGTTTTAATGCCAAACTATGGAGTAAATACCAAACTTTGTGTTTTGCAGATATTAATTCAAAAGGAAATTCCAACGAGAATAAAGAAAACGACAATTAAAGGTTATAATAAGTGACTAAAAATTACATGTCATCTGGAAAAGCGAACTTCTAACAATTACCAAGAAACGTGTGCATAACAACATTTCTTGTGTCCATGACACCATAATTTGATTTATTGATAATTAAACGAGTGGGACAAAAGCTGACAGAATCACGATAGAGAAATAGAAAAAACATATACAAGTCAACTGAGAACAAGATAGTTTATTTGTTTGTGACATAATGTGGCGAAGGCGGAATATACGTAAGGCGAGAACCCTCCAATCACGACATTGACCTACCTGACATACCAGAAAGTTTGTTGAGACAAAGATCTTTGGAGAAGAAGTTTAGGTCGCGACGAGAAAACTGGGTCGCGTGATAAAGGGTGTAATGGATAGACTACTTTGGATTTTCAACAGGAGAGTCAATGTTGCAACATGCCTCAAGCAAAAATTCATTTTTGGTATCCTGACAGAGATCTTGGTCGCGACACATAAGCGGTGAACCGAAAGAGGATTCTTATTAAGCGACAAAAGTAAAATTAGCGACAGGGACAACTAAGGGAAGAGTTATGTCTCGACCAGAAAAACTAGGTCACGACAAGAAATGATGTTGCATACAGAAAAGAGTTGTTGCAACATAACATATTGGGGTCGCGACATGCAAAACATCCCGATGCAAAGGAAGTCCGTGCTTCGCGACATGAAAAGGCTGCATGTGGCTCGATCCGGGGTCCGTTGATACCCGTCAACCGGTGAAGCACTGGTAGATATCCGGGTGACCCGACATTTTCTGAAAATCTGCGAGTCTCATGCTGGGAGCTCGACCGGGATACATAACTGTATAACTATCGACATCAATCACGCGAGTAAAAGCGGCCTCTTGGGCCCATAAACCAATACTCATGCAATATTTATATCAACTACTTATATCCAGTTTCAAGAGTTAATAAATGACTCTTATACAACATATTAAAATTTAGAATTTTAATACATGTATCTAATGATAACCAAAGCCTGACGGCACCATTCTGAGCCAGCCCTTAGAATGGCGTCTCCCTCGTCGCTCGCTGTACCTAAAAAATATGTTCCCTCGACAGGGTGAGCTAATGCTCAGTAGTGGAATCACCCTAAATGGACTACTCTCCACCTAAGTGCATATGCAATGCTCCAATGTAAACAAACATTCAAGTAAATGCATGATCCTACTTGAATGTCTAACTGATCATCTCATATCCCGAGTCCTCCCATTTCCTCACATCACTAAGCCCAGAACCTTAGTTTTGTTGTGGACAGCCCTCCGATATATATCAATTGGGCGACTCAGAAGCTGATTGATATTATGTATCTTACCCTCGATGTATATCAATTAGGCGACTCGACGATTGATAGTATTTTGAACTACCCTCAGATATTCATTTATTTTTAGACAACCATCTCCAGACATTCTCTCAAGAATTACATATGCACTCACTCCTACTCGTCCTAGGAATTTTGATGCATATAGATACATGTCTCAATTCCATTTCAATTCTATAACACATGCAAATATATAATCATGCATATATTCTAATATAATTTAAATCACACAATCATGTTATGTAATTTCATTCCATACACCAAAAATTAACTCGCTTGGGCTAATGATCAAACACGAAATTCAACTTGAATCAATCTGACCAAACACATTATTTCACAAAATTATTTGTGAACACTATTCTCGGGGTGAGTGAGGCTTCGATTACTATTCTTGGCAAATCACCAATCATGAGTTCACTTTGTGAACTCGGGTTTCATTGTTTCTGACCTTATACACATCAAAGCATCATTCATAGCACAAATTTGTACACAGATAACCCAAACAGCAGAGTGGGCCCAGATCCACGGTGGCTGTCCACATGGGTTTCTAAAATCCAACACCTCGGTTCTAAGCTTTGGAACCGATCAAACGGCCCCTCACGGCCTCATTCAACTCAAACATCAACAAAGAATGCTTAAGCAGTAAAACTGTAGGGAAAACCCTACCTCTCGGAGTTTAGCCGAACTCCTCCATCGGTGCCACAGCACGTAGGTCTCTCCGTGGGGCTTTCCTTCTTACTCAGACGACTTAGGCGATTCGGATCTCCCAGTTCTAGAGAGAGGTGGGCGTTCTCGTAAAACAAAGCTTCAATTCTACGTAAGTTTTCTCCCCCTCGAAGCATGTTTTTCTTTTTCCTTTTTCAATGTAGGAGATGGCACTATTCACTTTTGTCTTTAGTGTCATTTAAACTTTTCCATTAATACCAATTATGTCCTTCTTTTCCCAGTTTTGACATTCGGCACTATCTCGGTCGTCCATTGTCATCATTTCTCTACTCATGCCACTTATGGCACATGAGTACGTGTTATATGTGACCTTTAAATACGCATAAATCATTTTCTGACACCCGAACATGATGCCTCGAAAAATGTGTCAGCTTCCGTTGTCTCATAATTAGAAGCGAAATTCTCGACATGCTAGCTAGATTTGAGGGGCGATTCAACGGTGAAATCCGTTTCTATCATCAAGATCTAGAGAATAGAGCCATGGATTTTGATACGATTTTATAGCAAGTATGATTTTGCCCTTTTTCGAAATTAGATTTCTCGGATGCCCACATTCTCCCTCTGCTTGAGAATTTAGGTCGAGTCGGGGTAATATCACAACCTGACACATGCATGCGACGTGCATTCTACCATGTGCATATAAACTCGTCATTTGGTATTAAGCATTAAAATACATTACCTTCATCCCTAAACAAGAAGGGATAGGTGGCCCACATCGTGTCATCACGCTCCACGTGGACTCCTCCACTCCATAGTGCCACCATAGCACTCTCACTAGCCTCGGTCTTGATGTGAAACGTCGCGGTATCAAAATACATTGGTCCTGCTCAAGGTCCGTCGGTGTCGACCTCGATTTGTCCCGATCCACTACATGAGTTAGATCATGGTGTATACTTAGGGCATGGAGACGTGGCGAAACACCTTGTGGACACGACATGCTAGGTGGTAAAGCCAAGCCGTGCCTTCTAACGCCTATCCTCTACGGTATCTTGAAGGCCCGATATGAATCGATTAGCTTCCCGCGCTTACGAACTTGACCCTCCTCTCTTAGGCATCAACCTTCAAAGCGTGATCACCAGCCTCGAACTCTAAGGGTAGATGTCGCACATGGCCATAAGCTCTTAGCAGCTCGGCCGTGAGAAGACGGCGTCGTATCAAACTCACCTTCTGTGGTGTCTCTAATCGGATCGGGACCCGGTGATGGAGCTCTCTCCCACCTCGGTCCAACATAACGGTGACTGTTGCCTCCATACATTATATGCAGGGTTGCCATTTGTATACTCGCACAATCATTGTTGTTGTAGGCGAATTCCACTAAGGGCAAGTGCTCTTCTGACTACCATATGATCCGGGGCCCGCGTACCATGACATGTCATCTAACACTTGTATAGTCCTCTCAAACTGACCATCCGTCTAAGGGTGGAAAGTTGTACTCATCGTCAGCCGTGTGCCCATAGCCTTTTGGAAACTCTTCGAAAGTCTGGCCCGAAATAAACCTCGGGTCCTATCAGGCACTATGGATCCCGGTACTCCATGTGGCCGGACCTATCTCTCGAATGTACAACTGCGGAATCTCTCAAGGTGAAGGTCATCGCCACGGAAGAAAATTTAGAATGTACCGCTTATTGAGCGGTCACTATCACTCTTTCCACATCATGCCTGCTTGTCAGAGTGTGGTAGATTTTCAAAGTCCATCGTGACGTGCTCCACTTCCACTCGGCCACCTCAATGGTAGTAGCCTTGCGGCACGGGTGTGATAACTGGCGATATGTGAAGGACATCGTGAACCGAAGTCCCCCGTGTCTCTTCGTCCCACTCGATAGTCTTTGGCAGCGAGAGATCACGGGTACATCTTTGTGCCACACGGATGCCAGCCGTCAGGCGGGTGAAGCTGCAATCTCTCTTTCCAAGTCGATCCAAATGGGAACCACTGCCATCCTCTATCTGAAGACTACCATTTTGATGAGCGGTCCGACCCTCGTCACCATTACATTGTGCTCGATCCACGATGATTTATATCTTTGAAATGCTGCCGGGACGTCACTCTTATCAGCGAAGGCGGTGTAGCCACTAAACTCCCAAAGTACCTTGAGTGCGCTGCGTTTATGCGCCTTGCTCCCGGTCTACGAGCATCCATCACTCCCGAAGCTATACTAATAACGCTCCTCGTGACTTCCGGTAGTGCATCAACACCACATTTACCTTCTAGGGATGGTATGTCTGAAGTGAAGTCATAATCCTCTCTACGGGAACTACATCATCTGCGTTTCCTCGTGGGAGGTCATTTGCGTGAAAATATACTTCAAGCTTTATAGTGCAGGTACACCTCAGACTCCTGCGCCGTATAAGTAGTGGCTGAATCTTCAAGGGCGAGACTGGCCGCCCGACTCGTATCATGTGGGAGTAGTGCTCGTGATTCTTCAGTTGCGAGGAGACCATAAGCTACTACTCTCCTGGATTGCATCAAAACACATCCCAATCCGACCCTCGAGGCATCATAATACATTATGTACCCCTGTCTGTCCGGGACTATCAAGATGGGGTATTTTGATGATCTCATCTGACTCTTTGGAATGCCTCGGCATCGGTCATCCCGCTCAGGCCGATACGCCAGGGTCCAGCCTGGTCATGAGTCTTGAAAAAAAAAAAAAAAGAAAGAAAAAGAAAGAATTTGGCATCACGGAAATCCTCAATGAATCTCTGTAATACCTTAATCCGGGAAATGTATCTCGAGAATAACCGGCCTCTCCCAGCTCATCAACGCTAGGCCTTATAGATTAGAGTGGCATCGATCTTGTTCCGTGTCCCCGAAAATCTCACCTCATTAAGAAGCCAAAACTCGCACTTCTTTTGAACTTGAGCGTCTGGTGATGGTCTCTCGACAAGCGTAATACTATCCTCAAGTGGTACTCATGCTCCCACTCGGTAGGAGCAGTCAAAATGTCATCCACGAAGACTATGACAAGCGATCCTAAATGGGGTTGGAATATCCTATGCATGAGATCCATGAATCATTGTTGGCGCGTTAAGTCAATCAGGAGCATCACGAGTAAACTCAAAGTCCCACCTCTTGGCGTCTAAGCGGCTTTGTCTTAGGATATCGTATCTAACCCTCAGCTGATGGTAACCCGGTCGAAGGTCTATCTTGGAGTAGACTCGCTCTCTCTCAGTGATCAAACAAATCGTCGATCCTCGATAATGGAATTTTCTTGATCGTAACCTTTGTTCAAGCATCGGTAGTCAATGCAGTGAAGGGTCTTATCCTTCTTTGCAAATAGAACCAGAGTGCCCCATGGTGAAGTGCTCGATCTTATGAACCCCCTGTCATTATCACAGCCAGCGGACTCTGCGTTCTGCAACTCAGCAGGGTTGCCATCCTATGCGGAGTCATAGAGATGGAGTGAAATGCGGGGTGTAACTCGATCTTTGCAAAGTCTACAACCCTCGTGGAGTGGAGTCAGGTAGCTCATGCGGAAAAACATCACATACTCACCTTCTTTCGAGGTAGATCTAAGTACAGTCTGCCATAAGTCACCCAGGAATGGTTGCTGCCAGCCCGCTAAGCGTCACGACACACGGACTCATATACTATACGGGGCAAAATATCATGCTTGTCCCCACGAAATACCCAGCATTATTGTGGCGAGTAACCACTCTAAAGGTCACAATCGATAACAGCCACTGTGGCGTCGACCCGATCCATGGGATGACATCGAACTCGGCGTGTCCATGATCCTCGGGTCCGCGTGAGTAGAGTCCTCGAGGATCTCGATTTCCATAACCTCGACATATCATCCCTATTCTCGCCCTAATCCTAGGGAACTTCGCGCCTAAAGGCTCATCTGGGTCTCACCTTTAAGCCCGACTCGTCCCCTTGACGATCGTGATGAATGAGTCTGGCTCAAGATCAAATAACACTCTTTTGATAAATGAGATAGCAGCATGTGCTGTATCAGCCGATCTGGCGACTCGGCCTGCTGGTGTGAGGCGTAGACACGCCCCTAGACCCACGATGTCCACCTTTGTGGGCCTCTTCCTCTACCTCTACCCATATACGGCCTCTCGGGCTGCACAGCAAAAATGTGAGGTGCGGGTAACGGCTCACTGAGCGGGGCGGCCTCTGGCTGTGCCGTGTGGAGGAACGTATCTTTGTATTCTCTCCACGTCACGCTCTTGGCGGGACCGTGCTTTGTCCCAAAACCTTGGGATCCACTGTCTACAGGGGCTGAAATCCACCACTCGTGTGTCGGCTGCGTATGGTAGCACACACCATGCAATCTCTTGTAAACCTTTCTATCTTATCCTTGGCCGGATGGCGACTTTGGGACCCTCGCGACTAAACCTACCTCTTTCTGAGCTGGAAGAAAATGAAATTTGCCCTTCCTCTTGCTACTAACACTCGCATCCGATTCTCAGAACATCTCTATCTTTCTCTCTATGGTCAGTTGTCCCAGCCATGGAATCCCCGCCTCCTGTGGCGATCACAATCTTGGCTCGAATGGACAACTTCAGTCCATTCTCGAATCTCCTCACCTTGGCCAGGTCGGTGGCCACGTAATCATCAGCAAATCGGGCTAACTCTGTGAATCTAGCCACGTAGTCCATCACAGTCGTCACCCACGTATTACAGGAACTACTTGAGCCTTGGCATGCCTCATGATCTACGAAAAGTACTTGCCCATGAGCGTCAAACTTTGCCCATGTCATAGCCTCTAAGTCTCGGTCCTCGCCCCATCTCCACCTGCTTGGGCCCTCACCACTCTATAGGCGGAATCTGAAGGCTAACACGATCCCAGTCGTATGAAATTTGATCTTAGCCTCCGATCGTTCTCGTCTGCGTAAACGATAGTACACGCCCGGGTCTCCTCCCCTGTGAATGCGGAGGATGATCGCCCTAAACCTGCGGGAATTTACTAGGACCTCCACGACTACTGTATGCTAGCACACGTGCGATGGCGACGGCGCAACACCTCGTACCGACAAAGGCTGTTGATCAAAATCTTGTGTTTGGTGAATGTCGATCAGTGCACGACCCATTACCAGTGGGCGTTCTGTTGATCATTCTCGCGTCTTGTTAGCCATCTACACAATTTAAATGGCGGTTTTAAATACAATGCGGTATCTCTAAGGCTCAAACACGGCCAGAGACACTATTCTGTACCCGAAAAATAAAAATTTTCACATACTGAATCAAATGATTTGCAATGCAATATAAATATCTTATATATTAAATCATACACAAGAAAATTTTAAAATTTTGTATTTTTGTAAATTCTATTTCCTTTTTTTATTTATTTTATTTTTCAAAAATTTTGTGAACTCGAGAAATGACATGAGTCAAAAGCGAACAAGTGCCTTTGTGTGCACCTGATCCATTGACCAACCGGCCACCTTGACCACATCGCGCCTGGCGCTTCTTGAACCGCGCACTCGCTGTGTGCTCGTGGCGCCCCCCAGTCAAGTGTCGCATTTGGCAGGCCGATATACGTGGCTAGGCGGCCGTGTCGCCTTACGCTATCGCGCTTTGCGCCCTGCGAAAGTAGTCATGCGTGGAAAGCTACGGTGCCGTTTGCTGGCCCAGCGGTCTGATACCTCTGGTGTATTCTTGATACAATACCGATATTGGCGGCGGCCGGTCCTGTCTGATAGGTGTATTGCGACGCTACAACTGCCCGGCCGGCTCCTTCTTAGCCACAATACACTGGGTGTATTGCAATACAAACTTCCTCGGCCCTACTTTGACCTCGATCCACGATACATAATTGTATTGTGACGTCAATATCGGCTAACAAGCTATTGCGATACACTTTCGACCTTCCATCCATTTGTATTGCAATACAAGCGAACCCATCCTCTTATGTTGCAATACGCTTTCTGTGATACAATGCCTAGCCTACTCTAAGCCTTTCCAATTTACAATACGTTTATTGTATTGCAACCTAAATCCTTTCCTTTAAATCTGGTGGGCGTAGCTATTGATTCACCAACATTTTTTTCGTTTTTCCTTATATATATATATATATATATATATATATATATATATATATATATATATATATATATATATATATATATATATATATTTTTTTTTTTCATTTACAGCTACAGGAGCAATGCAAAATATATATTCCTATTTTTTTTTTCAATTTCCAAAATACCCAAATAAATTTATAAAAATTTATTTTATTCCATTCTTAGGTTTACCTGCTTTGTAAAACTAAACCAAAATTTTCTCTCCTCATTTGTTTTTTTTTTTTTTTTTCCAGTTTTACTCATTGTAAAACTCCAAAAAAAAATTTCTAACACATAAATGTGCTAATCACTAAGCACACAATCACTCAACACATGACACTCCGTGTTATAAACATCATTCACACAATAGTTCATCAAATCACACAAAACATACCAAACACATGCATGTAGTGTCTGGTTTTGTCATAGTGATTTCTAGGTAATCTCATACCTACACACTTAACATCGAACCACACCTAGTGGTGATGTTCTTACACCTCAGGAATATGGCCCACAAGGCCCAAATCCTCAAGCCCTAGGTGGCCGTATACACAGGCTCGTCTCTCAAGCTATGGCTTTGAGTGGGAGTCCCGTTATTACCCAGTCGACAGCGGGCTGCTACGTGGAATGTGGATGAAACTCGACATTTTCAAATGGAATGAAGTCTGTTTATCTTTGGGATGCCGGGATACATAACTTTGTACATAACTGTCCAACATGCATGAGTAAAGCGGCCTCTTGGACCCAGTAACCAATACTCATCACAATATTTATATTTCGAGCTATATCGATAGTTTCAAAGTTAATAAATGACTCTTATACAGCATATATAAAATTTTAGAATTTTAATACATGTATATAATGATAACCAAAGCCACAACCCGGCTTTATTCTCAAACCGACCTCCCAGGGCGAATTAAACTCTCGTGCGCTCCACATGCACGAAAATATGTTATAGGCGGGGTGAGCTAATGCTGTTAGTGGAATTACCACTAAATGGGCTACTCCGCTAAGTGCATATCGATGCTTCAATGTAAACAAGCGTTGAAATGTAATCGTAGTCATAACTGAATGTCTGACGTCGTCTCATATCCAGGGTCCATAAGGGCTCCCTCACACTGCTAAACGCGTATGAGAACCTTAGTTTTTATTTGTGGACAACCCTCGATATATATATCAGTGGACCGACTCAGGCGATTGATATTATGTGTGGACACCCTCCGATGTATATCAAAATTAGGCCCGACTCCGGCGATTTGATATTTTATTTGGACTACCCTCAGATATTCATTATTTTTGAACAACCCTCCGAACCATTCTCTCACCGAAATTACCTCATGCACTCACTCCCTATCATCTAGGAATTGCCCAGTGCATATGGAATGCATGATGCCAATTTCCATTTCAATTCTATAACACATGCAAATATATAATCATGCATATATTCATATAATTTAAATCACACAACCATGTTATGTAATTTCACATTTCCATACACCAAAATTAATAAGCTTGGGCTAATGATCAAACACGAGAAATTCAACTTGAATCAATCGACCAAACACATTATTTCACAAAAATTATTTTGTGAACACTATTCTCGGGAATAGTGAAACCCTCGGTTACTATTCTTGGCAAATCACCAATCATAGGTTCACTTTGTGAACTCGGGTTTCACGGCCATTTAAGCCTTTACCATCAAAGCATCATTCATAACCGCAATTTGTACCGCCGAATAGCCTTTGGCGGCCGATGGGCGATCCGCGGTGTCCCATGGAGTTTCTAAAAATCCAACACCTCGGTTCTAAGATTTGCAGAACCCGATCAAGCGACCTCGGCCTCATTCAGCAAACATCAACAAAGTACTCAAGCAGTAAAACCCAAGTAGGGAGAAACCCCTACATCTCGGTTATCAAAACTCCTCAAATACGGTACGCGCCGGTCTCTCGCTCAAACGACTTTCCTTCTTGCTTCGACTGACTTGAATGGTGGATCTACGATTCTAGAGAAAGTGGGCGTTCTGCTATAAAATAAATCTCAAACTCTGTGATTTTCTCCCCTGGCGCGTTTCATTTGGCTTTTTCAGTAGTAGGAGATGTGCCCATTCACTTTGTCCTTTAGTGTCATTTAAACTTTCCGTAATACCAATTATGTCCTTCTTTTCCCGAGTTTGACGGTCAAGCTATCTCGGTAGTCCATTGTCATCATTTCTCTTATGCCGCCCATGGCACATGAGTACGTGTTATATGTGACTTTCGTCGCGCCGAAAATCGTTTCTGACACGACTGTGCCTCGGCATGTCAACTCCGGTATCTCGGAATTTGGTCGACGTTTTAGCTAGTTTCGAGACAGACATTAGCGGTGAAATCGGATTTCGCCATCAGAGATGTAGAAAATTGGTCGGATTTTGACCGAAATTACGATTTTATGGCAAAATTACGATTTTGCCATTTTTCAAGAAAGTGGAAATTTCGGGTCTTGCTTTGCAACAAGAAATCAAGCTCGATGGAAACAAGCCTCTGTGGCAGCCAGAACTTTCCGAATTACATGACGAAATGCGGATAATACAAGACAATCTTGCAACATAACACGACGAGATCTTTGTCGCGACATGGAAACTTAGTGCCAACGCCCGACTTGCAGCGCATTGAAATTGTGTTGCGACATGATTATAGATGTTGTGACATAACTGTTTGAGGAATGCACATAATATTGTCGCGACAAAGGAAACTTTGTCGCGACAGAGTTATTATACTAATGGAAAGAAAAATGTCACAACAGAAATATGTTATCGCAACTCAAGCAAGAATGAGCACAAGATCTTTAGGTCGCGATAGACGACTGCATACCTCCAACAAGGACCTGCAACAAAGACACAAAACTCTATCGTGACACAACTTCTGGTATACAGAGAAAATGATGCAGGCGAAATGCTTAGGGATTCACTCACAGCTTAAATTTTAGGGCCTAAACTTTTAGGGCTCTATGAATAGAAACGATCGCGGAAAGCGAGGCAATCAGTCAGCAACGACGAACCAGAGTACTTGGGGAGCTGAGGACTCTTTTGTATTATATTTTTCTTTATTTTTTTCTTTTATTTTTCTTATTTTTCTTTTCTTCGTAGATTAGCGTAGCGTGAGATTTTAATTAGTTTCTGGATCTGAAACAACAAATTGTTCAGAAGTTTTGAAGTTACGAAATTTAGTAAATTCATTCCCGATTATATTTGAATTCCAACAAATCCAAACAAACACTTGGAACTCATTCTTTAAATGATTGCGATTCTGATGGAATTTTCTCGTCGGTATTTCAATGTATATTTGTAATCAGTTTTTCAAGACCACACAACTTCCTTCAGGAAAGATCGATCTGTTATGACATTCTGCGAAATGAGAAGAAAATTTCCTTAGTTGAATTTTGAGTTTATTTGGATGGTGTTGATCTTGCTAATAATTGTTCCCAATTTTAATAGCTTATACCCAAGAAATAACTATGGTTTGGCTCTAATTTCCAGGAGGCCCTTTAAGTGACATAGAGATGGAGATTCCTGAGAGTTTAGATCAATTACTTGGGGGCATGTTAGACTAATATTGAAGAGTGTGAGCTCACGAAAGGCTATTTAGATAAATTCTCAATTTCTTCATGAACTTGAGATTGGGTTGGTGATATATTATCAATTTAATCAATTAGAGATCTCTCCTTGAGTACAGAAGAATGATCTTGATCAGTATTGCTTATAGAGATCTAATCAAGGAAAGAGAAAACTCTTTCAGATCTTAAGGATGAGACATCATTCTTGTTATAGAAATCTTGCAAGTTGCCTTGTCTTGGGAAGCAAGAAATCTGCAATCATAAGAAATGGGTATGAAGTATTGGAAAAGAAAAATACCTAGATCTTACAGAGATATTCTAATTACAAGTAATTGATTATAATCATGTTTCATAAATGAACATGAACCTCTACTCAGTGAAAAGTATGGTTAGGAGAATCAAACTATATTACTGACCTCTTGACAAATTTAGATTCCAACTGGGAAAATAGAAGAGATTAGGATCTAGGAATTGACAATTTCATGATGAAATCCGGTGTTTACTTCGACAATAATACAGTTCGATCCGGTTACATTTAGGTTTTAACTTTTTCACTTTATATCAAATATAGGATTCTAGTTATTACAATTTTTATTAGGTTACTAAATCTTCATCTAAACTAGACGTTCAAATGGTGTAGAACTTGAGTACTTGGGGGTAGTTGAAGTTTAAATTCCTTTAAATCTCTATGGGAACGATATCCGGACTTATAGGTCTACTTTATTATTTATGCGACTATTCTTCCTTACGATTTAAGACGAAAGTAAATTTTAATTGAATTTAGTGATAAAATTATTCTTATTATGAGCATATAATGTATATTTGCTCTTGACAAGTTTTTGGTGTCTTTACCTGGGATTCTAATTAGTCTTTGGTAATACTTGTGAAAATTTGTACATATCATTTAGTCGATCATCGCGGTAGGCTCACAACTCTTAAACATGAAAAGCGATCTAAGGTCCATAGTAGGGTATGGGTGCACATCCAAAAAAAACCTAACAATCTAGCACAAACAAATGTGAGTAGGTCGGCACGGGAAATCAACTATGAATCAATAAACCAAAATTTCAAATGAGTATAGAAATCAAACATACAACAAAATAATCGGCTAGTCGAAGTCTCTAATATACTTTACTCCAAAGTCACATATCTGGCACAAAAAAGATTGGTGTCCATAACTTAACCAATTAAATGTCACATTTCCCTAAAATAGAGTTGAAGCTTGACCCACATATTTGTCCCCAATAGAGTCGTCATTTTGTAGACTCGCATTTTATTATGAAAAAAATATTTCTTTTAAAAAATTTGGAGTTGTCACTTTCTTTTTTGTAAAGGGAAAACAAAATAAGAAATAAAACCATAATGTGTGACTTCTTATTTAGGAAAAGACATGTCGGCGAAAAACCAAGTTAAAATCCGAAGGTCAAGTTACCTATCGGGAATGTACGGTAGTGAGCCGTAACACCCGTCTAGGTCCATATAAAAACGGTCTCTACTAAACAAGTTAGGAGCAAGGTACATCTGATAATTAATTATGGATACCAATAAAGAAGATCACATGACTCGATACATAAAAAAAATAAATATATATATATATATATATATATATATATATATATATATATATATATATATATATATATATATATATATATATATATATATATATATATATATATATATATATATATATATATATTCGCACTTATAAAAGAGATCCATTTATTTTAAAAAAATTATACTGATCAAATTTTTATTTCAACAAATTTTTATTTATATATAAAAAATCATATTTCTAGCTTTCTTTTATTAAGAAAAAGTTTATTCGTTAGAAAAGAACTATATATTGAACACTTTGTAAGCAAATTATTGAATTATTCTTCTTATTAACATAAGTATAAAATTACTTGTTTCAATTTTATAATATCAACAAACATATAAGACAATTTACAAAATATATTATAAAATAAAGTGAATCAGAGGAGAAGACAAATATACTCAAAAGGTCTACTTGTATTTACATTGTCGCAAGTCTTTTGAAATCAGATCCTCCATTAATAGTAATTTATATCGGATAAACCAAAGTAGTAGGAATTCCTCATGCAAAACAAAATAAGCCCAAAAGAGAAAGGGCATCAAAGTAGGGAAAAAAAATTCAAAATAAATTTTCATGTCTAAATATAATAAGCCCAAAAGCAAAATATAAACTTATCAAATAAATCTCATTCATGCCAACGGGTCCCAAATTAATAAATAAATTCCCAAACAAATATTCAATATGTGATTAACCTAAGTCTACAATCTTAAAGTAATAATTAACATGCAAGTCCAATTTAACAACTTTCGCTAACACAAATTTCATAGCAATTAATAAGTCTAATTTAATATAAGCCTATAATCCCAAAATTATCAATCAACAAATAAGCCCAAATTAATAAATTTTGCTATCAAACAAAATTTTCTATCAATTAATAAGTCTAATTTAATATCTCAAGGCCCAAAATATAATAAACACAAATATATACAATCAAGCCCAATTTAATTATATATAATTTTAACCCAATTTAATATGCATATCTAACATTTAATCATAATATATGAAATAAAAGTTAAGCTTACTAATAAACTTTATACCCGATTAATAACTAGAAGTAACAAAATATTAATTTATATAAAGTCTAATTTTTCAATTCAAAACAATTTGATATATTAAAGCACAATGACATCTCAAAACATTCTAATTCCATAATTAACAACGTAAAATTATAGCCAAAATATTTTATATAATAAAGCCACAATACAAAATTCAAGCTTAAGTCAAATAGATTTCATCATCAACAAATTATTATAGGAATATGATCAAATCTCTCCTAAAAGTCCACAAAATATAATATCATATTAAATACTTATGCAATTAAAAGATGTAGAAATACATTAAGTAAAAATATTATTGATTTTTAGGGGTCCTAAGAAAGATGTAGTACTTTTTGAGCAGAAGAAAGATAAATATAGTGAGTGTTTGGATGATGGGAAAAATAACTAAACAAAAGAGAGAAAAAGAAGTAGGAAAATAGTGAAATGGAGGATGTGAGAGGGAGAGGTCGTTGGCTGGCGTGAGCTAACTTTGATGCTTTTCAGCGACGATGATGGTTTGGGGAAATAAAGTAGTAAAATAAGGAAAGAAAAAAAGAAAAAAAAGTGAGTATTACCTTTGTGTGCAATGTCTTTTGGTTCTTTGATTATGAGCAAAAGTAGAGGAAAACAAGATGGAAGAAGAGGAAGAAGATGAGAAGGGGGAGAAGAAGATAAGAAAAGGGAGGGGAGGATCAGTTGTGAGGAGGAGCAAATCCCAGTGGAGAGGGGAGAAGGAGTTAGTCGGGTAAGTGGGTAAGGTATGAGTAAAGAGAGAAGATGGGAGGTGGCAGAGGAATGGGGAATGAAAAAAAAAAATTAATAATAGAAAAATAAAATAAAGAAGTAAAATTTAATAATAATAATAATAATATTTGAGCAAATTTTGGGGTCTACAAATATGGTCATCAATTGTCTTGTAAGGAGTATAAAGTAAATTACACGTACATCCTTAAAGCATTAATGTAACATCCGTAAAGCATTAATATAACACCCTTAAAGCACTAATGTAACACCCTTAAAGCATTAATGTAATTAAAGCACTAATGTATGTGTAAAGTTCTAATGTAACACCTAAAGCATAATATAACACCGCCAGTTCTAATGTAACCTTACTAAAAGCAACAATATAACTATAAAGATCGGAAATAACACCTTTAGACACTAATGTAATACCCATAAGCACTACACACTAATATAGCCCTTAAAGCACTAATGTAATATAACTAGAAATTAATGTAACATCTTTAATGCAACACTCTTAAAGTACTAATGTAACACTCTTAAATCATTAATGTAACATTGTTTAAGAACTAATGTAATACCCTTAATGTAACACTCTTAAAGCACTAACCTCTTGTGTAACATAACATTAATGCATATTTTAGCCTGCGTAACTCTCTTGCCGATTATCAAAGATAAGAAAATCCTTGTTTTTGTTCCAATAGTCTAATTAAATTACTTTTTCATTCATAGTATAAGGTTGATTTTCCTTTCAAAACAAGTTTTTAATAAATAAAAAAATCAAATTTTTTCACAACCAAGAACAAGAAAGACACCCAAATCTCAAGCAAGTCGTACCCATCTTCCCACATTGATAGAAAACTAATGAAATCATAAAGTAAACTTACGGATATCAGAGTGCCTTGATGATCGGGGTGTCTCGTTGACCACCGTCGACTATACGGAATATACAGTGTCTCATATCACAGAGACATGTACATGAGTAAAAAATGTCACTTGGGCCCACGTAAATCAATATCATCAAGAATAAATAACTATACTACAATAGTTCAAGTTATTATTACTCATAATATATCAAAATTTAGAGTTTAATACATATTTATACAAATGAAATACAGCCACCGTCAGGTTTTCTTCTAAACATGACTAGTGAAGCGTCGTCCTCTGTATCTTTGTACCTGAAATAATGATCCTCAGTGAGGTGACAGCGCGATAGTGATAATTTCCTACATAGGTTCTCCCACCTATGCATGTCGTGGAAAGCTCAAAGCACTCAAGCAAATACATGATCCTACTTGAATGTCTACATGCTACGATCTATCTCGAGTCCTCACCCGACTCCCTCGCACATGCCTAAGCCAAATCGAGAAAAATCGATTTCAAAACAAAAGTTTTGTTATGAAAACTTTTCTTGAGTTTGGTAAATATATTAGACAGGCCTCAGGTGAATTCTTTGGATCATTTTAGAGCAGTCATGAATTTACAAAACCTCGAGATGAACTATTGGACCACTCTCCAAGGCAATTCTTCGGAAAAATCTTACTCAGTTCTTTCACAACCATTTTCAATTTCTTGTTTTCTTTCATAACTCATGCACTCACGCCTATCCATCTAAGTGCCTCGTTTCTATGGAATGCGATATGTCATTTCAAACAATTGATGCTAATATATTTTGTGTATATGTCAACAAGAATTAATTCACATAATTCACATTATTCAATTCACAATAATGACATAATTCTGCTCACATGGAGAAATCACAATTAACAAATCAAGTAATTCATTTGGATGCCCAGTAACACAAAATTCACACACAACCCATATCACGTCAGATGGTGAATACCAGGTCGGCCTTTGTTCATGGCCGCTACAAACTGGGGATTTTCTCATTAAAAGTTGGATAACACGACAGAAAATTCAGGCCTCAACAATCCACATATTGATGGCTCTTAGCCAAAAAGATAAACCAAGTAGGAAAGATCTCCACCTCTTAGGTTGTCGGAACTCCGCAGGCCAGGATTACCCGTAGCCACTAGCGTGGAACAACTTTGCTTCTTGCTCCGTCGAGAACCGACTATCCGAAAGCCTCACACTTTCTCTCTCTAAAAACTGGATCTGCCTCCTTGCCGTTTTTTTCAATTTGGAAGAAAGGCTATTTACTTCTTTGTGTATTCATTTAATCTTCTTCATTCAGTTTTGTGCTAGTTTGGATTTTTGACATGTGGCTTAATCTAAGCCATTTATCTCCATCTCTCACTAATCATGCAACATGTGTCACATGGGTACTTGTAGTAGGTGACTTTTGTCATCCTCATGTCTTTCACAAATCATTTTACGATTTTGAGCCATGTGCCTTGAAAACATGTGAAATTCAAGCATCTCGAGTCGACAAAATTAGACGTGGTATTTAGATTTAATGAAGACAATTCAACGGTGATTCATTTAGCCATCCAAGATCTAGAAAATTTGGTTTAATGAAATTACCATTTTACCACACAGAAAATTAGAATTTTCTCGGTTTTACATTCTCCTCCTTAAAGATTTGACCCTAGGTCACAGGTACAATGCAAAAATCACATGCATATGTACATGCCTTTGTACCATGCATGTAAACTAGTCATTTAAGTATTAAACAGCTAAACCACAGCTCTTCTTTATCTAAACAATAAAGGGAGGGAAATTGGCCTTTGTCGATATCTCGCGCTCCACGTTGTCCTCCTCCACCAGTCAGCATAGCACCCTACATTTAGCCTCATGGTCTTGCGTCATGAAACGAATCCAGGCTATCCATAATGCACGATCCCTCTGAAGGTCTCCATCGTCAGCCTCGATCTCCCCAATCCTACATGAGCTAGATCTGGGGTGTGCCTCCGACATAGAGGCGTGTGATACCTCATGGACACTTGACATCTTTGGTGATGAAGCCAGCCGTGCGCTACGAATTTGCCTGATATCTCTCGAAGGGGCCCGATGAACCTCGCGATAACTAAAGCGCTCTTGGGCATCACTCTCTTTGTTTCTGCCGAGAAGATGTGATGCGGCCCTCTAACTCAGGGTCGACGTCGTACATCGACATAGCTCTTAAACACAGGCGGTGAGAAAATGGCGCCATATCAGCTCACTAGTGTCTCCCAACCAAGATCGAGGACTTGTGATGGAGCTCTCTCCCGCCTCGTTCGAGCATCGATGATTGCGATAATCTGATGCCTGTGGTGCCATCGTATACTGCAGCGATAAGCGTTTGTAGGCGAGATTCCACTAAGGGCAAACAACCCCGGCTACCCCTTGTGATCCGGGGCGATGTTTCGCGGCATGTCTCTAACACCATATGGTTCCTCTGTCCGACCGTACGATACGCGGGTGGAAAGCTATACTCATGGTAGTTGTGTGCCGCAGAGTCGTGGCCGGAAATCCTCAATGAATCTTCGTAGTACCCGGCCCGATCCTGGCTTCATTATCGAAGATTGACTTGACCTCTCCCGACTCGTCAACGCCTCGACCTTATGCGAATTATTTAACACACACGATGCTAACACTCACGTATCTGAAATCTCACCTCGATGGCCAAAACTCGCACCAGACGTCTATTGATGATCTCGATGCTTGTAAACAATCTAGTGATCATCATGCTCCCACTCATTGGGTAGATCGAAATGTCATCCATAAGAGACCGACAAAGCCCAGTCAAATAAGGTTGGAATACCACAACATGAGGTCCATGAATGCATTTGTGCGTGCCGTCACGCGTAACTCAAAGTCTTATTCGATGTCTGGCTTGTCTTAGGGATATAAATATATTTAACCCTCGGCTAATGGTAGCTTCAAATGCGAGATCATCTTGGAATAGACTAAGTGCTCCTCTCGGCTTGGTCAAAATAAGTCATTAATCCTCGGCAATAGATGCAGATTCTTGATCGTAACCTGTTTAACTGTCATATTAATACATTCGAAGGGTCTTGTCCTTCTTCTTCGCAAATAGAAGCGGGACGCCAGCGGGTAAGTGCTCGATCCACAATAGACCTTGTCTGCAGTAGCTCGCTGTATTTTGGACTGCGAGTTCCTGTGACTCTTTAATTGCCATCTTATGCGGATTCATAGAGATGGGCGAAGTGATACCGAGGTGTAACTGTTGCAAGTCTACAGCCCTCACGAGATCCAGAGTGCTCTTAGGAAAAATCAGTCTTCTGCATGGACTCGAGGTGATCTGAGGTAGGTCTCCCACCTGGGTCTCTAGAATGGGCTTGCCATGCCAAGTCTTGACGCTTGGACTACCATTGTTTGGGGAAAATGTCATAAGCCTCCCCTGAATACAACAGTACCGTCTTATGTGGCGATAACCTGTCCTACCTTCCTTGATCGATGGCGACTGCGTAGGCAGCCATTGATCCATCCCAAGATGATTTCGAACTCGACGTATCATGACCCTCGATTCACTATCGAGTAGAATCCAGAGGGTCTCTATTCACTTGTGGCTTGACATATCATCCACTGTCTGCTTTAATCCTAGGGAAGGCTACATCTGAGGCTCACTCAGGGGCTCGACCTACAAAACTCTTTATCACAATAATGCAGCGCGTGAATAAATGCGTGCACAGAATCTCGCCTCTTTCCCATGGCGAGATGCAAAAATGTACTGCAGCATATGACTAGGCCAGTTCTTTGACTGGTAGGGTGGGCCTGATGGCGTGTATGCCCACACAAACCCCTGATGTCCACAGTGGGCCTCGTTCTGCCTCGGCCCTGCCGGCCTCTACGGCTGCATATGTGCGAAGGTGACCGTGCGGCACCACTGGGATGGCTGGCTCCTCAGCATACTAGGGTATGGAGGGAATATCTTGCCATCCTCTCATCCCGCATGATTGGGTTTTGTCTTTGTCCCAGGATCCTTATCTCTGGTCAGTCCCTCCTCTGTCATAGGTGTTGTGTGTGGCACACCAACTCTACCTAGCGGTAGCAACCTGTTGTCCACGGCCCGGATAGTGCGACCACTAGAACTCACGTGGTCGAAGCGCCTGCTTCTTTCACGAGTAGAAGAAAATGACTCTCCTTCCTCTTTTCTTCTTACGCATCCCGAGTGCTCAGGCATCGTCTCTCTCTCTGGGGCCGTCCCGACCGTGATCCATATCGCACATGTGAGTCCTACGATCTACCCCGAATGGACTTTAGCCGGTCTGAATCTCGACCTTGGCAGTATCATGGGCACATGTAGTCGTGCCCAGCAGAGCTAAACTTCATAGATCTAGCCACATACTTATCTGATCATAGTCCACAGCCGACTCTAGAGCTCTGAGCCTTGCACTGATGACGGTGTTAGATCTTGCCCGCCAAAATCATGGAACTCTGCCTGAGTCATTGCCTCTGGTCTAGAGGTCTTTGCTCGGTTCCACCACACTTGGGCCTCACCCTCTACTTGGAATGACTAGTCTAATCACGTTAGAGGCATCAAAGGCAATCTCACGCCTCGACACCTTCTCAACACACGCCCAGACAATGGTACACCGCGCCGGATCTCACACTCTGTAAATATCGGAGGAGGATGATGTGCCTAAACCTGCGGAGGAGACCTCAGAATCCACTGGCTGCTACTGCTTTGTGCAATAGCAACAGCCCCGCAGTCCCTACACACCCTCGCCCAAAGGCTGTGCGGTAGCCGGTGGTGCTTGACCCGATACCAGTGGACGACCTCTCGTCTCTCCGCGACTAACCCGTCTACATGTCAAATGGCAAGTTAAGTTTTAATGAAGTGTCTCTAAGGGTGTAAATCGACCCCAGGCCACTATTCGCATCTTGAAAAATTTTATACACTATGTCCATGCGATCATAGGTAATGCGAACAATAATTTCATATATTAAATCATATCCGACAAAAATTTATTTTTTATTTGCTTCATTTATTTATAAAATTTTATTTTATTTATTTTATTTTTTGAAAACCTCGTGAGCAGGTGTTCATGAACAATGTCTGAACAATGTCCCAAGCTTGATGACTGAGCGGTGCGAGTGGCTTAGGTCAGTGCAGTACACACCCACGTGGCCAGAACTGCGTGCTGCGGCGCGTATGCGCCCAAACAACGCGCCTGTTGTAGATGTTATGGAGTCTTATTTGGGCCGTGTCATTGGCGGTGCCGGCGTTAATCGTGAGCCATGTCTGCCGTGTATCGCGTAGCTATAGCGCTGGTAGTACCATGCCAGCGTCACGGGCTGATGTGTATGAAGCCCCGGAATCGCGACACGAGATCATGTCGCAATACAACTCCTACGGTGGCGCTGTATGTCATAAGCGATGTCGTGCGTGTTCTGCGAAACCCACCCTGCGCCATATGGCAGAAGCCTGTTGCCGTATCACCTTTGTGTCGCTGCCCTGTTGCGGCACAAGGCCACCCTCAGCCACGATACAAACCATTGTATCGCGACTCACCCCATGGCTAGGCCATGCGCGCGAGTGCCACCTTTCGCCCCACATGCGGCGTGTCATTAGTCACGGCGTGTGGTGGGTAGTGTCACAAGGCCTCACGGCCGATATCGTGGCCCGCCTGGCCAGCCCCTTCACCTTGTGTCACGATACAAACTTTGTATCATATTTCGGTGGAAAATGGGATGGCCATCAAATATATATATACTATATATATTATTTTTATTTCATGTCTTGATCAAAATAAATTCTGTTAAAATTTATTTTATTTAATTTTTCCAATTCCTGCTTGCACAAAACCTCGGAAAAAACATTTCTCCTCGACATATTCATTTGGTTCTCACTTGATTTTCCCTCAAACACTTTTTGTTTCTATGTGCTGTTCCACTAAGCACCTGATCCTAGCATACACAACAATTCATGTTATACCGTATATTCATCAAAATGCCTGATGGATGCATGATCTAACCGTTTCCATCGAGTCTAAATTGTTGTATACCTAAACCGATAAGCGTGACGCCTCAATCCGGGTGTCTCGTTGACCACCGTCGGCCTGCGGAATATTTGTCTCCTTATCATGAGATAGCTAACACATAAATAAATGACCCTTGAACCCATACATCAATATTTTCATCAAGAATACATCAACTATACTACAATAAGTTCAAATTATTACATTACTCTTTACCAAAATATACATAAAATTTAGAGTTTTTAATACATGTTATACAAATAAATACCAGCCACAATCAAATTTGTCTTTGACATGACCTCTTGTGTAGATCATAAGTATCGCTCCACATGCCGAAATAATGATCCTAAATGAGAACAGGCAATGCCAGTAGTGATAATTTCCACATGGGTTACTCCCCACCTAAGTGCATCATATGTCATGGCAAGCAAACCTTGGCGCAGTGTCGTGATCTTTACTTGAATGTCTACAAGCCCGATCCAATGTCTAGAGTCCTCATGACTCCTCACACATGTCTAAGCCAAATGCGAGGAAAATACGATTTCAAAACAAAGGTTTTGTTCTTGGCTTACACTACCAGTTTGGTAAATATATTGGACAACCTCAAGAGGTGAATTCTTTGGATCATTTTAGAGCAGTCATGGAATTAAAATCTCGAGATGAACTATTGGACCCTCTCAGGGCAAATTCTTCGGAGAAAATCTTCCTTCAAATTCCTTTCTGTATTTTAAATTTCTTAATTTTCTTTTTATGTGTCATGCACTCTCTTCTTCCATCTAGGGTGCTTAGGTGCATATGGAATGCATTATGCCATTTCCAAACAATTGATGCTAATATATTTTACATGTATATATTAACAAAAATTAATTCACATAATTCATATTATTCAATTCACAATAATAACATCAAAATTAGCTCACATGGGCTAATTAACAAATCAAGCAATTCATTTTGAATTACCCAACAACACAAAAATCACACAACATATCCGTGAGCAGTGGGAACCACTAGGGTCGAAGCCTTGTTGAAAGCCACCTGATAAGTTTTCCACTCGATGCAGATAACACGGCCATTCATGTGGCCCCAAAACACAGAGTCCGTTGACAACTTTAATCAACATGAAATATTGTGGATGTCGGGTGTAGCGTTTACCTCACTCATGAATCGGGTAGAGTCTCTTTGTACGGGGCTCTGCAAAATCTAAAACTGTCAATGATGAGCAAACTGACCACACGGTCCATACTCTGATCTAAAATGAGTAAAATGTGGCGTTTACATTAATACCCACAAAACACATCAACTATATTCAAGAGTTTTTACATTACTCTTAATTCAACATATATTAAAATTTACAATTCTAATACATGTTATACAAAATCAATACCAAAGCCACAATCGGCTTTGATACAAAAGCAGTGCTCTGTGAAGGCGTCGTCCTCATGCACACTCACAATGCAAATGGTGATCCTGTGAGTGAGCAAAGCCCGATGATGATAATTTTCTACAGGTTACTCCCCACCTAAGTGCACAGCCATGGCAACAATCATCCAAAAACAATTATGAACTTCTCAAGAATCATCTACGCTGACCAATCCCATGTCCGGGTCTCATCGACATACCTCATATGCCTAAGCGAGATGCTAGTAAATATCAAGTTTCCAAACAAAGCTTTGTTCTCGAAAACTCACTATAATTTAGTCAAATGTTGGACTACCCTCAGAAGTAGATGGCTACGGATATTTCTCGAAAGCAGTCAGGTCCGCCTCAGAGATGAAGCTGACTGGAGCGACTCTCGAGTATTCTTGGAAAATGCCGTCGAAATTCCATTCCTAAACATTTCGTTTTCTTTCAATTTCATGTATACTCACTTCTAATATTCTAAGGTGCTTGATTATATGGAATACGCGTATGTCAATCAAACATTCATGTAATATATTCACATGCATACCTGTTAACATAATTTAATTCAAACAAATCTATTATTAAATTCACATCAATAACACAAAAATTAGCTCACATGGGCCTAATTAGCAAGCTTGTAAACAATTCATTTTGACTCACTTACAACACACATTTTCACACCGAGAAAATCTCATCACTATTCCACGTGAACAAATGAGCCCTCGGGTTGGCAGCGTTCATGGCCACCAAATTGGGATTTTCTCCCTTCCCGGTTTCAAAGGTTTTGAGACATAATTTACGGCTAAATCAAGCCTTAGAATATCCCAACCATAAACATGACTCTTAGCCAAAGAATATCACAAGTAGAAAAGATTCCTACCTCTTGGAGTTAGCCGAACTCCAAAAATCGATTAATCACGCGTAGCCCTCGCCGCGTAGAACAACTTTGCTTCTTGCTCCATCGAAAATCGACGGTCCGAATGGCCGAAAATCTAGAGATAAGGCACACTTTCTCTCTCTAGATTTCAAAATGCCCAGCCACTGCATCTCACACCCGTTTTTTTTCTCTCAATTGAAGAAGATGACACTATTTAAGTTTTTGTCTTATTCATTAA
The DNA here is from genome assembly GCA_016808115.1 of Tetrastigma voinierianum. Classification (NCBI taxonomy): domain Eukaryota; kingdom Viridiplantae; phylum Streptophyta; class Magnoliopsida; order Vitales; family Vitaceae; genus Tetrastigma; species Tetrastigma voinierianum. Next base: position 512,442 of record JAEQBH010001000.1, read on the forward strand.
ACATTCCTCCATAATTCTCATCGTAATCACTGTTTTGATTTTTGACTTGGCGCTTTGCTCCCGAACGAACCGACCATGTTCTCTGCTCGTGACGTATTTCGCTTTGTTGTCTAACGTTCAGGTGACTTTGTATCATTATTATATGACATTTGCGACCGTTAAAACGATGAAGTCTGTGCGCTGAGTTCCGACGAAATTCAAGGCGTTGGCTTCGTTAGGACGATTCGCGGGCGAAATCGGTTTCATCAACAAAGATCTGAAGGTACGGTTTTAAGCTGACTGCATTTTGTTTTGGAAGAACCAGATTTTGGTTCTTGCAATTACCTGCCAGTTTGTCTGAAATGGACGTTCTATTCAAATCATCTGTGCGGCGTGCTTCTGCCGACCATACAACCAAATCTTTGTTGACAACCATTGATCTAACGAGAAGGATGGGCGACGCGTGTTGCTCGCAGCCTCAGTTAACTCTGCTCGCGGTCGACGCTGCTGGCACCTGTAACCTCGATTGTGCGGTGGCGAGCACGATCGACTGTATCCACAATACACCTTTGGTCCCTCCTCGAAGGTCCATAAGTGTTAACCTCGATCTCTCCCGATCCATTTACATGAGCTAGATGCGGGTGTACCTCACGGCTTATGAAAGGCGTGAAATACCTCGTGGACACGACATCTTTGGCGATGGCCGATGATACTTTGTAGTGTCTACCTCTCAGTATCTCGAAGGGCCCAATGAACCTCGGCGATGGCTTACCGGCGCGAGCGATGACCACTCCTCTCTTAGGCATCACCTTCAAGAAGACGTGATCTCCAACCTCGAACTCTAAGGGTCGACGTCGTACATCAGCATAGCTCTTCTGCAGGCTCTAAGCCATGAGAAGACAATATCGTATCAAGCTCACCTTCTCGGAGGTGTCTCTAATCAGATCAGGACCAGTGATGGAGCTCTCTCCCAACTCGGTCCAACATAATGGTGATATGCATGGCCTCCCATACAATGCCTCATATGGTGCCATCTATATACTCGCCTGATAACTGTTGTTGTTGGTGAATTCCACTAAGAGGCGAAATGCTCTTTCGGCTACCCTTATGATCAATGGCGCATGCTTTCGCGACATATCCTCTAACACTGTATAGTCCTCTCTGTTGACCGTCATGTGGGTGGAAAGTTGTACTCATGTGGTCGGTAGGTGTGCCCATAGCCTTTTGGAAACTCTTCCAAAGTGCGAATTAAGTAAACCTTGGGTCTCTATCCAGGCCTATGGATACTGGTACTCCATGTGGTGGACTATCTCTTGAATATACAATAGGCGGAATCTCTCAAATGTGAAGGTCATCATATGGTAGAAAATGTGCTAGGCTTAGTGAGTCGATCCTTTATTACCCATACCGCATCATGTCTGCGGTGTTTGTGGCAAAGTGGTGCAGGCTCCACCGTGATGTGCTCCCACTTCCACTCAGCCCTCAATGGTTAAATAACCCTGTGGCTAATGAGCTCGACCTTAACATTGACACGTGAGACATTGTCGAACAAAATCCCTACGTGTCTCTTGTCCAGCTCGTGAATCTTGCGGCGAAGATCCACAGTACATCTTTGTGCCACTGGATGCACAACAAATGGCTTGGTGAAACTCCACCGAGGATCTCTCTCTCAAATTGGTCAGGCGGGAACCACTGCCCATCCTCTATCACAGAAGACACATACGTGGCCAGATGGTCGATCTCTTACGCTTTGTACGTACTGGTCTTTGATGAACATTATCTCCGCGTCCTTTACGGGACTCAATCCTGCAACCGATAGTGGCGATGTAGCCCTTCGCTCCCGACGTACCTGTGCATGCTCGCTATCTTGTAACGGAATTGTCCACCGGTCTCGAGCATCAGCCACTCAGGGGAAGCTATGCGCTTGATGCTCCAGTGACTTCCAGGCGAGTGCATCAGCCACCACATTTGCCTTACCATGATGGTAATGCAAAGTGAAGTCATAATCCTCTAGGAACTCCATCCATTTGCGTTGCCTCATGTTGAGGTCTCGCTGCGTGAAATATACTTCAGACTTTTATGGTCTGAGTACACCTCGAACTATCCACCATATAAATAGTGGAGCCAAATCTTCAAGGCGAAGACAACGGCCGCCAACTCCATGTCGTGTGTGGGAATTGGTACGCCATGATTCTTCAGCGCGGGAACCTTAAGCTCTTTTGCCTCCGGTGCATCAAGCACATCCCGGTCGGCCTCGAGGCATCACATTTACCTTATGTACCTGTCCCCTATCAGGGACTATCGAGATAGGAGTAGTAAGCCTCCTCTTGACTCTGGAATGCCTCCTCGCGTCGGTCATTCGATCAAACTGACCTCATTCAGTCCAATCTCTCGTCATAGGTGCCACTAATCGGAGAAATCCTCAGTAAGATCTCACAGTACCCAGCCAATCCCGAAGTACATATCTCGAAGACTTACTTGACCTCTCCCCCGGCTAAATCACGGCCTCGACCTTCTGCGGGTCCCGCGGCACGCACGATGCGACACCATGTGTGTCCCAAAGCCTCGCTGATGGTCAAGCTTCGCCTGCGAACTTAAGCCGACGTCAGTGATGGTCTCTCAAACAAGCGCCAATACAATCCTCAGAATGATACTTCATCTTCGCTACGAGATAGGAGTAGATCGAATGTCATCATGAAAATTCGCGACAAGTTGATCTAAATAGGGTTGGAATACTCTATCTCACGTGAGTCCGTAGATCTTGCATTAGCGCGTCGACGATCAAAGGGCATCACTATAAACTCAAAGTGCCCATAACATGTCCTAAGCATTTGTCTTAGGGATGTCTGTCTCCTTAACCCTCGGTGATGGTAACCCGATTCTTGAAGGTATCTTGAAGTAGACTCGCGCTCCTCTCGGCCCGGTCAAGCAAAATCACATCAATCCTCGTATTAGTGCAGATTCTTGATCGTAACCACTGTTCGGTGTGCGTAGTCAATGCACGGTCGAAGGGTTTTGTCTTTCTTCTTCTCGAAAGAAAGGCAGGAGCGCCCCATGGTGAAGTGCTAAGCTCACAATGAATCCCTTGTCCAGTAAGCTCCTATAAGCTGGACTCTCTGAGTTCCTGTGACTTTCAGCGGGTGCCATCCTATCTCGATCATAGAGATAGGCGAAGTACCAGTGTAACTCGATGCAAAGTCTACAACCCTGCGGAGAAGCGATCCAGGTAGCTCATCAGGAAAAACATCCTCGACTTCGCGAGACTACTCGAGAGTAGATCAATCCGTCTCACACCTGGAATCCTCCTAGAGGTAAGGCTTGCTAGCCAACCCGATAGCGTCACGACACTTGGACTCGTACACTATCTTGGGAAAAATATCATGTTTGTCCCCCTGAAATACAACACAAGTACCGTCCTGCGTGTAGGCGGTAACCCTCCTACGCTCACAATCGATGACGACTCTGTAAGCTGTCAACCAATCCATCCCAAGGATGACGTCGAACTCTGACATGTCCATGACCCTCAAGTCCACTGTGAGTAGAATCCCGAAGATCTCTAACTCGCAACCATTATCCTCGCCACACAATCACCAAGGGAGAACTCCGCATCTGAAGTCATCTCCCGAGGCCTCGACCTGCAAGCCCGACTACATCCTGGCTGATGTAGCAATAAATGAATGCGAAGCACCAGAATTAAATAACACTCTTGCCCATATGTGAGATAGCAAAAACGTACCCTGTATGACTGGCTGATCTGCTGACTCAACCTGCGGTGTGATGGCGTAGACACGCCCTTGAACCCCTGACGTCGCGTGCATTAGGTACCGTCTTTCTGCCTTGGCCCCGACACACGGCCTCTCGGCTTGCACGTATAGCAAGGGAGGTGCCCGTGCAGCTCCCTGAAACTAAAACTTGCTCCTTTAGCCTATCTTGGGGACAGGAGGAATATCTTGTATCCTCTCATGTCCCTCTGCGTGGCCCCGGGTTGTCTTTGTCCGAAACCTTAGGATCCACATCTGCAGAGACGATCCACCATCATGTGTCCGGGCACCTTTGTTGTGATAGCACACCATCTGCCCGACGGCCGTGACTGCTGATCGTCACGGCGGGATGGTCGCGGCTTTGGAACCCTCGTGAACTAGAAGCCCTGCGCTTCTTTCCGAGACTAGAAAGTGACTCTCTCCTTCCTCTTGCTAACACTCGCGTAAGAGTGCTTAGAGCATCTCGATCTCTCTCTCATGGTCGGGTTTGTCCCGACCGTAGGTCATGTCTGTAGGCGAAGTCCTACAATCATGCCCCTGAATGGACAACTTCAGCCCATTCTCAAATCTCGACTTTGGCCATGCATGTACGTAGTCATCAGCAAAACGGGTTAGCTCCGTGAATCTAGCCATGTACTCCGTCACGATCCTTCGTCCCTGGCCGGCTCTAGGAACTCTGAGCCTTCGCATGTCTCGCGGTATCCGAAAAATGCCTGCAGACAGCTCCTAGAACTCTGCCCATGTCATTTGCCTCACAGGTCTCTAGTGGTCTTTGCCCCGATTCCATATGCTTGGGCTCACCCTGGCTGGGCAAACTGGTCTAATCTGGTGGGTGTGGTAGTCTCCATACCCTTTAACACATTCTCGAGCTGCCTGCGTGAACCAATGAGTGCGCCACCATCGGATCTCACTCCCCACAGCCAGATAATGCGAGGATGATGTGCTCTAAACCTGCGGAGGTTATTGGACCCCTCCACGGCATTTGGGCATGCTAGCTGTGCAATAGTAGTGATCGCAATACCTCGGCCTCGAAGCAAAGGCCTTTGCTTTGGTGAATCTTGGTGGTGCTTGGCCGGCCTCAAGTCAGACGCCCTCTATGTCCTCACCCTCGACTAGCCATCTACACATGTCAAATGGCAAGTTAAATTCTAATGCAGTATCTCCAAGGCATAAACACAGCCCCGAGACACTATTCATATACAAAAAAATATTTCATACACAATGTCCTTGCATTCATAGGAAATGCAAGACAATAATTCCATATATTAAATCATAATCAATAAAAAAATTTTAGTTTTGAAAATTTTTATCTTAAAAGATTTTATTTGATTTTATTATTATTATTATTATTATTATTTTTAATTTTAAACCTCGTGAACAATGCTCATGAGCGGTGTCTCAAGCGGTATTTCGAAGCGGTGCGAGTCAAGCGGGTTGGGTGCGCGGTGCACACCCGGCGGGACCTAACTGTGCGCCTGATGCGCCCGAGGCGGCGCCGCTGCGTAACACTGCAGCGTCTTGTGGTGTGTGGCGCTCGGTGTGCCATGTCGCGGGGGCGTGTCGCCCGCAGTGTAACTTACACACCGTGAGGTGATGGCTGTCACCATGACACACCTGGCGCGGCTGGCCGTTTGTGGCGACCCGCGAGGCGCTCCCGGTATAATACAATTTGTATCCACGGCTCTCCACGGCGGTCACGGCATCCGATGGCAGTTGTATACGTGACACACCTCAACGGCGGCGGCTCTCTGTCGCGATCTGATTGATTGTGGTAGCCGACCCGTCCCAAACCGGTCGAGCCCTCGCTCTGTCACGTCTGATGCTTTATATTGCGACACTCGCCCCAGCGGCCGGGCCATCTTGTATTCTTTGCAAGCGCCGCGTGCGGCCGGCCGATATGTGACCTTTTGATGGTCGTGTGTCGTGGCGCTGACTGGCCGTGTTGTGTAGAGTCTGGCGGAGTGTCGTGGCTTGTGCGCCCCAGAGCTAGCCTTCCGGCCTCGTGTCCACGATACAAATTGATGTATCGTGACCTAGTCCCATGCTAAAATGGCGATAGCCAATGACTGTAACGTTTCCACTTTTTCTTTTTTACATCAAATTTTTTTCTCATTCCGACTCTTTGGAAAACCACCACTCTCTATATATTTATTTATTTATTTATTTTTCATTTCCAGTAAACCAAATAAATTTATTAAAATTTATTTTTCTTCAGTTTACCCCTTTGTAAAACCTCGAAAAATTTCTTATCTTTTTTTTTCGTTTATTTTGGACTATTTGTCGAAATTTCTCAAACACTAAGGTTACATTTCTTGACCTAATTCAACATTTTTCTATGCTATTCACTAAGAATACAGATTCACACAATTCTAGCGATCACCACAAATCATAAAACACGGTGCATGTAGTGTTCTAATCTGTCAGTGATTGTCTAGGTAATCACATACCTATACCTAACATGAGCTTTACCAAATGCAGTGTTCTGCACCTTATGACCATGGCCTAAGTCCAAGTCCCTCAATCCCTAGGTTTTCATTTATCTAAGCTCTACACCCATCGAACTCGCAAGGTAATCATTTACCTTGGCTGCGTCTGGCGCGGCCCGAAACACGAATTAGTTGAATGACCTGACCGCAGATATTCGTGGATGGCCGAGATTAACAGACACCACTCATGAAAATCGGGTAGAATCTCCTTTGTACGGGGAGCTCTACCTAATGTCTAAAACACCTGTCAACTGATGAACAACGACCACCAGGGTCATTATCTGATTAAAATGAGTAAAAATGGCCACATGGGCCCCTGCATTAATACCCACAAAACACATCAACTATATTCAAGAGTTTTTACATTACTCTTAATTCAACATATATTAAAATTTACAATTCTAATACATGTTATACAAAATCAATACCAAAGCCACAATCTGGCTTTTTTTTCTTCTAAACATGGCCTCACAGGCGTCGTCCTCATGCACTCTGTGCACAGAGGCTGGTGAGTCTCGACGGGGTGAGCAAAGCCCGATAGTGATAATTTCCTACATGGTTACTCCCACCTAAGTGCACATGCCGCGACAAACAATCACATCGACCAATTACGGCTGAACCTACTCGAATGTCACCATGACCCGATCCACATGTCCAGGAGTCCTGCAGGCTCCTCACATATGCACAAGCCAGATGCTAGTAAAATATCCAGTTTTCAAAACAAAAGCTATTTGTTCTCAAGAGCGCTCTAGAATTTCGGTAAATACATTGGACGCTACCCTCAGGGGGGCGAATTCTTGGATATTTCTCGAAACAATCATGGAGTGCGCCTCGAGATGAAATTTGTTGGAAACTGACTCTCGAAACCGATTCTTGAATCTTAGTGAAATTCCTTTCACAAACATTTTCGTTTTCTTTCAATTTGTAATCATGCGCTCCTCCTAATATTCTAGGGGTGCCTTTAGTGCATATGGAATGCACATTATGCCAATTCAAACATTCATGCTAATATATTCACATGCATATATATTAACATAATTAATTGAAGCAAAATCAAGTTATTAAATTCACATAAATACTTGCAAAATTAGCTCACATGGGCTAATTAGCAAACCTAGTAATTCATTTTGACTCACTTACAACACACATTTTTCACCAGAAAATCTCATCACTATTCCACGTGAACAATGAAACCCTCGAGTTGGCATTCTGACCACCAAATTTGGGATTTTCTCGCTCGATTCAAAGGTTTTGAGAGGCCAGGAATTCTGCGACTAAATCAGCCTTAGAATATCCTAACCATAAACATGGCCTTAGCCAAGGAATATCACAAGTAGAAAAGATCCCTACCTCTTGGAGTTGTCGAACTCCACCAAATCGGTATCACGCGTGGCCCTCACTTTGTGTAGAGCAGGCTTTGCTTCTTGCTCAGTCGAGAATCGGCCCAGTTCGAGATATTAGAAATCTAGAAGAAGGCACTTTCTCTCTAGATTTCAAAATGCCCGACCAACTGCATCTCCTGCAGTTTTTCTCTCGATTGAAGAAGATGACTATTTAAGTTTTGTCTTATTCATTAAATATGTGAAACCTGAGAAAATCGATTTTAAAATGGCAAATATGGTAATTTCGGTGAAGAATCCAAAATTTTAAGATACCGATGGTAAGCGGACTTCAGGTTGGAATCGATGCCAGTAATCCCCAGTATCAAGTCGATTTTAGGTGAAGAGATCGAGCCGCGGTCGAAATTTGCACATTTTTCGAAGCGGCGTTGTGTAGGACACATGGCATTTGAGTGCCTGAGTGCCACATGTCGAAGCGGAGTTCGGTCGACTTGAGGCTGGTGGGGCCCACGTTGACACATGGCATGATGCCATTGGGTAGAAGAGTCAAAGTCGTTGGGTTGAGTGGATAAGAAATCCTCTTAACCAACTAGAAGATGACATGTGGCAATGAGAGAGACAAAAAGAGCCTTTCTCCACTTTTTGGCGGGAGCGTGAATGGGGGAGGAGAGTGGCTGGTTTTGAAAATGGTGGATTTTTAGTGGCGAGAGAGTGTCCGACTTCTCTCTGGGATTTCGACCACTCGAGGCAGGTCCAGTCTGCGGGCGAGAAGCAAAGTGGTTCTGCATCGAAGGACTACACGTGGGCATCGGTTTTGAGAGTTTTCGACAAACTCCGTGAGGTAGGGTTTTACCACCTTTGCTTTAAACCTTGTTTAAGAATGTGTTTTTTAATGGTTGAGTTGATTTGGCGCGTGAGTGGCCGTTTGATCGGTCCTGAAAACTTGTGACGGGTGTTGTTGGAATTTTAAGACCGTTTGGGCTGGATCCACGGACTGTTTGGGGTACGCTGTGTGTTGTGATTTATGCATTAAATCATGTTTTGGCAGTGTGTAGGCTCCACAAAGTGGAGCCGTGTGGCAGTGGGCTGCCCACGGACGACCATTGATACGTTTTGGGGCCCCATCCAGCTTGATCTAGGGTTGTGGAAATTAATAGGTTAATGCATGAACCTAATGTGTTAGCAAGGAACCATAATTATATAAAACATAATTATGTGTGTAGGCCATAGGAAATGGAATTGTGATTGGCTCAAGTGAGCTAATTTGGGTGATGGTTGACCAAAATTGATATATTGGTGTAAATTGCGTTGAATTTGCATAACATGTTGTATGTGATTTAAAATATGTTAATATATATATATATATATATATATATATATATATATATATATATATATATATATATATGCATGTGAATATATTAAGCATGAATGTGTTGAAATGACATATTGCATTTCATATGCAGGGTAACTAGAAATTAGGTATGAGTGTATGGCAGCTGAAAATTGAAAGAAAAAGCGAACATGGTGCGAAAGGAATTTCCGCGGGATGATTTTAATGGGGTTGGGGAGGCGGTCCGACCTTATCATTTCGGATGGACCATAGTTGTTTGGAAGTTCTCCAACACATTCGCCTCGGAGGGTAGTCCCATATTTTTACCGAAATTCGGTAGTGTATTTTGGAGAACAACAAGTTTTGTTTTGAAATTTGTGTTTTCTCATACATGGCTTACAAAAGTGTGAGGGACTCGGTGAGGACTCGAGACATGGGTTGGGCATGTAGACATTCACGTAGGATCATGTATTTACTTGAGTGTGTGTTTACATTGAATCATTGCATATGCACTTAGGTGGGGAGTAACCCATTTAAGATAATTCCTTTACTAACTGTGCTTCGCCACAATAAATATTATTTCGGTACGAAGTGTTCGAGGAGACGACTCAGTTTAGAGGCTGATTTTGAAGAAAGCTGGGTTGTGGCTTTGATGTTTTGGGATAATATGTATTAGAATTGTAAATTTTAATATGTATTTGTATTAAGAGAAGTGTAATAACTCTTGAATTATTAGAATATAGTTGGGTGTATTTTGATGAGTATTGGTGTATGGGTCCCAAGTTGCCATTTTTACTCATGTGTATGTCTCGTGATACGAGACGTATAGATTTTTCACAGGTTGACGGGTAGTCAACGGACACCCCGGTTTTGGGGCGTCACAAAACATTCTCATAATTCCCATCATGTCCCTAAGCTTTGGATTTTTGACACTTGGCACACTTTAGGTCGTCCATTTCCATCATCTCTCTACTCATGCAATATGTATGACATGAGTACATGTAGTGGGTGACTTTTGTCACATCATATGTCTCTCAAACTGGTTTTTACGACACGAATCTACATTGCCTCGAAAAACGTGAAATTCCGACAGTCTCGGAATTTGATGAAATTCGGTAATATTAGCTATATTTCATTGAGGTTTGATTCAACGGTGAAATCAGTTCGTCATCAGAGATCAGAAAAATTAGGATTTTTCTGAAATGGCGGATTTTGCCATTTTTCAGAAAATTGGAATTTTCTCGGGTCTTACAATTCAGGCCTCAACAAATCCCCATCCATTAAAATGACTCTTAGCCAAAGAATAAACCAAGTAGGAAAATATATATACCTCTTGGAGTTGTCGGAACTCCAAAAAAATCGGTGCCCACGCGTAGCCTTTTCCGCTAGAACAACTTTGCTTTTTGCTCCGTCGAGAACCGACGGTCCGAACGCCGGGAAATCTAGAGAGAAGTCACACTTTCTCTCTCTAAAAACTGGATCTCACCCTCACTGCCCATTTTTTTTTTTTCAATTTGGAGAAGAAAAAGACTATTTCTTGTCTTATTCATTTAATCTTTTCACTAAATCCCTATTTTGTCCTTTAGTTTGGATTTTTGACACATGGCTTAATTTAAGTCATTCATCTCCCTCCTCTCACTAATCATACAACATGTGTCACATGGGTACATGTAGTAGGTGACTTTTGTCACATCACATGTCTTTCCTGAAGTTGTTTTGCGGCCTCGACCGGTGCCTCGAAAATGTGAAGTGATTGTCTCGAAATTCGTGAAATTCAACGTGGTAGCTAGATTTCACGAGACCATTCCAACGGTGAAGTCCGTTTCGTCATCCGAGATCTAGAAAAATTTCGGATTTTGACCGAAATTACCATTTTACCCTTTTTCAGAAAATTAGAATTTTTTCGGGTTTTACAAAATTTCTCATATTTCTTCCCTTCATCGAATTTCTTCTTCCACTCACACAAGGCTTGAAGGTTGAAGTAGCTTTTTGGAACAAGGGCTAGGGTTTAGGGGTTTACCTTCCTTGCTTCATGATCGAAAGAGGTGGATGAGGAGTTTTCTCTTAGGTCTTTCTTTGCTTCATGATCCATGGCTTAGGGTTTAATCTCTCCCTTTGTTTTTGGAGATGCTGATGTGATGAGAAGGAAGGAATGGGAGAGAAAGAACAAAATTTGTTATTTGTTTTTTATTTTGATTTTTTTTTTTTTTTTTGTTGCTGATGTGGCCTCTTTGTCTCTTCCATATGTGAAACAATGGAGCCCAAATGAGGGGCATTTTTGTCTACAAAAGAGTGGTTACTGTTCCACTATATCTTTTCATAATATATTTGCCTTCATTCCACATATGGCTTGTTTCACATAGTTAACATCTATTTTCATAATCTTCACCATTTCATCCACCTTTACATCATTCCCCCTTTTTTTCACCTGTTCTTTTATAGTTAATCTCATTTATCTCTAGTTTAGTCTCATATCATATGATTATATTGTATCTAACATCTGATTTTATCATATTTTTTAATAACGGATTATATTCTATTTAGATTTGTTTCTTCATTAAGGGTTCTGTTTCTGAATCTTTAATTTTAGTTACTCTACGAAAATGGAGTAGTCACAATGTTAGGAAACTTGTCCCTTACATGTTCTTTATTACACTAAGTAATTTTTATTTGGTATGATCGATTGTCAAATTTTCAAAGAATATATGTATAAAAACCAGATGACAAATAATTTATGTCCAGCTTAATATATGATAGTTGTTTCCACCCTACAGAAGCCACCCTTTGGGAAGATGGACAATCATGAGAAACTAGAACCTCAGAGACAAGAAGCATAGATGGGAATATACGTTTAAGGCCAGAAATTTCATGTGCCTCCAAGAAATATGAGAAGGAAATTTGATGACATGAGTAAATTTTTTAAATAGAAACTAGACATTCTAAACTGAGTATGTTGTTTAATCTGCTTCTGCAGGCCGAGAAGCATATGTATAATTTGACGCTCTTTCACTGATGAAGATCGAGAAGGTCCAGGCAAATGCCTTGAGGATATATGTTGTAATTTGAGAATGCGCCAGAAACTAAATCAGTGATCGGGGTTTCGTAACAATGCACAAATTAAGGCCCTACAACTCGATCTCATTCAATTAATAACCAGTTCGCATTATCATATCAGACTTATCCGAGTTGGAAAAGGCAAAGGCTGATATTAGGAGAGCTCCGACTATTGATCCATGTAACTGGTACTTGTATGTCATGTGATATTAAGGTGTGTTTAGTTTTTATTTTTGAAAACTAAAAAAAAAAAAAAAAAGTGTTCTTGTTCACCTTGTTTTACAAAAATAAAAAATAAAAAATAAATAACAGTTTTCAAAAACTGTAACGCTATAGTTTTCAAATTTTGTTTTTTGTTCTAAAAAATAAGGAAAACATGTTTGAATCTTTGTTCGAAATATGAAAATCATAGAAAACACTAACATGAGAATGAGTAAATTTTGAGAAACCCATTTTTTGTATTATCTAAAAACTGCTCATATTTTCTGAATTTAATTTTTACTATGTTATTTGTGTTTTTTAAAATTTAAAAAAAAAAAAAAAAAAAACTATGAACCAAACCTGTAATCCTATTTTTCTTGTTCTCAATGAAAATAGCTTTCAAAAACATAAACGAAACGGACCCTTAGTTTCTTCCGCTTATAATATTTGTTTTCCAATACTCTCTCTATTCCTTCCTGAGATGAAAAATTGAAGAAATTAACTCTATGGGAAATTTGTTTAAAGATGCAGAGATATTGTTAAACTTGTGTACAAGGAGTTGCAGTTAAAGCAAAAGGAGTACATCAGGCATCAAACTGAGATTTCAGTGTTGGATACGATTTAAACAATTCTAGATAACCATGTTAGAACACAAAGCATGATTTTAATGGAGAAAAACTGTAAATTACATACTGTACCTGATTTGGAATCCATGGTCGAATGTCTTCTTGATGAATTGATGAAGAACCTACAAAGAAACGACTCTCAAGATCTTCTCCCAATTCACCCTTGCTGAATCTGGCTTAATGAGAATGCCTCTCACTGATCTCGTAGTACTTCTCGTGGAATTTGAGATGTGAGAATTGTACGTATCACTTAGGGTTTGGGAGGACTTAGGCCTTCATTTATATCAGTTTCGACCACGTGCCCTCTCATCACTCGGCCGGGTCAGCACTCACACCTCTCACACACCTAGCTGCACCGATATGTTTTATTACAGCCCAATAATCTCACTTCCTTAATTAGACCAAACTTAATCCAGCCATTTTAATTAATAAAAGCCCACATAAGGGAAAATCCACACTCTCCCACTGGGCGATATTAATTGAGTTCAAAACCTGTGTGCGACTTTATATCGGGTTCAGAGATTTATTTATTAGTCAATCCGATCCCATAAAGTCTCTGAACATCAATCATGGCGGTAATTGCATACTCACGCAGGCCCTTCCATGGTCACGCCAGTGCGCTTTCAACTTGTACCTGATATGGATTCAATATGGTAGTGTGTTTAAATGGACAATAACTTCAATGAGTGATACTCAAGTGCTTATCCATTTTGTTAGTCCAAATTCTCCTTAAGTGTCACAAAACCTAGTGTCACTCGTGAGAATATCCATCATGGTTCCAACGAGAACTCAGATATGTTACCTTACAGGCAATCTTTACTTATGTGGTAACAAAAACATGTCAGCATACACGCCAAGAATGCCCTCCCAGATAGTCTGTATTCAAGGCTTTCATACAATGCCTTGAGATTTTCAACAATTATATGTACTAACCTCGATAAACTCACATTCACAAAATACCTTATTACCTGTAAAAGAGTTGATACAAATTCAATTATTACCAAATGTAATGTGAAATTGATTCATCCTCATAGAGTTAAACATAAAACTTACGCCTCCCACTAATTCACAAAGATCCCATGATACTCCTGGGCCCATGTTAGCTTACATGTCGATCAAATACACAAGGGCGAAGGCCTTTAGCAGCTTGATCTCAGAATCATCATCTGGTTGATATGTGCTCCACTTCAATGTCACCGTTTGAACTTTTTCTCGCGGAGAATACATTGACCATGTGCTGGGGACTTCTCAGACTCTCGTTGTCATAATAAACAACACCGCAGAGTTATTGTCACAATACAAATCGTATGGGCCTATCCACAAAATCAAACATGGTTAATAACTCCTAATGAGGTTTCGGAGCCAATTGCCTGAGGAAGTTGTTATGCGCATGTTACAAACTCGCTTCAGATGGTAGAGGATGCAATTGATTGCTTCTACTTTCCAATGATACAGACTCTGCTAACTTAAAGATATAACCAATTGTTGACTTCTTTCTCTATCCCGACAACAAAGAAAGTTCGACCAATACCCAACTTAGCCGTAGGTCCCGGAATATGTTTGTAAATCAACATATAGTCTTTTTGTCCTTTAAGTACCTCATACTTTTTAAGCAAGAACCCAATGATCATGTTCCGGGTCTGACCGACATCCGCTAGAAGTCCCGTCGCAAAGGTAATATCGTGCCTGCATACTCGAGCATACATAATACTCCCAAGTGCACTAGCATAAGGTACATTCTTCATTTGGGCTTTCATATCTCGAATGGAGGACATTGTGGGGATAGACTCAACTTATCACCTTACGCACAGATACCCTCGTTTACATTGTTGTATTGCTGAATCTTTCAAAATTCGATCAACATATGCCCTTCCAGATAAACCCATTAGTTCAAGAACGATTCCTATGAATCTCAATACCAGACAAAAGACGCCACCAAGGTCCTTCATCGGGCATATTGACAACATCCGCTTGTCTCATGCAAGAAACTAAGGTCACTGCTGCGCAGATATCATCTACATACATAGAGAGTTAGAAAATGAATTTCCTCCCACTCAATTTTCAGTATACAGTATCAATTACTTTGTTCCTCAACAAAACCATATGAAGCAACAACACTATGAAACTTGGTACCATTGTCTAGAAGCTTGCTTGAGACCCCATAAATGACTTTTTCATCACATACAAGTCAATCTGACCATTACAAAACCTTCTCGGGTTGCATCAGCAGACTTCTTCTTTCATTAAGGTCTCCATTGAGAAAGGCGCTTAACATCCATCTCGTAACTCCATATCAAATGAGCAACTTACAATGCCATGATCACTCAAAGAATTTTAGAAGAGACTGAGAAAGTTAAGCCTATACCACTCTTCTCTCGAGTGAAACTCTTGCCACTACCAAGCTTTAAACTTTTCAACCTTTCCTTTAGAGTCCCTTTAGTCTTATACACCCATTTGCACGCCCACCCGGTCTATGACCTTCGTAGGTAATTGATAAGTTCCCAAACTCCATTATGCCTCGTAGATTGGTTCATCTCTCACATTGCATCGACCACGGAGTTACGGCGAGACGAAAACCTTCCTCGTAAGTTATTGGATGGAGTCACGAGCGGAGTATCGTAGTCTTGCTCTCTATATAGACTAAATAGTCGGTGGTATATTTGATGATCTCTCCCTAGTGGATCTCCTTGTTGGAGTAGTAATAGCCACATCATGCACCTGAGAGCCTTGATGAACTTCATTAGGAGCTGTCTGACAAGGATCTAGTCTCAGCCCCGGGTTGAAATGGTGTGTGGGAGTTTCCTGATTATACGTATGGGAGGAGATATGGGCCACATTGCTCAGCCATTACTATCTTCCTCAATAGTCACGTGACTACTCTCTTCGGCCCGTCAAACTCCGAAAACTTATTTGTCACGTGATTCCACAATTCTTGTGCCTCCATTGGGATTATAGAGCCAGATATCCCTTGAATGTTAGGGTGAATGCAAAATAACATCAGTGGTTACGGAGTCAGCTTACTTAATGTTGGATTATATAACTACTTGCGAGACATCCACGAACCTTAAGATGGTTTAAGCTAGGCTTTAAGCCAGTCCATAACTGAGGTGATGGAGCGACTTTCGTAGGTACACGATTCAAAATGTACATTTGTTTTCAAGCTTCACCATAAACACAGTAAATTTGTCCTACTTATCATACTCTTACCATTTCCATAAAGTGCGATTGCGCCTTTCGGCTATACCATTTTTCGGGACTCGGGCATAGTAAAGCGTGCGCTATCCCGAGAGTCCTCTAAGTATTTGTGAATATTTATGGGGCTGTCGACATCGCCATGCTTGCCACCAATACTCTCCACCTCAGTCAGGATCTAACAACCCAGCATGACTTTCCCGGTGTTTCTCGACTTAGTCAGAAAATCTTGAACTTGTCAGAGACTCGAGACTTTTCTTTGTCAGAGTACAAATAACCATATAGGAATAGTCATCGATAAATGTGATGAAATAAAAATTTCTACACAAGGTTGCCACATAAGGTCCACTTATATCGGTGTGAATGACTACCAACAGAGTCGGAACTACGGACTGCAGTTTTCTTTCTTATCTTGGTCATTTACCCACAACAGTCTACGCATATCTCTAAGTCATTTTTAGATGGGGCGGGATAGTCTTTATTAGCCTTTCTCTATCATAGAGATATGGCCAAGTCGTTATGCCATAATGCATAAGACTCATCATAAGTAGTGGTCTCTTAGAAACGACCTTTTCAGCCGTATAAACTACGTATATATGTCATCGGGAGATAAACTTAATCTGTATAATCCGTTGGGCATGCGCGAGTACCCAAACCTTATTTGAATTAAGAAATATTGAAATAATATTGCTCTTAATTTCAAAAGAATAATCATATGAATCCAACATGATACTGAAACTAAATTCCTTCTAAAAGAAGGTACATAAAATGTGTCTTTCAACATCAACTTAAAACCGGGAATCTAAAACTAAGATTAAATCTCCACAGAGACATGACTTGTTTTCTCGTTATTTCCGCAGTGAGCTTTGATTCATCATGTTTGGCTTCCTCAGGTTTATGAATCACAATATGGTAAATACAACATGATTAGTTGCTCAGCTATCGACCACCAGGCGGATGGTGCTTGGATAGGTTGGATTCTGAAGCAAGTGATAAAGAATCATTACATGTAAGCCCACGCTTGGACATCGAGCTTTGGTTTTACAGTCCTTCTTCATGCGACCTTCTTCTTACAAAAGAAGCGACGATCACCATCCTTTTCAAGAATGTCTTCTTTGGACCCATATATTGTCAGTTAATGGGGTAGTTTTCATGAGCACCTTTATGGAGTTCGACTTTTGAACTTCTTATTCTTCCTCTTATAGGACTTGACATATAAGGCCGTATGCTCTTTATCCTTCTTAAGCTTCTCTTCCTCTGCCACCACCAGCTATCAAGTCATTCTTGACCAAGTTTCATCTTAGGGTGTAGTTTTGTTTATAATCCCAAAATCAGATTGGAAGGGTGTTCGAACTGATGCCGCAATGCAAGCATCGGAATGGTAACATTAGAAACTTGGGTTTCGCCTTTAGGTCCACCATCCTCGAGGACATAATCTCTAACTTGATTTGTATATATCATACTTCATGTTGAAGAGCTTTTGAAGAAGTGTTCCAACTCGGCATTGGATGAAACTGGAGATTTCTAGCCTCTATGGCGCCATCATTTTCATAGCGATCTGATCTCTTGTGAACCACTTTCAAGTGTTCTTGTATGGATTTCTTCATTGTCGACAAGCAAATCCTGTGCTCCTCGGGCAGCATAGTCCATTTCTCCAAATTCGGTACTAGAGGTTGTGATATCTGTAGGCTTATCCATTGTAAGCGCCCAGTATGAACATCATGACTCCATTCCAAATTGAAAATCCTCTTCATTTCTTGAGAATTCAATCAATGGGATCTCGATTGAAATGGAATTACCGCACCTCCTGAAAAAATTGGTAGAAAAAATAAAACAAAACAATACAATCGACATCATGTGAATACTCTGAAATTACATACATCATCCACATAATCACCTTTAGAGGCGAAAATATGACATGCGATTGTACATTCTCCATGACGGCCGTGGAACATATTCTAATCCTTCGTGAAATACCACCTTTGGGTGTATGAACCCACTAAGATCGATCATTCCTCGAAGCATACCATACATGTATCCCTCCATGAACTAACACGAGGACCACCTCCTTTGGGAGTATGATCATGTAATAGAGCAGGAGACATCCACCCTGATATGGGGCGATATTTCAGGCAATCAAAGTGTGCCACTTTGGCGGTCACAACTCAATTGAATCCTTGAAAATCTCTCATACCAAGGATATTAACTTTATGTATCACACTCTATATATATGTAATGCTAATTATATTGTTCAATCATTCATCAATAGTCAACAAATATAGACTCTACACAGCCTTTATGCAGTGATATACATGTTAGCTACTATATGTATTTCCTAAACCATAGAGAAATACCAAAAATACGTAAAAATACCCTAATTTCTAGGCGTACATAGGGTTCTATACGCATTTTCATATCTGTAAAAGCTTCAAACATGCAAAGTCTATATACCACATTGTAGAGAATTTCAATACGAGTTTGCAGATACCATTTCCGAAGTACCCTGCGCCCTCGCGCCCGCGGAAGGTTGGCGTGTGGAGTAACGATGGCGGCAGCGTGTCGCAGTCTCAGCTGGGTTTTGTTGGCCACGGTCGGCGGTCGTTGACCGTTGACCCGGGTCGAGGTACAGTCACGTTGGCCGAATTCGGTCAATATCGTCGGTCGGGTGAATCGAGTGGTCGGCGGGTGCGGAGATAGCGTCATCATGGCGTCATGACCCACCCCGCGTCAGCGGCGGCGTCGGCGTCCACTAAGCGAGCCAGGTCAGCGGTGATCGGGGCGGATCGGTTTGGCGAAGTCGATTCTTGGCCGGGTATCGCGACGTCAGCATGGCGTCGGCAAGCGGAATAGGCGGTCCCGGCGCGTGTCCTTCCGCTAGCCGTCGTCTTAGCGGCGTGGCGGTGCGATGGCGGCGTGGCGCGTCGTCCGGCCACCTCCCGGCGAAGCGGGCCACCCGCGATGTGATCGTCTCGTCGTGTAGGTCCAAATATGCAAAAATATTTAATTTTGGATTTATCGAAAAACTCAAGCTGGGCCAGTACGTTTTTCATAAAACCGAGCATGGATGCGCTCAACTACATTGAATTCTAATCTATGGTTGGCTCTGATACCAACTGTTGGATACGATTTAAACAATTCTAGATAACGTATTTAAATATGGCGTGATTTTAATGGAAAAGCGCAAATTCACATCTTGTGCGATTTGGAATCCATGGTTGGAATGTCTTCTTGATGCGGAATTGATGAAGAACACCGCGAAAAGCGACCTCAGATCTTCTCCCAATTGACCCTTCTTGAATCAAACTAATGAAATGCCTCTCACGGATCTCGAAAAATTTCAGAGAAATTACGTATGTGAATTATGCACGTATCATAGGGTTTGAGAGGACTTAGGCCTTTCTATTTATATTGAGTTCTGAGCCACGGGCCCTCTCGTCACCCAGTAGAGACAGTACTAAAACACACACTAACCCGACCATATGTTTATTAAGAATGATAATCTCACTTAATTAGACCAAACTTAATCCAGTTTGCTTTAATTAATAAAGCCCACATAAAAGGAAAAACTAACATTCAGCGCTACGCTTTCGTAGATGGGTTAGAACTAAGGATAAAAATTTCGGATATATCAGTCTCTATATATAGATGATATATCGTGTATCGGCTAGGTTTAAAGCGAAATCAAGGACCCATAAATTGGTCAATGGAAATATCACCAGAAACTTGAGAATATCGTCGATATATCGTTCGTCAACCAAAAAATTGTGGATAAATCGGATTTGATTCGTACGCATGAGGAGCAAAAAAAGTCGAAATAATCATAAAAAATCAGCTAGATATTAAAAAAAATCAGCTATATGTCCCTCAGGATATATCCGGTGATACGCATGCTAGAGATAAAAACCATCAGATATTTTTTTTATCTCAAACTTCAATAATATCCTACCAATATATTTTTAAATATGGATAATCAATATATAATCAGTAATTAACTATAAAATATGAATATTAAAATAAATTATGCATGCATCACAATTATTTTATATTATTGAATGCATTTTAATAAAATAAATTGTGATTTTATTATTAAATATATATTATTTATCTTAAAAATTATTATAATTTCACTTTAATTTTTTTATATTTATCATTTTACTTTTAAATTTTGCATATTATTGAAATTTTGAAATATTAAAAATGTGATTTTTTTCAAAAAGTTACATTAATATATAATAATAATAATAAGTTTAAACTATTTTATAAGTTAACATTAATGTAATAAAATAAATTATCAATATATTTTTAATAATTTAATTACTTAACTAAATTTTGCATATTTTATATTTATTTATTCTTAATAACCAAGATTACATGATATATATATATATATATATATATATATATATATATATATATATATATATATATATATATATATATAATTAAATATATTGAGTAAAGTAAAATAATTATTTCATTCCCATTTTAAAGTTATATTTATATATTTAAAATCTAAATATTAATATATTTTCGTTTAAAATCTAAGTACTTATCCTTCATTGTATACATTACATTTATAAAATAACTTTAATACAAGTTTTCTTACTTATTTTATCAAATTTTAAATTGTGTAATCATTTTTAATGAATTTTAAATAATTTATATTTTCTCGATATTCATGTAAAAATATTCATCGATATTTTATTCAATATATCATAACTAGAAGTATGGAGTTGGTAACCTAATCATCTCGACCATTTCTATGACAGGCTGCCAATCTGAATAAATTAAAACCAAGGGGTCACTACTTCTTAGTACATGATATCATGCGGTTAACCTTATTCACTACAATCATCAATACTGTTAATTTATTTAAGGATATTTTAAAGACATGTATTTTTAAAAGTAAAATAATTACTTTTCAATATATTCTTTTGTTTATAGAATTGTTTTTCATTTTTACTTGATAAATTTTTTTTTTTTTTGAGGAAATTTTTACTTGATAATATTAAATAAAAAAATTTTAAAAACTATTTTATGATCACCTTAATTTTGACAAAAGTGTCTTATAAATTTTTTTTATTCACTATAAGAAAAAAGACATATCTTGATTCTTGGCTTGTCATCGTATGTGGTATATGTCATCATAGCTTCCTAGTCTTATATGTCATCTATTGTAGTGTCGAGGAGTAGGTGTATGACAACCTTGACATATATAAATGTTAATGAATGTGTTTTCTATTCATCCCAGTATAACTTCTTTCTACCGCTCATAATATGTCAAGGTTTTGTGTTCAAATAAATCATGGTTTCTTTAAAAATATGTCCAAGGTAAGGATCTTCCATCATAGATTATAAATTGGAATTAGAAGCATATGTGATAGCCTTTGAAAAATTTAAATAAGATTTTAATGTTGCAATGAAGAGTATGATGCAAAATAACTTGTTAGCATATTTAAAATTCTTGCTTAATTTAAACATAATACAAAATATACCTTGTTTTCATAACTAAGACTTTAATCTTATTAACCACAATGCACCATATAAATATGCATGTAGCTATTAAAAACACATGTACATATATTGTGTTAATTTGAATTAAGTTGTCCTCCTTTCCAATAATATACAAACAAAATAATATATTCAAATGAGAAGCTAAAAGCAACTTTACTTAGAATAAAAGATACCAAAGATAATGTAAATCAAGTTCTATTTATAATACATACATCAAATAAAAACTCATAGAACCAATAGATAAATTACAGCAAAATATTAATAACCCATGTATATACATCTTTAAATGTCTCTATGCAAAAAACCACCTTGAATCTTTCACTAACTTTGACACATGTAAAAAAAAATAAATAAACAAATGACACTAGTAGTATTAGTTGAAGATAAAATCCATGTAATAAAATCTTGGTAACTACACAAACTTTTAATCTTACCAAATAACAATTGTACAACCAAAAATATTATTAACACATTCGTATATACATCTTGAAATAATAAAAATACCATCTTGAGCTTTCGTGTGATACATACCAAATAAATAAAATAAAAAATGATATTAACTAATTATTGGTATAAGATGAAACCCCCATGTAATGAACAAGGGCTCATTCTCCCTCACTAAAGGCTGGCGTGAAGACAGAAGTTTTGGAGGTTCCCTCATACTATTTAGGGATTAGTGGGTTTGATGCTACCTATTCTCTTGTGGCAATATTTATGTATGACTGAATACAGTGCTTCTATATAAGGATGTCAAGCGAGGTGTCACTGAGACTCGTAGTGGAGTTTTTCACATATGCTTTCATGTACGTTCATATTCTCTTTTGTCATATCATACTTTCATACTTATACTTTTTATCTATTAATTCGTGTATTCATATATTCATGTCATTTACGTATTCTGTCATTCATTCGTGTATTCATATATTCATGTCATTTACGTATTCCTGTCATTCATTCTTCTCTTTGCATAGCATTTTTAGGTATTTCATATCGTATCACTTATCCATGTATTTTCTGTTATGCTCTAGACTCTTTGTATTCTCTTATTAGGCGGATTTATGAAATAACTAGATGGTCTCAGGAAACAAGGGAAACAAAAACAGAAAAAGAAAACTGGTTTGAACAGGGTCCGGTTCACTACTTTCAAATTTCAGCAGGTTGTGAATCCCACTTGTCCTCCACAGGCATAAATCTAGATTCTTGACTCAATGGGCTTCCATAGAGTCCAAGAAGAACACCTCGAAAACGGAGTTCGGATGAAAAAGTTATGGTGGATTCGAGTTAGAGGCACAAAATTGAAGATTTTCGCACATGGTGAGAAAAATTCCTCGCATTCATGGGTGCGAAATTGCACCGAGTTCTGTAGATCTGAATTTTAGTACGAGGTCTGAAGTACCGCACCTTGTTCATAGTGCGAGAAATTTTCGCACCAGGTGTACAAAAAATTTTCGATTTTGTGTCTCTAACTTTGGGCGAGCATAACTTTTCGTAGAACTCAGAGTTTGAGGTGTTCTTAGACTCTATGGAAAGCCCATTGGGTCAGAACTAGATACAGTGTGAATTCTGCCTGCTAGTAGTGAACCCGACCCTGTTGACTCGACCCTCTTTTGCATTTTGTTTCCTTCGAACCACTATAGTTGACTCATAACAGTCTAATAGAGAATACAAGGGAATCTAGGCATAACGGCTGCTCACATGAATAAGTGATACCAAGCAAAATTTTTCAAAGAGAAAAACCAATCAAAATCGAAACCAAACCAAAATAGGAAACCAAGCAAAAACGAGGGGCATGTTGTGCTCCTCAAACCAAAAATAAAGAAATCATTGCGTAGCGGGTTGCAAGCATACCGTCCTAGGCCCTTCTGTTAACAACTTTGGAGACCGTGGTGGGGTTGTTTGTCTTCCTTCTTTCTGCCCCTCCTTTGTTGTCATCATTTTCTCACCTACGTTTCTTGTTACGCTTCTTCTCTGACAAGACTAGGAAGAAAGAACCCATTTGATAAACTCAAGGAGCAAGTCATTACGAAAATGTGCATAGGGAAGGAGAAACCATTTTATAAGAGAGCCAACAAGCGGATCATTATGAAAATAAGAATGCAAGGAACTCAAAAAATCCTAACCTACCCACTCTTATAATCCGAAGGAGAAAAAAACTGAAGTTTTCTTCTCAAACCTAGCCTACCCATTGAAGATATATAAAACCCAGGCAATTTCTCACTTCCGGATTTCAAAAAGGAAATCCTCTGGAATAGTAAGAAAATCAGAACTAAAGATCCCTCCTTGAATATGAAACCAATGTCCAAAGCAAACCTTGGGATGCACCATCAAAAAACATGAAATACCATTTAGGCACCATCCTCTAAGCTGAACAAGCCCAGGATGCATATATGCAAAACATATAAGTCGAAAATGGCATAGGTAATCATCCATTCACCCAAAACTTCCCACCAAATAGGAACCACGTTCATTAAATCCTAATAAAAATTTCATTGTCTTAACTTAGCATATAAAAAGAAAAAAATTACTAATGTTTCTTTTTCCAATATCGACATAAAAATTATCATTCCTTAGAAAGTATATTGATATAGGTAAATTGAATATATATTTCTTGCTATATTGATTAATGGAGAAAGTTTGAATTAAAGAATGCTCTTTAAAGAAAAAGATCTCCAGCATTGCGAGATTGGAGAGGGAGCTTATGAACCATGAGCCTCAAATTCTTTTCTGATTGCATCCACACATTGCTGCAATCTGAATCGAGGCAAAACAATCAGAAACCGAAGCATATTATAAAGCGAGGAGGCACACGGATCATGTATGTCGATCAAATAGCCTTAATTCTTTTATTTCGTCCAAGATCCCAGGAATTGGGCGATGCATTTTTAAATATGAACATAGATAGCAGGAATGAAAATAAAATTGTTATTCAACGTTCATCCTAAGCTTTAGAAAGGTTTCGAGAAAAGCGAGTGAAGCATGCATATACTGTGAGAGATACAAAGATGAAACAAAAGGTATATGATTTTAAGGCGATTAAGCAGCGATATTATATATAAGAGGAGAAAGAAAAGGGTTGCTCAAAGAAAGTTGCAGGAATCTAAAACTCCATGTATGGAAGAAATGGAAAAACCAGAAATGAAAAAGGGAAGGAAGGGGCAGCAAAAATAATCACCAGGGTTACGATCTTGAGATTGAGATTGAAAACAATTACGAACATCATCATCGTGAGATCAACTGCGGAGAACAACATGATAGGAGGAAAGCTCATCGACAGTGCCATCACAAAGAGGTTTTGTTGGCGCTATGTTTCAGGGTGAAAAGGGAGAGGAGAGAAGGGATGTGGTGGGCAGAGGAATTTGGGAATGGGAGACATATTAGGGTTAAATTCAAGAGGACTGATGATGTGAAAAGAAGGAGGGATGAAATTGGCGGTCTTTGAAAAAATGGGAGGAGAGGAATCTTGCTCTAAAGGAGATAGTATGCATATTAAATACACAATATTGACATATATTGTCATAAGTCGAGTTCCATCATCCCCAAATCATGGACAAGTTTTATGTATGTCATTATTGCTTTGAAGTAAGTTGTATATGTCATAATTGCTAATTTAAATACACAATATTGACATATATTGTCATAAGTCAAGATAATATATGTCAAGAATTGCATTTTTTCTTGTAGTGATTATTATGTAATGAAAACATACAAGTCATTTTTGAAAAGTTCTCTATCAATCTTAAGTGTGAAATAAAATCTTTTTAATTTCATATTAGTATAATTTTATATCGATGTTACATATAAAAGGGATTATCATTTCAAATGGACAAATTACACTAAATTACAACATAATATTGCGGTAATATTCAAACCTATTTGATTTTTATTTTTTTCCATTGAGTCATGGCCAGATCATCCAACGTCTTAAGATTAAATATCCGCCTTGACCTCTTGTATAAGCACGAGACAACCTTGGGTAAGAATAGCACATGTGAGTCCCCATGTAGTGACTAGTCCAGGGGTCTCCGATATGTCCAGGTCCTCTGGTTTAACCCCTTGAGGTGGAGCCAGGTTAGTGGTACAATAGATGACTGACATTGATGTAACAAATTGATGCGAGTTGTGCACGGACAAAGTCGCCTCTGACCCGAGGTAGTAGCCTATAATCATGACCCTTCATATCTACATCTCCTCCATGAACCGTTCGAATTCGAAACTCTTACGGATCTTTCAAGCGGGTTGGATCCACGTACAGCTTCATACATTTTACATGGACGGTGGATCCCTTTGGAATGTCATAGCCACCAATCTTAACATTGGCATTGGCCCGATGTGGGAGCATCAATGGGGTTGGAGGGTGCAACCTTAATGCCTCCTTGGTTACACATTGTAGATAAGGAAGGTTTGGGAAGTCAGATTCGGTCATGACGCGGTTTGGCCCGATTACACGGTCTAATTCAGCTTGAACCTTTTGTTGGACCCTAGGGTTCTTGATCAACTCGGTCATGGCCCATTCAACTGAGATAGTACTTGTGTCCATCCCGGCAATGATCATATCCTATATTAAAAAATAAAATAAATAAACCCGTAAAGTAATTTTCTTGCTTTACAATACATTACATATATACTTTCCTACTCTATATATACATATGCGCATATATATATAAGTAAATTAAATCAACTCACCCAAAGTAATCCAATAATGAATTGTCTCACTAAGATCATATTTTTGTTGGAGAGTAAGCAAAGCATCGACAAAATGCTGTTGAGCACCATGGTCTTGTGGCAGGCAAGGGTGTGCTCCTCCATGATGGCTCCTGGTGGGCCGGTCGCGGCGCACTGCACCGGGTTGATCAAGCGCGTCTTTCTCAGGGAACATCCAGAAGCCATGGGATGTGCTCGGCCACGATTGGTGATACGTTAAGCTTTATCAGATTGCCTGGTACCTTGAATTCCAACCCTTGCTCGTCTAATACACCCTCCGAATTCCTTTTACCTTTTCCCAAATGCCAGTCTTGTAATGTTGTTGAACGACACTGCTCTTTAAATACTTCCTCAACTATGCTCTTCCCAACATTTTCTGCGCATACATTGATTAACCTTTCAGTCGTTAGCTCTTGTTCTATCTAAGGAAATTACCAGAGAATGCAAGGGGAAAAAATAAAAAATAATTTTTTTTTTTTTTGACTGTAAATAAAAATTTATTTTAAGAAGAAGATGAGTGTACGTAGGTAATAGTAAAAAATGACTAGAGGGTTCAGCGAAACGAATGCATACCAGGAATGGTGATGTCTCTGAAAATGGATTGAACCATGGAAGTGACTTCATCTTCTCTGATGGGTCTGAGAGCTTCAAGCCTCTTAGGAGTGAAGAGCTCAATGGTGCACACTTTTCGGACCTTGACGTAATGAGGACCATAGTTGGCCCACACCAGGTCATTCCGTCCTAGGCCAGATCTGGCAGATGAATCTGCTCATGTTCCTATCAGCAGCTGTGATCTAATTTCTCCTTCAAAACCTCCTTAGCCAGCTCAGGCTCGAAACCAAACGTGGAGGTTGGGCCCACAACGCCACACAGACATGATGGGACCATAGGTTTGTGACCACTCAGCAAAGCACCGGAACCTCACAGGCTTGATTTTGCTGAGGTTTCCGAGGATGGGCCAAGGGTGTGGGCCCGGAGGGAGCTTCAATCTGAGGCGTTGGTAGAGCTTGTAAGCAAGGGCGAGGGCTGTGATTGAAATAAGAATCAGTAGGAAAGCCATTGGATTGGATCGGAGGTATGGTGATATCTGATATGTTGGGTAAGTACTACTTTTATTGAAAAGCAAAGGGGTGGAGGGAGGAGGTATATATAGAAATAGAATTAATGGATGATGGTGGTAGACTGGTGGTGGTGGTGGTGGTGGATGGACTATTCCGCATGTTCTAGACTCTAGGAAGTAGGAGGAGAAATGTCTGAGCTCACCTTTCTGCCTTCTTGGAAGCTAGGAGGTACATAAAGAAATAAAATTAATGGATGATGGTGATAGACTGCTGGTGGTGGTGGTGGTGGTGGTGGTGGATGGACTCTTCCGCATGTTCAGACTCTAGTAGTAGGAGGAGAAATGTCTGAGCTGACCTTTCTGCCTTCATTAAAGCTTAACCGCCAACCACCAGAACATGTTGACCGTATTAATTGATTCTCCATTATTATTTTCTTTTAGTTTTTGTTTACCAAGTAAAAAACAATGAAAAAATGTCAAGTACTAAATACCCAAAATCTAGATTGAAGCAGTGTGGTGTCGTTGAAGCATTGTGTTTTTTATCTTTGCTAGCCCCGGAAGTCATTGTTGCTTTGCTAGCCCTGGAATGTGGTTTTGTTTGACTTGTTCTCATATCTTTTGTCAACATATTTATGTTTTTTTTTGTCAACATATTTATGTTATTAACATATAACCTCTCTTTCTTCTTTAGATTATTTCTTTTACATAACGTCTAAACCCTCCGATCTTGCCAAGAGCAATTTTAGATTTTCCATAAACCGCTTCAAGGTTTTGACATCGTGGATTATATATTGAGTTTTGCTTGGCTGTTGAAAATCCGAATCAAAAGAAAAGTAAAATTTGATATGAAAAAAAAAAAAAAATCTAGATTGAATGGTTGAATGGAAAATAAAGATTGAATTCTATTTTTCTCACTTGGTGGAATCAATAAATGTATAATCACTTACGGATAAGACAAAAGAATATGAATATATAATATTGGGATAAGGTCTTAAATATATCGATTTTTCTTGTACTATATTCATTTTATGAAACGCTTTCGTCTCGAGAATCACATAATATTTCTTTCGTGGATTGGTCATTACTTCTTAGTTAAAATGTCATAGATGAACAAACAAGCATTAAACACCTCACTCCAATTTGATTGATTGTGACTTTTTTTAAGTTATGGGATGAACATGAGTGAGCTACAAAATAAATGTCAGGGATATCTTGGGTATCAAGGGTTTGATGTATAAGACCCTGAATTTACAGTTTTCATGAATAGTAAATTTCGTTTTCGATCAGTTATGTATTTGACTAGAAACAGTCAAATGAATAGTAATTTTCGAAAAACAAGCATCGAAAGTAAAAAAAATGTTCATAATCATGTATTGAGTCTAAAGAAGGTGAAATAAATTAAAACGAAATTATGTTAAGGGGTGAAATGCAATTTTTCTGAAAAATGGCAAAACAGTAATTTGCGACAAAAAAATCTGAAATTTTTTTAGATCTCGGATGACGAAATAGATTTCACTTAGTTGAATTAGATGCCATGAAATCTGATTCTTGGTCAAAAATTTCATTGAATTCAGAGGCAGTCAAATTTCACGAAATTCAAGGCAGGCGTCAGTGGACAGCGAGATTACAGAAAATCCCAAAAAAATGTTAAATATTTAAAGAATGTCCATTTAAGATAAATGGAACTGAAACTGGGATGAAATAAATTATTTCAGAGCGAAAACGGAATCGAAGAAGTGTAACACGTGGCGCAACGTGGGCCACGTGTCCACACTATAAATAGTCACTAAAAAAATGAAAATATCTAATTTGGTCTCAGCCAAACCGTAAGAGAGAGAGTGAGAGAAAAGCAATCTTCTCTCTTCGATTCACGGGATTTCATCGGTCGGATCTCATTAGGTCAAGAGTTTAAGTTGCTCTACGCGACGAGAGCTACGCATGGGTACCGGAATCACAAGATTTCGTCAAGGTTCAAAGTTCGAGTTTTCACCAAAACCAAGAAAAGGCGGTGTTCCAGGAAACCACGCCATTTGAGGTAGGATTTTTCTCCTACTCGGATTAATTTCAGCCTAAGGCTATGTGTGTGTCCAAGGTAGATACTGTCCATTTTTCTCAGGCCACGTATTTTGACACTTAAGCTTGGCCATCACTCATCGGGCGAATTGATTCAAATTTCTAAGTAAACTACAGCGATAAGACATTATCTACTTGAAATAGATTACATCCAATTCGACCCATTTGGACTCCGAAAATGCATTCAAAGTGGGCCATGTTCAGAGCGGGTTTCCTGATATGTTTGGGACATGTTGTATTTTGGCCGTGCAGGTGTCACTCATCCAGGTGGGAGAGGAGAGAGAGGGAAGAAGGGAGAGAAGGAAGGGGGAGAGAAGAAGTGATTACATGCTAGATAAACTGAGCTTGATAGGAGAACATCTCGGGTGAAATAAGGCACTATCAAATTCCGACACTTTGGGACTCAGAAATTCATTCAAAGTGCACCAGCACACTAATTCCCGGGGGGACACAATGGTCATGGCCTCCAATTTCGGAAGGTCATAACTTCTTCGTCCGAACTTCGTTTTGGGTGTTCTTAGACTCTATGGAAAGCCCATTTAGTCAAGATTCTATCCATATGTCTGTAGAGGACAGGGGATGATCAGAACGTGGCTGAAAATTTATGTTTTGTACTAAGTGTGCAGGTTGCTTGGTTATGTCAATGTGAATAGCCGGGTTTTGGTATGACCATTTCATGGCATGTTGTGGGCTATTGTATGGGGTAGTAATTGCAATGAGTTAGCATAAGAAAATCATGAGAACAAAAGAGGTTGAGTTCAAGTTATTTTAATCAATTGGAAGTGATTAAATGCTTAAGGGTTGTTGGAAGTATAGTATAGTTAATGGTTTAGTGTGATTAGGTATGGATGTTAATGGATTTTATAGATAATGTGACTTGTAGGAGGAAGGTGATAAAGGACAAGGGTGGAGGTGGAAAGTTTTATTTAAAGGAGGAAAAGGGCTTAAATAACTAAGGTGAGGAAAATGTAAATGTTTATGAAAATATATATATATTATGTTTACGATGTATATGTTTTCATATCTATGTCATAAATGTTCAAATGAAAAAAAAAAAAAGAAATGTGGTTTTACTTTAAATTATGTTGAGAAAATATCGTATGGTTTCCTGTTTATAAAGCATGTGTTGAAATGTGAAATGATTATGTTTCCATAGTTTTACTTGAATGAGTTTTATGGTTCTATATGAAATGGAAAATGTTTATGAATGTATATTTTATATATACATGTATATATGAAAATGTTTGAATCCATGGTTACCCTATGTTACAAAGATAAAGTTTAAAGGAAAGTTGACTAAAGTACTTTACTCGTGCATGGTACATGGGAAAGGGTTAGGATTCTTGTTATAGAGGGAAGAGAGAAAAGTGGTATATTGCCGGCACAGAAGTGAAAGTCTGAAAAGGTTACCAGCATAATGTGATTTATTCCCATGGTGCAATGGTAGTTAAAGAAAGACACGATTTATCGGAGGTTCCTTTTGGGTATGGTGATAAATGCATTTGTTTCCTCGTAGGTTCTTTCACTTAGGTAACTGGGGGTAGTTAGTGTGGTTCCATTGGATATAGTGATTCAAAAAAAAAAGAGAAAGTATATTTGAAATATCGTTGATACAGTGTTTACATTGTATTTGAACTATATTGAAAAGAATGCAAAGTAAATGTTTTATAGAAATGAGATCTCTATACAATTGTTTTACACGTTGTATTTGAATAGAAAGGAAAAGAATGCAAAGTAAATGTTTATGGAAATGAGATCTCTATACAATTGTTTTACACATTGTATTTGAACTATATCTGGAAACATTATTTTCCTATGAATTGTACTCTCACTGAGCTTCTTTAGTTCACCCTTTTTCCAAATGTTTTATAAAATGTTTTGAGACGACGTGCGGTCGAGCATCCTCAGAGCGATGACGCCGCCTCACGTGACGATCACCTTTTGAAAATGTATAGTTTTGTTGTAAATAACTACTTATTTTTGTTTTTGTAATGTATATAAGTTTTAAAGATTCTTTATATATCTATAGTGTTAGGAAAATGATTTTAAGTTTGATTTGAAATTGGTTGTGGTGGACTTGATGTCTCATTGTTGGATGTGGAGTGAATTAAAATTGTTTTATTACAGTATTGTAAATTGGGACATGTCCAGAAAAGCGAGAGAAACTGATTACTATAAAGGGTTTAATGTTTAAAAAAAAAAATTTTGTCCCACCGTGTTTCATAGATTTTAATGAAGCATGCTTGTATAAATGGGTTATTTCTGCGGATTCATTTTAAAAGGTTTAAAGAAATGAAAGGTTTTTTAAGTCGTAGAAAGTCTTGGGAGGGTCCCTCGAGTTAGGAAAAGCACGAGTTGAATCCGTCATGATGACTTAAACCTTTAAAAGGGAGTATTGTACCGAAATGTTGAACGGTTGGACTAGATTTTACCATACAATATTAATTGTTTTTTTATTTTATATATTTTAACACTTTATTTCGATATATAGATACATCATATGCACATAATTTATAAATTATTGTACGAAATTCATTCCAAATTATAATAATATACTTTGTAGCTTAATCAGTGGTGTTAGTTTGAGCCCTTGTGGTAGAGTTTTACCTTTCTTATGGTCCTCTAGCCTTAAATTAATTACAGATATAGTATGACTTAAGATTTTCGTATTATGCAGAGACCCACTAAAGACAAAAATAATAATACTTTGTTTTATACTGTTGTGTGGGTACCAGCCGCCGGGCTCGCTCCCCCAGCCAGCAGGCGACCCGAAACCTCGATGGCTGGGGCCCCAAAAATTAGTCGGCAGGAGACCGGAGAATGCGGGGAGTGCGGGTGACTTCCGCCGGAGTCTTGAGCCTCTCACCCCGGATGCCTCCTCTCTTGATACGACCTAATGCTCGAATGCCTCTTCTCCCGGATGCTTCTTTTCCCGATCAGCGAATCTGCAAAGCGAAACTACCAACCGGCTCTCCATGATATAAGCATATGTTCTCCTAAAGTCAGTCACCAGCCTCAGCGGAATGAAAGGCACTCACCGGCATTATTCGAAAAGCAGTTACATAAAAAGAAGAATAAGTCATCCTTCCCGAAATAATAACCACCTTCCCCTATCTTTGTGTGGAAAGTAGTCCCATTTCTCCATAGAAGGTGGATTCAGTTCTCCTATAAAGGAAAGAATCACAGGATGAGGTATGACGTGCAGGTTGAATGGCTATAGTTCTAATGCTCAGTCTCCCTAAAAAAGAGCTAACTTTGCCATTGAAGGGACGACGGAACACCTCCGTTGTCTTCTTATTTGTTTTGCGAGGGTTCTGCCGTACAGTGGTAGTAAATACCTCGGCGATCCATTGACTCTGAAATTTGGAGACTACAGTTAAGTGTAGATCTATGGAAGCGTCGAGCAAGTAATACGCACACCCGGCTCGGCGGGTGTGCCGGCCACTTCACGAAATCTGACCGTTACCTCGCTTATTTGGAAATCCCGAGTGAAGCGAAGCGTGTTGCTTGCTAAAGCCTCATTATGAAAATTTTCGTTTATTTTACATAACTTAGGATTTGTGCAAAATCTTGGCGGAAAAACGACATGACGGCTGCACATAGTCTAATTCCAAATCCTGTATACATCCAATTTACACTATATCCAAAATATGGCAACCAGCATACCAACACATTCTCACAAAACTACTCTATGTACATACATATGTTTCATTATACATATTCAAAGTCTTTTCTTACATAATATTCTTAATTTACAGCACTTGTACAATGTGGGACAATCCTATTGTGCTCGACGTCTTACGTACTGTACTGGAAAATAGTTTTAAAATACAAAATAATGAGCTAAACGAGCTCGGTGAGTGTATCTTTCTCTAAAGGTTTGCTTTTCAGAAAACCTCAAGCTGTGACTTTCTTTTAATATTTTCTAAACTTTACTTTGCTTTGCTTGCTTGAAAGTTTCTAAAACTTTTCTTTGCTTGCTTGCTTTTGTACTTTTAAAGGCTTATAAAACTCTTATGCTTGCTTGCTTAGAAGTTTATAAAACTTCTCAAAATTTCCCTTGCTTGCTTGCTTGCTTTATCTTGCTTGAAAAGTTTCTTAAAACCTTTCACAAACCTTTGCTTTAAAAAGTTTCTCAAGAAAGAATTTTTATAAATACGAGAGCCTTGGCTCGACGCCTTTGAAAATAAAGCGGGGCCGAAATAACGGCAGCGAAAATCCGCGGGAGCTTGGCTCTGACGATTTGTTTTGGGAAATCTAGCAGAACTGGGCTCAGCGGGTTTTGCTTTAAAACTCTCAGGAAGCTGAGCGATAGGAACCAATGGTTGATTTTCAAGCGTATATTTTGCTTATAAAACATCCTTCACTTCAGGTATTTTATACTTGTACCACTAGTGAACCACGGGAACCTATCTTTCAGCCGTCTTAGGTGGAAGGACCTTCAATCGGCGTCACCTTTTTGGTAGATATGGTGGAGATTGACCTCGTGTGTATATCATCTGGAAGCTGATTAGGAAGCTCATAACCTTATATACTCACAGTAAGTACCACGGTCTCCTTTAAATGCATGATGTGTATGTCTAAGTTTTCTACTTGAGCCGAGGCAAAACTGATATATGTGTGAGATCCCTAACACCGTGCACGTATGGAATACCATTAGGTTCTTGCCTGGGAACTAGGGAAGGCACATTTTCTAAACATTCTTTGTGCTTGAAAAATGGTTTAATTATTCAAAACCATTTCTTACTTGCTTG
Organism: Tetrastigma voinierianum; assembly: GCA_016808115.1. Taxonomy (NCBI): domain Eukaryota; kingdom Viridiplantae; phylum Streptophyta; class Magnoliopsida; order Vitales; family Vitaceae; genus Tetrastigma; species Tetrastigma voinierianum. Next base: position 546,516 of record JAEQBH010001000.1, read on the forward strand.
CTTTCTTGTAAATGGTTTGTTATTCAAAACCATTGCTCACTTGCTGCCTTGTAAAATGGTTTAGTATTCAAAACTATTTATTTACTTACTAACTTTGCTTGAAAAAATGGTTTACAATTTAAAACCAATGTTTTGCTTTCAGTATGGTTTTAACTCAAACCATTTTGCTTACTTTCTAATTCATTGCTTAGCCTGCTTGAAAATGGTTTCTTGATAATAGCAGAAATACCGGTCACAAAACGATTTATAATAATAATAATAATACACTAGTATTTGGAAAATGAGTTTAGAACACTCACCTTTTTGTTGCTTAACTAAGGCACGGTTTTACTTTTCCACTTTCTTTTAACACACATCTCAAGCGAATGTCTGACGAAAGGTACGCTACGTTTTCGTCGAGTCCTAATCTTATTCGAACCTATCTTAATCATTTAATAAGGTTCGTAAACTATCGGTGTACGAATCCGGGCTTAATTATACAAAAATATAGCATTCTGGGCATTTTGGGCACACGTGTGTACCCGGTACGCCTGGACTGTGTCGGTACACATTGCATTACGGTGGGTTGTGCCGAACTTTCACCTTGGCTTCTAATTAAGTTATTTTGGTACACCTATCTGTGTACCATTACACCTTAAATTTGCCGGAATTTGCTATTTTCCCACTTTTGATACGATTCACTTCCTCTGACTTCTATAATTCCTAACACCTCAAGAATTATCATGGAATTCATCTTAACACAACTCCACAACACTTGAATTGGTGCTTTGGTACCTCAAACCATAAAACCCTAGGTGAAAATCCAAGAACTCTACCTAAGGTCCACCAATTCTTTATAAAACCACATAATTTGATGATTCCATGTTTGTTTTCTCCCAATTGGGGTTTTACTCTCATAACCCACTTCCCAATTCAGATTTATGCTTGATCTTTGCAAAACCCTAAACCAAAGGCATCTAATCTCTCCATACCAAAGCCCTAGGAATCCAAAATACACATGATCCTAAGACAAACATACCTTGATCTTGGATTTCTCCTCCTCCTCCTTCTTCTTCTTCCTTCTCTTCCTCCTCTTGGCTCTCTCTCCTTCTCCTCCTACGGTTTGCTAGGGCAAACTTTGAGACCAAATGAAATTTTTGGCTTTGTCTCATGGCCTTTAGTCACAATTTTTCCCTTAATTGCAAATAGATCCTTATCTTTTTAATATTGCAATTTAACTTGTTTTATTTGTATTGTGGCCCATCTACAACTTAGTATACCTTACATATCCTTTTTACTAAATGACAACATGCCTTCCTTTTGTACCATAATTCCGGGTTCCATAAATTTTCATTTCCTACTTTAGTCTCCAAAATACTACAATATGACACTTGGTACTCTTATACACCTCTATAGTATCATGTACTATATACTCTCTCGGGACGGGGTGTTACAAGAAATCTCAGAGGCAATATGCAAGAGCTTAGGTACACCCGCTCCCAGGTGATCTCCCGATCTCCAAAGCCTTTGCCCTCCTCGAACATCCCACCGGACCGTCGGAACTCACTGTCATGTCTAGTAACCCAGCAAACCTACCCCACGAGCCGGTTCCTCTCTTTGCGCCCGAGAGATGGAAGCCAGACAAGAGGGCTTGACCAGTGGTGGCGGGGATTCTTGTGAACCAGCGGGCCCGATTGCGGGAGACGGCGGTGTGAACCGGTTGAGGCACCGCGGGCCGATAAATCACGAGGACCTCCTCGCCCACTTCCTCTATCTCGCCCTAGATAAAGCTGAGAGGCCACTGTGCTAACAGTGTGAGCACTGCAGACGAGATGAAGGAATTATCTTGACAAACTATACGCTCCCACGGCGTTCTGCATCCCCGACGCCGCGGAGGCTTGATCGAGGAAAAAGGCCCTCCTTCGACCTAACCTAGTCATGATCTTGAGTAGCGGAGTGCGGAGAGAAGCCGATGGGAGGCGACGCCGATTGGAGGCCGGCTCGTGATGTCGCCTAGAGACCGGGGCGCATTAGCCCAGCGTACCATCATACACCCTCGCCGGGTTGCTACCGCCCCACACATGTTTGCCACCTCCAGCCCTCAGGACCCGGCATGCTCCTCCCTTCCCTCGGTCGGCGTATTCTAGATTATGACCCTCCCCGGCTTCTTTATCTGAGTCCCCTTGCTGTAATACGACGGCTCTTAGATCGTGTCTTATGTTTTGCACTTGACCCAAGCTATGATCCTCAATGCGGGACCAGTGACCATCGTAAAGTGTTCCTGCTAGCCTCGAGGCCCGACTTTGCTTTGGTTCCACAGCTCGAGAGGGTCAATAAACTCATTCGGTGAGTTATGGGCCGCGTTCGTCTCCCAATATATGTGCTCAGTCAGGCAGAAAGGGAATATCAGCTCCCTCCAGGCTATTCTCAAACGGGAAGATGAATCCATCCGGGACTTCACACGTAGGTTCGGACAAGGTGTCCAGCAAATTGATATTTACAGTATGGATGCGGTCCTACAAAACTTTCAAAGAAGCTTTGGGCCGACTACCCCGTTCTTCCAGTCTTTATCCCTCGATCCGCCTGCAACTATGAAAGAATTGTATCGGCGGGCAGATAAGTTCTCCACGCTGGAAGACAACATTCGGGCCGCCTCGCAGACTGTAATGATAACCACCCAGAGTGGCAAGCCGACCGTCAAAGGCTCATTCGAACAAAAGAACAGCCAGAACAAGGGTCAGAAGCGCCCTGAAGGGCAGTCTGAAAAAAGGAAGGAGTCCCCCTAGTTCACTCCTCTCAACATCGCCTATGACCGGCTCCTACCCCATATCCGGGACCTCCCCGATTTCAAATGGCCCCCACCTATGAGGGCGGCCCTGGACCAACGCAATAGATCCCAAAGGTGTGATTATCATAGGGACCATGGCCGCAAGGCCAGCCCTGCCGGCTTGTAGTTCCTAGTGGAAAAGCCCGATTGAGCTGGGTGCCTCGGAAGATATGTCAGGTGGGCCCGGCCGCGGGGTAGCAGTTGCTCCCATAGCTAACAGGGTCGTTATTGACATTGAACATGCTTGGGATCGACCCGGCTATGGCATTTATACTAGGGGCCGTGGGTGCTGATGTGGTCAGCGGAGAAAAATGCTCAGGGTGGCCTCGGTGGAGCCGGGGCGGCTGCCGTGGTGCAGAAGAACATCCGCGGTGATTCCGAAAAGCCCGGTTTCGCGGCCTATATCCTTTCCCATATTAACCCTACTGATCAAGGTAGCGGATGAGTCAGCTCGATCATCTTGGTTAAGTTAGCGGGGGTTTGTTCGGGACTGTCATTTACCATGTCCGGTAATAAGTGGAGACATCGCACTTTCGAATCAAAGGTGGGTTCGAGTAACTTTCAATGATATTGTACTCGGTAGCACAATGGAAGTCTGTCTTGATGATATCTTTGGTAAAATCGAGCGCTAGGACCGCGCCGCGTATCTCAATGAGACATTGCGACCTCCTCAGAGTATGGTATGGCTTGACCTTAAAATGTGCCTTGAAGTCAGCGTCGGCCCGATTCATTAGCTTATAACGAAGGGAATAAAGGCTAATCTTGCATAACAAGAGGCGATCTTGCAATCACCGGCTGACTCTAAGAAGGGGATCAACAATAGCAGGCCGGTTGCCGCCCCAGGGCGTTTATTTCCGGTTCACGGACGTTTGGAAACCACTTCTTATTTACCACAAGAGAGGCTTGGCCGGCGAATGGAATGAGAATGCGGCCCAGGAGCATTCATGGCAATCAAGCAATACTTGACCAGGCCCCAATTCTTGTGAGCTCTCGGGCTGGGTGATACACTCTACCTGCCAGCGGCCTACGATATAGCGATAGCGTAGCCTGTTTAAGAATGTGGGGATCTTGAAGTTGAGGCTGTGTTCTTTGTCGGAAAATCCTTAATCGGCGCGGGACCGGATATAGCCACCTTGAGCAGTGCACCTTAGCCCTCGGACGGCCGCCAAAAATAAGCCCATACTTCCATGCTCATCAGTTGTGGTCTTCGGTGATCTTCCACTCCGGGCTGAGGAATTCATGGGCGATGCATGCGGAAGGATGGCGGTGGGTATGGAATTAGCGATATGGCATCGATTACAATGAGAACTTTTGAAGAAAGGGCAAGTCTTGGCCGACTTCATCGCAGAAATCCCACAGCCAGACACCTGACCCGATGAAATGGGTTGGTGGGCGCTCAGCGTAGATGGGGCTTCCAGACGGTCGAGGCGGGCGGTGGTCTGTTAGCCTCGTAGGAAAGGATTGAGCGAGGCGATGCTGATTAGGCCCCGGGCGCCGCAGCAGAGATCGAGTCGCGAGGCCATGATAGCGGTTGAGCTTCTGCTCGCCATTAGTGCGATAACCTTTGGTTCGGGCGATTCATAGCTAGTTGTTGGACGGAGTTAGCATGATTTGAATCGGATCACTCGAATGGGATATACGTCCTAGTCAATGAGAGAAATTAAATACCCTCTCGACTGGAAACTTGAACATGTACCGGGACTGTGAGGGGTAGATGCAATAACGTATTAGGCCTTCATTGCCGATATATTTCTCCCCATCTACTATCGACTGGACTCCTCAACACTACATGCCCAAGTAAACCAAATAGAGGAAGTTCCCTTGTCCTGGATGGACGTCACATTGTCTGTGCTTGGGAGCTACAATGTGAGCCAAGGCCCTGAGGTTCAAATTCAGTCGGCTAGATTCTCCATGATAGACGGGCAGCTATACAAGCGATCCATGGGCGGGCCATACCTGATGTGTCTAACCCCCGAGCAAGGCCAATATGTATTAGCTGAATTGCATGAAGGCATATGCGGGGAATCATCAGGGAAGAACTACAGCACACTTAGGGCTCACACTGAGGTATTATTAGTCTGATATGAAATTAGGATGTTGCCGATTATGTCAAAAATATTACGCCTTTGCGAATGTCCCCTATGCTTGAAATCACCCGTGCAAGACTTGGTCGTCTCCATCTACGCGTGACCATTCGCTCAATGGGGGATTGATATAGTCGGTCCAATTCCCACTGCGCTGGCTCAAAAGAAACTATTATTAGTCGCCACCATTATTTCAGTAAATGGATAGAGGTCGACGCTTTCTCGTCAATCAAAGTTAGAGATGTTAATCGGTTTATCTGGAAAAACATTGTCTGCCAGTTCGGCATCCCAAGATCAATAGTGTCCGATAATGGGCCGCAGTTTGACAGCCGAGTCTACCGGGACTTTTTCTAGGAATTGAAGATAAAGAATTTATACTCTACCCCTCGGTATCCTTAAAGAAATAGCTAAGCAGAAGCCTCTAACAAAACATTGTTGGCGCAGCGAAAAAAGCGGTTAGACTTCCGGTAAAGGGATGGGTAGAAGAACTCCACAGGGTGCTTTGAGCCCTCTGAACCAACGCCAGAAAGCGGCAGAGGCATCTCTCCTTTCGCCCTCACTTACGGGATGGGCGGGTTATCCCCGCGAATTGGTGCATACCGTCAGAACAGCTATGTCACGGTCGGGGAAAATGCGGATCGATGGCTGGGAGTTAGGCGTGGTGGTGTGGGAGGCCGCGGCCGCGATCCATGCGTCCTACCAGCGCCGCTGGCGAACTCTTATAGGGGAGCCGGGTGGGCCTCGAGGTGTTTCGGTAGGAGCGATTTGGTCTTGAGAAGTTTTCAAGAATCTTTGCGGACCGGCTGCGGGAGATTCAACCAGTAGGAAGGACCTTATGTCGTGGCGTGAGCCGGGTTGAAGCTAGGATCTCTGGCCCATAGATAAAGCAGATGGAACCCTTGTACAGAATGTGGAATGCCATGCACACAGAAAGACAACATCAATAAAAGAACCAATATCTTTTCCTACTCACATGTCTTTGCATGTTTTTCATTATACAGGGTCCAATCTAAAAGCCCGGATGGCGCAGTTAAATGACCTATCTGGGCACCACAACAGACTGCCCATCCGGCTCCATACAAAAATCCATACAAACCCGGACGGAAAGTACAACAAGGTATAAAAAAAAAAAAGTAACGAAGGAACAAAAAGGGATGTAAATTGTTTAATGCAGAAACACTGAACCGTTCAAGTATCATCTCGAAAAGCACTCAATTCCTAATTAGTAGCGGCATCCTTGACCCCGCCGTCCGACGGTGCCGGGAGACCCATCGGAAGAGTCTCCTCTCTCCGGAGGCGGGGTCGGATTTGTTCTGCGGGCGTTCTTCACGCTAACGTAGTTGGAGCGGCGAGCGAGGTGCTTGGGGGCGCGGGGGTTGCAGACTCTGGGTTCGCGGGGTGAAGGATGCGGCATTCCGTCGGGATGAGGCTTGCTCCCGCGTATGTTGTGTGTAAAGCCGACAACCATAGCCATAGTTGAGCAATATTCGCGGGTTTGCATCGAACTCGGCCTCCATCGCTTCTCTATTAGTAACAACCTTTTCCTGAAGGGCAACGAAATCATATTTCATAGTTCCGAGCTCCAAAATCAAGGAGAGCCGCTCGTCCGTCAAGCGGTTGTTTCCTTCCTCCGCCTTCATACAAGCCTACTCACTTGAGACAATGCCCTTATGGCTTGGCGTCAATGTAATGACGCACCAATAATACAATTTTTAACGAGTTTGACCCGAAGTTTGACGAGTTGACCAACGATAGTAGGTGGGGCAAAGTTGACTTTTTCAAGGATGAATAATTTTGGGTTGACTAAAACTGCCATGGGCCCGGAGTCGTCTGAGTTCATAGGCGGTTGAGCGTCAAATCAGACTACGGGATAAAAAGTTATGACCTGGTGATTCAAGCAGCGATGTTTAACGATGTCAGCTGTCTTGATGTTTACAGAAAACGACCATAAGCCACATATATACATAACTTTGCATGCGAAAACCACAGCCCCCGAGCAACCAGCAGACTCCGAAAGCCTAGAAAAAACTCCCAGGCTTAAAGTGAGCATCAATTGGGTCATTTTGACCCATTTGGTTCGTTCAAGTTTCAACCAAAGGGTAGGTCGGCGAGGTGCTGCCTGCCGGACATTTGGAAGAGGGACATCAGAGACGAAGTGGCCAGGTGAAATTTCGGCCAGCCGCCGCCGGACGTGCACAGGGATCGGCCGTGAAGCGGCGGTGGCGCGCAGGTCGCCGTGAATTTCTTTGATTTTCGGCCATTTTCAGCCAGTTCAGGCAACCACATAGCTCCTTTCCACCATTTTTGGACCCTCCCGAACCATTTAGTGGTCCTTTTCTCAATTCATCAGTTTGAAAGATCTGACAAAAACAAATTCGGTAGGCTGTTGGATCAAGAGTTTTCCTGGCCTACAGCAACCTTTGGACCGAGGAGTGGGGCTGCGACGTGTTCTGGTCTCTTGGGCTTTCCCTTGATAATGTGGTTTGTAAATTTTGGACGTCGTTTGGTTAGTTTTCATTTTTAGGTTGTTTACGAGTAATTCACAGAGAAGTTGGGCGAAATAGAGTACCCGATTGGTCAAATTGGACAAAATTGAGATTGGATTAATTGAAATTGGATGTTTTTAGGGAATTGTGGATGGATTCGATTTCGAATTAGCTAGGGTAGAAAAGCCCCAATTTTGGGTATCGGGCTATAGGAACTCTTGTGTAGTGGACACAGTCGGAGTCAATTGGGATAGTTTCATAGTTCTAAAAGTTATTCTAAGGCCTTGGGTATCAATGTTGTTAGTTCGATTATTGGAGGCTTAAATGCAGGTGTTTTTATTTATATTACGAACCTTTCCATGCCGTGATTGACATTCTCTGGGAACGGGATGGGCGTCACGCCAGTGCGTAGTGGTTTATATGCTTTAAATGATTTGGGATATTATGTCGATATATCTATTATGATTTAATACTTTACATATATACTGTTTTGATCAGATGGTTGGTTGCATTCAAACATGATTTTCGGTTTCATATAAAACAAGTTATCATTTCATGTGAATTTTGTCAACATTTTATCTATTTGAAAGTTTTACTGTGTTCATGGATGAGTCGGTGGTGTTTGGATATTTTGGGTACATAGATTGAAGTTGTAAACTATCTTGAAAAACTATTGTTTTAAAAAGGTGGATCGTGAGATTTTGTGGACTAACTCTAGTACGGTATTGTTGGGAAAAGTACATGTAGAGAAAGGCAGGTTATATTTGGTTTCCCGTGATGGCGGATTTGCAGGAGGTTTATTAGTTGCCACGTGATGTGGGGTTCTGGAGGTTTATTAGAGGACACGTGATGGGCCAATTCGCTCGGAGGTTTGTTAGTGCCACGTGATGGCGGAGTTTACGGAGGAGTTTGTTAATTGCCCGCGTGATGGCCAAGTTTACGGAGGTTTATTAAGGTCTGCGTGATGGCCAGGAAGGTTTACTCGGAGGTTTATTAGGTGCCATGTGATGGCAGGGCTTGCCGGAGGGTTTGGTAGTGCCACGTGATGGCGGGTCTGCACGGAGGTTTGTTGGTGCCACGTGGTCGGGTCTACTTGGAGGTTTGTTAGTTGCCAGCGGTGGCCGGTTTTGGAGGTTTGTTGGATTGCCACGTGATGTAAGGTCTACACAGAGGTTTGTTGAATTTACGCGCCTTACGCACGATGGCGGGTGTAACCCGCAGGTTCGTGGTTGTCGCGGTGTCGTGAGGTCTGTTCTGAAGCGGTTTGTGATGGGTATGGTATGGGCGTTGTTGATTTTCTAAATATGGTATAACTATTTTTTTTTATACTCATAGTTATGAATTGCATTTCTTATTTTATTGATGACTATACATGTTTTATTAGCAGCTTTGTGTTGTGATTCAGTTATGTTTTTTCCTTAACATTGTGTCGGTTAATTTGTTGAGAATGATCTGCATATATTGGACTTTTAGTAGGATTGGGTTTTTTGTGAAATGTTTTAAACGGGAGCTTTACAAGAGTGAGACGGAAGGTTTGAGAGAAGAAGAAATCTTTGAGGAAATTAAAATGTTAATTTCCTTATAAAATGCCTCAACGAGATTTATTATCTCACATTATTGTTTTTAATCATTCCCCAGGTCCAGACGATTCGTAGGGCTGTTCGCGGCAGTTCGTCAACTCTCATACATTTGTAGTACTCTATCGCAGTTACCTATTTTGTTTTTGTTGTATTGGACTTATTAATCTTTACTTGTACCCCTAAATTCATAATACTCTTAGAGCCGCTCGATGATCATGCCGAACTTTGTGTAAGATTTAGTTATATATGTTGTGGATACCTTATTTATAAATGGGATATTAGGTTAACTCATGTGTCTTCTTCCCTCCTTAAAGTGGAGTCCCACCGTATCTTCCCTAGGGGCTGTATAGTGGAACTTCACCAGGTGGGACCAGGGAATCAGGAGAATTATCAGGTCGGGTCTTGTCGGTCGGCCGAACACACGCCTTTAGGCAGAGCGCTTCCTTAGCTAAAGGCACATTGAACGGGGTAAGCTCGGACTCCATATGTGCTCCGGGTGTGCAGCCTTGATCTCGACTTAGCCATCAACGCCTCGTGGCGTCATGGCGTCCCTCTCGGCCTGCCCGGGCGGCTCTTTCAATAGATTCCTTAGCCTCCAGCTCCAGGCGACGGCACGCCAACTCGGCCTCCTTTAATGAAGCGCTCTGCGTCTCGAAACTGCCATTCCCCGGCCCGCATATAGTCGCGGTAGTTGAGCGTCCAGTAGCCAGGGCTCGAGACCTCGTGATCTTTGAAGCACCATGTTCCCGAATAGCGGCGGCGACTGCGAAAAGCCAGTGGGAACCATGGCTCGAGCATTGAAGCTGCTCTCACATAATGAAACCCGGCTATCTTACTAGTTCGTGGCCCGAGCGTAGTTCTTTGTTCTGGACTTGTATCGTCTTCGATAATCCATTTGGATGTCCTCGCCACAAGATTCGATGCGGGGAGCGGCTCACCAGAATAGTCCTCTCAGACCCGTACCGGCGAAATCACAGGCATCAAAACATGTGCGGATACAGATTGTTCAGCCCATTGACCGCGGACTCTCCATGGTTGAAAGGCTCCCAGCAATGCAAGATATGCTTCGTCTCGTCCGCCCCGGGAGCTGATACTTTCACTCTCGGAGGCTCCGGCCCCCGCGGAGGAACATGCCGATTGGATTATTGTCAGCTCAGGCAGCGTGGGCCTTAGCGGCCCGCTGCGTAGCTTGATATGCTAGGTTGACCCTCATCCCGGTCGGAAGGAGGGATCATCTGAAGTGCACTCGGAGCCGGATCGGCCTCCTTCGATTCTATCCGGGCGACCCCCGTCGGTTCCATTTCCTGCTCCATTTGATCTGTGGGCCCCGATTCGGGAGAGCCAGGGATGATAATGGCTTGCACCTCTGATCCTCCCTCAGCAACGGGCTGACTAGGTCTCGTAGCTTAGGCAGGAGCGATGTGGAACTCAGCTGCTTAGAGACTCGGTGCAGCTTCCTCTTTCAACGGGCGCATAACGGGGTCTAGGCCTCGTCAAATCCTTTCCTCCCGTTCCTCCTCCTCCAAATCCTGAAAATCCTCATGTTCGACACTAACCCAGGGAAAGAAATCCTCCCCCTTGGACCCAGGCGCGTTCTGTCGCCCAGGCCGCTGCTATGTTTAATCTTTATCGCTCCGGAGGCGAATCAGTGCTCTCAGGCCCAGAATCAGTGGATTCGGGAGTATCTTGCTCTGGTTCTCCAGGCCCAGGAGCGGGATGGGTAGAGCTAGAATCTTCAGGGAAGTCGGCGTTTAGAGTATGTAAGACGAAATTGGTATTTTGGAGAAGGAACAATCATTAAATTCGATTACAAAATTGTAATTTGATTTAAAAATATGAAATTTATTCTCACAGATCTCGGATGGCCAAGCGGATTACATAGTTGGAATCGTCACCAGTGAATCTAGGTATGCGTAAAATTTGGTAGAATTACGGGAACTGATCGGGTTGGCACGTTTCTGAGGGCATCGCGGGTTCAGGTCTGAAGTAAAAGCGATTTTGATGTGACGAAAGTCACGTATAACAAGTACTCATGTACCATAAGTGAGTACGAATAGAACGATGAAAATGGATGGCCAGAGATAGGTCGAATGTCGAGCGAAAGAGACATGATGTCATTATAGAAATTGATTTAAATGAGGAAAAGGACAAAATAGTGAACAGTTGTCCTCTTCCTTTATCAAAAGGGAGAAAACGTGGGGAGGAAGGAGGGAAAAAGGGAGAACTTACAGGAGGTTAGATTTTTTTGGTTTTAGAAAGAGAGAGTGTAACTTCTCTATAGATTTGAAGGAGATCAGGCGTCGTGATGCTTCGGGAGATGTGAGGAGAAGCTAACCTGCGCGGAGAGGGACCGCGTGGGTACCCGATTTGGAACCTCCAGGCTCAGGAGGTAGGGGTTTCTTACTACTTGTGTTTTTATTCCTCTTTTAAATACTTTGCAGATGTTTGAAATTTTGAATAAGACATGGTAGTTTGATTGGTTCCCGAAACTTGGGGCCAAAGATTGTTTGGATTTATGGAACCTAATTTACGGTCAGTGATTGCTCAAGGTGTTTGGAGTGTCTAATGGTGTGATTATGCACCGTGGATTGTATTGTGGTTTTGGTCGGAAATGGCGGAGTGAAATGCGGGTTCCGCAAGTTAGCCGGAGTAGTTGTTCAGTGTTGGGCGAAGTAAACCCTAGGGTTTGCGTCACCAGGAATAGTGACAAGTATATTTTTGATATTGAATATGTGTGTTTGGTCGAGTGATTCAAGTGGAATTGCTCGTGTATGATCATTAGCCCAGGAGCTAATTTTGATGTATAGATTGATTTATTACATGAAGCATGATTGTGTGGTGGATATTATGTGTGGATTTGTGTATGTTTATATTTGCATGTGGTCATTTGTATTGGAATTGGTATACATGCATTCCATATGCCTTGGAACATCCTGGACTATAGGAGTTAGTGCATGAAATAAGATGCAGAAAATGGTTGGAGGGTGATCTAAAAATATTAATTATCGATTTTAGTCGAATGAAAAAATATCCAATCGTCGAACGTGATTGATATATATTCATCGGAGGTTGTCCTGAAGCAGACAAAATTAATAATTCTCATGCGAGAGGCTTGGCGGTGTGAAGTCGGTGAGGACCGGGGATATAGGTTGATCATGTAGACATTCAAGAGTAGGATCATGCATTTGCTTGAGGTGTGTGTTTTCTATGGAACATTACATGCATGGTGGTGGGCCAGCCACTTGGCGGTCATCCTGAGCATTAGCTCGCCTGGCCGAGGATATTATTTACAAGTCACGGGGGAGCGTGCGAGGGACGACTCGTCCTAGAGGCGAGGATTACAAAGAAAATAGGGTTGTGGCTTTGATGAAATTAATATACATGTAGTCAGAACTCGTTAAGTTTAATATATGCGTTGTATAAGAGTAAAACATTTAACTCTTAGAACTATTGGATATAGTTGGTATGTTTTTATGGATATTGTAGTATGGACCAGTAGTTTCATCCATATTTGTATCATTGTGATTATATTGGTGCTTGGGACGGGTTTCATGCGAGTGTTTCATTTGGAGTAGAGCTCCGTGCAGGAGACTCTGCAGTTTTACGAAGTGGCGTCGGGTAACTTGAACATCATAATATTCCGCGGGTTGAAGGTGATGATGGACCCGGGAGCGAGTCTACGATGTTCCGGCCACCACCCAGGCTTGATGCCTCCAGTCATTGGAGCCCTTGGAGGAGACGAGGCCTTTCAATCAGATCATCGTGGTGGTGTGTAGTGCTCCCCGCCCTTGATGTCGAAGGTAATGGTCGAGGGGAATGGCCAGGGAGGGTGTAAGGGGTCGGGTTGCTCACGGAAGGATATATTATGATGGGAGGGCTGCTGTAGTCGTTCTGCTCAGGAAATCCTTTGGCTTGTGAATTTTCTCGAAGCTCGACTTCTCATTGGTTCTGACTACCTCACTGACCTTCCACACATGAAGCTGACCTAAGGTTAGTCCATCATAACACATTAAATGTCGGGAAAGAGTGTCGGTGAGACTGCTCTGACCACACACAGAGAAAGGCGAATGGGTTGATGTTGACGGAGGCCGAGGGAGCAGGGAACTGATCCCGGGTCCTCAGCTAAGCAGCTTTTCGCCTCCGTTTTAGGTGAGTCGAGAACCCGTGTAACACGAAGTCGGGGTTTAGAGGCGGAGCATAGACATCCTAGGCCACTGCTGTTTGAAATAAGAATTATACCGGCTGTTGATGAGAGGTCGAGTTGGGTATAGGTCAGTTCAATCGTAGCACCGTCAAAGGTGGATGGCGTTGGGGTGGATGTAAGAGTGCAGGCGCTGGGTGAAATGCAAGCGCTTGACTAGGCGTACGGGAAGCATAGCCCATTTGGAAGGTGCTCTGGGTCAAAACACACCATTATGTTCTCCACCTAAGTTAGACTCATCAGTCACGTCCATGCTTAGAATTGATGTTATCGAGGGCACCTGCTTGATAAACCATTAGCTCCTCCGTCATCGGGGACGGATGATCTTCTGAGAAAGGCGTCTTGAAGATGCTTGCTTCGAGGCGACCACTAGTGGAAGTTTCTTCCTGACCCCTCGCCATTCTACAAGAAGATCAAATGGAGAAGAGAAAACGAATATTAGACTTTAGCCATATACTGGTGGTCTGAAGGCATACCTTAAGCCAGACGAGGGCTTAGCACAGGTGGGAATAGAATTGCAAGCCATGTCTCCTCCCTTCCATGCCTCTTATAGCGGAAGCGGACACTCACCCGCGGTCTCACCACATTCAACATTCTTGGGCGTGATGGTTACACAGTGAGAGACTATGGTGCTTACCTTGATGGCCTGACAGATGCAAGGTTACACAGGCCTATTCGTAGCGGATAGTCGTAGAAAGGGAAACAGATAAACCTAAAACCACAAAGAAATGAAAAGAGTACGACTTAATGATGCCTATCTATATATCTGGCTAGGGCCTACGATCGCATTTATTCTGGAAGTGACTAAACATGTCAGAGTCTCGACCATCGAGGCAGCTTCACGCTAGGGCACAGTGGGCTAAGGTGGGCCCAGAAGCCCGGGAGGCCCATATAGGCGGTCGTAGGCTTGGATTAACAAGTTATATAATATTCAACTGGCCTTAATTAGGCAGAATGTCCGAATACGTCATACATAGAATTGTAATAAGACACTAAGTTGTTAAAGCTATGATTTTATTAATTACAGAAAAGATTGACTGACATTATGCGATCCTTGTTGCGAGAAATCATATTCTGACAGCGTCGAACTAACATCCATAACTCACAAAACACACAAATCTGGAAGAAAAAACGAATGGCTGTCATTGTAGGAGCAGAAAGAGGTACATTGTAGAGGCTAGAAGGAGAGAAAGATTGAGATGGAAATTTGAAGAAGATCTTTGCAGAGGCTATAAGAAAGAGGACAGACGGTGATGGAAATTTGGAAGGGAGTGGAAGCTTGAGCGATCCTTACGGGATTCAACCGAGTGTCCTCGAACTCCAGTTCAAGTTTTAGAACCGCAGGAGCCCCTCGGAATAATTCGGGCTCAAAACAAAGCCATGATCTGGCGATCCATGCTTAGAAAGCGCTGAATGATCGATCCGATCATCCTTACGTCCATGATCCCCGATTACGAGTCTCAACAACATTCAATTGTCCTTCTCGGCGAAGGGCGTGGTTAACCGATGGGACGGCGAACCTTCTCACCCTGGCTTGTTTTATGGCTGGCCTCGACCTCAGATTATTAATATTATAGCATCTAATGCGGTTTAAAAAAAAGTTACAAAATTCACATTGAAATCCAACAACATTGATGGTCTACTATTCTCCATGATATGACGGTCAAGCTTGTTCCCTTTTTTTTTTTCAAACCGGGGACTATTACCCTCCCCGGTAGGAAAAAAAGGGGGCATGTGGGTACCATTGGCCCGAGCTCGGCTCCCCTAGCCAACCGGCCCAGCCCAAGGGCCCCAATGGCACCAGGCCCTAGAGCTAGCCAGCCTAGGACAGAGAATAGGCCTAGGAAAGTTCGGGCGACTCTTCGCTCTGGTGCCCGGGCACTTCTCACCCCGGATGCCTCCTCTCGATAAGACTGTGCTGGATGCCTCTTCTTACGGGATGCTTCTTTTCCGTCGGTGACTGCCTTTAGGCTATAACCGACTCTCCATGATATAAGCATATGTTCTCGAGAATCCAGTCGCGCGCCAGCGGAATAGGAAGGCACTCACCCGCAATGACGTTCGAAGCGAGTTACATAAAGAAGAATAAGTCATCCTTCCCGAAATAAGAACCACCTTCCCCTATCTTTATGGGAATAAATCGTCCACTCTCTATAGAAGGTGGATTCACGTTCTCCCACCATAAAAGAGAAAAGAATCACATTAGATGAGGTATGACATTCTCGATTGAGATAGCTATAGTTCTAACGCTTAGTCTCCCCAAAAAAGAGCTAACTTTGCCATCGGAGGGACGACGGAACACCTCCGTTGTCTTGCACATTTGTTTTGCGGGTTGCAGTAATTGATGGTAGTGATCTTGACGTCAGGTGAAGCTACGAGTCAGGAGACTAATACGCTATTGTAGTTAGGTCGATGAAAAACTATGATATGAAGTCTCTTATATTTAATAATTAATGTAATAATTTTTGGAAACTAATATGATATCAAACTAATTTTATACTTAGATTAACATATAGTATGGTGTTAAATATTCTTATGACATAAAATAATATTAAAAATCTAATTTCTAATTTTTACTTGCAAAAAGAATTAATTTTAATTCGATTTATTAAAAAATCATTTCAAACTTTAAATTTTCAAAATTTTTTCATATATCATTATTAAAATAAAAAATAAAACCTCTATTTATAAAAAAAAAAATAATTAAGTTCTTATCTCATATTAAGGAAAGAATAATTTATCTTAAAATCTAAAAAAAAAAAAAAACTATGGCTAAGAAATTATTTAGGCCTAAACACGATTAATTACATATAACGGTGTCAATCTAAGCGACCGATCAAACTAGGCTTACATGGAGTAAAGGATAAAATTCGATAGGATCTGACCTAATTTATATCATATTGGCATTTTACTATCCCAATTCAATCCTAATTTTGGATTGATTGAGTTAATTAACGGAACGAACTCAAATTGTCAAATCTAATTACGCATCCTTTTGAGAAAATCTCTGATATGACTATATTTAGCGAGATTCGGGATCGCTTTCATATATATATGGCCATGTTTTGATTACTTTTCTAATATTTAGTTTTTATTTGGTTTTTGTAGGACAAACACGGGAACATGTTGAAAAGGGAGCCTTGTAGGAGGCTTGGAAAAGAGTGGTGCAGAAAGCAGCCCAACGTCGCGACGTTGCAGGAAAGTCTCAACAAACCTTATCTCTTGGAGAGGCTATAAAAGGAACGGGAGAATCACATTGAAGGGCTTCGAAATGAAATTGGAAAACTAGGGTTTGAGGAATTGGAATTTGGAACAAAAAAAAAAGACTAGAAGGCCCAGGCCAGCAGGAGAGAAGACTTGAGTAGGAGATCATCATTCCCTCGATACTTGAAGTTTTCTCTACTCCTGTTCTTATGTCTTGCTTTTCATTTGTATTGGAAAAGAACATAATGAGGCTCTAATTTCGTGGTTTAGGCTGTGGGTGGTCGGGTTGGCACCATTTACTTTCGTGTTTTGATATGTTTATGTTTATATTTATAGTCGTTGTTTACATATGTTTATGCTTATGTCTATGTTCGTGTTTACATATGTTTAGGTTAGGTTATGTTCGTACGTTCACTTTTTTCGTCTAGGTTTGTGGGTAGGATTTCTTAGTGTAATTTTTTGTTCTAGGTTAGTGTTAAGTAGTATGTGTGTGTGATGCCATGTTTTCCAATCAAGGATCTTTTTTACTAACAAGAAAGGATACTTAGGCTGTTAGATGCTCGAGAATTACATCCTTGGATAGGTAGGAATGACATAGTGAGTCACCTCCTTAGTGATCAAGAAACCAATTCCAGAGTAGTCTACCACACACTTTCGATAGTGTGATCTCGAGATATGCCTAGGTTTCGGACCAGGCTCACTGGATTCAGCTTGAGCCCCTTGGGCATCTCTAAATACCCAAGTGATGGGACACCGTAGAAAAGAGGATTGCCATTGAGCCCCAATATAAAATAAAAAATAAATAAATAAATAAATAAGAGAGAAAAGAGAAAAATAAAAAGAAATTGTGAATAGAATAAGTGGGACCTTCTAATCGGAATCCAGAAACACAGTCAGGAGCCTTTCAACCTAATGCCACTGAGCAGTCGGGAATACATGAGACAGAGGATAGAGAAGTTTCCAGCTAGCTGAGGCTCTTAGGTTGGTTGAGGTGTTCGGGGTGAAGTTGAAAGGGGTGGATATGCGGTGCTCTTAACCAACTGGTGAAGTCTGATGGATCCGCCTACGGGAACTACTGTGTTGAAACTTACGGGCACTAGGAGTTCTTTCATGAGTAGGTAGGTTAGTATGCACAAAAACCCGCGTTCTTATCCTTTCGTAGTTAGACTCTTCCAAATAGGCAAGTTGAATTTGTGAAACCCTAGAAAATCCGAATTTTCGAGAAAGGGTAAAACAATAATTTTGGTAAAAAAATATGGAATTTTTTTAGATCTCAGATGATGAAACAGACTTCTCCTTTGGAATCCTCTCACGAAATCTAGCTACCACGTCGAATTTTATTTGAATTCGAGGCAGAGTCGAGATTTCACGTTTCGGCGTGAGAGTAATCTGAGACAACTTGGCATGTGTTGAGTGGCCCATGAGGCACCACGTGTCAAGTGTAGGATGATTCAAACAATGAGCTCAAGTGTAGGCCATAAGTGACATGTGGCATTGTGTCATTGGAGAGAAATCCATGGTAGATGGATAAGAGGATAACGTGAAATCCAAGGAACCAATGAGAATGTGACAAGTGGCAAGTGAGGGGACAAGTTCTCTTGACCCAACTGATTGGATGGGGGAAAAGAGAGGGAAAATAGAAAGAGAAAATAAAGAGGAAAGAGAGAGGCTCTACTTTCTCTCTAGATTTTCCAGCGATCAATCCGTCAAATTCCGGCGAGACAAGAGGCAAAGTTTATCCCCACTGTAAGAGCTCACGGCGTGGGTACCCGATGTGTGGAGTTCCGGCAACTCGGAGGTAGGGTTTTCTCCCTGCTTGTTTCTATTCCTTGGCTAAGAGCCATTCTATGGATAGAGATGTTTTGAGGCACAGATAGTAGTGTGTTCAGTTCCCAGATTGGGATTGGTGGTGAAATCCACAGAGTCGTCATGTGATGCGAGGCCAGAGTGGGTTGAATTTGTTCATGCTGACTGCTGTGTGTTGTTGTGTGCTATTTGTGTGATTCTTTGGGCGGGTTCGAAGGGTGTCGTTGTTTATTATTAACCCATGTGAGCTAATTTTGGTGTTATTAATATGAATGAATAACATGTTGTTTGAGTATGATTTTCGTTAATAAATGCATGCATGATATATTAACATGAATTATGGTGAAATGGCATATTGCGTTTCATATGCACTAGGGCAACCTAGAACAGTAGGTGTGAGTGCATGACATAAAAAACATGGTTGTCAAATGAAATACATGAAAAGATTTTCTGAAGAATTGCCTTGGAGAGTTGTCCAATAGTTCATATTGGAGGATAACTTGATAGTTGTTTCGGATAGTTACTCTGGCAAATTCATCTCGGAGGGTTATTGATAAATTTTATACGAAATTGGTAATGTGTTTTGAAGCAAAAAACGCTTTTGTTTAAGCGGTGTTTTCTAGCCTTTGGGCAGCGTGTGTGAGGAGTCGTGGGCTAGAGATGTGGGAAAGGGTGAGTCACATTCTCATCCATAACATATAGGCATTTGAGTAGGGACTTGTATGTTACACTTGAATGTTTGGTGTGCCATTTCATGAGCATTTAGGTGGGGAGTAACCCACGAATGGAAGGATTCAACTGCGGGCATTGCTCACCCGAGTCGGTAGGATCCCCACTTTCGGGTATAGGGAGTATTCGGAAGGCGACACTCCTTGAAAGTAGCTTTTGAGAAGAAAGCCGATATGTGGCTTTGGTTATATATTTTTGTAAAACATGTATGAAACATTCTAATTGGGACATGTTTGTATAGGGGTGTAGTTAACTCTTTAAACTATTGTAATATAGTTGGTTATATTTTGGTGAGTATGGATGTATGGGCCCGACGTGGCCATTTTTACTCATGTTTAAGTCTCGGGTAGAGGGACACTCGTTTTGTGGCATTGAGACACTCAATGGCTACGTGTATTCCGCAAGTTTACGGGTTGTCAACGGACCCCCAGGTTTGGGGCGTCACAGAATTCAAGTTTGGGGGTACCAGAACCGAGTTATATGCTAGAGATCATGCATCCAATGCACATAGACTTCCTAGGAAAGGCCATCGAAAACCTAGGAGGTGAGTAACTTGTCGACGGCAGGTGTTCGGCTGATTCTTTCGAAAGTCGAACAACCTTAAGGATCCTCTAGATTAGAAACAAAAAAGACCCAGATTTGTGAGTTTGGTTCATTTAATCCTTCATCTTAGCGATATAATGCATCACCCTCATATCGTTAAGTTTAGTATATTATTATTGGTGTGTGCGGTTGAAGTACGTTTCTTGCTTAGGAGCCAGTAAACTAAGTTTGGGGAGTAGATGAGTGCGAAAGCACTCATTACAAACCACGGGATTTAAGCGAGATTGGGATTGCTTTCATATATATATATATATATATATATATAAGCCGTGTTAGATTACTTTTCTAATATTTAGTTTTTATTTGATTTTGTAGGACCAGGCACGGAAAATGTTGAAAGGGAGCCTTGCAGAGGCTTGGAAAATTAGGCGCAAAAGCATTTCCAGCGTCGCGATGTTGCGGGAAAGTCTCGACAAACCTTATCTCTCTTGGAGATTTATAAAAGGAACGGGAGAATCACATTGAAGGGGTTCGAAATTAAATTGGAGAACTAGGGTTTGAGGAATTGGAGTTTGGAACAAGAGAAAGAAGACTAGAAGACCGACCCTTGGGAGAGAAGACTTGAAGAACCCGGGAGATCATCATTCCCTCGATACTTGAAGTTTTCTCTACTCCTGTTCTTGTGTCTTGCTTTTCATTTGTATTGGAAAAGAACATAATGAGGCTCTAATTTCGTGGTTTAGGGTGTTGGTAGTGTTTTGGACATGAATACTATGTTAGAGCTTTAGCCCCTTTTTTTTATAATTCCATTATCTCTTATATACTTGTCTTACCATTAACTCATGCTTGGATGAAATCATATTAATTTCTGATTAATATGTGAGTGGTTCTTTGTAAGATATGAGAAGTGAATGAAGAATTAGACATAGTTAGGTTAACCTAATAAACTTGGTAATATAGGATTATCAATTATTAGGAGGCTTAGGAGTTCTTTGCACTCTATGCACCTTTAATACTTAAGGGTTGAACGAGGGCAAGAAACCTAGTCTTTAGAGGGAGGTTAAATGACCTTGAGAAGAAACTGATTACATTAGAGGAAAGGCACTTGGAAAACACTATATTAGATAATGGAATGGAATCGCGACGTATAGTAGGATTGTCCAATAACACAAACACCACAACCTTTTTGCATCTTTAATCGCACTACGTTTGAAACAAACAATCACTTTAGTAATAGTCTAAGTGCGTTTTAGTTAAGCTAACCATCACGATTGCTAGTTTGAATATTAAGGAGTATTGTAATTTTTGTATAGCATACTATATGATTAAGGTGTTCTGTGATTGATAGCAGGTGCTTAGGTACTTTACTACTGCCCAAAGCGTATACTTGCACAGAATAGGCACTTAGCACTTCTAATTGCATGCTCACAAAAAAACACGATCCACCTTGTCATACCATTGTGTGGCCTCTTTTTCTTCCATATAATGAAATAATGGAGCCCGGTGAGGGCATTCTTGTCTCTGAGAATGGTTATTGTTCCCTATATCTTTTCATAATATATTTGCTTTCATTCCACACATGGCTTGTTTCACATAGGTAACATCTATTTTCATAATCTTCTGGAACTCATATAAAGATCGATCCCCACATTTTTCTGTTCTTTTATAGTTAATCTCGTTTATCTCTAGTTTAGTCTCATATCATATGATTAACATTATCTAACATCCTAAATTTCATCATATTTTTTTTAATAACTGGATTCAATCATCATTTAAAGTTTGTTGTTTCCTCATTAAGGTTGCATTTCAAATCTTTAATTTTAGTTACTCTCACGAAAATGGAGTAGTCACTATCGAAAATGAATGATCTGATGTTAGGAAACTTATCATACATGTTCTTTTGTTGCTGAAGTACTTTATTTGGTATGATCCAGTTGTCGGAATTTTCAAAGTATGTATAAAAACGGGCATGACAAATAATTTGTGTCAGTTTGGTCATATATTATGATAGTTGTTTCCGCCCTCTGAAATACCCTTTTGGAAGATGGACAATCATGAAAGCTAGAAACTTGTGAAATGAAGAAGCATGATGGGAATATCTTATTTAAGACGGGAAATTTTAGGCGTGCCTCGAAATATGAGAAGGGAAATTCTGATTTATGAGTAAATTTTAAATAGAAAACTAGGACATTCTAAGCCCGAGTATAAGTTGTTGCTTCTGTTTGCAGGCTGAGAAGTATATAGAGTTAATTTGATCCACTCTTTATTTGATGAAGAAGGTCCGAGGCAAATGCGAGGATATATGTTGAATTTAGTAATGCGAGCACAAACTTAGGCCCCAGGTGATTATATTAGGCTTGAAGCAATGCACAAAATTAAGGCCACCTGACTTGATCTTATCTAACTATGTAACCGGGCTACGTACGAGACGATATCTAAGACTATCGCGAGTTGGAAAAGCGGCGATATTAGGAGAGCTCGACTATTGATCCATGTGCACAGTACTTGTATCTCATGTGATATTAAAAAAAAACCAAAGGGTAAAAATAATAATAATAAATACTTGATTTTCAAAAAATTTGTGCAGCTCCACAGAGTGCAATTTAGTTTACATTTATAAAATTACTTTAATACAAGTTTTCTTACTTATTTTATAAGTTTTCTTACTTATTTTATCAAATTTTAAATTGTGTAATCATTTTGAATGAATTTTAAATAATTTATATTTTCTCGATATTCATGTAAAAATATTCATCGATATTTTATTCAATATATCATAACCAAGGAACAAAAAATCATTTTTTTTTTTGCCGATATATCGCCCAAAAATCGGTTTTCGGTCGGCATCGAGAAGAAAAAACAGAGGAAAAATTGATCAGAGGAAAAATCGGGGAAAAATTGGTAAAATCGCCGATTTTTCCACCGAAAAATCACGACTGTGGAGCACACGCGCTTGTATTGGAATTTCTGAAAAAATATCGGTAAAATATCGGTAAATATCGGTAAAATATCGGTAAATATCGGTAATGACTATTTTGATTCCAAAAAATTCTATAAATACCCATAAAATCATACAATCTCTTTACAAACTCATCCATACATATCCAAGCTCCATTTAACTCTCAAATTATTTTTTCTTTGTGATTTATCTCAATATTTTGAAGATCTTATTATGAATATTGATGATGCTTTTGTTCAACCGGAACTGGGCTGGTGCGTGTGGGAGGTCATTTGGGTTGGACCAGGCTGGCTGGTGGTTGGCTGGAGGATCTTTGGGTCGTTTGGGGTTTGGGTTAGGATTCTTCTTGATGTTGATGCAGGCTCTGGATGCGGCACGTTCACGCAGGAAATAGAACCCGGAAGGGAAGAAGAATTTGAGCGAGGAGAGCGCCGGCGCTCCGTGCCTAAGTCGGATTCTTTACGAGAGGAAAGAGAGATGTGTGGGTTGCTTAGTATTGGCGTACCTTTCAGTAGTGGGTGACCTTGTATTTATAATTGGATATTCATCAGTTGGATGATGACTAGGAGTCCTTCCCACACATTCGGAGGGTACATGTTTCCTCGCTATAGTTAGCCTTGGAGTTACTTGATGGATTAGTCAAAGGAGTTTATTTGGAATAATCCTCCTTCTTTGATGGAGAATGTCCAGTAATGGTCTTATTGCTTTTTCTTCCCTTTATAGGACTTGATTGGGCCCGAGTAGGATATCTTTTGAGAGAATATTCTATCTTACATTGTGGAAGAATATAGGTTGGCCTAGTAAGTATAGGACTCTTGTTTCGATCAATATTAATATATAATCGACCGTTCGATATCGGGTTGTGTGAAGTGGATTCGTTCTATCAGATGTTGGATATCAGATAATCTCATGGATCTTGTGGATATTGGATAATCAGGATCGAATCGTGATTCTTGTTCCAGGGGATCGATCTACTTTGCGCGTCGTATCATTCGATGTCAATATCATGGGTTAACATTAATTCATGTTGTTCGTATAATAGTATTGCGTTGCCGATTCTCGATATTTATTCAAAACTTTCTTCTGGGTATTCTTTGCTGATGTGGTTTATCAATATTGTGGATCGCAGCGTTTTCGATCTTTGTTGCCTATTCGGCGTATCCAACTGATGGATGTTTGATTTGATACGGCGAACAAGGCGTTGAGTCGGTTGTTGTCCGCAACCGTCGCGGATCGCCAAACCGTTCGTTCGATAGTGTCATTCGACGATTCGAAGGCGAAACGTTCCGATGATCGATCTGTTCGGACCGTCGCATCTGACCTCTGCGGCAGGGACGATCTGGATCAAGTCGAGATGGACAAATCGAACAATCGATCTTCCGAGTCGATGATGCCATGGATAACAACGTCGAATCTTACCGGTATGACCGCCGATACGATGTTTGTTTTTATAATGTATGCGACGATGACGTTGTTCTTTCAACACTAACATGAGGACTTGTATTGCATCGTAACATCCGAGATGAATCAGTACGAGTTCTTCTTGCCGGATAGGATTTGAATCTGAACTCGTGTATTCTTTTAATCGCGATCGAGGCGTTTATCGACATTCAGTAACGATCTGGTTCAACCGTGTTCGGAAGAGCAGCCTAAATCGAATGGTTCGACGTTTCGTTATCTGAATCGGAGGGCGCCGTGGCGTGACCACTGATATTCGAATAGACGCCGCCGTGACGACATGATAGATCGCCGGCGCGCTCACTCTGCCATTCCGGTGGCTGTGACAAAACGCGCAAACTCAAGATGACGAATGTGCGTACGTTCATATTTGCAGATTGTCAGATGGTTCTGACTCAATATTTATGATTAGAGTAACATGAATCTAACCTCATTGCGCGATCTTGAATCTCAATCTTAAGATACCACCATTCAATAGAAATCTGAGACCGGATTGCGGATAGGAGTTGACAAATGATAAGATCTTACTCATTCATCTTCAAAGCAAAGACGTCGTATATGAGTTAAATTCAACGAATATTCACTCATTTGAGTAGACGAAGTATCTGCTAACAGTTGAAGTGAGATAATGATCTTTATTCTTCGTTAAATGGATCGGGCAATCAAGACCGAAACCGACAAGAACAACCGGTAGTTCGATGATGACCGAGAACCAATGTCGAGAGTTTCAGTTGCGGGTTTCCTCGCTCGAGAGGCGGGATCGCGGGCGGACTTCGAGTTGCGAAGGTTCGGATAACGACGCTTCAAAATAATGTTGACGAGACGTCAGTGATCGCCATAACATCCGAGCAGCGAGTCGTTGATTCAACTCGGGTTATTGACGATGATGAGGACTCGATGCTGCGCTCGATGAATCGAGCGTTGCCACCGAAGTATCTTGTAATCGACGTTATTCGAAGAAGATGCTGTTCGCGACGTCTTCATTAGTGTGACAAATTTGTCGGATCTCCGGATTCATTACTTCCGCTCAACGTAGATATATTTCGCGCTTTGAATGCTGATTGATATTGTAATACCAACAATGTCAGGATCGAATGGATCCTCGTGTGAAGCGACTGATCTGGACCGACTGCCTCGTTGGTTTCGTTGACAACAACTGATATGATGGGATCGTGGGATCGACGCTCGTAGTGTTGACCTAGTTTTAAATTTGTGCGACTGTTTGTCGCCGAGTAAATCAAATGGTTGGGCCCGAGTAAGCTTCGTCATTAGGGCTATTGGTTAAAACTCGTCGGGAGAATCGTAGTGAGCTTCTCGCCCGTATTGGCCCGATGGGAAGAGCTTCGTCTGATGAAATATGGCGGGCAGATCCATGGAAGGGGCGTGAAGGGCTCGTCGATGTGGATGAGTAGGAAGGGCAGGTAAATCGGAGTGCGAAAGACTCATGATAGGGTGTAGGATGGGCAGATGCGTCGATATGTAGTGAAGAGGCTCGTCGATGTGAATAGTAGGAAGGAGCCGTCATCCAGATGTCTTGCGGTGAAGGAGCTCGCCGATATAGGAATTGTAGGATGGAGCAGTCTGTCGATATCTGATGAAGGGCTCGTCGATGTGAATAGTAGGAAGGGCAGATCTGTTTGAAGTCTCGATGAAGGGCTCGTCAAGCCGAATGAAGTAGAGACTCGTCCGTCACGGAGTTGAGGGAGGATTCGTCGGTAAGTTTGTAGGAAGGGCGGAGTGCGCCAGGTAATGCGGGTGGAGGGCTCGTCAATGTGAATAGTGGAAGGGCAGAGTCTGTTTGAAGTGCGGTGAAGGGCTCGTCCAGCCCGAATAGTAGAGACTCGTCAGGTAGAGCCATTGAGGAGAGCTCGTCAGGAAGGCTGTTGTGAGGCTGCGTCCATGCAAATAATAGGGGCTCGTCGGGTGGCGGGTTTGGAAGGCTTGTCGAGTAGAGTTGCGGAGGGCTCGTCGGGTAAGAACCGTGGGAAGGCTCGTCCCTCGGGTGGGGCGTGCGAGCTCGTCCATGTGTAAATAATAGGGGCTCGTCGGGTGGCCAGTTTGGAAGAAACTCGTCAGTAAGAGTTGTTTGGAGGGCTAGATCAGGTAGAGCCATTGGGAAGGCTCGTCGGTGGAAATTGTTCTTGAGCTCGTCCATGTAAATAATAAGGGCTCGTCAGGTAGAGCCGTTTGGAAGAGCTCGTCAAGTAGAGTTGTTTGGAGGAGCTCGTCAGGTAGACTGTTGCGAGAGCTCGTCCATGTAAATAATAGGGCTCACAGTATTTCGCTTGGGAAGCAGCCTCGCAAGTAGAGCAACGTGGCTTCGGCGCCGAGAGGCCTTGTGCATGCTTCGCTTTCAAATGGCGAGGCTGTGGAAGCCCGAAATGGTCTCGACTCTTAAGAAGCGTGGCTCCTGTGCAGAGGAGGTCATGGCCAAAGTGAGCAAACTGGCTCGGCGCTTGGGCCTTGGCGGTGCCCAAGGCCGAATGGCGATGTAGCTCTGAGCCGGGTCTCGAATTTTGAGGCGCCGTGGGCCCGTGGCAGAGTAGAGGAGCTCGCAAGTGAGCAACCCGGGGCCCCGCGCCAACTGATGATGCCCTCGTGATGCTTCGCCAGGTAGCGAGCCTGGTGAACTAAACCCGTCGGCGCAACTCGAAAAGGGGCAAACTGGTCATTAATGCTGGTTTATGGAGAATCTTCGTGAATTCCATTGCGTGAGTTTCCAATGCTTCCGGCCCTCTTTATAAATGGTGGTTCCGCTTCGCTCTCGTGTTCTACGTCGAGATTCCGCTTCTCGTTGGGTGGATGGAGTTCGCATGGGATGGATGCTCGATGTTCAACTGTCTTGGCTAAAATTCTCCGTGACGCCTTTGGACCACCTTTCCTGGTCTCCGAGTGTGGAGTTGTGTTTTTCCCTAGTCTCCCTTTTATGGGAGTTATGTTATTCCCTAGCTTTTGGCTAGGGGATGTGTTCGGAGAGGGCGGTGCACCTTCTGTGCCGCACTCTCTGTTTTTCTCTTTATCTTCTTCCTCCTCCTTTCTAATTTCCTCTTCTTTCTTTCCTTTCTCCGGCCAGCCTTCTCATCTCAATGGCTTCTTCTTTCTTTCTGTCTCTCTCCTCTGTCCCCATCTTTTTCCCTCTTTTCTTTTCTCCCTATCACACTCCCTTTTTTTTTTTTTTTTGAGGGAATTGCCTGTACTGAGTGCCTATCAAGATGTAATCGAAGATATCACTGATTGTAACCGAATACGATTCATTTGAAATAAAGAGAGACTTTTTATGTTCATGAACTTTCCCATTGCGTATTTTTCTGCTATATATCGATATGTTTGAGATATCTAACTAACTAAATTTCAAAGGCGCGCCCATTCGCCACATGAGAACCGATATAAGGCTTTATTTAATATAACAAACCCGATGCCTACTCGGTAAAACGCCTTAAGATGCCCTCGTGATTCCATGTGTGTGCTGTGTGGTAAATTCCCTCTTTTTCCCCCTCCCTCCCCGCTTTGAGCTCATAATTGCCCCGGTCCCCACTCGACTGTGTTACTATATATGACCTCCCAAATAAATGAACTTTCCAAGGAGTGGATTCTTCATGGTAGGAGCTCAGACCAAACCCTAAGGTGCAACTCGGGCTTGACTTTCACAATACCGTCGTTTCCTTTGATACCCTCCGTGACGCTTGTCGAACTCGCCTCGCTGCCTAAGGTGAGTTCCAAGTTTGACGCAGTGGCCTCGCATCAGACTGATGCTAGCCTCGACCTAGGAGATTTTATTCCGACTCCCAACGCGGGCTATCGCTCGCGCTGCCAAGAAGCAAATGGGTCTCCGAGTTGTCGACTCTATGTCAGCCCCGTATGCCCATAATACTCCTCAAAGATAGATTCACCCAACCCTTTGGGCGTCTTCAAATTGTCTTCAAAGCAACTTTAAGGGTTCTAATGGTGACTTCGGCCTGTCCGTTTGATTGAGGGTGTGTCAAGTGAGGAGTACACCCTTGTCCCCAGCTCTAAGCACAAAACCCCGAATTTGTTGTCAAATTGTTTTCCATTATATGATACCGTGGCCTCCCTGGATGCCAAACTCGTATATAATGGCACGCCATAATAAATTACTTATTTTTGTCTGCACTGTGGCTAAAGGCTCGGCTTCGCCCAATTGGTGAAATAGTCCACTCCGCGATATTTATGACTTGCATTGGCCCTGCTTAATGGGTAGAATCCCAAGGTCCTCAAACCCCATCACGAAGGGCCAAATCAAGTGATTGATGTTAAAGGCTCTCGACGGAGGCGCTGCGGGAGCGCGATGCTGGCATGCTCTGGCCGGTCGCATTTCTTATTTCGTGTTAGCATCTTTTTAAGTAATGTAGAGTATCGTATCCTTGTCTCGAAAACTTTGCACCGCTAGCGTTCGGACTCCGATATGATTCACTTTATATGCCCTCGTGTACTTCCCTTAGCACACTAATATGTGTCTTCCCAGCGATGCATTTTAGGAAGGTTGAAGAATCCTGGATTTGTAAAGAACCGCGTGGTTGGTAAACTGGAAGTTCTCGCTCTTATCTTGAAGTAAAGCCTTCTTTTGGGTAGATGGTAGGGGTTCGTCATTAATATAATCCCGAATGGGATCCGTCGACTCGGCGTGGATCCTGCGGGGAGGCGACCACCTGTACCGGGATCGATGGGGTTGCGGTATTCGATGAGTTGACATGCACAGATCTTCACGAAGTCTTGTAGGCCCAATTTTGCGGGCATCGGCTCGAGAATTCTGCTGCGGGGACGTGCTTGACTGAACCAACCTGGAATTTCTTTAGCAAATCCGGACTTTTTGGAATACGGAGACCATCGTTTCGCTTTTGGCCTCGTATGTATCTTGATCACATCCCGACCAGCGGCCAGAATCCTTTGTAGACCTTTAGTTGGTCGATTTCTAATGAATAGCGAGATTGAAGCCGTATGACGGCCTCATGCGCCCGACCTTCGTTGTTGGAAGTGCGGAACCCGAGCACAGTGCGCCATTCAATGTCATCCTTACGGTGAGGTCAATATTAGGCTGCTCCGCTTCCCTGTGCATTTGAGGCTCCATCTACAGAGAGTTTCCATATCGGAGTGGGTGTACGAGAGCGAGTGGGTTGTGAGTTCTATCGGGCCAATTTCATGATGAAGTCGGCTAGGACACATCCGCTTTATAACGGTTGGCACGTACGTAGCCGGCTTCGCTGCTTCCGCAGCCTTCGCCGACCAGGAGACTTACGGTTTTGTGCGATACACGCTTCATTGGATATTACATTGGGACCCATGGTGTGAGCACGGAAATAGAATTCGAAGTTCCGTGCTGATCACCCGGTGCTAATATCAATTTTCCACTCTCAGGTACCTCTCCTCGCTAGCCCTACATGATGTATATTCTGATAATACCTTTGAGTCTTTGAGGACTCACTCTTTGTTTCGATAGTCTTGCCAGCGGTTGAGAAAGTTTGTCTGACTAAATTACAAAGTGAGTAGTTCCCCTTCAACAGGACTTACTAGAATGGGAGGAGAACTCAGGTACGTTTTTAACGCCGTGAATGCCTCCTCACATTTTTCGTCCCATTGAAAGGCTTTCTTCAGAACTTGGAAGAAAGGCTGGCATTTATCACTCGCTCGGGATACGAAACGGCTTAAAGCTGCAATCCTTCCTGTCAGCCGCTGGACTTCCTTTATTCCTGAAGGCGATGGCATGTCGATCAATGCTTTTATTTTGTCTGGATTCGCTTCAATTCCCCTGTGGTTAACTATGAAACCCAGAAACTTTCCGGCTGACACACCGAAGGCACATTTGGTTGGGTTCGGCTTCATGTTATAATTCCTCGGGATGCAGGCATACCAGGAGAGGTGGGCGACGTGGAGATCAGTTTGATGGACTTTACGAGCATATCGTCTATGTACACCTCATTGTTGTTCCTAGCTGTTTTTTGGAACATCCGATTCACTAATCTCTGGTAGGTCGCCCCTGCATTTTTAAGCCCAAACGGCATTGCAGATATGATGGGTTCCTTGTCTTTGTGGCCAGCAGAAGTCTTTCACAGTCATCGGGGTCCATGTCTTGAAATCCCAGTTGTAGCCGAATGCATCCATCATGAAGTTATTTACACAGTGGCCCGTGGCGTCCACGATGGTCGGTCTCGGTAGAAGGCATCGCCCGGGCCGCTTTGTTTATGTCGGTGAAGTCGATCTGCGGTATGCGTTGCCATTAGCTTTCTTGGCCGTCTGATGTTAGCTAGCCACTCGAGGTGTCCACCCCTCTCTTATTGCTCACCTTGGAGAGACTTCGCGATCCTCATTGATGGCCTTTTGCCTTTCTGGTGCGAAACTCGGCATTTTTTGCTTGACCGGTTTAAAGGAGGGGTTGGTGTTCAATCATGAATGATTATTGAGGTGATTCCTTCCATATATGGCTTTGCTTCCATCTGAAAACATCTATTATCTCGAGAAAGCGAGTGAGAGGCTTTGAGGCTAACCGTGAATTTAGATCAGATGTAAGCGAGATGTTAAGTCGTCGTCCGATATTGGTTCCCGATTCCTGCGAGGTTCGGCCGGGTGAGTACCTCATCCGCGCGTGTCGAGCTTCGTCCCCAATAACCTACGTTGTCATTTTTCTTTGTTTCATGGGGCATGCCAGCATTCCGCAGCCACCGTGATCTCCTCGGGCTGGATCCGGAGCTCCATTCAACTGGTGGGAATTTGATCATCATGGTATGCGGAGGATGGCACGTGCGTTGAGGGGTCTTCTGCTGACATAATGCCGGTGACGGGCGTCAGTATAGGAACCTTCTTTGTCGTCGTTTTTGTGAGGAGTTACTCCCGAGTCGGCCACCGGTTAGATCGAGCCAGCGATGCGCGCCTTTTCTCCACGAAAATCCCCGTGAGATGTGTGCGTGAGTGCGAGGCTTCGTCTTCTAATGCCCATTTTTATCGGAAATTTATTGTAGATGATGTCGGTAGAACTCCCGATATCGATTAAAACTCGATGAGCGGATTGTGATTAGCGCGATTGCGCGAACTACGGTAGTCGTCATGGGGTGTTGGCACCCTTCGAATCTGAGTCGAGAGGAAACGTGATGGTAGTGTCGTCAGAGTGGTAATTTAAATACTGCTTGTATTTCCCCCATGTCTATTGATCTTATGCTACGTAGGTGGGCTTTCGAATGAACAGATTCTCCTCCTCCCGTAAAATCCTCGAGATCACATGGATTCTCGAGAGTACATTAGTCTTGAGCAGTTGCTTAGGGTAGTCAGTTCTTGGCCGGGTAGGGTTATGGTTAAGGCACGACTTTAGGTTTGATTCGAGCTTGGTTCCCTGGAGATATGAAGCAGCCGGAGGTATCATGGCCCAATATCAAATATTCTATTTCTCTTCTTAGTTGTATCTGGGTTGTCAGTGCGATGCCCGTAGTCTCTGTGGAACTCACAATACTTGGTGTTATCCCTTGTCGCGGGATCTGACTTCATGCAGGTCGGCCATCTCGGGGGTGCTCGTTTCGCACCTCGTACGGGACTTGTGGGCGGGGCGGGTTGGTGGGTGAGCGTTGTGTGAGATTGTGTCGTCGTCCCTCGGTTTGCGGTGGGCCCAAACGGTCTCTGAGACTCCCTCTCCTTTTAGGGGATCGCTCTCGTCCTGTACCTGGGGATTTCCTCTGGTCGTCTTGTCTCTTGGGGCTCCGACCTCGTCGTCTGTCTGTCGTCCCTTTTTCTTTGCGGGCGGAGGAGCTCTCCCTCTTTGATATGAGGGCCTCCTCGCCGTTTATGTACTTTTCTGCTTTGGCGAGGACCTCGGCCATGCTAGCTTGAGGGTTCTTCGAGATAGAGAACATCAAGTCCTTTGATTGTACGCCCGGCCGTAAACTGTAATGAATTTTTAAGTCGAATGCGATATCTTCGGGGACTCGGCGTTGAATCTTCATACATATATGATTTCAAACTTTCTACATTATCCTTGTTTGATGGTGATAGATGGTAGCTTGGCTTTACG
The DNA here is from genome assembly GCA_016808115.1 of Tetrastigma voinierianum. Taxonomy (NCBI): domain Eukaryota; kingdom Viridiplantae; phylum Streptophyta; class Magnoliopsida; order Vitales; family Vitaceae; genus Tetrastigma; species Tetrastigma voinierianum. The sequence goes on from JAEQBH010001000.1 coordinate 578,383, forward strand.
TACGTCCTAAGCTCAGATGGGGGAGTGGAGGCAGACATAGCAGCTAGTTCCACTGAATAGCGAGATAGATGAAGGGAATTCTATTGAACCGGGCGAAGCTGGTCCCTTGGCGTAGTGGCGAAAGCCTTTGCATCGCCTGAGGTCACATTACCCATCTGACTCCATCCTGATTTTGTAGTATTGAGGTGATGACGGGATCTTTGATTCCATCGAATGTTTCTACACGAGGCGTGCAGTTTCGTTGGAAGGGAAAGTGCGACACCTCGCCGTGAAGGAGATTCCGTTCTTTGCACCAAGGTATCCATAGTATCGAGGCTCGTCCTTCACCACTCCTTCAGCGGATGAGCTCTTGTTGAGTTTTTGAACCTCTTGCTCCTGCGGCATTCCGCTTCCTAGTTGAGGGTGATTTGGAGCTTCGTTCCGCGAGCGCCTCCCGGGGCATAGCCTCGTTTACGTTTTCCCCCTCCCATTGGGACCAATGGTGGTCCATGCCCACGGCTTTGGCCCGGACTCTGCCTGCAGCCCGATGCCTTGGGAATGTCGTGACCAAGCCATTCTTCGCGGGGAGGTTATGGCCTTCACCGGGTTTGGCGTGTCTCTGATGTTATGTCTGCACAGTAATTTGCTCCGATTCTTCTACCAAGCGCTGGTTGGCCAGGCGAAGCGCTTCCAGCCGTTTGTATTGGCTCTTTGCTCGTTTTCCACCGTCGAAGTGCAACATTCATGCTCACACAGGTGGGTCCAGCATCCTCGGTGGATTAGTCTTACTCACCTTGTGTTCCTTGTTGATACCATCGATGGCGAGAATCGATTGTCTTTATGAAGGAATTATCGTTCCTGAGCAGCCTTGGCCAGTGATGCTTTTATTCAGCCGGAAGGCGGGCTGAGATGCACGTCTCGGGGTCATTTGGGTTGGACGAGGCTTGTTGGTGGGCTGAAGCGGAGGATCTTTGGTCGTTTGAAGTGAGTTAGGATTCACTGCGATGTTGATCTCACAGACTCTGGATGCGGCACGTTCACGCAAGTAGAGACCCGAAGGAAGAAGAGGGCTGGCGAGGCTTATCCAGAAGCTATTCCGTCCCTAAGTCAGATTCTTTCTGAGAGGAAAGAGAGAATGTGTAGGTTGCTTAGTATTGGCGTACCTTTCAGTGGTGGAGCGGCCTTGTATTTATAGTGGATATTCATCCAGTTGGATGATGACTAGGAGTCCTTCCCATTGGAGGGTATGTTTCCTCATATAGTTAGCCTTAGATTTAGCAATGGATTAGTCAAAGGAGTTTATTTGGAATAATCCTCATGACCGGAGAATGTCCGATTGATGGTCTTACATTGCTTTCTTCCCTTTATAATAGGACTTGATTGGACGGTAAGATATCTTTTAGAATATTCTATCTTACATTATTGGAAGGATATGGGTTGGTAGTAGAGTATGGGCCTCCACATTTTCAAAATCATGTTTTAGACTTTAATAGTCGGACCTCTGTTTAGAAACATATGGAAGGACATGGGCGAAATGAACCCGTTCTTCTATCGAATTCGTAGTGGATACTTGTGGTGGTCTCGATCCCATCAAATATTATCTTCATCGAATGGGATCCCTTCATCCAAATAATGTAATGGAGCCACATCAGGTCATTATTTAGTTTTAAGTTACTATTGTAATGTAATTTCTCGATAAATTATATAATGAATATTATTTAATAAGTGTATATTTGTTTATTTATGTCTTTTTATAGTTCGACAAAGTATTTACATGAATTTCAAAGTATTTTATTAATTTTCGCTTTACTAATATTTTGTCAAATATCATACGATGTTCACCCTTTTCAGATATATCAGTAAAATCGAATCTGGAGTATATAAAGTAATTATCGATATTTTGTTCCTTGATCATAACTAGAAGCATGGAGTTGGTAACCTAATCATCTCGAGCCATTTCTATAATAATTTGCTGTCCCGAATAAATTAAGACTAAAGGGTCACTACTTTAGCATTACATGATATCATACGATTTACCTTATTCACTACAATCATCAATCTTTGTTAATTTATTTAAGGATATTTTAAAAATACATTTATTTTTAAAAGTTAAATAATTACTTTTCAATATATTCTTTTGTTTATAGAATTGTTTTTCATTTTTACTTGATAATATTAAATAAAAAAATGTTAAAAACTATTTTATGATCACCTTAATTTTGACAAAAGTGTCTTATAAATTTTTTTTATTATTATGTAATGAAAACATACAAGTCTTTTTTGAAAAGTTCTCTATCAATCTTAAGTGTGAAATAAAATCTTTTTAATTTCATAATTAGTAACAATTTTATATCCTATGTTATATAAAAGGGATTATCATTTCAAATGGACAAATTACACTAGAATTACAACATAATATTGCAGTAATATTCAAACTTATTTGATTTTTATTTTTCCATTAAAGTCATGACCGATCATCCAACGTCTTAAAGATTAAATATCCATAGCCAACCTCTTGTATAAACTGCGAAGCCCAACCTTGGAGTAGGAATAACTGTAGAGTCCCCATGTAAGTGACTAATCCGAGGGTCACCGATATGTCCCAAGTCCTCACGGTTTAACCTTGAGGTGGAGCCAGTTGAAATGGTACAATAGATGAGCTGACATTGATGTGACCCAAATTGATGCAGGAATTTATGCACGGACAAATCACTTTCGGCCCCCAGTGGCCAGCTATAATCCGACCCTTCCTTATCTACATCCTCCTCCATGAACCGTTCGGGTCGAAACTCTTCTGGATCTTTCCAAGCAGTTGGATCATGCCCCAAAGCCCATACATATACATGGACGGTGGATCCCTTTGGAATGTCATAGCCACCAATCTTAACATTGGCATTGGCCAGATGTGGGAGCATCAATGGGGTTGGAGGGTGCAACCTTAATGCCTCCTTGGTTACACATTGTAGATAAGGAAGGTTTGGGAAGTCCGTTCGGTCATGGCGCGGTTTGGCTCGTTACGGTCCTGGTCGGCAGACCTTTTGTTGGACACAGTAGACCCTCAATTTGTCTAGCACTTGCATTTATCCTATGGGTGTCATACTGCCATTGTTCTCATATACCACCATTTGTTTTTGGGCTGATCATTTCTCAGAGCCTCGGGTGGGCTTGTATGTAGTCATTGAGTGCGTGTATTTCACCCGGGTGTCATCGGAGTGTCGATTATTGGCATCGTGCCATAGGAAGCAAGTGGCGCCCCCCCGAGGGTTTAGCTTCGATCGGAGTTTATGGGTATGTCATATTTAGACACTTGAGCTTGATTAGATTGTATCTCCTTTGTCGGGCTTCGAGGTGTTCCTTTGTTGTTTTGTTGGATTCCTTATTCGCGGGGAGGTTTATGTTAAAAATTCATAATTTTGGTCGACCGTTTTGACCAATCGGTTTATTTGGTTCGTCGATGTAGTATTGTATACAACCTTTGTTTTTAGGTGATTTTGGCAAGCACTCTCCTTGTTTGATCATATCTCCCTCATCCAAACTTAGAATGGTTCACGTTTTGTTGGTCTCCTTATTCTTGAGGGACATTCTATCCAAATTTCATAATTTTCCCTCAACAGCTCATTGGTTGTATACAGTTCAACCGGTTAGTTTGGACTGACTTAGTGTGAGCTCTTGTTTTTGTGATTTTGAAGCCCAAAAATCCTAATGGTTCGGGCCTGGCTCAGCTCGACCTTGGGAATGTGTGGGTCCTATTTTGGGCCTTGTCTTAGGTTACATACAATACCATGAACCCATGTGGATACTTGGTGGTGAAACAAGGTGGCTTAAATTGATTCGGCTTGCATGGGAAATGAGGGAGGGAGTGAGTGGGAAGCTATTCCGAGGACTGATTGGGCCGCTTCCAAAGCAGGAAAGGAGAGAGAAAAAACGAAGAGGCTTTGATGGTGAAGTGGGAATTAGCATAAAGGACATAGAGATCAGATTGGAAAAAACCTTTGGAGGGCACACTTAGGGCTCGGACACCGTTTCTTGGATTTTCGGGATGTAGCTTGGTTTCTGTTCAGCGTTTTTATGTGAAGAGGTAAATGGAACCTGACCACTCTGCTCTATACAGGATATTCTGACCAAATTTGGGGTTTACCTCCTTCTTGACCCAGACAAGTTTTCACGCTCATACGTGAGTAGGATCAACGGTTTCTCTTTAGACGGCGGTTCGGCGGTTGATTTTGGTTGGTTCTCCTCATCGAGCTGAGAATAAATCACCGTTTGTTTTAGTTCCTGACTCCTTAAAGAAGATTCTGAAAATTTTCAAATATTTTCTCAACCGTCCAGGCGGTTTGGAAAACTGAACCAACGGTCCGATTTAGTTTGGTTTGCTGGAGCATTCTGGCGGTTTGGGTGGTTTGATTTGTTTTGGTTTGGTTCTCACTCATCCGAGTTGAGAATCCAATCACTGTTGTTTTGGATTCCTGACTCCTTGATTTTGACAATTTTTAAAAGTATTTTTCTCAACCGTCAGACCGGTTGGAAAGCTGAACCAACCGGTCATTTGGTTTGGTTTAACAGGCGGCTGTCACGACGGTTTGGGTGGTTTGATTTGTTTTGGTTGGTTCTCACTCATCCGGGCTGAGAATCAATCCCCGTTGTTTTGGATTCCTGACTCAGCAAAAAAGATTTTGACAATTTTCAAATATTTTCTCAGCTGTCGAACCGGTTGAAAACTGAACCAACATGTCATTTGGTTTGGTTTGCTGGAACGTATTCGGCAGTTTAGGTGGTTTGATTTGTTTGGTTGGTTTCTCCTCATCCGAGCTGAGAATCAATCACGTTTTTGGATTCCTGACTCCTTAAGAAGATTCTGACAATTTTAAAATATTTTTCTCAACCGTCCAGACCGGTTGGGAAACTGAACCAACCGGTCCATTTGGTTTGGTTTTGCTGGGCGGCTGTTCGCGGCAGTTTGAATTAGTTTGATTTGTTTTGGTTGGTTCCTGCTCATCTGAGCTGAGAATCAATCACGGTTTGTTTTTGGATTCTGACTCCTTAAGGAGTTACGACAATTTTCAAATATTTTCGCAGCCGTCCAGACCGGTTGGAAAACCGGAACCAACCGGTCCATTTGGTTTGGTTTGCTAAGACTGGCTATTCTGACAGTTTAGGTTGTTGATTTGTTTTGGTTGGTTCTCACTCATTCGAGCTGAGATCAATCACCGTTCATTTTGGATTCTGACTCCTTAAAAGAATTTTGACATTTTTCAAATATTTTCTCAACCGTCCAGACCCGGTTGGGAAGCCAAACAACCAGCTCATTTGGTTCAGTTTGCTGGAGCGGCAGTTTAGAGTGGTTTGATTTGTTTGTGTTGGTTCTGTAGTTGCTCAGGTGGAATTGAACTCGTTTGTCTTATTGATTCCTGACATGAGAAGGTTCTGAATTTTTGAGGCATGTTTTATCAACCGTCAGACCGGCGGTTTGGAAACCAAACCAGCCGGCTCATTTTGGTTCCAGTTTGCTGGAGCGGCCGTTTGGGTGGTTTGATTTGTTTGTGTTGGTTTCTTGGTTGCACCGAATTGAGGTGAACTCCGTTTGTCTTGTTGGATTCATGAATCTTTGAGGAGGTTCTTACAAATTTACAGACCCTCTCAGCGGCTGAACCGGTTGAGACCGTCGATCAGTTTGTTGGGTTTCGTAAAGTGTGATTTCGGTTTAATTGAAGCCCATGATCTTTGTGAGTCCAGCCCATTAAGCCCTAAATCAATGTAGGGCTATGTTGGTCTAAATGAGGGTTTATTTCAGGTTAATGGTTCCATTTTGGATTCTTGAGAATCGGGGTCTATCTTGGTCCAAAGGGTGATTAGTTAAGCCCCGATAATCTAGTGTTTTGTCGAGACCGATTCTTGAGATGAATAGGCGTGTTTGCTTATCTTGGACAGATGTTGTAGCATCAATGAGTGACTGAGATGCAATGTATGGTTTCTCCTAGCTTGCTTTTCTTTTTATATTTAATTTTGAAACGATTATGCGGCGTTGGTGACCTCTTATCGGCGCTTGGCTGGGACCACGGTATGTGCTTTAGTGTTGGGTAATGAATTTCACATGGATGCATTGTGTTTGAGTGCCATGCATGCTTGCTATGTTTTATTTAACCTTTGATGTAGCGTGGCCAGGACGGAGTGCGCACCATTTTCGCTTTTGGTTGAGTGTTTTTAAGCATGCTAGATACCAATTAGGTTGGTCTGATCCAAGTTGTATGTTTAGCCTATGAGACTATCTGATTTTTGACCCATATGCTCCTACATACCCAATTCACTAGTAGAGACCGAGTTCAGGCTTAGAGAGGTGCTACCTCATATAGAGTACCTTCAGATAGATGTCTGATCCGGGACCAAATCTAGTTTTCGCGGACGCTTTTCCATCACCCCAGGTCATTGGGGTTTTTGTTCTTACTTGGTTTTCCCAGCCAAAATAAAAATAAAGTAGTGGCGACTCCAAAGAAGCAGTTTCCTCCTTGGGGACGGATTTTCCAAAACTCGAAAAATCAACCCACATTTTCTTTTCACATTTTCCTTCCATTAAGCGGTGGCGGTCCGTGGATCGGGTAGGGTCCATAAATTGCCGACTCCACTGGGACCAAACCCAGAATCTTTGGTTTCATAAGAGGGTCAAGCTTGAACTTGAGTTGGATATATTATTGGGTAGCATGGTTCTACGTCCAAATAGGCTCTTAAATTTCACATGTAGATAGTGATAATCCAAAAAACTTGGTTGGTATTTGGCATACACTTATGGTTTGTTTATGCTTGTGTGTTCACCTGTTGGATTCTAGCATGTTTGTTCATGGTTGATTTGGTACCTAGCTGTATGTTTTTTTTATTGGCATAGATGGTTAGTTTGTATGTAGATTTTGTGATAGGCTTACTCTTTGTGCATGATTGTTTGTTGCATAGTTGCTCCTTCCCCTGTATGGCCCCTTGCAGCTTGTGTTTGTAGAGACACGGTTGTATCCTGCCGAATCACTAGTCTTGGTAGATTATTCCTCATTGATTGCTTGAGTTGCTTAGGAGTCATTGTTTGCCTTCGACCAAGCTAGGGGTTTGGAATAGGGTCTAGCATAAGGGCTATATCGATGTATGGGAGCACTATGGAGACGACGGATGTCCGAGCAATGAAGACCTATATAGCCCTGAGCTAGATTTCATGGATACATGCGTGGCCAGTGTGTCATTGTGATTGTTGATTGATTATTGATTAGGATCTCCGGTTGCGTATCCTTGTGGAGTGCAGGTCATCTAACCTTGCACAGGACTGCCTTTTCCTTTGTTAGCACCAGGCATACTTACCCCTAAGGTATTACCATGTCGAGAATCTCGCATCTGCATGTGAGGCCTCCTCTCCAGTTAGGTATTGATGTCACATGTCTAGTTCATTCCATAAGGATTTCATTGTGGGATTGCATTCTTTGGATTGATTTGGATTGATAGACACGGGGCGACATACTTGGATTTCCTTTTATAATAGGATTGTTAACTAAAATGACGCACAGGTTCCCGAGCTTGGATTCGGATGGTAGACTTGTTAGAGATTCAGTCCTACGGTCGATTAGACGAGCATCAAATCATAGAGATGGACCCTCGTGCATCTTGTCGACAGTTAGCTAAGATTACGATACGTGACATCTCTCGGGATGCTATTTTGGGGCCCAGGACGGAGGATTGATGGGCATCGAGGCTGACCATTGCCAATTTGAAATTTTCTGCGCGACTCTCTGCACCTCCACCACCACCACCGTCATCTGGGCCGCATGCAGCGGACTATACGGTTCCTTCTCCCTTGCCCAGCCATTATCTGGACCCGTTGTACAACGGGACTATGCGGTTCCACCTCCACCACCTGTGTTCAATCGGCCCGCGGTTGGAGCTTTGTTCTATGACGGGGCTGAGACCATGCCACATTCTGTTGTGACCCTGCGGATTATTGATAACACTGGGGCCGTGTCGATAGGATTGAGACGGAGGATCGGGTCTACGCATGTTTGATGGAGTTATAGGTTGGGACGGATATGATGACCTTCCAGTGGCAGCCTTGCCAGTTGAGTTCCGCATGCCGGACATTGAGAGGTACACTGGGATAGGGTGCCCCTGTATTCACTTGCAGTTATACAGCGCTGTTATGCGTGGGCATAGGTGGATGAGTCCGCGGATGATTATGCTTTTCCTCATCATTGGTGGTGCGCTCGGCGTTGGTTTCACATCATTAGACCCGCGCCCGGCGTAGGACATGGGGCGATTTGGGACAAGAGTTTATTAGACAGTATTCTTTTAATACAAGTAGTGGATGTATCGAGGAGAGGTTAGAGCCCTCGGGCGAGGCTGGATGGAAAGGTCGATCCCTTGTTCATCTCCCAACGCTGGAGAAGATTACCTGAATTATAGATAGACCCTCAGCCTTGATCGAGATCGGCATGATTATGCGTAGTCTTCAGCCTCGCTTTGTTAGGCATCTCATGGGCTTCCCACAGACAGACTTTGGATCATCGGTTCAGGCCCTCTATGGCATTGAGGAGGGCATATCTAGAGGATTATGGGCAGACTCTTCTCCTTTAGACTCGAAAGGGAAGAAGCCGAGTGAGACCGGACCATCGAGATGTTGGTGCCATTGGCATGGCCAGATAAAGATCCCCACGTCACCCCTCGTTTGAGACGGTTTTCGGACCTCCTTACCCGGATGATAGGGCGGGGTCGGTACGGACCAGCCTCCTTTGAACCCCGATTGGAGCTGCTTTCCTACATCGGACACCCGGCCCGTTATATGCTACAGGCGCCTCGAGCCCTTGTCTGGTGATCCCGGTAGTATAGAGCACCACCTCCAGAGGCGGTTAGGCAATTTACACAACTCGGGATGCAGTGGTAGGCATTTCAAAGATTGGTTGAAGGGGTTTGATTATTCCACACACCACCCAGAGACCACCACTGACCACCCGCTTTGGATTCGGGACGGATCTTCCACTTGTGCTTATCATCAAGAGGCGGTCTGTAATCTGACAATTGTCTTGAGGCATGCTAATGGACTTGATTGATCAAGGTTTGGATTTAGGGCGCCACGAAGTGGTACGGATCGGCTCACGCTCCGCGGCACAGAGTACCTCCACCCCCGGGGGGTATACATTCGATTGAGTTTTTGGGAGATGAGATATTCATGATGGGATGGGATGGAGAGGCTCCTCAACCAATCTGTTTGTATGCAGACTCAGCCTTTTGGATGAGAGGAGATTGAGGGCAGCAGATCATGTTCAGGCCTATCAGGAAAATGACCCGTGCATTTAGAAAAAGGGTCAAGCCCAGGAAGTTTCAGAAAGGCGACCTAGTCTTGAAGGTCCTCCGGGGATTGATCAACGACCCTAGAGGAAAGTTTAGACCGAATTGGAGTGGGCCTTATGTCATCCGAGATCTGACTCAAGAGGGAGCAGCCTGGTTGACAAACTTAGGCCGAATCAGTTCACGGAACCGGTCTGATGTGGATCGGTGAAGAGGTTTACTACGCTTGAGATCATGGTTAGAGGGATGGGTGGCCATCACTTTGAGTAGCCATATTCCCTAATGTATACATTGATATATCCTATTACTGGCCCTTTGAGCCTCACGCGGTTTATTATGGCTATTCTTTCATTCGACCTTGCATACTTTACGACTGGGTTGGGGCTACCCGTGCGCTTTTCATTTATTGACTGGATCTGTGAGCATTATGAGCATTGCGTCATTCTTTGTTTGCTCTTTCTCGCATCATTGCTTGTTTCTTTTCTTCTCCATTTTGCATCTTCATACCATCTTATCTTTGAGTATAGTTTCTATCATCTCTGTTGTTTCACTTTTATCTCCTTTTGTATGGTGGTGACATGCTCTCATCCGAGCTACTAGTCGGGTTTGTCACACCCCTTCATTCCTTTGTAGGTTTTGATCAGGGATTCTTAGTTGGGGACCATTTGGGCTTAGAGGTTTGAGTTCTTTCGGTTGGATTGTGTTGATATGGCATTGACTACTTTTGAAAGTTCGACTCAAAAAAACAAAAAACAAAAAAAAAAGCAAAAAAAAAAACAAAAAAAAAAAGAAGAAAAAAACAAAAAAAAAAACAAAAAAAGTGTGTTTGTTTGATGTCGTTACTCATTTAGGTTTGAGAGATTTATTATTATTCCTCACGAGGGTTGAGTGAAAGCATTGTGCGATCTTTCTCCATGGATTTCGGTAACACATTGGAACATGAGGTTTGGGTTGCCACTAGGTCTGGATCCCATTACTGCACATCCCACCCTCCCATCTTATAGTGACTTGCTTTGACTTGACGTTCTTGGATGAGTTATTCGTCATTATCATTACATTGCCACAGTATCAAGCTTGTTTCTTCCTTTTACCTTTATCCATTCATCATTTTTCTTATCACTTTAGGTCTTCTTCTACTCTTATTGATCATCGTCTCACTTCTTAAGCGCGTGTCCTTTGGTGCACTTCACTTGTCATTTCCGTTATTCGTTCGGATGTTGGGTTGAGTCACCTTGCTCATGATCCTTTAATATTTGACATTGCGGCGTACAAGGGTTTGGCGGTATTTATTGGGTATGTAGGCCTTTGTTTCCATCATGTCATTCACCTTTCACCTGGCCTACATTCTGATGCAGTCGTGAACCACCACGAGACCATGAGATCTCGTGTTTGCTTGAAGCATTTACATAGACCGGGTTACGTGCGATTGAGTGGCGGAAGTCGACGGTCTACGTTCTTCAGGGAGTATCGAGGGGTCACATATTGCTTCTCCATTCGGTTAGCATCACGGGTCCATGTTCGGTCTGGCGATCTGGAGAGTCGGGACCATGGATAGCACAGTAGCTTTATGCTGACAACGCTCTGGGGCATACCCTATCCTTTCATGTTGGCGTTGGCTCGTACGCATGTACAACGGCATTCTTTGCCTAGAGATGTTTGGCATCAAAGTTTGAGTATGCTCTACATGCGACCGGGTTTCTTCATCTGTGAGTGCTTCTAAGGGCACGGAGGTCAGATTGGATATTTGTCAACTCAATGAGGTGCCTTATTTGGCACACACCCCATATGTTGTCTTGTTCTCTTGCTTTCGGATGATTGGGTCTTTAGAAATTTATTTTAGAGTTTTTTTTTTTAATCCAAGGCACTTGCATATCGGATGTACTGCTGGGGCATACCTATATCGGTTTATGGAGTGAAATGGATGACTTTTCATGAATGAATGATTGTGATATTTTCAGCTCTCTAGCTTTGACCACATGTGTAGTTATGGGATTTTGACATGGCATTGATACCCTAGACTGGGGGCATAACCCTTTTCTTTCACCCTTGGTCACATTTGTGCGATTGTCTGAGGATACCCCTTTATTTCCATCTTGTTATGAAGTTCTTGGTTTCTAAACATCATTTGTGGCATTTTCTATTGTCATATTAGAGCGTCCCCCGCTTCTTTTGTCATGATTGTGTTTGATTCGGCAGTAGTCATTTGTTGGTAGACCACTGGATGTCATACTAGGGCCACCACTTTTCCTGAGTTAACGCCGTTTAACGTTTGGGTTCTCTAGCATCTCGCGGTTCTACCTTCCGGTACTGCGGTTCATTCTGCGGTACTGCGGATCTATCATTTCGGTACTCGCCGGATTTCTGCTTTCGGTCTCGCGGATCCATTTCCGGTACTCACCCGTAGGTTACCTTCTCCGATACTTGCTCGGATCGTACCTTTTCCGGTACTCACTCGGATATTACTTTCCGTTATAAGCCCGGATCGCATTTACGGTACTAAGCGAGATCCCATTTAAATTTTCGCCCGGATCCCACATTTCCGATGCACGGATCTACGCTACATTTTCGCCCGGATCCCACATTTCACGGTACTCGCCCGGATCCCACATTTAGTACTTGCGGATCCGCATTTACGGTACTGCTTGGATCCCATTTACATTTTCGCCCAGATCCACCTTCCGGAACTTCGCCGGATCCTACCATTTTAGTACTCGCCCGGATCCACATTTCCGATGCCCATGCGGATCACCTTTCGGTACCGCCCAGTCCCACATTTCAGTACTCGCCCGGATCCCACATTTCCGGTGCCCGCATGGATCCACCACGCTACGGTACTTGCGAGATCCCACATTTCCGGTACTCGCGCGGATCCTACCTTTTCGGTACTCACGGATGTTACCTTCGGTACTCGCCGGATACATTTTGGTACTCGCCCGGATCCACATTTCGGTACTCGCTTTCGGATCCTACGCGCGGAAATTTTCGCCCCGGATGTTACCTTCGGAACTCGCTGGATCCGCCGTTTTTGGTACTCGCCTAGATCCACCTTCCGAACTCGCGGATCTACATTTGATTTACTCACCGGTTCTGCACTTCGGTACTACGCCCGGTTCGCCTTTCCGTTTTTCGGATCCCGGTGCAGTACTCGCCCATATCCACCTTTGCGGTACTTGCGGATCCATTTACGGTACTTGCCGGATCCACATTTACGGTACTCGCGGATCCATTTACGTGCTGGCCGGATCTCATTTAAGTACTCGCCCGGATCCCACATTTCGATCTTCGCTGGATCCTACCTTTTTCGGTACTCCGCCGGGATGTTACCTTCGGTACTCACGGGATCCACATTTACGGTACTGCGTGATTCCACCTTTTAAAACTTTCGATGGGTTCCACCTTTTTCGGTACTACTTTGGATCCAACATTTTGGTGCTTGCGGACCTTTCGGGAGTTTGCGAATCTCATCTTCCGGCATAGCCTCCGGATGTCATTATCTTCAGAGCATTATGTCGGATCCTCATCTTCCCAGGCATCGTGACTTGTTTTCTTTAAGTCCGTAAATCGGAGCGACTCTGTTCCGTTATCCTTCGATACTAGGTAAGGGGGACAAAACTATTGATCATCACAGGTTGCTTCCTAGAGTTCGTTTCACTTTACGCCGGCTTACGCCGCTTACAGTTGCTCGTTCATTCACTCTGCGAAGAGGCGTATTTGTAGATACTCAATTTTGTCCCTAAGCACTTGCATTTATCCTATGGGTGTCATACTCACCCATTGTTCTCATATAACACCATTTAGGCCCTTTTAGGCCTGGTCTTTCTCCGAGCCTCGGGTGGGCTTGTATATGGTCCATTGAGTGCGTATGTATTTCACTTCGGAGTGTCATCAGAGTGTCAATTATTGGCATCGTGCCATAGGAAGCAAGTGGCGCCCCCCAAGGGTTTAGCTCAATTGGAGTTTATGGAGTATGTCATATTTGGAGCACTTAAGCTTGTTTCGATTATCTCCTTTGTCCGAGCTCGGGAATTGTTCCTTGTTTGTTTTGTTGGATTCCTTATTCTCCAAGGGTTTATGTTAAAAATTCATAATTTTGGTCAACCCCTTTGACCAATCGGTTTTGGCAGTTCGTCGATGTAGTATGTATACAACACTTTGTTTTTTTGGGTGATTTGTAAACACTCCTCTTGTTTTGATCATATCTCCCTCATCAAACTTATAATGTTTTCAGTTTTTTTTTTTTTGTTGGTCTCCTTATTCTTCAGGAACTTATTCTATCAAATTTCATAATTTTCCTCAACGGATCGATTGGTTGGCATACAGTTTCAGCGGTTGTTAGGACCGGCTTGTGTGGAGCAACGCTTTTTGTGATTTGGAGCCTAAATCTGTGGTTCGGGCCCATAAGCTCCAGCTCGACCTTGGGAAGTATTGTGGGTCTATTTTGGGCCTTGTCTTAGGCTACATACAGCCCACCATGAACCCATGTGGATACTTGGTGGTGAAGCAAGCTGAAAACTTAACTGATTAAGCTTGCATTGGAAATGAGGAGGGGAGTGAGTGGGGAAGCTATTTCCGAGGCCCGATTAGGGCCTTTCCAAAGCTTGAAGGAGAGAAAAAGAAGAGGCTTTGATGGCTGGAGGTGGGAATTAGCATAAAAGGACATAGAGATCAGATTGGAAAAAACCTTTGGAGGGCACACTTAGGGCTCGGACACCGTTCTTTGGATTTTCAGGGATGTGTAGCTTAGTTTTTGTTCGTTTTATGTGAAGAGAGGTAAGAAATGGAACCTGGCTCCTCTATTCTATACAGGATATTCTGACCAAATTTTAGGTTTTACCTCAACCATTTGAACGGTTTTCACGCTCATCTGCAGTGAGGAAGCGGAGTTCAACGATTCTGGCGAACGGCAGGTTCGAGTTTGATTTATTTTGGTTGGTTCTCACTCATCCGGGCTGAGAATCAATCACCGTTGTTTTGGATTCCTGACTCCTTAAAGAAGATTCTGACAATTTTTAAAATATTTTCTCAGTCGGACCGGTTGGAAAAGCGAACCAACGATCCGTTTGGTTTGGTTTCTGTTTGGAGCAATTTGTTATGGCCAGGTTAGATTGGTTTGATTTGTTTTGGTTGGTTCTCACTCATCAAACTGAATCAATCACCGTTGTTTTTGGATTCCTGACTCCTTAAAGAAGATTCTGAAAATTTTCAAATATTTTCTCAACCGTCCAGACCGGTTGGAAAGCGAACCAACAGTCCATTTGGTTCAGTTTCTTGGAGCAATTTATTCACGGTTTAGATCAGTTTGATTTGTTTTGGTTGGTTTCACTCATCAGTGAGAATTAATCACCGTTTGTTTTGGATTCGACTCCTTAAAGAAGAGTTCTGACAATTTTTCAAATATTTTCTCAACCGTCCAGACCGGTTGGAAAACTGAACAACCGGAATCCGTTTGGTTTGGTTTCTTTGGGCAATTTTATTATATGGCGGTTTAGGTGGTTTGATTTGTTTTGGTTGGTTCTCACTCATCAGTGAGAATCAATCACCCGTTGTTTTTTGGATTCACGACTCCTTAAAGAAGATTCGACAATTTTAAAATATTTACCTCAACGATCGGACCGGTTGGAAGCGAACCAATCGGTCCATTTGGTTTGGTTCTTTGGGCAATTTTATTCTGCGGTTTGGGTGGTTTGATTTGTTTTGGTTGGTTCTCAATCATCCGGTGAATCAATCACGTTCATTTGGATTCCTGACTCCTTAAAAAAATATTCTGACAATTTTTCAAATATTTTCTCAACCGTCCGGACCGGTTGGAAGCTAATTGACCCGGTCCATTTGGTTTGGTTCTTTGGAGCATTTATTCACGGCGGTTTGGGTGGTTTGATTTGTTTTGGTTGGTTCTCACTCATTCGAGCTGAGAATCAATCACCGTTTATTGTTGGATTCCTGACTTTGTAAGGAAGGTTCTGACATTTTTTCAAATATTTTCTCAACCGTCCAGACCGGTTGGGAAACCAAACCAACTTGGCTCATTTGGTTGGTTCTTTGGAGCAGCGGTTTGGAGTGGTTTGATTTGTTTGTATCATTGGTTCTTGGTTACTCGGAGTCGGAATTGAACTCCGTTTGTCTTGCTGGATTCCTGACTTTGTAAGGAAGGTTCTGAAGATTTTTGAAATATTTTGTCAACCGTCCAGACCGGTTGGGAAACCAAACCAGCCGGCTCATTTGGTTCCGGTTCTTTGAGCAGCGGTTTAGGTGGTTTCATTTGTTTGTGTTGGTTCTTGGTTACTCGGGTGAATTGAACTCCGTTTGTCTTCTGTTGGATTCATGAATCTTTGAGAGTTCTTACAAAATTTTGGAGCCCTCTCTCAACCGGCTGAACCGGTTGGGGGAACCGAATCGGTCGGTTGTTGGGTTTCGTAAGGGTCGCCGATTTGAGTTTAATTCGAAGCCCATGATCTTTGTGGAGTCCGGCCCATTAGCCTAAATCAATGTGGGCTATATTTAGGGTCTGAAATGGGGTTTATTTCGGAGTTAATGGTTCCATTTTGGATTCTTGAGAATCGGTCTATCTTGGCAAGGGTGGTCGTTAAGCACCCGATAATCTAGTGTTTTGTAAAAATGGAGTTAACCGAGATGAATAGGCGTGTTTGTATGGCGGACGGGTGTTGTAGCATCAATGATGACTGAGATGCAATGTATGGTTTCTCTAAGCTTTGCTTTTCTTTTATATTTAATTTGAAGACCGGTATACGAAACGTTGGCCTGACCTCTATACGCTTGGTAGGGACCACGGTATGTGCTAGTGTTGGGTAATCAATTTCACATGGATGCTTTGTGTTTAGGTGCCATGCATGCTTGCTATGTTTGTTGGCCAACCTTTGATGTGTGACCAGGACCGGAGTGCCTTACCATTTAAGCTTTTGGTTGGTGTTTTTAAGCATCTTTAGATGATTAGGTTAGTGCGATCGAGTTGTATGTTTGCTATGAGACTATCGATTTTGACCCATATGCTCCATACCCAATTCACCTAGTAGAGACCCATTCCGGGCTTAGAGTGCTACCTCATATAAGGTACCTTCCGATAGGTAATGTCCCGATCCCAGGACCAAATCTAGTTTTCGTAGACCGCTTTTTCCACACTAGAGTCATTGGGGTTTTTTGTTCTTACTTGGTTTCCCACTTAAAATAAAAATAAAAGTAAGTAGGCTCCAAAGCAAAACCGTTCCTCCTTAGGGGCGGATTTTCCAAAACTTCGAAAATCAACCCATTTTCTTTTCACATTTTTCCTTCCATTTTAAAGAGTCGCCGGTCAGGTGGATTGGGTGGGTCCACGGGACCTGGGTTCTTGATCAGCTCGGTCATGGCCCGTTCAAGGCGAGATAGTACTTGTGTCCATCCCGGCAATGATCCATATCCTATATTAAAAATACAATAAAAAACCCGTAAGTAATTTCTTGCTTCTAAATGTAACAAAAAAAAAAAAAAAAAAATATATATATATATATATATATATATATATATATATATATATATATATATATATATAAATATAATTAAAAATCAACTCAACCAAAGTAATCCAATAATGGGCGTTGTCCTCACTAAGATCCTTATTTTTGTTGGAGAGTAAGCAAAGCATCGACAAAATGCTGTTCAGGCACCGCCGATCTTGTGCGGACATGGTTGTGCTCCTCCATGATGGCTCTAGTGGGTGGTCGCGGCGCGCACCGAGTTAGTCAAGCGCGTCTTTCTCCGGGGAACATCCAGCGAAGTATGGGATTATTAACGGCCACGGTTAGTGATGCGTTAAGCATCAGATTGCCCACAATTGCCTTGAATTCCAGCACTTGCTCGTCTAAGCCACACCCTCCGAATTCAGCACACCTTTTCCCAAATGCCAGTCTTGTAATGTTGTTGAACGACACTGCTCCCAAATACTTCCTCAACCCTATGCTCTTCCCAACATTTTCTGCGCATACATTGATTAACCTTTCAGTCGTTAGCTCTTGTTCTATCTTAGGAAATTACCAGAGAATGCAAGGGGAAAAAATAAAAAATAAAATTTTTTTTTTTGACTGTAAATAAAAATTTATTTTAAGAAAAAGATGAGTGTACGTAGGTAATAGTAAAAAATGACACAGAGGAGCGAAACGAATACTTACCAGGAATGGTGATGTCTCTGAAAATGGATTGAACCATGGAGTGACTTCATCTTCTCTGATGTGGTCTGAGCTTCAAGCCTCTTGGGAATTAGAAGACTCAATGGTGCACACTTTTCGGACCTTGACTGTGGTAGGGACCATAGTTGGCCCTGCAAGTCATTTCCGTCCTGGTGAATCCTAGCAGATGATCTGCTCCTGTGCCTGTCAGCCAGCTGCTGATCTTTCTCCTTCAAAACCTCCTTCGCCAGCTCTGAGTTCGAAACGATGACGTGGAGGTTAGACCCCAACCACACAGACATGATGGGACCATAGGTTTGTGACCACTCAGCAAAGCACCGGAACCTCAGGGGCTTGATTTTGCTGAGGTTTCCGAGGATGGGCCAAGGGTGTGGGCCCGGAGGGAGCTTCAATCTAAGGCGTTGGTAGAGCTTGTAAGCAAGGGCGAGGGTTGTGATTGAAATAAGAATCAGTAGGAAGGCCATTGGATTGGATCGGAGGTATGGTGATATCTGATATGTTGGGTAAGTACTACTTTTATTGAAAAGCAAAGGGAGTGGGGGAGGAGGTATATATAGAAATAGAATTAATGGATGATGGTGGTAGACTGGTGGTGGTGGTGGTGGTGGATGGACTCTTCCGCATGTTCTAGACTCTAGGAAGTAGGAGGAGAAATGTCTGAGCTCACCTTTCTGCCTTCATGGAAGCTAGGAGGTATATATAGAAATAGAATTAATGGATGATGGTGGTAGACTGGTGGTGGTGGTGGTGGTTGATGGACTCTTCCGCATGTTCTAGACTCTAGGAAGTAGGAGGAGAAATGTCTGAGCTCACCTTTCTGCCTTCAATAAATGTATAATCACTTATGGATAAGACCAAGGAACAAAAAATCGTTTTTTTCGGCCGATATATTGCCCAAAAATCGGTTTTCGATTGGCATCGAGAAAAAAAGCAGGAAGAAAAGGCCGATCGGAGGAAAAATGGAAGTGGTAAAATCGCTGGGATTTTTCAGAAAAATCACTTATTTGTGAAGCACGCGCACTTGTCTTTGGAATTTACGAAAAATAACGGTAAAATATCGGTAAATATCGGTAATGACTATTTTTTTATTCCAAAATTACAATAAATACCCGTAAAATCATCTAATCTAACACTATATTTCATTAATATACATCCAAGCTCCATTTAACTCTCAAATTATTTTTCTTTGTGATTTATCTCGATATTTTGAAGATCTTATTATGAATAATTATCTTAATCAAGATGGGGATCTCTTATTGAATAATGTAATGGAGCATCGGTCTTCATTTGGTTTTAAATTACTATTGTAATGTAATTTCGATAAATTCATAATGAATATTATTTTGAATAGTGTATATTTGCTTATTTATATGCTTTTTTTATAGTTAATAAATATTCTGTGAATTTAAGTATTTTATTAATTTTGCTTTAACGATATTTTGTCAAAATATCCACGATATTCTTGATATTTCCGATATATCTGTAAAAATCGTCTGGAAATATATCCTTAATTATCGATATTTTGTTCCTTGGATAAGACAAAAGAAGATGAATACATAATATTGGGATAAGGTGCACAAATGTCCCCAAGTTTTGCATCTCTGTCCCGTTTTGCTCACAAACCTTTTTTCGTCTCAAGATACTCATAGCATTTACTTTCGTGGACCAGTCATGCTTCTATTGTTAGAAAATGTCATAGATGAACAAACATGCATTAAACACCTCACTCAAATTTGATTGATTGTGACTTTTTTTAAGTCATGGGATGAACATGAGTGAGCTACGAAATATATGTCAGGGATATCTTGGGTATCAAGGGTTTTGGGTATTGAGGGTTTGATGACTTAAACCTTTAAAAGGGAGTATTGTACCTAAATATTGAACGGTTGGACTGGATTTTACCATACAATATTAATTGTTTTTTTTTATATTTTAACACTTTTATTTCGATATATAGATACATCATATGCACATAATTTATAAATTATTGTACGAAATTCATTCCAAATTATAATAATATACTTTGTAAGCAATCGTGGTGATAGTTCGGTGCCCTTGTGGTAGAGTTTACCTTCTTATGGATCTCACCATTAGTATAATTAGTCCCCAGATATAGTATGAGCTTAACAAATTTCAATATGTGTCTGAGGCCTTTCAGCAAAATAATAATATACTTTGTTTTATCTTATTGTAGTTAGGACCAATGAAAAACTATGATATGATTCTCTTATGTTAATAATTAATGTAATATTTTTTTAGAACTAATATGATATCAAACTAATTTTTGTTATACTTAGATTAACATATAGTATGGTGCTAAATATTCTTATGACATAAAAATAATATTAAAAAATCTAATTTCTAATTTTTACTTGCAAAAAAAAAAATTTTTAATTCAATTTATTAAAAAAATCATTTCCAAAACTTTAATTTTTCAAAATTTCTCATCTTATCATTATTAAAATAAAAAATAAAACCTCTATTTATATAAAAAAAAATTAATTAAGTTCTTATCTCACATTAAGGAAAGAATATTTTATCTAAAAATCTAAAAAAAAAAAACTATGGCCAAAAAATTATTTAGGCCTAAACATGATTAATTACATATAAAGTTGTCAATCCAAACCATCGATCAAACTAGGCTTATATGAAGTTATAAAAGATAAAATCTGATAGGATCGGACCTAATTTATATCATATTGGCATTTAACCAGCCCAATTCAATCCTAATTTTGGATTGATTGAGTTAATTAACGGAACGAACTCAAACTAATTACAAATCCTTTTTAGAAAATTTCTGATAGGACTATATTTAATATTTTCTGAGTTAGAAAAAGTCCGTTAGAAGAAAAACGTGCACTGGACCGGTTCACCAAACGCTAAAAAAAAAAAAACTCAACAACGAGCTAAAAGCTAATAGAAGAAAAAGTCAAAATATCAGATGTACGGATAGATGATATTGATGGGGATTATTTTAATGGTGCGTGTTTCATGTAACATGTATGAAGTTTGTTTAATGCAAGCGACGGGAAATAAGATAATTTTGGTAAACGGTTGGAAATTTGGTTTTTGCCACTATCAATTTTTCATCAATGGTGCGTGTTTCTATATATATATATATATATATATATATATATATATATATATATATATATGTTTTTTGGTTGACGTCAACATATTTATATATATATAAGATGTTTTTTTGGTTGACGTCAACACCCCCATGACACTATGAAACACTTTAAAAGGGTTTTTTTTTTCTTAGTATGAAAAGAGATTACTCAAATATTACTTACAAAAGCATGACTTTAAGACGTTGAATTCTCCTTTTAAACTTATGTTAAAATGAATATTTTAAACCAAGACATGTCATTGAACTTTTATATATATAAAATATGTTTTTTTTAGTTGACATCAACTCCCTCCCATGACTTTGAAACACTCAAAAAGGGGTTTTTTTTT
This sequence comes from Tetrastigma voinierianum, assembly GCA_016808115.1. Lineage (NCBI taxonomy): Eukaryota > Viridiplantae > Streptophyta > Magnoliopsida > Vitales > Vitaceae > Tetrastigma > Tetrastigma voinierianum. The sequence continues at coordinate 599,310 of JAEQBH010001000.1, forward strand.
TCTTTTTTATATTTTTCTTTTAGCATAAAAAGAGACTACTCAATATTATTTGCAAGAGCATGGTTTTAAGACGTTGAATTCTCCTTTTAAGCTTATTTTAAAATGAATATTTTAAACCAAGACATGTCACTCCCATGACTTTGAAACACTCAAAAAGGGTTTTTTTTTTTTTTCTTTGTTTTCTTTTAGCATGAAAAGAGACTACTCAAATATTATTTGCCAGAGCAAGAGCATGACTTTAAGACATTGAATTCTCCTTTTAAGCTTATGTTAAAATGAATATTTTAAACCATGACATGTCATTGAACTTTTAAAATGACCTTGATAAAATGACATGTCATGATAATAAATCATAATACGATGAATCTATGTTACTTTAAAATATTGTATTCTTATTGATAAAAAAAAATTGTATTTTTCTCTATAGGGCTATAGCAATATTAAAAATCTTCCATGTTATATGATATATTATTAGAGGATTTATTTAATTACATCATGAATATTTTAAAATGACATATCATTGAACTTTAAACTATGACCTTGATAATAAATCATAATGTGGTCAAACTATGTTACTTTAATATATTGTATTCTTATTGATAAGAAAAAAATTGTATTCTTCTCCATAGGGGCTATAGCAATATTAAAAATCTTCCATATTATATGATATATAATTAAAGGATTTATTTAA